>CM034592.1:374619-1078785 GCA_020091685.1 Lutjanus erythropterus | reverse complement strand
AGGAGCACTCCACCTATTTCACACATAAAGGTCAGTGTAAAGTAGAGAGAACGACTCACTGTGTGGAAATAGCTGTATAATGACTGTGCTGGCTCAAGAGGAGCTGAGAAAATAACCCTGATGATGTCATGATGATGTCATCATAATGGTGTGTTTCAAACTGGAGCTGTGGATTTTGAAATATGTAGATGTCAACCTGGAAGAGAAGGTCAAAAGAAAAGAAACTATCAAGATACATTATTGGAATAGTGCATGTGAGTGTGTGTGTGTGTGTGTGTGTGTGTGTGTGTGTGGCTCACTTTAGCAATTACAATGTGCAGATTCTCATAATTTCATTGCAAATGGTTGATTATGAAACAGTGTCACCTCTCACCCCGGCTGCTGCAGATGTCTGATAATTCCAATTTATGTTTTTCTCCAATTCCTCTGCAGTCATAACCAACACTGTGCCATTTGACCCCCAGTCATTTGGTGGAGTCCCATTTTGATGCAAATCTGTAATTGTTACATTAGATAGGATTACACTACCTGTCATTTTAATGCCTACCCTACCCTAATCTGGCCACTCAGTTTTCACAAAGCATAATGAAGAACGGGCAGGGGATTGATGTGTCAAGGACTGTTGAGACTGAGCGAGAAGGGATGTTAGTTCTGTGAATGGATTTGTGGTACGTTCAACTTCCTCAAATTACACACCATATAATCATGTTAGTGCCAGTTTGGCAACTAAAATGAAAAGCATATTGTTGAAGATGGACCTTTAACTGTGGAGAGAGTTCAGAAATGCAGAGACAATAACAACCAGACAAATATAGAAAAGATCAGTACTAGAAGAGGTCACTTAGTAGAGTGCAGATCCCCACCAGGCAACAGATGGTGAAGCACCTACTGCAACAGCCAGATGCAACCAGCAGAGATTTGCAAAGTTCCCCCACCATTAACATGACCCCCACATACACTGTCCTGAACTGAAAGAAGATTTCAAACTGAAATACTTGTTGATCCCTAGTGACCGGTGAGTGATCAGCAGTTGTTTGTCTCCACTAACCAGTCAAGTTACAGTTTACATCCATGTCTATCCAGACTCATAAATCATTAATTTGTCATAATTAATGAGTTTATGAGTTATGTCCAAAAATGTGTTTAGTGAGGTCACACTGACCTTGACCGTTTAACTACAACAATCAAATCTCTTCATCTTTGACATTTGTCATTTGTGTCGAGTTTGAATAAATTCTGTTGAGGCGTTCTTAAGATATTGCCTTTACAAAATGGAGATGATTTGAAAACATGGTGCCTCCAGCCATAAAAATATAAAGGCATGAACTTCATTTCTTTTTAAAAAAAAAAAGGTTTTCAAGGTTTTTCAAGAATTCTGAATCACAGAGGTCCTTAAATGGCCGGTTATACATAAATGAGTAAACAAATAATAATAATAATAATAATAATAATAATAATAATAATAATAATAATAACACAATAACACTTTCAGGGTATAATAAAAAAATAAACATAGGTATGTTTAAATTAATTTTAACAGAATGTTTGATAGGATCTATAATACAGCTTGAGATCTGTGCCTGAACCCAACGGGACCTGACCGGTTTGGGTCAGGTTGGGTTGGACTGTATTTCTCACATATTTCATGGGCCTACATGTGATTTGGGCTGTATTATTATTATCATTATTATTATTATTATTATTATTATTATTATTATTATTATTATTATTATTATCAAATTCTTGTTATTATTATAAGTACTAGCAGTGATAGTAGTTTTTTTTTTTTTTTTTCCATTTCTTTTTTTCCAGTTCAGGTTCTCCCCATGTATTATCCCTGTCACTGCAAACTCCCACCATTTGGTGCATAGAGGGAAACTTGTTTAGAAAAATGTTGGGCTGTAATCAGGTACAAACTGAAATATGCTAATGTGGGACAGGTTTGGGTCGGGTTCGTACAGAATTTTGTCAAATTTTCAAGCCTAATTAAAGTTCTAATCTACAATCCATATATTCAGTTCAATTTAACTGAGCTATTCTTTTATCACCATCACTGAGAGCCACTTAGTAGCACACATAATAGCAATACTCACCTACATGTGATATTTCATTCCAAAAGCACAATATATATATATATACATACATACACACATGCAAATTAGTGTACTGTGGTTATTCATTTGATGACATTAGCCTGGGGATGCAGCAGCATCTATCAACACCACCACACTCCCACCTGGAGCTATGTGGCCATTATGAAGTCTACTTCATTTGGACTTTTTCGAGTGTGAACAGCCCACAGAATCAGAGTTTATTAGAATTAGTATGTAGTGTGAAATTGGTGTGATCCAGATGGGACTGAGAGGGGGAGGAAGGTCACTGAGAGGGGTGAGCACAAATGACGGTGTGGCATTGGGAATGGGGATTGGGATGAATGGGGTTGGGGTGTGCGGGGGTGAGGGGTACAGGGACAGATGTTTTCCCTCAAAGAAATGATTGCATTTGCAATGTAAAACCAATCTGCGATGCCTTGTTCTTATTACATGCACCACGACCCCGGGAGTGAATCAGACGAAAGCAGTCAAATAACTGTTGTGACAGATAATAATGGGATATGAGCAGATGGTTTTCTCACTATATGGAAATGCTCGGGCTCTTCAATCTCATCCTTCAAACCCCCCGACTGGAGCAGCCGGCCGGAGACAGAGGGGAGAGGCTGTTCAGAGCTGGAGATGAGATTGGCCCGGGCAGAGACATATGGAAAGCTCTCCCCTCTCTTACCTACACAATAGTTGTGGGGATGAAATCGTCCTCCCCTGGCACACTAAAGACCTGGGCCATTTGGGATCCCCTGAAAAAAGGTAGTGTTGTGTGTGTGGATGCATATTGAAAGGTGCTGTGTGTATTGGCATACAGTGAAAGGAGTGAGGGATTGGCACCTAGTGAAAAGTTGCTGTGTTTATTAGGCTGAGATGATGAATAGAGTGTCAGGCTTGTGTATAGTTTGCTTCCTGATTGGATGTGGGGCTGCAGCCAGAGACGGCAAAAGCTTTTCTGGGGTCCTGCAACCCAGTGTCTTCTATTTCCTTCACAGTGGCTCATTCTACAGCTGTTTGATGCCATTGCTCTGGCAGTGCAGGATGTGTGTTGTTCATATAGTTCACTATAAGATCATATTGTTGAGCTCAAAGTGCTGGATGGGCAACAAGTCTTCATACCTGAACAATATCATAGTGTGTTTGTCAGTGTCCTTCAAAATGACTGTTGCAAAAACCATACATGTAAGCTGGGACACAGAGAATTCTATTTCAACCAGATTCAAGTCTTCGATGAACTTTCACCTTTGTGTTTAAAGGGAGAGTTTGAATTATTTAAAGTGTGGTTGTATGAGGCATTTATCCATAGTCAGTGTATTACCGATAGATGGCAGTCAGCACACCCCCAGTTTGGAGTACTGGTGTAGGAAGCTATGTCCTGCTGTGGACAGGGTCAGCATCAAAACATTTTTTACACACCGAAAAAAAAAGAAATTAATATCAGCCTAAGTGTATGCTAGGCCTGGGTGATATAGCTGAAAAACATACCATGATAGTTAAGTTTCATATTGTTGATATCAATAATTATCATAGGACGAAACTGACAACATGTGTCCTCCAAAGGGTGGAAGTGGCCAAGCTGATAAACAAGTTAAGTAGTAAAGTAAAACAAGTTTTTTGTTATTGCAAAAATATTGTAGGTGTGACTGTTGATGCTCTTACAAAGTTTTAACACTAGGGTTGCAAATTTTGTGCATCTTCGTTAAACAACAGTTGAAAATAGTACCAATCAATTAATCATTAATAATTAATAAGACACAATGTACATTTCTTTCTCATTTTCATTATTTTCTCCTGTTTTCCCTCATTTTAAGTAAAAGTTTAATTGTCCTTATTCAACAAATGCCTTTGCCACACAAAACAAAGTCAATTCATACATTTTTAATTGTTTAAAGTTTAAATAGTCATTAATCGATCAACATCCCCAATTAACACAATGAGATTATTGCTAAATATTTATAAGAACAATAATATACAATATACAGTATAATAATAACTTGGTGGGTGAAGGCAAATAATAGAACAGCTAGAATAGTCTAAGTTTAGAAAATTACATCATTTTACTGTAAAACAGCCTTAAAAAAACTGAAAAAGACATCACTTATATGATGACATCCAAAATCTGAGATTATATTTTAGTTTCATATCATGATACAATATAATATCAATATATTGCCCAGCCCTAGTGTTAGCTATTTTTAGAATATTTTCACTCCTTTATCTTACCATCAGACAGTTTTTTTTCCTTTTGGAAACCGCTGTTATATATAAGCCAGACTCTGGAAAAAACAGTAATTGTACTTTGCAGAACACGGGGATTGCTGGTCTGTCGTTGCCTCAGTTGGGTAGTTTGTGTTATTAAGTGAACAAGTTCAACGTTCCGTGAGATAAAAATACTGTTTTTACTAAAGGAGTCTGGTGGCTTTGGAGAGAGCCATATTTGACTCATATAACAGTAGTTTCCCATAAGAAAAGTCTGTCGGACAACAAGGTAAAGCAGTAATTATATTCTAAATATAGTGTACTCTTAAACTGGTATTCATTTTTTTTTGGTGTCTAAAATACATTTTGCAGCTGATCCTGTTCACAGAAGGACATTGTTATCTTCCTGCTCCCATACTCCTGCTGCTTCTCCAAACTGAGTTTAAGTTAGGAGCAACCAACTATCCACCCCGACATGCCCCCTCAAGGCAGATTTATATTAGAAGCACATTTGTCTTCAGCCATACTCTAATATCACTCATAGTCTGTTTGGTAGGTGAACTTGCCTTCTAGAAGAACAGTGAACCACACAGTGTCTTCATGCAGTCTGTTTGCAGGTCCACATGCCTGAATAATGTATGTTTTGGTTCATGGATGATCTCTCTGCTCTCTGCCCCTCTAACATACATGCTAATTCACCAAGGCAATGTTATTTCTATAGCACATTTCAACAATTCAAAGTGTTGTACATGAAATATAAAAAGCATCAAGGGTAAAAGGAACATAAAGCAATGTAAAAAATACATTACAGCACAATTAAAACAGTTAAATTGAAAATAAATAACAAGATAAAGCAGGAAAGTAAAGCTACAGTCTAGTTTAAGACATTCAAAAGCCTCAGATTTGGTTCAATGAGATTTTTTTTTCAGATATGTGGTGCATAAAAACTGGAAGCTGCCTCTCTGTGTTTTGTTATGAGAGGTCTGGATGTTGCATAATGTAGCAGCAGATCAGAAATGTATTTTGGTCATAAACCATTCAGCTTTATAAACCAGCAGCAGTATTTTAAAATCAATTCTTTGGCACACAGGAAGCGAGTGAAAGGACCTCAGAACTGGAGTGATGTGATCCACTTTTTTGGTCTTAAAGTGATAGTTCAAATGACATTTCACTCAATATCTACTCACCCCTATGCTGATGTGAGGATGGGTGAAGATCTCCAGTTCACAAAACACTCCTGGAGCTTCAGCGGAAAACAGTGTTGCAGCCAAATCCAGTACAGTTGAAGTGAATGGTGACCAGTTTTAAAATGTAAAAAAAAAAAAACACGAAATGTCTCCATACTGCTTGTGTGGTGTAATCCAAGTGTCTGTAGGCCGCGACATGAAAATTTGACCCAAAAAAACACCATTTGCACCATGTTTTTTTTAGTTTTTTTTATGTTTTTGGGCTTTTTTGCCTTTATTGGATAGGACAGCTGAAGAGCAGACAGGAAACAGGGTGAAGAGAGGGGGGATAACATGCAGCAAAGGGCCGCAGGTGGGAGTCGAACCAGTGGCCGCTGCAGAGGACTAACAGCCCCAGCACATGGGGCGGACACTCCACCAACCGAGCTACAGGGCCGCCCCTTACAGCATGTTTTTAGCCTAAATGTCAGCTGTAGCCTCTCAGACCTGATCCTCATGCACATGCCTGAAGCAGGTACACAGGCGACTTACAGACACTTGAACTACACCACACGAGCAGTATGAAGACATTTTGTGGTTTTTTTTGTGTTCTTTTTTTACATTTTAAAACTGGTCACCATTCAGTTCAATTGTACTGGACTTGACTGCAATGCTGTTTTCTGCTGAAGCTCTGGAAGTGTTTTGTGAACTGGAGATCTTCACTCATCCTCACATCAGCACAAGGGTGAGTAGATATTGAGTGAAATTTCATTTTTGGGTGAACTATTGCTCTAAGTGAGGACACGAGTCCTCAGTTAGCCTCGCTACCTCAATCAATGAGAAATGAAAGACACTTTAACAAGAGAGAGAGTGGGTGCACAAACTAAACAGAAACCATGAGGTGAACCACCAATTTTATAATAAAAAAATCTCACAACAATAATTCCATCAGAAAAAAATTGAATGAATGAATGAATGAATGAAACTTTCATTGCTCCTGAGGGAGTTTATTGTGCATGAGGAGCGGAAAAAGACATCAAAAACCTTGCAGCCTTATATAACATAAAACATGAACATCATAAGAAAAAAAAATCAATGAATGAAATGGGTGCTAGTTGAATGCTGTGTGGCACAAAGGATGTGATGTCTCTTTTAGTCCACATCCTGGCGTGCTGTACCACCGCCCTGAAGATAAAAGTGAATATTCAGGCCATAGAGGCTGCAGTGGGTCTGCTATGACCTCAGGAGCTAAACTCATGGTGTTCTGCTCTGTCATGTTAGTAATATTGTTCACTGCTTCCACAGTTGTCCCATCACCCACTTTAATAACACTTGTTGTTTTATATAGACAATGCTTAACCCCAACCTTGAATACAAAACGTCAATATACTGTGAAGAACAACACTATCATACTCACCACTCTTTTTTCTTTTTTTTTTGCAGAAATACTATTTTCTCTCACCAATTGTTTTCATGCTCTTCTGCCTACTGGGAATGGGACTTTTAATATGAAACATCTGTGCAGGGAGTGATGCATTTCAGTGAAGGTGTCAACTATCAATCAGTTTTCAATTATTTTATAATTTCTTCAACTAAACTCAGAAAAATCAGGATCCAATCACAGGTCCAGATTCCACCAGTGAGTGAACATCACTCGTCTTACTTAGGTTCTCTGTCCCAGTGTATTAAAATCCAGTGCAGAAATGTATTTATCCACACTTTCATTGCATCCTGCTTAGAATATTGTGACTCACTGTATTCCTGTCTCACTCAACTCAACCTCTCAAAACTTCATCTGCTTTAAAATGCTGCAGCAAGACTGCTTACAAAACCTCAAACCTATTTTAGCATCTCTACAGTTGTTACCTGTCTGTTTAAGAATTTATTTAAAAACTCTAATGGTTACTTTTAAGGCATGTTTTGGAGTAACTCCTGATTATATCAATGATTTACTTACCCCTTATGAGCCTGAACGCAGCCTGAGACCCTCTGTCAGAGGTTTGTTAGTAATTCTTCAGCCAAAACTAAAAACCAGAGGAGACTTAGTTTTTGGAACCAGAGCCCCACGTCTCTGGAACGACCTCCCAGAGATCAATTAATGCATCACTTTCATTTTTACTTTATCATCTCTATTTTATTAATATTCCTATTTCATTGATTATATGGTTTCTTTAGACTTAAACAACAAATAAATAAATACATCTACAGTAGCAGTAAATTTTAATAGTTATTCTTAACCTTGGATGTCTCTTTTTGTTATTATTATTATATTTTGGTGAGAGTAATAGAGTAGATTTCAGGCCTACACAGATCACACAGGCCATACAGTAGTGGTTAACTTGTTGGGGTTAATGCGTTGGTTGAGAAACATTATTCATCCAGCAACACAAAGTAAACAAGCTGTGTCTGTGCTCTCCAGCCTCGGCCCGCCTCATCTTTCATGTGGCCAAGCTCCATCACCACGCTCGCACACAGGAGAGAAAGATATCAGCTCATGTGACATCTGATTTCATTCCAGTGCAGCTAGCACACACACACACACACACACACACACACACACACATACGGCGAGAAAAAAGAGGAAACCGATCATTTGTGCCTCTGTTTGTGGCTCTTGAGATGAATGGCTCCCAGACGAGGCCACTGTGGCATGAAATGCTAAGATGTAATCATCTTCTCGCAACAGGATGCTGTTTCATGAGAGGGGAATGAACTCCAATGTCTCTTTCCCCTTTTTTTATTGCTTGCTGCCTTGATATTTTCTCTTCAGTAAGTCCCCATTTTAACACCATCTCCATGTCTTTGATTAGTGAAGGACATAAAGGTATTAGAATTTTTTATTGATTCAAAGATGTCCCATTCTCTGAGGGCCCTTAGTACCTTGTTTGGTCCAGACTTCTGGACATTTCAGTTTGATCTGAATCAGAATTACAGACATGAAACCTGTTTCAGACCACAGTCTGGACCAAACAGCTGAACCCTGGTCTTGGTTTGGATCAAATTGAACCATGTTTTAGTTCATTTCTAGTGTGAGAGGTTCTTTATGGGATGGTTTGGACTGAAACAATGCAACAAAAAAAAAAAAAAATCAATCAGAAACAAATACATCAACATCAGACGCATGCCTGTCTACAAACCAATCAATGACATTGTCATGTAGAGAGCTTCAGTGCACTTGAATAACCAGAACTAACTGGATCAAATGACAATGTATCAAAAATGCAAACCTTGGTTCAGACTGTCAGATGTGAAAAGCCTGAAATATTCTGCAGTGGTGGAAGTATTCAGATGTTTGTTTGAGTAAAAGTAGCAATGATATAAGGGTAAAAATACTGTGTTACAAGTATAACTCATGCGTTTAAAATCTTTTTGAAGTAAATGTACAAAAGTGGTGAAAATACTTAAAGGGGAAATCTGTAATAAATCATAAATAGCGATGTGTCATCAGAGATCAAAGAATCATGTTAAGTTGAAATACTTGGCAGCCGCGGTGTCCCCTTTGTAATTTGAATTCAGGACCATAATAACTGTTTGTATGTCTGTTTCACATTAATCAGAGAGTTTTTTTTTCTGCAGAATGAGTAAATGTCTGTTTATGCATCACAGGAAATCATTAATAATCTGCTGAAGCAATAGATCTTTTTGTTAACTGTAAATTGAAATGTTAATGCACTTTGGTAGGCAGCCACTAAACTCATCACCCAGAGTTATTTCAGAGCAGTGGGCTTCTGTTTTCAGGATAACAGGCTGAACTTTAAATTGACAGACAGCTGACAGTTATAAACAGCTGATCAACTTACAGTGGAGGACTCATCATTATTGGAAGTTTACAAAGTTGTGTGCATCCTGGGCTCCTGCGGAGCTCCTGCACTGTCCCTGCAGCCTGTCTGTCTCTGCCATGTCTGAGGATGAGGGGGCAGGGGGAAACTACTTTCTTCAACCACAGATCATATATTAAACACTATTACAACTTATTTCATATCCAGTCAGTCACTATCTGGACTGCTGTACTTATTTTTGCATACATATATTTTACATATTGCTCCTTTGAAGCTATTTTAAGGAGTTTTTAACTGGTCATAAAAGAGTCAAAATAGCCTCTCTATGCCTCTATATGACCTACATAAGTAAACAAGACCATCAGAGAGAAGACTAAGGCTATTTCTACAGTTATTCTTAGTGCCTGCTACCAGGTCAAGCCTGTTTGTTTTCACAGGCAAAGTGACACAGTGACTCACTACAGTGAGTAGTATGGTGGCCAGTTAAAATGAAGCAGGAGGAGGTTTTTATGTTGATAATGTTATTTTTTATGTCATATGTTGTAGTTATTATAATGGAAACTATTGTTTTTGTCCACAGGGCCCCCCAAAAATATTAAAGTTTCTTGTAGTAGCTTTAAAGTACCAAAAGTAAAAGTACTCATTATGCAAAATGGCCCTTTTCAGAATAATATACAGTATATTATTGACTGGATTATAATTAGTGATGCATTAGTGTCTCACCATCACTAATGCTGCAGCTGGTAACAGCAAATTTGAACTATTTCTATAATGTCCGGTAGAGAAATCCATAATAATACTCCATAATGTATTTATATTTTACTTTATATACTTGAATAAGAGTTAGATTCCATATTCTGACTTGAAGAATAGACCCAATAATTTTCTCATGTTTTAATTGTCACATAATATGCAGACGTCTTGAAATTTATTCTTTTTTTGTTTTGTCTTGTTTTGTTTGTTTGCTTTTTTTTTTTTTTTTTTGTAAAGGACATTTGTCCATTTAAAGCCAACAGAGACCTTGGATGAACTGTAGTTTGTGAATTATCTCAGAGACAGAAATATCCTTAAGATTCTCAGGTCATGATGTCTTATCAGTCATGATTTTTTTCCCAGGATGGTGAAGTCATGACCTGCCCTGCACTGACTCTGAATAGCTCGTACTCTTTGCCTTTGTTGGCTTGTGCCGATTGGGTTGGCTAGGTTATGGGTTTAGGCCTGAGGAGTTTGACTGGGTAGGGTTAGGCTGAAAATATCAGGGTCAGCCAATCAGAGCAGGGTGGGACAAGCCTTATACCTGGTCCCAAGCCAAAATATTGTCCAACTATACTGCTCTACTAAATCATAGAATTGTTGGTTTTACACTGTTGAGCTTTAGTGGTGCTGGTAAGCAGATTTTGTTACCTTTGGACAGAGCCAAGTCAGCTGTTTGCCTCTGTTTCCAGTCTTTCTACTATGCTAAGCTAACTGTCTGCTGCCTATAACCTTAAATTTCATTTCAATTGAATCAGACATGAGAATGGAATCAATCTTCTTTTGTGACTCTCTGCCAAAAGACAGTAAAACTTTGCATTAAGGTTTGTGAAGGATGGTGTTGAAGAAGTCAGCATTATTTTTGTCTCATGGCAGAGATTGAGACAGGCTGTAGATGGAGATTTTGCATCACAATGTCCAATTATGTCTTGAATTTAAACAGATGTGTGTATTTTTCCCTTTTTCTTGTATAACTTTGCCTCAATTGTTGGCCAGTGCTGCTCCATGTTCTTTTATCACTTTTTTTTTTGTCCCATTCTTTCCAGAGAACTCCTTCTCATTTTGCTCCTTTAAGCCACTGTTATTGATCAAATGACCCGTGACGGAGCGCAACATGTTCCTGAAGCCTTTTGGATATTTGCTCCCGGCTGCAGTCACCACACCACTCATCAAACTGTGTCTTACTTCTGTCACTAGGCTTGATTACTTTTCTGTGTGCAATCGCTCTGACGTGGGATGAGAGCTTTCCACGCAATATGTTCCATGACCTTTTTGACTGAAAAGAAATGGATCATTTTTCTTCAAGTGTTGTCCAACACTTTGACTGTGAGCCAAAATGGAGACACACTGTGACACAGTTTCAGACCTGCATTATGTCACAGTCCCAGACTAATTGGCCATTTTATAATTTATGTACTAATACTTACTTACTAAAAATATAAGACTAAGACTGCTTTATTTTATGGTTTTTATTGAGCAGGGAAGTCTGGTCTTGACCTCTGGAAACAGTTTATAGAACAGAACAATCTAAGCTTTAATGTCCACTTACAAGCTGTTGGAGCTTTTTACCAAACTTCACTGTCTTTGCGTGAATGAAGGTCGTAGCTGCTGTCCATGAACAGACCGACACTGTGTTCAGTCCATCTGATTGAGACAATGTTGTGGTATATCTTTGCTTCAAGCATGTGCACGAGGATCAGGTCTGAGAGGCTACAGTTGACATTTAGGCTAAAAACATGCTGTAAATGGTGTCTTTTTGGGTCAAATTTTAATGTCATGGCTTACAGACACTTGGATTACACCACTCAAGCAGTATGGAGACATTTTGTGTTTTTTGTGTTTTCCACTCCAGGAGTGTTTTGTGAACTGGAGATCTTCACCCATCCTCACATCAGCACAGGGGTGAGGAGATATTGAGTGAAATGTCATTTTTGGGGGAACTATCACTTTAATGCTGTATAGTATTTTTCAGTAACTGCACAGCACAGAGTGGATTATTACAGTTACATCATGGCCCTCAGTCATAACTGCACAGGTACATATGGTGAATACATGGTTAAGCAGAGAGAGCGTGGCTGTAATCAGTAAGACTCGTGTATTTTATGAGAGGTTTTAGATCAAATGCTGACTTTTTTGTTTCAGGGTTAGAAATATTTCACAGAATTCCTTAACAGAAATTGTTCAGATGTGTTGGTGTGCCCTCTGAGACCAGTGGAGCGTTTTCGAGATCTTCGGCCGGACGAGGTGGCAGATTTATTCAGCGCCACCCAGAGAGTCGCCAACATGGTGGAGAGGCACTTCAATGCCACCTCGCTCACCATCGCCATCCAGGTAACACACTGACACAGATGGTTCATACTGTGTCATCAGCTGAGTCGAATACACTATCTCTGAAATGGTGTTACATTTCAAACTCCTGCTGTTAAACTTGATGCAACAAGGCTAAATGATGCAGACGTCATATTACATTTTGGTAACACTTTATATGAAAGTGCGCATATTCATAAGTACTATTTGCTTATGTATAAATATTAGTAGCATAGTGGGTCTTTATTAGTCATTATAAAGCACTCATCAATGCTTCATTCTGTATGACTATATTCTACAACTACTGTTTTCCCTCAGACCTCCTTATTACTGTTGGTTACCTGATACTGATGGTTACCAAAGTTTTTGTACATGAATTCTGATCTTAATATGCTTTGTTCAGCCTGGAATGTATGAGTTGGTTGTACCATAAGAGCAGTCATTCGCCTTTAATAACACTTAAATGGTATAATCTTATGTAAGAAAACACAAAACTAAACAAAAACAGTGTCCAAATAAATGTATAAACTAATCCCATTCTAACATAAGGGGCCCTATCTTACACCCACCATAAAGCCATTGCGTTGGTGGTGCAGGTGGCTTTGCTATCTTACACTAGCACAGTTGCCATTTTTGCTACGTTTGCAAGACAGCAAATGAACTTGCTTGGTCTGTGCAGACCTGTGTGGGAGGTTTAAAAATGAAGGCAAAACAGAGGCGTGGCCAAATGCATTTGCTATCTTGTGGTCGGCACATTAGAGTAAAAACCACTTGTGCCTTAGACTGGCTAAAACCTGGTCAAAGTGCGACGTCTTTTGCACAAGATCGCAACTGGCATGTTTGCCCGGAGCTCACACGCACACACACACACGGCTCCACCTGAGCCAGATAGCAGCTTTGCAGCCAGACTGGGTGTATTTGCTCCTCCTCTCGCTGTCTCTCTCCCTCGCTCCTCAGCCAGCAGAGCTGCATAATAATGATGATGGTAACAATGAATAAAAATTCAGCATAATTTCAAGGTGCTTCAATGTAAAACATAACCAGTTACATATCTGCATGGATTTTATGGTTCATGTATTGTACTACTTTTTCCAGGCGTTAATGTAAGCAAAACTTTTTACACATCAAACTTGCTTTGGAGATGTTCTACCATCTCCATATATCACATACTCTCACACTTTAACTTTCCAAACCAGGAGATCTGTCCCCTCACTTGAAAATCTTTTCTCTTTCTTTCCTCCTGGTAAATCCACCATCATTGCTGCCATTGCTTGCACCCCTGGTGCACCTGCTGCAAAGGTGATGAGAGCTGACTTTCTGATTGGTTTATTGTTCGACCTGAAATCACCCATGAATTAATGAAGGCACTTGGGCACAGCTGATAGGTGTATCCCGCTGTGTGCTGCTGGCGCAAGGGGCGGGACAGAGCAGGATACCCCTGCACCCCTGGCACAAGCCTGCAAAGGTGGATTTGGACACACCTTGAGTTTGTGCTTTAGATCAGTGTAAGATAGAGCTCGAGGTCTTGCTTATAATTAATTCACTAGTCGCTGATACTTGTTTACCACACAGGTTTGCTATTCTATGGTTGCCTCCTCCTCACAGTTGATAAATCCATTTTTACACAATTAACAGACCTTTTTCTAAAGTGATGAGTTACACCTTGAAAAAGCTGAGGTCTATTGAGATGCACAGGTTGTGTTTGCATTCAGTGGTGAAAGAACAAACTCAGCACAAGTAGAAATATATCCTTTATTAACCAAACATATCTATTCAGAGGTCTTCTCATGTTTTTTTTTCAAGGCTAACAGCAAATGTATATGTATAATGTATAAATATCATAATGCATAGGATGTGGGAAGGTAAAGAAGTAGAGTTACTGAAAAGATTAGAAGTGTAGCCAATCACCATTATTTGACAGTATAATAAACTACTAGTGAATTACTTATTAGCAAGACTTCACTTTAGAATGCTGAACACATTCAGAGTTAGAAAGACTTCATTTAGAGTTCTGTAAACACTATTAACACATAGTTTGGTGTTTTGTCACAGAAGAATAGATATTTATTAATGTTAAGAGAATGCAACATTTGTGCAACAAAAGTGATGCAATGGATGTCATGTCCATAATCACATTTTAAGTTACCCAAAACTTTAAATAACTTTATATGTATTTCTTTTTTTATTGCACACTGCACTCCAGTCTCCTGCGTGTAAGTTTTTTTGAGCCTTCAATCTACCCCACCTCCAAATTTCTCGGTCCTCATACTTCTTCTGTCATACTTACTACATCCACGAGGGGACGCTACATAACAATAAATGAACATATCAGTCGGAATAAGCTGCTTCCACTTTCAACAAACATGCAGGTTTTTCTGGTGAGGACTGGCTGTATTTTATTAAACTGGGGTAACATAAGATTTTAAATAATTCCACGTTGACTTTTGGTTTCACACAAGACTTCCTGGTGAAGTCATGTTTGTTTGAGCGATGCTGCCACCCACCCCGTCCCTCTTGACTTGCTCTTTATACGTCTCCAGTAATAATTACTACGCCCACTCTAAATCGCCACTTAACAACAAATATAAATATGAGTTGTAATAAGTTGCTTGCACAGATGATCTAGATGCTTGTTTTTCTGGTGAGGATGGGCTGGAGAATGACTGATCTTATGGCACTAGCATCCTTATAAGGTCAATACTGAGCAAAGCATATTAACATCATAATTTATCTACAGCGACTTTCTTCTTAGTATCAATAAGCAGTAATAGGAGGTTATTTAGGGAAAATCATTGATGGCAGTTTTGACTATGGTAATTAAGTGTTAATAAATGCTTTATAATGACAAATGAGCCATTATGCTACTAATATGCAACTAATTAATTCTTGAGATTTGGGACAAATCATGTCCCACCAAAAAAAAAGTAATAATAATACCAACATTCTAATTGCATTTTTTTGGTGGATTAAAATATGTTTTCCAGTATAATTAAAGACTAAAAATCAAAATACCTCAAAATGCAAAGAAGATTTTAGAGGGTAAGAGTATTTGAAGGGGTTAAAATAGAATATAGCAGATCAGTGTAGTCAAATGACAAAATAAGCATCATTCAAACAAATATTTGAAACTCCCTGCATTGGTTCATTGTTTTTCAAATGTTTGAAGAAAATCAGATTCTCAGAACTCAATAAAGGAGCAAATGAGTTGAAAAGAAAGAAAGAAAGTGAGAAGCAGGAGCAGAGCAGAATGAGGCCTGTTGGTGTTTTCAGTGTGGATCAGCTCTGCTGTCGTATGATGGAAGCTAAATACAGAGCTGACTCTGACACCCAGACAGCCTCTCGTCTCAGACTGAATGGTCTATTCTGCATAACTGGTGATATATATGCTAATATCAAAATAGCACCTAGCTCGCTCTGCTGCCCTGTCACAGAAAATTGTTTCACAGGTTAGGAGAGAGGAGAGAAAAAAAAGGCAAGCAGCAAAGAGTAATCTTTACCTGGATATCATTTTCTTTGACTGGGGAGGTGATGAGAAGTGATGATAGGAGATTAGTTGTGACAGCTCCCGGGTTACAGCCAACACATTAAAGGAGAACTCTCTGCAGGAGGGGGCAACTGCCACTCCTGTGACAAATAATAATATCACACAAATCAACCCCACTGGAGGATTGGTGGTGAGGAAAAGATTTTTGGATGCTGACATGAACGCTCCATTTCTCCTCCATCAGTGCTGAAGAACAGGAGTGGAGTTCATCAGATCTGAAGTGTTTATTTACTCGCTGCTTTGATGTGTGATGAATATCAGAGCCAAACTCCAGTCATCGCCATCTTCTAACCAATGATCATAATAAATGTAATCACACCTAATGTGACTGCAAAGTGTTAAAATGTTTCATTTTCAGCCCTGCTTTGGTTCCAGCCTGCTGTACGTCACCTCCTCTCTCCGTATCCCCTCACCTGTCAGTCTTCAACTATCTGAAGACCCCCCCACACACACACAAAAAAGTAGTGAAGGACAGTGTTGTTTTTAACTAATAACATGCACAACTTTCACTCTCTGAACACACAGAACTGTCCATTGTCACGCACTGACAGTGTGAGTTTTCCTCAAAGAAAATGTGTTATCTGTTCCTTGCAGAGGTTCAAATATTCAAACTGCAGCTCAACTGTCCTGCCACCAGCAGATGATGACTCTTTTTAATTTAAATGAATATTTTTTTGAATGGAGAGTCACAATGTTTTCTGTGTGTAATAGTGCACGATTTAAATTATCATCACAGTGATCCAAGCAATAACTATCTGTAGTTAAATGAAAGTAAAATTGAAATGTTGTCTAGTATTATTCCACGTTGTATTTTTTCCTTAATTTATTTCTAAAGTTTAATTCAGTTAGATTTGACTGTTGTAAAAATAATCACTCAATCTGGGAACAAAAATGCTGCCTTTTTAATCTCCTTATTGCAATATAAACATGATCCTGGTAATCGTCTGGAAAAAACTGATAGAGGTCAAATTATTTTTCCACTACATTTCATTCAGGTCAATAGGGGGCGCTGCAGCACCCTCAGCAGCCCCACTCTCACCCCCATGGTTAATACACTGACAATCATGTATCACCTCCATTTGTCTCACTACCTTTCAACCACTGAGTGGATCATCCACTCAGGACAAAGATTCCAGCGGTGGGAAACCCCTGTGTAGCCACATTTCACATTTGTCTGCATTTATGTTGGCACAGCATCAGTCATCAGCCATCGTAAAGTCTTATTTTATTATGTGAAAGTTTTATTTAAGTGTATAAAAATAGAATTTCTCATCTTGTCTCTCCACTTGAAGAAAAATGGAATAAAAATTGGTCATAAATGTCAGGACAAAGGAGGCAATGAAACAAACCAGGGGGAAATCTTTTTTCTTTTTTTTAATGGAGGAAAGGAGTGAGGTACTGTAGCTCATCTGAAATTAAAATCTGTCTCTGAATTATTAATGTAAATATTTCTGAATTCCCAACTCTTTTCTAATTACCTCTTTCTGTTCCCACCAGGACGGCCCTGAAGCCGGACAAACCGTGAAGGTGAGAACTTAATAATTCACCGCCTTTAAATATGTCATGAGGCCTCCGCAACAGTTATACACTATTAAATAATCATTGCATTTGCAGTGCTAAACTCTTGGCATGGCTGAATAATTTAGAGATCTTTTCTAAAAGGTTTAAATAATTTTTGGTGTGGTTGGAGGCTGTATGGAATGATTCAAGTGGCTGACTGGGGACACACTGAGGTCCATATAGGTTAACATGATGGGGACAGACTCATTGGCAGTCACTGCAGCTCAGAGCTCTGCTGCACCCTTCATACACTGTACTGTCCTGCTATTTTTGGTACCAGATCGATGACATTACAATGCATTCATTGTGAATGTATAGTTTTGTTCACAGTGACAGTAGATGCAGTGTGAAATCCCTTTTTCAGTTTTCAATTTTCTCTGTCACTTTCTTACCATTGGCAAAGGGCTTTGGCAGGGACACAATTTTTCTACCGAAGTAGCAATAGATCTGGATATTTCACCAGAGAATTGTGTCTGTGCTCATTTAATTTATTTTTTGTGCCCTTCTTGCTGACATGAAGTGGGTTTTGATTGAAAAATGTGATGTCGAGTTGCAATATGTCCATGCAAAACTTTGGAGCAGAGAAATTTAAGAAACCTTAGAAATGATGGTCCTTTGGCTTGTTCTACAATGCCACTGCTTCTGTAGAACAGTTGAGATTAGGTATGTTTTGTCCTCGTGAAGTGTCCCCATGAATGTCTACTCATGAATGTATAGACAGCCAGAGGTGGAAGTAACTAATTAAAAATAGTCAAGTTACTGTAATTAAATAGTTTTTTGGGAGTACTTGTACTTTTATGAGTAGTCTGTACTTTTACTCATACTTATGTATGCAATACACTATGTAATCTACTTAGTTACTTTTAAAATCATAATTGAGTGCTGAGTACAAGTTGAATTAATATCCAAACCTTTCATCTACATATTTATAGCCAATACGATGATCTGATCACTAACAGGTCAATGAAAACCAGGACATATGCATGAAAACTGAACACTGCAGCATCACAGCTTTGGAGTAATGATGTTAATGATTAATCATTATTCAAGTAATCACCATTTAAGAACTTAAGCAACTACAAATGTATTCATGGATATTTAATCAACAGTCTAGAAATGGCAGCAGCTGTTCTGTCTGGCAGAGCCATTTCTTGAATGAGGAAACTTAAAGTTAAAATGAGAAGGAAATGACAAAAAAAAGGAAAAGAAAATATATTAATCTAAAAAATATAAATTATTATACTGCTGGAGTTTCACAGGAAAACAGTGTTGCAGAATCTACTAAACAATGGAAGAGAATGGTGACCAGTTTTCAAATGCAAGAAAACAACTGAAAAAAAAAAAAAAACCAAAAAAAAAAAAAAAACCCACATAAAATGCCTCCATACTGCTCGTCTGGTGTAATCCAAGTCCCCTAAAGTCCCGACATGCCTTTTGCGCACTGTCACACCACACACACCAAGTTCAGACAGTGTGCATGTGCACATAAATGTGGTTGAGCTAAGGATCTACAGTGAAGATTCAGGCTAAAAACATGATGTAAATAATATTTTTAAGTCCACTTAGTATGTTGGGGCTTTAGGAGACTTGGATTACACCAGACTGTGCTTTTCTGTTGTTTTTTACATTTGAAAACTGGTCACCATTCACTTCTGTTGTTTGGGAGATTCTGCAACACTGTTTTCCTGTGAAACTCCAGCAGTTTTTTCTGGACTAAAAACTAAAAACTAAACCTGACCTTCTATCAACATGAGGGAGAGTAGATAATGACTGATTTTTCATTTTTGGGTGAAGTATCCCTTTAATGTTGTTTTCTGGTCCAAGTATGGGGCATGGGGGCAGGACATTCAACTGTTTTGAGCAGCCACCGGCAAACAAATAGATTGCTGCTTATGAACAACAATGAATTCCTTTAAGCAGAGAGTGTCCAACAGTTTGCACACTTAACCTTATTTGTCCAATTCCATAAATATTCATAAAACACAAGCCTTGAGATGCAGCCAGAAGGAGACCATGACAGCCCCATCTTTGACCATTTGGAACATGCATAAGCACTTTTGCCTTTAGACACATCGCCTGGACTAGTTTGTTTCAACAATACTGATCCCTTACATCACAAACCAAAAGTACTGAATTTCTCTACCCACACCACTATACATCCCTCTGCACATACTGTAGAAATAATGTAGGTTTGTGAATTTGACCCCAAACTGCTCTTGCTATGTAACTGCTTGCTAAATCAGTTCCAAAGTGCACTAACTCATCCTTCAGTTAGTACCAAAGGCAAAACTGTCCAGCAGAATGTTTTCTACCTCCTACCTCCCGCTCTCTAAAAAAGCAATCTCCACTGTGTGCCCTAAGAGAACAATGTCTTTTTAAAAGATCTTTATTTTTCCATTTCCACAACAACCTCCATTTTTCATCTACAGATTCTTTGAGATGAAATGGCTTTCATCTGGCAATACAAACAAGGTCAAAGAGTAATGCATTTTTGCTTGAGTTCAGTTAAATTCACACCAGCAGGTAGGTTATATTTTAGCATTACCGGAATATCAGTACCTCTGAAATATTCCTTTGTTGAGGGTTTTGCTGCAGGAGAGCACATCAGGGAGCAGTGAATCAAGGCAGTAATAGAGGAGCTGTTGTTTCCCACTGATCCTTAACTCACTGAAATAATCTACATATTTTATCAAGTCATTTTAACACAAAGCAACTCTTGATGTGGAGACCTGTCTGGTCTTTTCATGAAAACAGATTATCTTAGTGCATATAGCACACCTGCTACAGTAGTGGCCCACCCCCATCTATCAACTGGGTTATTGCAATCAGGTGCCTGCACGCCAGCAATAAAAATGGTCCTTTGATTGAATAAGAGTGAGGCAGGCTATAAGAGAGAGGCAAATGCACTCTTATAAACTCACTGCCTGGAGTCGCACAGACACAAGACAAATCTCTCTGCTTTGAATGATGGAATTGGATTTTATTTTTGTCTTATGGAAAATGCAGCGTGATTATAGTGATTTATCATGTGGGGGGGGGCTATGTATAGATCCTGCTTGTTTACTAAGCAAGTCTGGCTGTTATATATGAGTTTTTATAGATGAAGATGATTAGATGTAATATTCACAAAGTAGACAATATTGAATAAACCCACAGGAATGTATTTTCTCAGCACTGACTATGGAGGGCTGAATGAGAGGCAGAGTGAGTGACACACAGGAAGGATATGATGGGTTTTGGTTTGGAGCCATGTCCACATATTCTGCATCTGACAAAGGATCAGCATGACTGCTTTAGTGGTGGTGGAAACTCTTCATGGTACTGTTGCATCTATTGTCAGTCAGTTGAGTTTGTCACACCACAGAAACCTGTTATTAACCAACCAGGGAAATTTGAATGACTTAACAAATAGCTAAGTATATAAAGTTAGTTTCAAAATCATGAAAAAATGATCAGTTTTCTCTGCTCTGAAACATTGGGGGCGTGTCCACTCCTGTCTCAGTGTCAAGCACCACTACAACCTGAAGACCACCTGAAACATGGACATTCCATCTAGCAGTTTTATTGGACATATCCAGACATGTTTGAGTCACCAGAGCCAGAGGACGGTGACAGGATAGTCATTTTTTTCTTCTGTGTTGGGTTGTTGGAACTGAAGTGAACTGATGGGCTGATTTGGACCGAGAGATTCGCTGAAGGTATGTTGGTAACTGACCGTTGGGGAGGATGAGGGGAGAGGGAGGTGGTGTTGTTCGTGTGTTTGTTCATGGTACTTATATAGTGTTGGAGGACCATGACTCCAGTCATTGAGCCATGTTTCAGGTCTGCCCAAAAATCCTGACACACGATTCCATACCATATAATGTGATTGATCCGCTTCTTCATCCATCTTTCAGTGGCTCAACAAGCACAAAAAAATTCACCCTCCCTCTGCCTCAGTTGATTCATTGATCATATAAACCATCTCCATTTTTCAAATTTCTGCATTGCAGTAATTTCAGTAAAAGTAGCTGTTGAATTGACTGGCTCCACTCCAACGTTATCTGCTTAGTTTCAATCACTATTGTTTGAAAATTTAAAAAAAAACAAAAAAAACATTGCCAGCTAGTCTTTTGGTAGTGTCATTGCAGAGCAATGCAGACACACCACCACTCACACATAGAGTATACAGACTTACAAATGTAAATCAGCCTTTACAGATTACAAGAAAATCTATTTTATGTCAACTTAAACATGCTGTATGTAATTCCTGCCACTAAAGGTCTCTCACATCAAAACAATAACAAAAGATGTTATTTGATTATGTTATGAAGTAGCCTTCATTGTTAAGCAATCACCATTCCTGATGAAAATCCATCTGACATGACTCAGGCAGAAATTATGTTCATGGATGAGATAATGTATTAATGTTTTATTCACATTCCAACTTCTTTCCTCACTGACATATCCCATGTTTCCCCTGGCTACCAAACAAAATGCACCATTACCTTGAATAAATTACATATTTCTCTGGTTTGAACATTGTTTGAAACATCTGGAATAATGTAAGTACACAACTCAACAAGATATAGAACATAGGTCTGGTTGTTTTTTGACATTATAATACAGAAATGTTATGTATTTGCATTTAAAAGAAGAACAAATCCATGAACCAGAACATGAACAAAACAAGATATTTTGCCAGCTTAGGTTTCAATTTAAGATTTATCTCATGAGTGAGAACAAATTAGGTGTGGCTACAAACCAGCCAGCCAATCAGCACAGGATTCTATGATCCAACAACTTGCTGCCTCTTCAAACTCCTCAGACTTGGTAAAGAAATGGTTTAATGCTTGTTGGCTTTTCCTCTTTCTGAATGTGAAATAAGAAGACTGACATCACTCTCATATCTGTCTTTTAAGAATGGAGCTAATGTCAACACGTGGCTAGCCTAGCTTAGCATAAAGAGTAGGAACAGGTGGACACAGCTAGCCTGGCTATGTGTGCTTCTCAGTCCCTAAAGTACTCTAATGAACACTCTTCAAATGTTTAATTGGTAAATGAAGAGAAATGTAAATTTGACTGTTTGTGCATTAAGTACTGTAGGAGCTCCGTGCTATATCAACAGCTCAGTGCAGTGAGTGTGCGTAGCTTCCTGGATCTGGCCATCACAGGGGGTTAAGCTTTGGTACCATCATGCCTCTACAAAGACCAGGAGCAAAATATGTTCTGACAGCTGTAATTGGCAACCTGTCCTGTAGCCGGAGGATCAACTGTTGTTTCCAAGACAGCTGAACAGAATGTTTTTGAAAAAGCTCTGTTTTCTCTGTCCACATTACATTGTGAGATAGATGTTTTCAGCTCACTCCAGTCTGTCTAGTAGCCTAATTTTGTTCATATTGGGCAGTTCTGCAGTGTATCCATGTCTACTGCAAGCATTAATTGCCAATGGAGGGAGCAGTGTGTTTTGTGGATGGTGGTGAATGGGCGTGTAACCAGGCTGTGCTCAGAAAAATGGCCATACAAGTCATCTGTGAATATTTACATTTAGTGTTAAGTGTCAACTTCTAGTGGCTGTAGTAATTATAATAGAAGCAGGGCCAAGAGCGAGCAAGTTTGTGTATGGAGGAGGTAGCTTGAAAGGATGGCTCTGCAGCAAGAAGATGGTGATAATATGCTTGATATCTTCACATAAAAAGCTCAACATCTGGGGAACATTGGTGATCAACTCTGACCTTGTTTGTGCATGAAGCATCGTTGATGTAAACACTGAGTCCTCCTCCCCTCATCCTGCTGGAGTCTTGGGCGTCCTGTCAGCTCAGAATTTGTCAGTCTGTTACACACAACACTGGAATGTCGTGGAGCAGGTGTGTAGGATGTGGACTCAACAGTTTCTGATTTCCTGTTGCTTTTCTAGCCTGACTCCCATTTTTCATTTTCCTGGCCGGCTAGCATGGCTCTTAGTATGATTGTTTCCTAAACCTAACCAAGTCGTTTTGTTGCGTAAACCTAACCAAATGGCAACTGAATGCTTGGTAACCAGACCTGAACCAGTGCTAACTTAGTATAACCACAGTCTTCATCTTACACTTAACCATAGTTGCCATAGCTACTATTGAAAAATAAATGGTGCATTAAACTGTGTATGACATTCAATTAACATAATGTAAATTAAAGCTGTTCGACTAGGGGGTGGATTGTTGAGTTGCCTTAAACTCCAACATATTTTTCATTCCCAACCTCTGTAAAGAAGATTTGTGTCATGAGTGAAAGTTTTTCTTCATTTTTTTCTTCTGTGGGCTGGTGATAAAGTCAGGTCAGTTAGTCACTGTGGTCTTGTTTCTGGGCAGTAGCCCAAAGCTATAGCTGTAGAGCTGTCTACAGCTTCTTCCCACTGAGCATGCAATTAAATCAAGCTCCATTACAATCTATTTAGGGAGACAGGAGAAAGGAAACAGAAAGGTGGGTGGAGTTCATGAGCTCTATTGCCTGGTAAAAACTGGATGATATGGTTGGTGTTTGTTGGGTTGTTACTGTGTCATTTTAGAGCTTCCTGGTTGTACAGAGTTCTCAGGAAATCCTGAGGGCTGTATGTGGTGTCTGTGCCTGCTGAAGGTGTTTGAGGGTTGACACAACTCAAATATTTAAGCTCTGTCACACAGACTGATTTGATGCTAAACTGGGTTTTCTTTCAGTACTCCTTGTTTAATCTTTGCTGTCCAGCCCTGATTGCTTTTGTGCTCTTAGTAGTGTAATACAGAGCAAAATAAACAGTTTGTCAGGTCATAGACAATCTTCATGAGTTTCCGAGGTTTCATACAGTTTTAATCTGATGATGCAGACACACAAACTGATCATTTTAGGGAACACCATTAAGTAATTCAGACACATGTCATTAATTTGTTTGCACAAAATATAAGTACATCTTTATGAGTAAATAATTTATGCCTGGTACCTGCAGGCTTTGTATATTTCTAACTGTGTGCAATGCAAACACACTCTTGCAAGCAGTTTTTTAGAAATAAGTGTCACTATGTTGACCCATGACAGAAAAGACAAAAAGTTAAACTCTGACTGAAAATTATGACACTGAATTCTGGAATTCTTGAAAGAAAATTATTTCTATTGGAAATGGCTCAAATTCTCTCACTACTTGGATTATTCCTCCAACAACTGAATCTGTTTTACAATCTCACAACACTGTAGTGTTGGTTAGCTGTAGTTGTCTTCATGGTTATAGTAATAAATACTTTGCTAAGGTCACAGAATAATTGTGAACATCACCTGACTTCCCTCTGTGCTTCCCTCTTTGCTATTAGGCAGGAGCTTAAGGTCAAGGCTCAAAATGGGTCATGGACCTGTTTTTATAGTCCATCAACATAAAAATAGGCATATACTTGTCTGTACAAATAGCTTATTATGACCCATAATTGATTTTTTTCTTTTTTAGACGGTGAACTCTAGTGGCCTTATAAAATGAGCAAAGGAGGAGTTTAGGGCACTTGCCGCTAATACTCTCCACTGGTCATATATGTTGGTTTGAGAGTCAGTGACATTTCCATTATTCTAAAATGCACACCATGATATGTATATTCATTTTACTAGTGACTTTAAAGTAACAGTCATGTGTTATGATGTGTCTGACAGTTGGTGACTAGTGCTTGCTAACAGCACTTGTTAGTTGCTGAGTTATTTTGATTGCCATGACTGACATTCTGTCCCCGACTTGTGGGCTTGTCCTTAATGTTGAAAGTTTTGGTCTCAGGGAGACACCTGGTTTCTTTTTTAGGTCTCAAATTTTGGGAACCCCTGGACAACAGTTATAATTATGACTGCTAAAGAGCTTTGCAACTTCAATGGAATGTGTGGTTTTTCACCCTTGATCTTAAAAAATGCCCACACCACTTTCCAGAACATTTTTACATGCCTATAAAGGGATGGTAAGTCAGGTAACATCTCACAAACATTCAATTTCTTCAATCATCCTACTTGTTTCTTGATTTTAAGTCATTGATTGTCTTTGACAGTATTTGGCAGTGAAATCTACATTGTAAGCCTTTGTGTTCATTTATTCATTCAGCATCTATGATTTCAATATTTCCACTGTTTTCCTCAGCTTTGCTGTTGAGGCTTATCACTCTTCAGTAAATATGAGGAAAATTTCACATCAAACTTATCTATCCACTGCTTTATGTGTAATCTCTACTGTATCTGAGTTATGAAACCAGCCTGGAGTCATCCTCACCCTGCCATGAAGAAGAATCTATTCGGCAGCTTCTCATTCTGATTAATTTCCCAACAGAATTGAAATGGGAAATAAACAAAAAAGACCAGTGAAACTGTATCTGTCTAAACAAGAGGGAGGAGATTCTCGTGTGATTTACTGAAGAAACTCACTTTGCTTTCAGGTGATGTGGGCCTGTGAAAGCAGGGCACTGTGGGAAGAATCTCTTTATTCTTATATCTAATTAGGGCTCTCTGCTTTGATCTAGCAGACCTTCCTTTCCCTATTCCATTTTTGGGGACCACATCTGTTTATGACAAAGCTTATTTGTCTGCCTGTCAGACTAGATTCCACCTAAATCCATTAAATTGATGTGGCAGCTACTTTCCTTGGTTGTTTCTGCAGTTACAGATTAATTAAGAAACATCTGGCTGGATTATTTGGGAAAACTGTGTGAGATTTGTGTGATGAAACAGACTTCAGCTCAAAAGCACAACACACAGACAGTCACAGTCAGAGTAGAGTCAAGGCTCTTGTGAGCTTTAATCCAAAACATGCAAGCAGGAAAACCAAGAGATCAGTCAAGAAAGGGAAAGTTAACCAGGCAGGGAGTGGGAGAGGAATCCTCAACACGAGAGACAAGCAGAGGTTCAAGCGGGTAGGATCAGATGGGCAGTAAAAAACAAGGCTGGAAAGCTGGGCCGGATGCAAACGTGACAGTCTGGTGGGGTGCTAGTGGAAATCGACTGGCGTATACCACTGGGCTGGAAAGCAGGTGAAGGCTGGGAAAGGCAAGGTGGTGGAAATAGATGGAGTTGCTTCACCAGCGCTTTATTCAGGTATCTTGTGTATACATTGAGCAAATTTTCAGCCTTCCTATGGTTATCCCACTCTGTCTATGAGTGCAGTTGACGGGAAATGAACATGCAGCTTTGCATGAAGGACGTTCTGTTTGAGTGCGCATAATCTTCAAGCAGTGGATGATTGACTAATTATCGACGGGACATACAGCCTGGGGAGGTGCTCACCCAAAGCCCGATTGAAGGACGCCGCAAAAGAACTAACAGTGAACCATGACCTCAACATCTGCAGAGTGTGCAATCAGGCAACACCAATAAGAGAGGAATGACACTGTGACTCATTGTCAAGGACATAAAGCATCTGAGGAAAGCTCCAAAGTAATACTGCTCCAGTACAGAGACCAGAGTTACACTGAAATCACTGATTTTTATTCTTTTTTAGTGTTGTGCTCTTATTTTATCACTGCTAGTGCTGTACTGCACTCAGGGACAAAAAAAACTTTGGTCTATGAAAGCAAGAAAGAAATTTCAATGACAATTTTGTGGCACATTCATCATCATCTGGCATCATCAGGCCAAAATGTCCACTTGTACCATAGAAATACCAAAGTTTAGAGGACAGATTGCCATGGCAATTTCGTCATCCAATCATGTTTCCCCGGGGGATGCACCGTTTTATCCTCTAACATACAGTAAGTGACTAAATGTGTTGGTCATCATAGGCGTCCAAAAAAACCACACAACAGCTTTTTCCATTGTCACACCTATCAGTAGGACTACTTTGTTTATCACTACTGTTACATTAAGTCATTCAAAAACTATCCTTGTGAGCATCATCATAATCAGCCAACTCTCTTGTTGAGGTCTGGATAGGTTTAGGCCTAAACTAGGAAACAGTAAACAAGCTAGGGTCAAAGTGGTCAGTGTCAATGCAGAACATGTTGCTGACCTGTCCATACTTCCTGAACTTTTGCGCACCAATCACAAGCTCCACAACTCTTTTGTGTCCTAGAAATAAAGGTTATAATACACACAGCCACCAAAGGTCCTTATCAGGTCAAACATACACAAGTTGTGTTTGGCATTTGAATAAACAACTAATATTTTAGTGTCTTATAAAAACAGACACCACAAACACAGCATGTTTGCATCAGTTCATCTGCATCTGTTGTTGTAATTGACCTCAAGGCTGTTTTCAGTCTGCAACTCAAAACAGTCAAATTCAATGAAACAATTAGAGTAAATTCACCATAATCTTAGCCTAGCATTTCCAGACTAACTTGCAAATGTGAATTAGTCTAAAATCGCTCAGTTAACTTTTGAATTCCAGAAGGCGGTATCAACCAAAACTAAAACACTTCTGGATGTATTTGGATAGACCTCCTGCTAACAAACCAACCAATCAGAGGATCAAAACTTGACCCGCGAAAAATTGGAGAAACAAAATGTGATCTACAAACAATCAGAGGAACAAAACGTCTGGAGCCGAATGCACCAGCTGGGAGTAAAGAAGGTCTTAACTCTTATGCTGGACTTAACTACGTCTGACGTTGTGATTGGAATTTACACCGATTGCACCAAGCCTGACTGACAACGGTCGTAGCTGGGCCTGTGTTACAATGTGCGTCCACATGAGTACACGCAAATTGTTGATTGTTGCTAAGCAACACACTTCTATATGAAGCATTATCATGCATTTATCATGTCTCCCGTAGTATTTTGAAGAGCTCCGTTGGCATAAAACTGAGCGCAATCAGCACCTGCAGGGTGAGGGACAGCACCACGTTTCTGTCTGACAGATGCTGCAGCTTAGGGGAGAGCTCCTCAATTAACTCAAACAATGCTTCTCTGCTTAAGTGAAACCTCACTATCACTTTCTGAATATATATAGAGCAGATTTGTCCTGTCATGGATGACTCTTTCTCTTCCGAAACTCCTCTTGTTAATCATCCTGTAAACAAGATGTGCTGCTATCCTTGTTTCTCTTCTCTGGCTGTGATTCCATTAAAATTACCATGGATACAGGTCTGAGTTTCCAACTTACACCTGCTTCACACTAGGCATAAACGTTACACCCAGGTATGTTACACCCACAATGGGCTGAAGTCTAACTGGTGCATTCATCTTAACCTTAAACTGGTTGTAACTTTCCGTTCTAAGTCGGAGGTATCGTTACACCCAGGCGTATGCCCAGCTGGTGTCCTTGGGTCCTGATGTAACAGTGCTTAATCCATTTTCAAGCAAGACACAAAAGGGCAGCTGCCTGGTCACAGTCTTTCTTGTACTACAGCTGAACAGTCACTAAAATATGTTTCTGAAAGCTTTTGAGGCAGAAATAGCCGATGCAGTAACAGAATCTCAATCCATGAGAAAATGTTGAATGTCTAAAGATTTTGTGTCTGGATTTGAAGGTATGCTGTATTTTGAATCACCTCACAGTGAGCTGTGTGTGTGTTTTTTTAAAGATTGAGTTAGTGATTCATCCTAAAATGTTTTCTTATGAAATGCTTCCTTTCACAGATTAACTAGTTTGTTATATCATTGGTGGCAAAATTGTTGAAAAATGGATTCATAGTATTTTGAATCTCAAAATGAACCAGTATTTATCTGGAAATGAAGCCAAATGCTTCTTTTTTATCAGCCAATAACATGTTGTTATTCCAAGCAGCTGTTTTGGTGGAGAGAGCTGGCAGGGGGGAGGCAGAGCAGCGTCTCACCACAGGTGTGCCTCACAGATATACAGTACACACTCTGCACTGCTAGTGTCTTGGAAAAACCCACTCAGGGGTTTTAATATGTTGCTTCAGGGCACACATGCAGTGAAGGAAATACATGCTTCCTCCTTCTCCTCAACTCTGAGACTGAAAAGATCCATTTTTTAGTCTTAGTTTTAATATCTGCAGGCTGTCACACTGTCCTGATGAGTCTTCCCATTTTTTGCCAGTCATTTTGCGTTATGTTTTTTTTTGTTTTACAATCATTTCAGTCTTTTTATCATTTTATTATCCCAGATGGGAAACATTTCTTGCAGTCAGGGGCACAAGGTAAAAGCAAGGAACAAAAACACAAAAAAAATAAAACGTACAAAACAGTTTCCTGTACAACTACAACTGCTCCAACTCCAACACGATACTTTCCCCCCAGGAATCCCTTTTGAAATTGTCATTTGCTCCTGCAATTTAATTGCAAAAAATGCCTAAAAACATTGCAAAATGCATCACAATTTTTTAGAAAAGCTGCCATGAAATTAGACATTTTAGGCCGCAACAATTGCAAAGACAGTCCGTAAAATCGTTAGACAGTTTTGGTGATTACAAATGAATGTCGATAAGAAATATGCTGTAATACATTAATAATTATTCCACAATGTTTAGATCGAAGATTCTCAAACTATGGTACAAGTACCACCGGTGGTACACAAACTGCTTCTAGCAGTACACAGAAGAATGTTGGAAAATATTTGAACAATATAATTCATTAATTAAAGTCATATAATACTACCAAAATACTGTAAAAAACATATCTTCATAGATGCTTCAACAGTTTTACAACAAACAGCGACTTCCTTGATGTGTAAACTTACATTTTAAATCGACAAACATCATATGTGTGATTCATGGCACAAACATGACCCTCATGCTGGCTGAGGGTCGGGTGTATTTTGTTAGTCTGCAAAACACTGCTGGAGTTTCACAGGAAAAGTTGCTGCAAACATGCTGTTTGCACACCACACACACACACACACACACACACACACACACACACACACACACACACAGTTAGACAATGTGCATGTGCACATGAATGTGGTTCCAAGCTAAAGATCTGCAGTGAAGATTCAGACTAAAAACATGGTGTAAATAACATTTTTTGGACAGCTTGCCATGTTGGGGCTTTAGGAGACTTGAATTACACCAGACGAGCAGTATGAAGGCATTTTATGTTTTTATTCTGTTGTCTTTTCTGGTCACCATTCACTTCCAGTGTTTGGGAGATTCTGCAACACTGTTTTCCTGTGAAACTCCAGCAGTGTTTTGTGGACTAAAAAACTAAAGCTAATCTTCAGTCACCATGAGGGAGAGTAGATAATGACTGAATTTTCACTTTTAAGTGAACCATCCCTTTAATGTGTATTCTCTGTTCAGCAAACAATACCATTCCAGTTAGTTGATTTTTGCCTGTTTTGCCAGGTCACTGTGAAGCTGTTTCCTTTCACCTACAGTGATAGTGATGAATATAGAGTTCTGCCAACACTGAGCTGTACTGTACAGGTTGAGGCAGCTCTCACTCACTGAATGCCTGCATACTCAGATTGCATAGGGTCTATTCATGCCTCTGTTCTTTAAAAGCAGTTTATTGTATATGAACAATAGAGCTTGTGTTATTCTATATTTTACTTAGTCAACAAATGTCATAAAAAGACCAAAACCAACTGTTAGTCCATCTGTCTCAGCCCCGAGCCCACTGGTTCCTACTGAAGACATGAATCTTTCACATAAATTTAGTTTTTTTAAAGGCTCACTCATTTCCTAAAACAGCCTCTGTAGTCACTCTAGTTTTTTATCGAATATTATTCAAACAGGAGGAAAGTGTTTCCACTGCGGGACTGTGTATGTTAGATTACATCAAGATAAACTGTGTGTGCATCATGGTAATGAAGGAATGTGTCACTCAGTGCGACAGTATGGCTCACTGATGTGTTAAATAGTGTTTGGACAACAATGTAGCTCTATGACACATATGTTAATGATTAGAAAAACATAATATTACAATTTTATCATTTATCCTTCACGTTGAGGTTTGTGAAGCTCTTTTAGTCACTATGATACTGGTCAAAACTATAACAGCTTGTATGTATGTGGGCATTTAAGTGTCTGGAACCTGCCACTAACACACACATACTGCTGCATCAGGCCACTCTAATTTCCCATAACACCCATACCACCCTCCCAGTTCCTGGTATGCAGACACACACACATTACTAACACACATGCACACATAGTCCAGTGGACAGACACAGCCTCATTCACACAGCACTCATTTAGAAAGCCTCGGTGATAAATAGCTCTCCTGCTATGATGTGTTATTTTTTTCTAAATCAGAAGTTTTCCTCAAGGTAGGCAAATTTAATAATGCAGACATTATGTTAATGACCTCATTAAACAGAAAATGCATACTACGCCTCTAAACATGCTATCTTGTTTGTAGCATTTATAAACATTCATTGAGGCTGCTTATCACAGTGCAGAAATGAAAAATGAATAAAAACCTCACTATTATGTTATTATGCCCTTGATAACACATACACACACACCTCAGGGTTTATAGAACAACACACAGCACAGAACCATCTGTAGCTCCAAGACAATAAATGTAAATATATGTGCTGGATCACAGCATTGAGTAAGACCAACATCACTGTTACCCTTCTCAACATACTGTTCTACTGGAGGTTCAGTTAAAAAAAATCCTCAAATTTTAGATTTATTCAGCGCAGCTTTTAACAGTTGATGTCACAGTCACCTCTCCAAACTACTAAGTTTGTGCATTTTCCTGAACTAATAGTTGAAAATGCTAACAATTGATTAATCATTAATAACTGATAAGATACTAAACACATTTGTATCCTCATTTCCCTTTTTTTCCTAGTTGTTTTTTTTTTTTTTTTGGTTTTGGTCATTTTTTCTCATTTTAAGTCTAAGAATGGCTGCAAATGGCCCTGCCAGACAAAACAATGTCAAAAGAGGTGCAATTACTGCCATTTCAATAGCCATGAATTCATTTTAATTGGTTAAATTCTTAATTATTCGACTAATGCTCAAAATGTGTTCATGTATTTTGGCTGTGTGTGTGTGTGTGTGTGTGTGTGTGTGTGTGTGTGTGTGTGTGTGTGTGTGTGTGTGTGTATCTACACATGTATATGATTACATGTTCAAATACTATATGCTTAATTGTTTGCAGTGGTGGACAAAGTACTCAACCCCAGTACTTGAGTCAAAGTATAGATACTCCTGGTCAAATATTACTCAACTACAAGTGAAAGTTGCTCAGTCCAAATTTTACTTGAGTTAAAGTACTAGAGTACTTGCTTTTAAAAATACTTAAGTATTCAAAAGTACATGTTTTTAGAAATACTCAAGTACAAATTACAAAGTACATTTTCTAATATCAATACATGCTGTATTGTTTTCATGGTGCATTTACAGAAGCTTGTAACTCTGAAACCACCTAATGATGCACTGACTTGTTTGTAGAACCACTCTGCTACACAAAGTCTGTCAACTGTAAGGAGTTCTCCAAGTCTGTTAAATAACTGAGATTTCTTTCTGGCTTCAGAGGCAGTATATATACATGGATTATGTGGTATTTTTCACCCCAATAAAAACAATCCAACTTTAAAAGCTACCTGGAATAATTAATAATTATAATAACATCTTGAGATTTAATTTAGTCTTTCTCCTGCCGTCACCATTACTGCTTTTTGTTTGAATGAAAGAGGGAGAGCTTGCTTGTGCTTGTTAGTGCGCCTGGACATATTTCCGCTTTTACATCAGTCCCATTTGAGAGGAGCTGCTGTGATTGGTTTCCTTCTGTGAAGAACACAGCATGTGACCAATTGCATTTTAGAAAAGAAAAAACAGCAACAACTGACTTCAACGATGTCCTCAGTCAAAAAGTAACAACAACCTTCCTAGAAATGTAGTGGAGTCAAAAGTACAATATTTGTCTTTGAAATGTAGTGGAGTGAAAGTCAGAAGTTTCTAAAAAAACAAATACTGAAGTAAAGTACAGATACTCAAAAAATGTACTTAAGTACAGTACTCAATTAAATGTACTTCACTACTGTCCACCACTGATTGTTTGTAATCTTGATGTGGACTCTTGGAAGATTAGCTGATGGCTAAAAGAGATCCAAATCAAATCAAATCAAATGCTTAATCACTAACATCCTTACTCTAAACGTGCATTTTGCAGCATTTTGTTTTGTTTCTCATTTGTATGTCCTGGTTTTCACTGAGCCATTTGTGATCAGATCACCTTATTGACTACAAAACTGCAGATGAAAGGTCTGGATATTAATTTAAATTGTAGTCAGTACTAAATTATGATTTTAAAAGTAACTATAGATTACATCTTGCAGTGCATACTTAAGTATGAGTAAAAGTACAGCCCCGAGAATCTACTCATAAAAGTACAAGTACACAAAAAATTACAGTAATTTAAGTATTTGTAGTTAGTTATTTCCACCTCTCAATATTACCTATTATTTCTTTCAAAAATCAAAGTGATGTTTTATATGTTCTTATAGAAACATATATATATTATTGTGGTTCAAATATATAAATGTAAAAAAGTGAAAGAAAAAATGTCTCTCTGGCCCCAGGGCAGTGGGTCTCAACCTGGGAACCCAAGGAAGTTGTGAGATAATGTACAGGAGACACCAGATGACTGTAGAGAATAAAATAGAATATTGATGCAAACAGCTCTCTACAAGATCGGCCCCTAAATGACATCCAAGTTAAAGACCGTCACTCAAAAATATATGAAATACAGCTGACCACAAGAAATGTAACAGCCAGCTGACTAATGGTTAAAACTATATGAAAAAGAAAAAAAACAATGTCTGAACACACTACAGTGGCTATTTCACCTGTGCCTCATAACACTGCTCCAGTTAATTTAGCACTTTTTCACCCCTTAGATTGTGCAACTTTGACAGACATAGTCAGAAATCTTAGGTCCACTACCTGCTGCCTCGACACTCTGCCTACAAGATTTTGTAAAGATGTTTTTAACTGCATAGCATCAGATATACTTCATATAGTCAACTGGTCTCTTCAGTCAGGCCTTTTTTCAACCGCCCTGAAGACCGCAGTCATTAAACCTCTTTTAAAAAAGCCTAACCTGGATGCCTCAGTAATAAACAACTACAGGCCCATATCAAACCTACCTTTTTTAGGAAAGATCATTGAAAAGGTTGTGTTTCAGCAACTTAATGCCTTCTTGGTGCACAACAATTTCTTTAATGTCTTTCAGTCTGGATTTCGAGCACATCACAGCACTGAGACTGCACTTGTAAAAGTTCTGAATGACATTCATCTGAGCAGTGATGCATCAAAGATTTCTGTTCTGGTATTACTGGACCTCAGTGCTGCATTCGACACAGTCGACCATAAGATTCTGCTCGACAGACAAGAAAAGTGGGTGGGACTTTCTGGCACTGTGCTAAATTGGTTTAAATCTTATTTACAAGACAGGGATTTCTTTGTGTCTCTTGGCAATTATGAATCTGTGCGAACAAAAATGACGTGGAGTTCCTCAAGGGTCCATTCTTGGGCCTCTTCTGTTCAACATCTATATGCTCCCTCTTGCTCAGATTATGGAATATCACAACATCTCCTACCATACTTATGCAGATGACACACAACTTTATATAACAGTGTCACCAGATGACTACAGTCCCCTATCTGTTAAATAAGTGCATTGATGAAATCAATATGTGGATGTGCCAGAATTTCCTACAACTAAACACAGACAAAACTGAGATAGTTGTTTTTGGCCCTAAAGAACAAAGATCAAAAGTGAGTACTCACCTTGAATCCATGACACTAAAACCTAAAAATCAAGCTAGAAATCTTGGTGTCATTCTGGACTCAGACCTAAATTTCAACAGTCACATAAAGACAATTACTAAATCAGCCTACGACCACCTTAAAAACATAGCAAGAATTAAAGGATTTCTGTCTGGAGAAGACACAGAAAAACTTGTTCATGCTTTCATTTTCAGCAGGCTGGGCTATTGTAACGGTGTCTTCACAGGTCTGAGTAAAAAATCAATCAGACAACTGCAGCTCGTCCAGAACGCTGCTGCCAGAGTCCTCACCAACACCAAGAGAGTGGAGCACATTACACCAGTGCTTAAATCACTCCACTGGCTTCCTGTGTGTCAAAGGATAGACTTTAAAATCTTGTCACTTGTCTACAAAGCACTAAATGGTCTCGATCAAATCTCTGATTTGCTTGTACCTTATGAAGCACCAAGACCCCTCAGATCATCGGGAACAGGTTTACTCAGTGTTCCCAGGATCAGAACCGAACAAGGTGAAGCACCCTTTAGTTTCTATGCTCCCCACCTGTGGAACAAACTTCCAGAACACCTGAGGTCAGCTGAAACTGTCGGCTCATTTAAATCAGGTCTTAAAACATTACTGTTTACTGCAGCTTACCAGTGAAGAGGATACGTTACATATTTTTAGGATAATCTGCAGCTATTGTTTTTATATCTGTATGCTGTTGCTTTTGTTTTATGTTTGCTTCTTTATTTAAATGCATTTCCTGTAATGCTTTAAACTATTTATTGTCCTGCTTTTAGCTTTTGTTTTTAAGTATCTCAAACACAATTTTAATGTTCTTTTAATGTTTCTATTTTAATGTATTTTCAAGTTCTGTAAAGCACCTTGAATTGCCTTGTGTATGAATGGTGCCTTGCCTTGCCTTGCCTTACTAAAAAGTAATCTTTGCATTTTGGGACATAAAACAGCAAACCCAGTCCAGCACAAGGCATGATGGGAAATGAGGGCTGTATTTTAGACTAGAAAATGTTTTTTAGATCACATCACCTGCACCAGTGATATAGTTTGCTTCAGAATCTAGATTTGATGCGTTTGTAACAGTCAAAGTGTACTTAACCAGTAGTTAATCAGCTATAGCCAGTTTTGCTAGTTATCACATGAAACAACCACTATGGAGTGATGGCTTCTCAGAAAATGTATTCTAGCTCAAGACTCTGACCAACGGGAGACTGGACAGGAAAAGTAGACTGTGTCTCAAGGTGGGTCACCAAGTTCAACAGCAGCGCCATCAACTGAGAATGCAAGGCATTGATATTTCCAACTGAGCCCAAACTTACATGAAGCTCTGTAAATATTACCCTGACTTCCACCAATTGTGGGGATCACAATCATTTAGGGTTGAGCGATGTCTACAGAATTCACAGATGATGTTGTCCTCCGTGAAACATCACAAAAGACAATGAAATCATTTCTGAATCTAAAAGGGTCTGCATCTTGCCACCACGTCCAAAACTTAGTCGTCTTCTTCTTTGTCTCTCCCACATGTCAAAAAAGGAACTTAGGCAACAACTCTGAAACACATCTGAGGAGACACGGCAACTAAAAAAAAAAACATGTTTAAATCACCATGTTACATTGGTAGAGTTGATGGCTGTCAGTCATTGTGGGGGTTGGGTGGTCATCGCTCATAGAACCTTGAGAACCACTGCTCTAGAGGACCGAGAACATAAAAACTGTGCTCATCAACTTGAATGGGCACGTGCTGTGTAGCACCTTGGGACCAACTGACACAGTCCAAAATGGAAAGTTTGGCAGGCATAGCAACAGTCACTAAGGAGGGCGGTGCTTAGCAGAGGGTCAGTCATTTCTGATGGTCTGATGAACAGGAGAAAACCCACTCAAAGCGAGAACATGCACACATGCATGACAACATGCATGTTGTTTGGATTTTGAACCCACAACCATCTTGCTGTACATGAAAGTGCTAACCACTGCGCCACCATGCCACCTCCCTGTGCAAGTTAGTTTGTAGTTCTACGCTCACTTGTTTTTTGCACAGTGCATTCAACAAAAGTTTCACCTGTTTCAGAGCATTGATTTGTAAGAATAAATAATAAAAGGCCATCATTGTCCTGATACATTGTAAAGCATGTGCATCAGTGTAACTGCTGTGGTGAGGAAAGCTTTGTGAGGCTGGATGTGCTATTGTATACTTTTCCAAGAGTCTACATGTGTTGAAGGCTGCACTGTGTGATCACTGAAGGGAGTGATATTGAGGATGTCAGTAAGCACTAAGCAGTGGCGATTCATTTTTTTATTCATGTCATATCCATTATGCACTTGTTGTTAGCTGTATATTCACATACACCATTGTGCCCACACAACCGTTGCATCAAGGTTCTTTTATTGTTATTAATTGTTTACTGTATAGTCATTGTTTCTAGCAGGCATGACAAGGCAGCCTTTCTTACAAAATACAAAGCTCCTCTGTCCTTGTGTGGGTTCATCCTGACAGCTCAAAGATGAATTCTACATCTTTACTTGACTTTTTCTAACTAAGAAACATATAAAGAATAGAAAAAGTCCTTCAACCTGCAACTTCAACAATGTGCCATTTACCTCTCTCAGGTTACTGGTCCAGAACTCTGCAACAAGGCTCTTAGCTCTGGTCCAACTGTGGTGAGGCTCTTGGCCTGGATCTGTCTTGTCCCAAACTGTACCAAGGCCATTAACTAGGTTGAACTTGTCTAGGAGTCTAAATCGAGGGTCTTACCCAAAGTTTAAATGGTGTTCACATCTCTGCAGAAAGTCTCATTCCAGATCTGACTGGTCTGGAACTCTGCAACAAAGCTCTTAGCACAGATTTAGCTCATCACAAATATTACAAGATCCACACGGTCTAAATTAAGACTCTTAGCCCAATTAAAACTCATCCCAAAATTTACAATGAGGCTTTTAGCCCAAAGCTACCATTACAAGTCCTAGTGGTCCAGAAATCTGCAAAGTACAGTCCCATATGACCCAGAACTCTGCAGCAAGGTCTATAGTACCAAGTCCACCTCATCTCTAATTTGCTTCTAAACCCTGTGGGAAAGCTATTAGCCTAGGTCTAGCTGGTCCAGGAGTCAAAAATCATGGGTTCAAATTGTCCAGAACTCTGCAGTGAGGGTTCTATCCAGATCCAACTGGTTCCAAACATTGTTGGTGTCAAAATTAGATCCACCTGCTCCTGTACTCTACACCTAGGCTCTTGGCTGAGATCAGCCTGGTGTGAAAATCTGTCAGCTCTGAACATAAATTAGATGTAAACTACAGCACACTGGCTCTACTGCAAAACAGAAAGATGTGTTTTCTTTACTGATCTCATCTTTTGTCTGTACTAGTGATGTGTCGGTCGCGAACGATCCGGATCTTAGAGCCGGCTCTTTGAAGTGAACGACAGGAACCGGCTCTTGATTGGGAGCCGATTTGTTTTTTTCTCCTCTTTTTTTCTGTTAAATTCGCACATGATTGGTGGCGTGTGTGTGTGTCCACACTGAGTAGAAGGATGAGGGGAGGGGTTATAGACACACAACACAGTGAGCACATAAGCAAGTGGGAGGGAGACGAGAGAGAACATGCACTACAGACAGAGACAACACGCTTGAAAGGTGAGAAAATACACTCGTTTGAGATGAACTGTGCCTCGCCTGGAAAGTAGACGAGATCAGGCGGCGGCTGCAGGAAGTGGAGACGAAAATCTACAGTCAAGTTGGACAGTTTTCAACAGAGTTAAGAGAATAGAGGAAGAGACCACCTGTAGGTTACCTGTAGTCTGCAGACCACGTTCATAGCTGAAGAAATAAAGTGCGTTCTTGATCGCTGATTGAGGTAAAAATAAAAGAGATCCCCCTTCTGATACATGTAACATCTGTTCTTTTATCTGCCAAACCAAGTCATATATAAGTCATATATATAATCTTTATTATTATCAGACAAAATATCTGCTTGTTGACAGATTAAAACTTCATTGCACAACAGAAGACTAATATATCCAGTGTTAAATATTACAATTACACAGAAAATTAGTAATTAATATAATATGTGGTGTTTGTTGTCAAAATTAAGCACTCTGCTTAATATTATAGTACTCTCCTCCATGTTGAGTATGTTGAGTGTATAAATAAAGCCATATAAATAATAAACATTTGATATAATGTATGTTTTTTACATTAGTAATTCATTTTACATTATTTTGGGTAATAAATTAATTTGAGCAACAAAAAATCTGAGGAGCCACTTGGGAGCCGAAAGAGCCGGCTCTTTTTAGGGAGCCGAAAGAGCCGGCTCTTTTTAGGGAGCCGAGCCAAAAGAACCAGCTCGCTAAAAAGAGCCGGAATTCCCATCACTAGTCTGTACACTTTGAAACTGTTACAAATCACTGTTGAGAAATGCATCTGCTTTAGGATGTGACAATGCTGTGGTTAAGGTTTGGTTTGGTTTAAGCACAAAAATTATTTAGTTAGGTTCAGGAAAAGACATCAAGTATGAAGTTAAGAAGTTAAGTTTAGTGAAACATCATGGCTGGGGTTACAATGACTACTTGTTTAAGATTAAAGGAACTTCATTTTCATGGTTACAATCATAAATGTGTTAAAGTCTGATGTTTTGTTGACCAATTCATCCAACCTAAACTCCCACCTACCAACTCATCCTCACCAGCATCTATGTTAATTGGGATGTGGTGACCTCTAGTGGCTGTAGTATAAATATATAATAGTGAGCTGACTGAATTTTACCCAGGACACAGAGGTTTGTGTCCCAAGTGAAACCAAAAGTCAAAGTTGACTGATTTCCGTTATTGAAGTTACATTATGAAGGTAACGTAATGTAAGGTAATGTAAGGTAACGTGACATAAACTAACTTTTAATTCAAATAACTTTTCTAAGCCTGACCAAGTAGAGGTAGTGCCTGAAACTAACCATACTGCAACCATTTCACAACAGTAACCCTGTGTTTAACATCATATCACATGATTTAAGTAACATGCTTAAGGTCTGGTGCTGCCTGTTGCTGGTACTCTCAGTCTTATGTATCATTTTGGAAATCATTGACAATGGACTTTTTAGCTCTCTGAAAACTTAAAGTGATTGTACTTCTGCTTTTCAACTTTTGACCAGTGCTACTCAAAATAACAGAGAAGACAGACAAGAACATATCTTTTAATTTAAAATGAATGTTTCATTGTTGTTTCCTTATAGAATAATCTTATACTTGTCTATTTTTTAACATGTGGTCTTGTTTTTTTGTCTTTCTTCAGAAATCACCCTGTAAATATGTACATAATAGGAATACAGCTTGATGACTGACTTGTCAGGTATTATAGAAGCACACATGTTAAGGATTTATTTTATGTACTGATAAGTATTGGGAGGACTGTGCAAATGCATATCTGGGGAAACAGTTTGTTGTTTCTGCTTTAGTGACTGTTTGCTGTTTGTTTTTTGCTTAGTGTGTGTTTTGTCAGATAAAGCGGTTTCTCAGGGACATTACCATATCATCCATGCAGAGAAGGAAATCAAAGTTAACCATACAGGCGGCCAAGTTTGTGACAGCAGGGGGGTTGACACCAGAAGGGGGGGCGGAAAAAGTCAATTAAATCCTTAAAAGCATAAAAATAAGGAGTCTCTGTGGTGTGCAGGTAGCACGCTTGTTGAAATGCACGGTCACCCTCCTGTGATTTGTGGCACGGCAGTAACGCTCCGGTCTGGCTTCTCCAACGTACTGTGAAGTAATGAAGACTCTCTATGGAAACCGTCTCTGTCACATCAGTCTGTCAGACAACTCCCAGGTGTAAAAGTACCTGTTTCTCTAGACACAGTGCCACATCTAAACCATTGCCTTCTCTTGTTTGTTTGCTTACAGCATGTCCACGTCCATGTGCTGCCCAGGAAGGCGGGGGACTTTGAGCGCAATGACAGCGTCTACGATGAGGTAAGATGGCAGATTTCTGACTATCCTAACTGCTTTATGCCTGCAACTGACAACCTGTAACTGACCTGCACTGACTACCATTTTACTCATTGGCACACTTTGAATAGAAGAGAATAGATGAACTGAATGACCTGTTAGTGCTTATTTTGGGCCTTTTTATACATTAAAAAGGATTTAGTGAGTGGATCAGATAAAGCAGTCATTCCCAGTCTTCCCAATGGAAGAAATTTAGTTGTATCTTAACTATATTCTTAGAATTCAGTAGTCTAAAATTTTCCATATCGTTTTCCTGATGAGAGGAAATAAAACCAAAGAGATGTCCTGTTAATTCAGCCTAAAAATGCATTTATTTATTTATTTCTCAAACACTAATTTTAACCACTATGTGGTATTTTACTGAAAGTGGTCATAGGTCTGTGATAGAGAAGCATCTGATACTGCCCGGCTTGATTGAGTTGTAGGGGCAGACTGTTGAACACAGTCCGCAGGGTCTTTTTGAAATGAAGCTACTTGAAAAGCTCCTCTAGAAGCTTTGTGTTGAATATGGTGGTGATGATGTCATTGCTAACTGTTTTTGCTTTGTCAGTAATACTTGCTGACCTGCCTGAATACTGACCCTGTAGTCACTCACTTCTTGGATAGTTGTATCTCCTAAGTTAGGAAGACATTCTTCTGTCTTTCAGAGAAGATTCATGTTGCTATCCGAGTCTACTGAAACAGGTTTATATCAAAAAACACATTTTGTCCCAGATTTATTTCTGCATCAGAACATTCCTTAAAACCACTAAAATAATGCTTTGCCTGACTTGTCACAATTAATGCTAATAAATAACATTTCTATCTAATCAAGGTCATTCTAGGTCACAGCAACTAACGGTTACCACGTAATACCATATTACAAATTACATTTCAGCAAAAAATAATAACATGCATATGTGAATTAAAGGACCAGTGTGTAGGGTTTAGCAACATCTAGCAGTGAGTTTGCAGATTGCAACCAACTCGCTTCTCCCTCTCCTTCCAAACATGAAGGAGAACCTACGGTGGCTGCACAACTCCATATCAAGGCTGTATCTAGAGCCAGTGTTTGACTCTGTGGATATGAAAGGTTCATTTTAAGTTAATGCAAACACAATGATTTTTATTTTCAGGTAATTATACACCAATGAAAACATTCATAAAATCAAATAGAATAAACCATTATGAATATTATATTCCATCAGACATAAATCCCTGTAAATCTTACACACAGGATCATTGATAAAAGGTTTCTTACTGTCAACCACCACATTTCTGCTTATAGGACGTCAACAATTCTGTTTATTCAGACACCACATTAATGCAATAACAAGTCCCACTATCCATTTCTGTAAATGAAATGGTCATGTTGATAACCTCTGATTTCAAAGTTGATGGGCTCTCGAGGCAATCCCCTAGTTCATCTTGGTCTCATAGTGGGTAATAAATAAATGAAAACAGCAGTTGGATGGAGGATCCATTTATCTTTCAGTACTGTGTAACTGGCATTGTTCTCAGGTGCCTGTGTGTTACTGCAGGATTTTGAACACACAATTCACTGCTAATGAACTGATTCACCTGTGGCTCCTAATAACTTTAATTAAACATCTGAGAGATGAGTTTGAACAAATATCAGCGGGCTCTACAGCCCCCAGGAGCCACAATCTCCAAACCAATGAACCACAACACTTCAATAAGAAAATAATGAACATGCCTTTCAGGCTGTTTTAAATTTCACTGTGACATTTAGAATTTGTAACAAGAGAGTCTGTAGCAAATGAATATCAATAACTGGTGAGTTTGATATGAATATTCTAATAACCACGTCTAATAAAAAGAACTTCACTACACTTCCTCATGGTGCCTGAGGGGAGAAATGAAACGTGCAGTTCCACAGCAGAGTCCCAGCAGCAAAATATAAATAGGTTTGTTTTTAATTTGCATGTGATCATAAGGGTTATTGTGAGAGCAGTAGCACCGCCAACATTTATATTTTCCATGTCACACCCAGCAAATGAGAACATTTTTCTTTGAGGTGTTTTTCTTTGCAGTGAATAATCACCCAGTGTTTGTTCCCCTCATACCTTACCACTGTTAAGTGTTTTATAGCCCAGATTTAACACATTTATATGTTCATAAAGACTATTTAAGAGGCAATAGAGCAGGTGAAGCCCTTTTCTCTCCACATTGTGAAAATGGGAGGAAACACAGCCAGCTGCTTACACTCTCATTTGGTTTTGAATGTTCACAGCTCAGTGTGTTAAAGCTGCCCTTTTGGATAACACCTCATGATGACTTTGCAAAGAGGAGCATGAGGCAACTGTCCGTTTCTAACTTCAAATTACCGCTCTCTAAATACCTTCACCTATATATACACAGATGGATGTGAAATGAAAGGAAAAAAAAATGAATAAATGACTGGAGGAACATAATGAATGCAGATACTTTCATACAGTGCAGAAGGGCTCACCCAATGATTTGATTAGTATGAAAATTATTTAAATCATATGCTATGGCCTTGGTGAGACACTGTCATTGTTTTGCAAGTCACAAGTCTTGGCTATGAAGTTCAGAGTCAACTGCGAAGTAAAGATAGTTATGTCCCAAGTCATGTCCAAAGTCAAAAAGTCCCAAATCAACTCCAATTCCTGTTTCCAGTCAAACAAATTGAATGCCACTGAAAATGTTAAACAGTTTTTTTTATTTGTAATTAAAATTACAGTCATTTTTTATTTTTTTTTTAACATCTGTATGTAATAATCTGAGGTGTTATCTGCAGTCTGTCTGTTGTTCTGCACCAGTGTCATATATTGCAACAGACAGGACAGACAGAAGTCAAAGCATCTTGCTTGCCCCCTGGTGGCAGGCTGCAGTACAGGTCATAAATTCTGCCGCCCAATTTTTATATATAGGACATGGGCCAAAATAAAGCATCAAATCACGCTGGTTACTACTGTGCAGACTCTGGCTCCAAAGGATGCCACCAGCACAAGATGGCAGCACTCATATCTGGGATATTATGGCTTCATTTTCGTACAGTTAGAGGAAGTGGAGACATGTCGTCCATCTTTATTAACCATCCTTGTTCTGTGCCTTTCTGTCTGGGCACATAAGTAGTTGCAGTTTCAGTAGTTTTAAACACAAAAACCAAGTCGTTAAGTTTAAGATAAGACCATGTTTGGGGTTACCATAACTACATTACGTACGTCATGTGATATCACTGAAGTGACTTGCATCATGAAAGTCACATGACAAATAAAATGCATATAATGTTTCGTGCCTTCTAATTTCTGACAAAGTTTTGGTTTTCACATGGGAGGTGATACCCAATCTTTTGGGTGAAAGTCCAGTGTGTCTTTGTCCTTCATTTGGGCTCTGCAGATGGGTTTACATTGAAGTCACTTGAAAAGCCTGGTGCGTCACTTCCAGCGTGTACTGTCCGTGTCTGTATGAGTCACTGAAAGGCAGTGACAGATTGTTGGTATCTGATGAGTTGGGAGCGAGACCAGGCTGAATAACTTGCATATGTCATGTGACAGAAGTCTTGCACATAACGTAATGTAAGCTACTTTAAATAACTCAACACTGACTTTTGGTTTCATATGGGACTCAAAACCTGGACTCTTGGGTGAAAGTCATGTGTTTGTTTGACCCACCAAACCACCCCACCTCCTCCAAACATGGACTGTCTCACTCTTTATACTATGTCTTTGGCATCCTGCTTATTTCCTGTCATAATTACAATGGCTATGAGAGGTCATCACATGACATAAAATATATATATATAGGGTGTAGTAAGCTGATTGCACATATGACCTATACACTTGCTTTCTGGTTGGGCTTGTTGAGTTTGAATTAGAGAACCTATCAGAGCAGGAATATATCAGAAACAGGGAAATCAAACCATTTCTCTGCACTATCTGAGAATTTATGGGAACACTGTAGCCAGTAGTTGCTTATATATCATTACTGTCCTTCCAAAAGTAAACTGAATCTGTGAGCATAACTTTCAGGAAGTCACTTACAATAAGTGGACATAACAGTGGGTCTGAATTACAGTGCAATGGAGGAAAATGCTTGTATCATAATATAGCTGAATAAAAGTGCAATAAGAGAGTGAAGTTGAGAAAACAGCTCCTCACAGTATGACTGGTAAAAAGCTATTTGTTACTTCCGCCCCCACTGGCAGACGAGGAGGTCCAGTGCTTTATCAGATGCAGATAGTGCATGACAGTGAAGCCACAGTCAACGGGCTGTTTATCGCTGTAAAGAGAAGGGATGGGACTCGGGAGTGCAGTTGTATTGTCATTTTATTTAGATGAAGTGGAGCTCGGGAGGCCGGCGCTGCTCAGTCGATGCAGCGGGCTGACAGCAGCTCTGTGATAGAGAATAGAGTCAGCAGCTAAACACTGCTGTAGCTATCTGTCTGTGTGTTTGCTCCGTCTCCCTGTCTCTTCCTCTGTCTCCCCCCGTCTCTCTATTGGTATCTCTGTCTCCTTCTGATGTACCAGATGGCACATTCAATTTTCTTTACAGTGTCACCTTGCCCAAAAAGAGCTGTCACAGCGCATCATACTCGCTTTGCCAACCTTGTTTGTATTTTCCTTTTTTCCCCAGGATTTTTTACTCTTTGCTTTGTTCATTTTACTCCTTTGAAACCCTGAGCAATAGAGGCAATACTAAGTGCTCTGGTTAAGTCTTTTTGTGTTCTTGCTGATCATACTAAGCCTGTCAGTTTTAAAGTACCACGAGTCTACTTGGCATCCATAAATCTGACATTCATGGCTGCAGTAGACCACTTTCAAACTACATTATATCACAGTTCATACAGTGTAAAGGGAAAAAAGGAAAATTAGATTTAAAGTCCAAAGCCTGTCATGGCTGTGGATCTCTCCATAATTCATACCAATGATTTTGCTGTTCTTAGAGCTTTACCAGTAGTGGAACCAAAAATCTCTGTTTTATCCTGAGCATGGTGCTACAAGAAAGATTATGGGGTCAAAATGAACAAAAATTCAAGTTAATTTTCTGAGGATAAGAATTCCTAGCCAACCCAAACTAAGATCCAACTAAAGATCAAGTTGGGGTTTCAATGGGGTTTGTCCTGTTTTGTTATTTAAACTGCAGGTTCACTTGAGTTCGGGTTTCCAGTTGCTGTGATGTATTAGCCTGGTTAGTCAGTGGTCAGTATTGAATGAAATAATGCAAAAATATAGCCTCAAGTCTAGGGCTGGCAATGTCTACTAAACTGGTATATGTCTGTGTCCACAGCAAAACGTTGTGTGGTTGGGGGGAGGGGATGCAAAATGGTCTTGAAATCCAGATTAAAGTACAACTGCACTCCCTGCACTCAGCCTACCACCCCCCCCCAATTGCATGTTTGAAAAATGCTAAAAAAAAAAAAAAAAAAGTGGGTACGAGGGGTGGGGGGTTGGGTGCACAGGACAACTATGGGGGATGTGGCAACAATAGCACATAGAGAGACTGATCACCACGCAGTAGTCAGAGCTAACCATTCATAGAGCTGCTGTCTCCATGTCTGTGGAGAAACACTGGAGACAGAGTCTGCTGGATCTTTGACAGTCATCAGAAGCATATTTTTGGCCCTTTGTGAAAAATTTCAGTGTTGTAGCTATAGCTGAGCTAACGCTAACAGCTCAGAGAAACTCTCCTGTGTGTGTGTGTGTGTGTGTGTGTGTGTGTGTGTGTGTGTGTGTGTGTTTATGTATGTGTGTATGTAGGGGAGTGTCAGTATGTACCCACAGCCCTGCCATGGATCATCATTGAGGGTGAACAGGCAGTCCAGTAGAGCTTCTACAAACATCAAAAGCACCAAAATGTAAAAATACTGAATAGAGGTTTAGCAAAAAAAAAACAAAACTGTGAATGATGAGTCTATTTAAAAATGAGCACTGTTTCACACAGTCAAGAGTGGGCACCCAACTCTGATTAGAGGATGCTGACCTGCTCATTTTGCATAAATTTCATGATGCAGTGAAATTCCAAACTGTTGACTCAGGATTAGCCTTACAAGTTTCAGCATGATTCAAGACAGAAGGTTTTCCAAATGCCAGTTTCTATACATTTATGAAGAAATGTAAATATTAACACCAATACTGATGTGTTGCATCACTGCACAGGAATATAATTTAGTTTACAGATCAAAAATATGTGTGTGCAGTACCTCTTTAATGACATTTCTTGTGTTCAAATGAAAATTTTGGCCTCATGGTGATAGAAAGGAAAGGTTTAGGGACAAGGAGATGAGGAGTCATCCTGGTGGACCAAGACCATGCTGGTAGCTTTTAAACTATCTTGTCAAAGTGTCGATGAAGGTGGTTCTGCAGGATAAATGCCAGGGAATTGCCTAGATCATTATTAATCATCCACTGGAAGGCCATGAATATACAGAGCACATTTCATGTCAGTGTGGCCAGCAGCTGTGGACATACTGTATTGTTCTTTTTGTAAGGGTGGACTAGGCACAATGCCTGTAAGTGTGTTGCTGGCATACAGCATACCAGGATCATATCTGGCCATTTCTTTATTGTTTTATCATCTGTTAGATCATTGTCAGATTCCAGCTGATCAGATATTTATCAGCGCAGTGCAGACCAGTTTTTTTTTTTTTTTTTTTCTGCAAAACACTGCAGTTTTTGCCTCGACTCTCACACCAGGTACCTGGAAGGCCTAATTTTTGGCCGATCATTTCCTAAAAATTCCCCTAGTTTTATATAGAGAGAAGCAATAAAGCTCATCTCCACTCCTGAGGCGCTGGTTTGATCTAAACTCATCATCAGAAAAGCAATAACAAAGTCAGGGCAGAAATTGAAAACCATGTTGAGTTCAGGTCTCAATGTACATATTGTCATATCTCCCAGCCCTACTCATCAGCAGTTATTTTTATACACACTGATAATTTAGCACGACTGCAAATCTGTATATGATCCATGGGGGAACAGATGAAAAGAGTGTGTGTGTCAGAGACAAAGACAGCAGCATAAAGATTCTGTGTAATTTGGTCTTTCAATCATTCTTCACCATGCCCCAACAATTCGGAATGCTTTGTGCACACGATGAAATGACTCATCCAAAAGGTCACTTAGGATAGATGTCAAGACATGATTAGAGAGGTGAACATCAAGAATACCATGTGCTGGAATACACAGTGTAAAAAGAAGAAAAGAAAAGAATTCTAATCCGCTGAGTTCAGCTGAGGATGAAAAAATGCCTTTTTTCATATTTGTATGGATGAGTGATTGCTTGTTCCACATTTAAACAAAAATGTTCAATGGTGACCAAAGTGTGTAGATCAAGTACAGGCAGTGCTTCTCTGAAAACACCTTGTTATGTGTAAATACTTGCTTTATACAAAGAACAATCTTTTCTAAGCAGAGTTGTCTACAAAAGAAAGTGAAAAAAGTCAGGCTTAAAGTAATTTTGTGCTGAAAACAAAGAGAAGAGATGGCCTTGCCTTGGGGGTAAAAACAGTTTTTAGTTGGTAACCAAAGGCTGAATTCTGCGGTGAGCAACATGACAAATATGACCTTGGACTCCAGAGGGTTTTCAAAAGCTTCAAAACTAAAGTTAACAGCAGTAGCTCTTCTGTCAGCCATTGTTCTGCTGTTGCACTGAATCACAGCAAACACACTGTCAGAGGGAACCAAGCCACTGTTTTGCAAGTCACGAGTAAGTCTAAAGTCTTTGCATGCAAGCCCAAAGTCAAGACAGACAACACCCGAACAAAGTCCTAAATCAAGACTGACATGTCCCAAGTCCTGATCTTGTAATACCATTTTAACAACAGAGCATTGACTTACCCTTCCTTCAAGTCATCAAATTTGTTCATTACACGTTATACTAATAATCAGTTTTGAGATGTGATGACCCATGGTGGCCTTTACTTGTTTAGTCTGGCGGAGATACAGTATGTTGTGTATGCATTTAGGATATATTTACCTGAGCAATTCTTTTTCTTTATACCATATCTGAATTCTTTCCTGGGCTGAAAGCATTACACCTCAGAAAGGTCAATTAATTCCAAACTAAGTGTTTTGACCTTTTAATCAACCACAGGGGAAAGAAGGCAGCTGCCCCTGGTCTAACAACTTTGATCTTTGTCATTGTTCTGCTGAGGGGAGCTGCAGCTCTTTGACCTCATGCTCATTCTTTACAGATACATGAAGTCACAAAGATTTCAAAAAGCCATGTTGTGTCAACAGGATAAACAGTGAATAGAGGAGAAGGATAATGCTGCTTTTGTACCTGTGGAGGTGTCTACAGAGCTCCACTGACTGTCACACTGTGATCAGAGAGAGAAAAATGAAGCATCAGTAATCACATATAGTACAGCAAGCTATACTATATCAGTTTTTATATGTCAGAGGATGGACTAAGTCCACCGTCCTCGCTCTCATTCTAAAGTTCTGCTGAAGTTAGTATGAGGCTTCAGCAGTCTCAGTTAGCCAAATCAAGTGGGTATAATAATATCCAAGGTCACAGTGACTATCCCTCCACTGCAGCTCAGCAATGAAAGTCTGTCTGGACAAAAGCAAAGAAGACATTTTCTACTAAAAGAAAAGAGTAGAAGTAATTAATTTAGGAGGAAAAGAAATATGAACCTTCCCTTCAGAGTTTAAACTCCATGAACTAGTCACTGCTGCAACACATTCTCCTTTTTGTTTGGTATAAGGTGTAGTTCTGATTTTATGTTCTTTTTTCAGTGTGGTTGTATGAGGTACTTACAGTATTATCTACAGTAGAGAAGCAGCAGGAGTACCGGTGTAGGAAGTTAAGCTGTGTCCTGCTGTGGACAGGGTCAGCATCAAGTGAACACTATATTTAGAATATTTTCACTGCCTTAAATTGCCATTAGACAACTTTTCCTGATGGAAATCCACCATGATATAAACCAAATACCTGTGCAAAACAACCAGACTCCCATTTATTTTACCTCACAGAACACAGGAGGTGCCACTGTCTCGATCTGTCCTTATTTGTGTTTTTGTAACTTCTGTGTCTCAAGTTGTTAGTTTGGATTCACTGAAGTCACACAATCAAACTAACCCAGCCAGCTGGAGATTTCAAACTCAGAACCATCTTGTTGTGAGGCAGCAGTGCTAACCACTGTACCACTATGCCACCCAAACTTAATGTGTATTCTCTTTTCAGCAAATACCATTCTGTGTTGTTGATTTTTGCCAATTTTGCCAGTCCACTGTAAAGCTGTTTCCTAACACTAACTATCCCCTTAAACTTTCGTATTGTTATCCAGGAGACTCCTGTGTTATGATGTGGAGCATTGCACATATCATTAAAACACTGAAATGTTCCCAGAAATGCCAGATCCTCCCACTTCACAACATTACTGTTGCCACAGCATGATATAAATAAAATACATAAATAAAATAATGTCAAAATAAAAAGTCCTGCCTTCTTTGGACAATGTGTTCTTTTTTTTTTTTTTTAATCTTTTTTAAATATTCCTAAAAATGTGAATATTAAGGTGCATCCAGTTATAATTATCCACGATATATTAAGTAATACTAATACAGTTTCATTTAGCATATTCAGTTTTCAAATTGAGAATTATTATTCCCATAAAGAAGCTGCTGTTAAAATGAACATCCAGTGCTGTGCATTGGTTCCTTCCTCAGCAGTGCAGCTGAATCCATCTAACCAATGAATCACTGATCAAGTGTCTGTTACTTCTATGAACAGTTCAATGAAACTTTTAATCAAAATGTCAGTCTTTTGAAATGAAGATACCACTTAAGCTCATTGGCTCCTCTTAAGCTTGTTACTGCCTTTATCAGCGAGACATTCCGGCTCATGGCGTCTCTGAGCCTTGAAGAGTGTTGATAGACATGATGTGGCCTCTAATGTCCACACGCCTTTGTGTAGCGAGAGCCCTGACGGTCCACTTCAATTCAAGCTGCTCTTGTTGTGGACAGTAGGTTATTTCAAACAGCAGAATTAATCAGTGGAGAATGGTCTGGAGGTTTGGCGCCTCCTCTTCCTCCTCCTCCTCCCCCCTGTGCTTAGCCTCCTGGGAGCACTGGGAACTCAATTACATTTGTGCCATACTTGTGCTAGTGGAACACAACATCAGCTCATGATTATAATGATTGTGTTTTCTGCTGTTCCAAGTGTGACTTTTTCTTCCTCCATTATCATTCAGTTTACATGAGGTTTAAACACTTTTATCAGGAACATTTCTGCCATTGCCCTTAAGAAAAGCACTGCAGTTACCATATTCATATTTTAACTGCTTACTCCTTAATTTACTTGTTACTATTACTGCAATTTATATTTGGCTAAAATTGGGAAAAGATTAAAGTCATAACTAAAACAGGCCATGCAGCCTTCAAAAGAACAATCCCATCTCATAACTGAGTTTGTTGACTTTATGACTATTCTACAGTATAATGCTATTATCCTACAGTTTAACAGTAACAATTAACATTTATTATTATCCTGTAATTGCCACTGGTAGCCACAGAGGCTGTTGTTCAGGCTTACTTGACATAAAAACATAAAAATATATAATAATAAAATAAAATATAAACTAGTAAAAAGGTAGGATGAGATGGGATGTGATGCTACAATGCCAGTGTTCAACTCAACACATCCATCCACCGCTCAAACCTTTATGACGTTGCTGATCTCTACTCCGGCTGCAGTGGCACAGAACAAAAAAAGACCACTGTGGAGGATTTAGTGGCATCTAGTGGTAGACTCTCCTCACTATCTCCTCCCTTTGGTGGCCACAAAGGTCCCACAAAGTGCTTCATCTAGAGCCGGTGTTAGGTTTGTCTGTTCTGGGCTACTGTAGAAACATGGCGATGCAACATGGCGACTTAATGGAAGAGGACTTGCACCCTCTGGAGATATAAAGGACTCACGCTAAGTTAACAAAAACACAACTATTCCTATTTCCAGGTGATCATACACGCATGAAAACATACTTATAGATATTATATTCCTTTTATGACATATTCAGCCAATAAATCCCTGTAAATCTTGCACACAGGACCTTAACCTGCTAGTTACTAACATGAAATAATTTGATTGTAGGCTTAGGGATTATCTTCAAACTAATTCACAGATGTGAGTTGCTCAGTTCATTTTCATTTTTCAAGGGGCCAAAATGCTCCTGCCAGTTTGGTAGACCTACAACAATCAGAGCAATGACGTGTGTGATATAGCTCTGAGTAGAGCTTAGTTTGTTTTCAAGCAGGAAAAAACTGGAAGCCTGGTCACAAACTTTCTCAAATTACAGCGCCCCATATTAATTAAATGGTTGCGACTGGTCTGAAGAGATTCAGGACAGGTGGAAAACTGTCTGAGCAAATGAAACATGAACTTGTAGATTTGTCTGGTTTCCAGACCAGACTTGGATAGGAAATTAAAAGAATATCCTACTCAAAACACTGTTCGTGAACATTTTGCAGATATGTTTAATGTGAACATCACATCTGATTTTATTACTGCTTCTATTCGTCAAATGCAGAAGTCACGTTTCCCCAAGAGGATCACTGAAGTACAGTTTGACTGGGCCTCATTAGAACTGATGTGATTTAACTTTACATTTTTAAAGCACACAAAAACTGATGTCCTACTTCTGTAATCCTGGAAAATTAAACAAAATGACAAGGTGTGTCCTGACTCCCTGACCATCACCCAAAAAGGTGAAGATGGCAAGATGACATTTCTGGTCACCATCTTTGTTTTTCTCTATCCATTCCATTTTCTCTGGTCTAAAAAAAAACAAAAAAAACCCCAGCAGAATATAACAATCTGCCAGGTTTCACAAACCTGTAATTTCATTTAATTGTGATGAGAACTGACTTGTTGCCATGTAATTATCATTACAAAAGTCTCAGACATAAAACTGGTGATAACGAGAGGAACAAACCAGACCTGCTTCAAATAGTTCCTTTCTAAAATTAACTTGTAATGATTTATTTTATTTTATTTTCTTTGCTTGATATCTGTGACTGTGCCACAGTGGATCAGATCTGACCCATATAGGATTCAGAATTTAATCACAGCAGTGACCTGTATTTTATGCTTTCCTGTGCCTATTGTAGAGAAGGTAATGAATCTGTCTGGCAATCAGATAAACAATCTGCTATCTAGGACAGAGTAATTGCACAAAACATTCGGTTTGAACCCCTTGATAATATGAATGCTGATACTGAGGTCGGCTGGTGTCATCCATCTTTTTGTGTGTATTTCCTGATACTCTTCATGTACACTGAGGTACCACATAGAGTATAATTATTAATATTTTCAACCTAATCTGTTTATTCCGATTATTGCATTGTACTGATTGACACCACAGTTCTATCAGTGTGCATTTGATGACACTCAAGCACACCTCAAGCAATATTGTAAGAGGTAGCAACAGACCAAGCTGATGTAAATGACAACATTTTCAAACATTTCAGCAGGACATTGCTGGTGTTTTTTAAGGCAGAAGATGCATTCAGCATGTTTGCTAATCTGAATAATTCCAGTTTATCATCAGTAACAGGACCATATATTGGGGGTCTCCGGCGGTCAAAGTTGACCACTGTTGTCGCATCCTAGGGGTCTGCCCTTCTGGGACACAAACACAACACTGACAGCACAACCTATAAAAGGAATAGAAGGACAAAACAACAATAACAAACAAAACAAAACAGCAAGAACAACAACAAAAAATAGTAGTAATAATAATAATAATAATAATAATTATTATTATTATTATTATTATTATTATTATTATTATTATTATTAAGAATTAATTAACAATAAGTAAGCAGAAATCTGTTAGAGTTTGGATTTATTTCAGGTGACTTGCAGGATTCCCCTTCCCAGCTACATGCCTTCATTTACAGTTACTTTTACTTGTGTTGTTGTGGCATTAGCTCTCCAGCATCTGAATAGATCTGAGAATTGTTGAATATGTTTAAGTGAAGAGTTCAAGATGTTTTTTATTTTTATTTTCTCTTATAGGGCTGATTATTGTTCCATTGATATCTGTTGTGTTAAGTGATCCAACCGTTGTGAGATATTCTGCACATGCTTTTATCAGTTTGTGTTCTCCTATCTTGAGGTGCTGGAGCAGGTTGTTCTCCACCTTGTGTGGTCAGCTGCAAGAGCCTCTCAGAAGTAGATGTTGATGTCAGGGGCCCTCCTGTCTCTCTTGCAGACATTTCTGTAGCGCAGGAAGGGATAACCTGTTGTTCTAATTCCAGTTACCGATTCACCATAAAGGAGGTGGGGATGGGGCCGTCCTACATGCGACAGGTGTGGCCCAGCTGGCACAGCGTGCACCTGAGTAGAGTCTACATGTTGCTGTGGGTCAGAAACTTGGTGTTGGTAATTTTGTCTTGTCAGGATATGCCCCAAGATGCAGAGGAGACTTCACAGATGAAAGGAGTCATTTAGTCATTTATTCCACACATTAGATTTTTAAGAAAATTCGTACAGTAAATACTGTTCTTTGTCTCCATCTGGTGGTTAGAAAAAATAAAACACCACTGTCCCAGCTTTTATTTTGAAATAAAGGGTCATTGACACTGTTGGCCAAACTGAGTCAAACCATGCTGCTCTGATTTGCATTGCCGAGTCATGCCCAAGATGGACCTATTCTGGACTGGGGTGAATGCGCGCCGCAGCCACCTCCAAGTGGGCTGTGGTGATGTCTCGTCTACCATGGCCAACCTGTGACAGGCCCCCACTCTCCACCCCAGACAAGCATATGTTGGCAAGACTCAACTCATGTGTGCTGGAGAGCAAAGACAAAGAAGTTTTTAAAACTGTATTTGTGTTCAGTTCTCAGTTCCTCTGTAGCTTCTAACTGCATCTCTGTGGTTTGAAGTTTAGTTTCTCTCAAGTGTTGCTGTTTGTGCTTGCTTTAATTTTACTTTCACATTTGCTTTCAGCTGTAAAGGAGGAGTGTTATTACTGATGATAAAAACCCAACATTTCCTGATTTTGGTGCTTCATGACAAAAATGTCTGAATGAGATAGACAGTATTTAGGAGTAGCTTTTTTTAAATTTTATTCTTATTTTTATTATCACATTATTATTACTTTTCTGATGTTACTGTCATTCTTGTGTTTGTTTTTGTTTTATTTATGTATTTTTCTTCCTTCTTTACCCAATCTTTTTCGTTCTCAATATGTCTGTTAAATAATCTTCAAAAAAATGCACAAAGAAAGTTTAAATGAAGGAAATTAAGTGTTTATCCACTATTTTACAGCCTCAAGCTTGAGCACCTTCTGCTGTGTAATGGAACTGTTGTGCTGGGCTGATGTGGCAAGTCAAACTGATTTATGCCACCACATGTGTATGGAAAAGAGGTATGACCCATAATTTACACAAGGCACGGCTGCGCTGTGTTTCAGCAGTGGAGCGTTTTGCCCGTCTGATTATGTTTACTTGCTCTGATTTTGTTGATTAAGTCCTCTTTCCTTGCTCTTTGTGCTTCTACCATGGATAAGCAGGCTACGTAGTTAAATTGTTTATTTTCTGTCTGTCTTTATGATCATGAGTCTGCACAAGGTCTTTTATTTTGAAAAGTAACCAGATTCTCTCTGCCTTTTCCATGCCTGACTTCTGACCTGCTCTGTGCCAAATGACACGCCAGCCATCAAAAATAGACTTGCTGCGTATTCTCTGCGGAGCGCAGCTAAGACGCGCCACAGCGCTTCTGGTGTAAATGTAACCAAGTATCAATTTGTCCCTCTTTCAATAACAACAAAGATGAGATCAGATTCAAATGTACTCAGCAGGAATTTATTTCTGGGTCTGGTAGTAGTATGCTACCTTAGTCCAATAAAATAAAATAAAAGATTTTATGGAATGGAACGTACCTTCCCTTTAAATCAGTGTCTGTTTGTTTAACTCAAATTATGTTCTTACGTTTTAGTGACACAAGCACTAAAAAAACAAAAACAAATATAATAATAAAATAAACTCTCTTCAGCTTCAATATAAATGATCTGACTTAGACCCGCAACACAATTAGTTGCCAACAATATAAATGAAATATCACAACTCAAAACCTTGTAAAATGTCTCTTTTCAATCAGTCTCTTTGCGGTGTTTATCAAAAGTAAATCAGTCCTTTTATTCTAGAGTAATGAACAGTCAATCTTCTCCACAAATTGTGGTGATCCACAAGGTGGTATTTCTTAATCCAGGAAAAAAAAAACTCCCAGTAAAGGAAACACAATTTGGGTTCCCAAAAGAAAAATATTATAGAGCTCTATAGAAAGAAAAGTTTTTGTTTCTGATACTCATGTTGTCCACGAGCAGAGCTGAGTGATGGCTGGCGACAAGTCCTGGGACACCGCGGTCTCGGCCTGACTCCAGTCCACCCACACTAGCAGGAAAACAAAAGTATAAGTGGTGACTTGATGTGAAAGACGGCTAGTAGAGACTGGCTACAGCTCGGCCATGTCTTCTCCCCTCTCAGCATTGTTCAAGTGCAAAAGTTTTAAACTCTGTACAGTGTTTACAATATTAAACACACATAAACAACAAAATCATTACAGTGACTCATTTACAAGCCTGTTTGCTGTTAGCTCTCAGCTATGAATTAGCGGTTAGCTCGTGATTAGCGTCTAACATCTAAAAATGCGCATTTGCACATTCATGTTTACACATACACCAGCAACCTCTTTTTACAACACAAGCAAAATCACATAACATCAATATATGCGCTCACCTAGCAGGAAAACAAAAGTATTAAGTGGTGACTTGATGTGAAAGACAGCTAGTAGAGACTGGCTACCAGCTCGGCCGTGTCTTCTCCCCTCTCAGCATTGTTCAAGTGCAACCTATGAACTTTACTGCTCTGAGGTCGCTGCTCTACAGCCGTAAAACAGAGCTTACTGTTGTGACTCTTAAAGAGACAGTGTACCTATTGACACTGATAACAGTCTGGCTAAATAACCACTGGGTTACATAAACACAAGCATTGACTAGAATGGCCGCGAATCGGTCCGAGTGCCGCGGCACCTGGCATAAATTACTGGTAAGAGGATGCCCATGACTTCCAGGTGACACTCTGCTACCAGTTTAAGTGAGCATCAGCAGCTTAGATCATCACAAGTGTGAAAATCCCTGTTGCTGGCTCAAATGTAGTTACATAATTCCTGTCATGTGCTTGAAGCATCTTTCATGCTCACGATTCTGTCCTCCCCTCTAATTCAGCTCTTACAAATCCATGGCTGAATGGCACCCAAATTTGTTTTGTGCTCTCTCAAATCTTTTGTCATCAGTATACTTCCACATGCTGTCGCCCTCTTCAGCAGAAGTCCCCTGGGTGCTGGAGAAAATGACTCTCACTTATTTAGCTTCCTGATGATAATGTTTCATTCCACTCTGTATCTTCCCGATCGATTCCTCCTATCCCCCGTCTCCATCCATTCCATTTTCTGCAGCCACATCTCAGTGCACCGCTGACACTACCCCAGCAATGAAATGTAGTGTCTCAATTCTCCCTCTGTATGTGTCCATCTCCAAGGTCTCACAGTGTCTGATAGTGTCTGATAGTATTCTTCATTAGATCTTTATCCATGGTTGTTCTCCTCCATCTGAGTGATCATATTCTGGGGAGTTTCTTTTCATCGTTATTTGGCTTTGATTTATCATCCACTGTGCTGGTGTTATTATGGGAGCAGAAACAGGGGTTAGGTCTTCAGATCATACTGTATGGCCGGGAGGGACTTATCAGTGGATCCTCATGTCCATGGTTACACTGACAGGCAGCTATTAGTCTTTTTTACACTTTAATGGATAACAGTTATATCAAAAATAGCCTAATTTGTCATTCTCCAGCCCACCCTTTGTGGAAGGGAAGGTACGACTGCTTCTTTCATAACCTGGATAATAACCAGATGTCTTTTAAGAGATTTCTTTCTTTCTGTAGGTATATTTCTCTCCAAAGGTTGAGCAAAGCCTGTGTACATTTGCAAAAAGGCAGCAAAAGAAAATATTATCTATATTTCTATTAACTGGTGTTACATGAATAAATATTCGCAAGGGCACAATAAAAATACAGAATGAAAAGAATACTGTAGTATAACTGCTGCGTCTATTAAATGATGGCATTTCACTGCTGCTTCCCACCTCTGATGAGATTTATATTACTAAAAATATATTTCTCTCTTTTGCCTGCACATTGTGTGATGTTCTTTTCTTCACTGTTTCTTTCTGGTGGAGTGTAATGTGAGTTAGAGGTCTGCCACAAAGAGTCTATTTGGCCCTGACTATTTTTTTGTTGTTGTTTTTAATGGACTGGGTTTGTATAGGACTTATTTAACTTAACATTGTTAAGTTAAATTCTTAACCATGAGGCCAATTATTGCTATATATGCCCAGAGCACATCTATGTAATGCATGTTGGACATGCATGCAGAGCGTCAGGGAGAAGCTGGAGTGTGGTGAGTTCTTAAAAGTTTGTAATGCTTTGGCTGCATTTTGGAAGAGTTTTGATTTGATTACCAGCCTGCTGGTCATGTGTGTTGCAAAGACATGTAGGCTGTGACTTTTTACTGACTTATTTACTGCTGTGTCATGTCAGTTTGAGATGAAAAAGTGTGGACTGCTCACTTGGCTAGGGCTGGACTAAAGCTTGAGCACCACATGTCAGGGCCAGGCTAGGGCTGAAGTTTTTGGCCCATTCAGGGCTTTAATGTGAGTGAAATGTATGTATGTATTTGAATAGATTTTTGTCCAAAAGACCAAAAGTATGTCTTCTGAGTCTGTTTTTTTCTGTTGTTTGACGCTGTTCTCTTTTATTATTGGGGTGCCCCGTGCACAAAGTCATTTCCATGAAGAACTGGTGAGCTGTGGAAGAACTTGCACAGAGCCCTGAACTCAACCCTATCTAACACCTTTAGGATGAAACAAATTGCCAGCTGTGAGCCAGACCTTATCACCCAACATCAGTGTGTGACCTCACTAATGCTGTGGTGCCTGAATGGGAGCAAATCTCTGCAGCCAGGTTCCAACATTTGAGTGAAAGCCTGAAACCTGTTACAGCAGCAGATTAATGCTTATGGCTCTGGAATGACGTGTTCAACAATCATGTGGGTGTAATGTTGCCCTCATACATTGGCCACGTAATATAGCTATATCAGTTAACTCACTTGCATTAACAACTACAGTATAGCAGCAGTCTGCAATGCAGAGGTGGCAAAAGAACACACATTTTGTAGTCAAGTAGAAGTACAACTTGAACTTCTTTACTCAAATAAAAGTAAAAAAAAATACAGGCTCTGAAGTTTATTGAAAGTATAAAAGTAAAAGTTGTCCTTTGAAGGACCAGCTGTTTGGGTACAAAGCATAGATGTATCAACAATAAAGACAATAGTTTTTATTGTTGATACATCTTTTATGTTGCTTTTCATATTTGTTTTACGTCTTTTTGTCTTATGGCTTCATGGTTTTTGTCTTTTAAGTTGTTTTTGACCTTACCTTCCCACCTTGGACATTTTTTAAGTTACATCTTTCTGTCTTGTTGCATCTTTTACATTGTTTTTCCCACAATGTGGGCGGGGTGGCGCATAATGACCCAAACAAAAATAATCAACGCACTGAAACTAAATTAAGAGTCTGTTTTTAAAAAATGTATGGAGTAGAAAGTACAGATATTTGTGTTTGAATGTAGGGAGTAAAAGTAAAAGTTGTTGGAAAAATAAATAGTACAGATACCTGAAAAATCTACTTAAGTACAGCAGGGAAGTATTTAGTTACTTTCCACCTCTTAGGGATTAGCTATAGTCCAGTAACATTCATTTATCCTTTTTTTCTTTTCTTTTCTTTTTTAAAATTGCATCAAAACCATCTCCTGTTGTGTACCACCCCACAACATTTCTTACTGTGGAGCAAAGTGGCAAAATGGAAGTGATAACTACTGGAGATTATTCAATATGCATGCATATAGTCAGGGGAACGTGATGTTTTATAAATACCCAAAACTCAATAGGTTATAATATCGCTTATGGAAGTACAGTAGGTATTTACTTTTCTATTAGTGCTTTCTGAGATTTGTTTAACATCAAACTGATGCAAGATAATATCAGCAGGTCATCTGTATCAGCTAATAAGGGCTTTAAAATGAAAAGAAATGACCCAAAATGAACATTTCTGCTGATATGACAGGCCACAGAGATGAGGCTCTAATTATGCACATGCAATGATCCTTCAACACTACAAATTTAATTGCTTATCTCAAGAGATGTTTTCTCGGTCGTTACAACAAGTTTCTGAACAACAAGGAGAACCAGGCATCAGCAAAAATAAACCTGTCAGCAATCGTTTTCTTATTCTGTCCAGTGAATGTGTACACGTTGAAAAGCACTGTGTTTTATGTCTGCATCTGCCATCATGATAAGAGTAGGCAGAATAACCAGATCTGTCTTGAAAATGAGACCCTGTGTCTCAATTGGATTATTAAAGGTTAAATGAAAATAAATAAATAAATAAATAAATAACATATGAACCTTTGGTCACATGATGATAACTCCATTTTCTGGAGGAGGCTATTAAATGCAGGTCAATCACAGTTCATTTTATTATATGATGTAATATGATTACATCACAGCTTCAGTAAGATGTAATAAGTGCTGTGGACTCACTGAGGTCTCTACATAACACTCCCTGCGTCTTTCCTCTGACAGACTTATGAATATGTATTTGAAGGTGTACCTTTTGTCTCACAGTGTGGAGCTGCAGACAAACTAGAATTAAATTACCACCGTTAAATTTGACACATTTATTTCTTCCTGTAAACAATGCTTATCATCTCATCATGATTTCTTTCCCAGCTCCTTTTTGTGGTGTGATCAGGCGGCCCTGTCTGTTTCACTGCTCCCAGGGATTCCCATCTGTCCTCACACAGGAAGACAGACCTCACAATTTAGCATCACAGCTAGCTGCCTACAGGGAAGCTTGGCTTTGTCAAGTTTTAAATGCCTTCCCCATAATGTCCTGTCGACAGTGTTTCCCAGTGATGAAAGTGTGAATAATTCCACACACTGTGTGATGTATTGAGCTTATTTAGTGTAGCATACGGGAAGGACTATCACGTTGTTGTACTCTTTTTACGTCTCGTCCGTTTCTCAGCAAAACTCTCAAACTGTCTTTGTGTTATCTCCTCACCCTTCTCAATATGCTAATTTAGTAGTAATCACCCAGGACCTGTGGTAAATTGCCCAAAGAAGAAGGGACCATCTGATGTGTTGCCGCACACTCAAGCAGTTACAGCTTGAACTCAATTTTCGTTGTTAGCTAAGTGTGAGAGTAGTTCAGAAGATGTCATGAAAGTGTTGATTTACACCTCATCTAGCATGCAAATGTATGTATGAACGCTCAGCTGTGATTGGCATCATATTCCACATAAGCTCCTCTTCATCACAGGATGTATTGTTTGTCTTCAGTGATAGAGAGGTACTTCTCTCACTTAACAATGTAAAATAATGAGCTGTTGTCTAAGTATAGTTCTGAGTTTACATTTGTGTCTGTTGTGTACTTTTGATTTCAGGAAGTCTCAAGTGTCACTAAATGCTAACATTTGCCAAATGTCATAAATATGCTGAAAGTATAATTGTATTCATAAAAACTTACGACAGTAAAATATATTACACTAAACAAAACTCTTTATTCTGTCAGGGTGTATTTTGTTTGCTTTTACAGGCTACTGGGTAACTTGTACTTTCACGAGTAGATTTTCAAGTCTGTACTTGTTCTTAAGTGTGTACTGCAAGATCTACTGTAATCTACTTAATTACTCTTAAAACCATAGTAGAGTACTGAGTAGAATTTGAATTAATATCCAAATCATTCATCTGCATTGTATCAGGTGATCTGATCATGAAAACAACATACATACAAAACAACAAAACAAAATGCTGCAGCAGCACGTTTGGAGTAAGGATGTTCAGGAGAAATCATTTATCAATTGCCGTTAAGAATTTAACCATTTGAAAAATGTACTCATGGATATATAATTACTTGTACTTGAGTACAGATTTTCAGAACTTATTCCATCACTGCCTGAGAGCAGGCTGAACTCAATAACAGCACAAACCGCCAGCACATGATCAACCCGTTCTCATCCCAACTCATCACATGCCAACACTTCATCGACCTTTAGTGGCTGAACGAGACGCTGCCAGATATACATGGATAATGTTGTGAAGTTGTGGGTTTAGGATAAGATGATGTTTGGGGTTACAATAAGTATGTCATGTGACGTCACTGAAGGGAGTTGCAAGATGACAGTCACATGACGCACATGACGTGATGTATCGTAAAATTAGGGGCTGATGTCAGTAAGAGCTGCTTTCTATTTCCACCTGTGTGCTGCTTGCCACATTATATTAGTTTGTATTTTACTTTATTCTCCACAACAATTTGGTCATATGATCTCATGCCCCCCTTAGGTGTCCCAACCCCCAGCTTGAGAACCACTGTTCTTAATCACAGCTAAACAAATTTATCCAAATTATAATCATTGTAAATTTTCATTCATTTTAAAATCACACTTACATACATGGGTCATTTCCCATGTTCCTCTAACCTGTAGTGACATTTTTCCATCTAGATAGTTTTGGTGTGAGTTGTGGAGTTTTGGAGATATCGGCTGTATGCTCAGCTTGTGGTGCTCAAATAGCCAAAAAAATTAATTAGTCTCTTTCCAGAAATCATGACCCGCTTACTCAAGATAATCCACACACCTTGTTGTGAGCAGTATCACATTGAAACTATTTTCTCTCTACAACAGCCCTCCTCTGTCCTCCTTGGCTGAGCTTGGCTAACCTCTTGTTTTGTTTTGTTTTTCAATTATGGTTACAAGAAAACTTTTATTGCATGTATCTCCCAAACTGCAACATTTTCATACAAAATATTGATTGCCTCCTGACAACATATTTCATGAGTGTTTCCTTCCTCCTGTCATTCAAAATCTTTTGTAAAAACTAAAGTGCAATATTGTTTTTTTTATGTTTAGCACTTAGTTAAAGTAGGAAGAGATTGGATGAACTTGGATGCATAGCCATCTCACACATACACATGCTCCATTTTTCCTGTTACTCAGAATGGTGTTTAACTGCTGACTGAAACTAATATTTTACGTGTCTGTGTATACAGTTGGAATGGAACGCTTTCAGACTGTCAAAAAGAAATCTGCCATGACCAGGATATAACAAGATACCCCAGGATAGTTTTATATTGTGAGACATGTAATAATAGTGCATGACACAGTCTTTTCACTGCGTTTGAACATGTGGTAGAAGGAAAAGCACAGGTATAACTATCAACATTCCTGCTGACTGTATTCAGCTGAGATGAGCAAGGTTCAGATTAAGCCTTGGTCATTGTTGTTTGGCCTAGACTGAAGTATCATTTTGTGTTTGATGGTCCCTGAATGTAGCACTAAGTTGAGCTGCTCTGATCACATTTGATGCTAGATTTTAGGCTCTGTAACTGTATGTTACAGTTAATGTGCAACCTGATCAGCAGATTTTCCTGGATATCGTGCTGTATCTGATTATTTCTCCAGAAGCCTTTCCTGAAAGCTGGATGAGAGACTCTGAGACTTTTCAAAGCGAGCTCTGAGTTACTGGCTGAATGCCAGGAGCTGAGCGATGAAGGCATGTGGAGTGTTTTGTGGAAATGGAAGATGGCAGCGTTTTGTTAGCATTTTCCATGGATCACATCACAGTCAGTGCGATGGCTGGCTCGTTGTGTCAGCTGAATTGCTCCGCTGTCATACTTCTTATGGCTCTGTAAATAGATTCAGTGACACGCCGTCAACTCTCAGATGTCAGCTTGTCAACACCAACGAGCGTCCGCTCTTCAGCTCCATTTTTGCCACTTCACTTCCTCTGAGTTTGGAACACCAGTGATGGATTTCAGGTGTTAAGAGTTTCATAAAGTCTTTGGTAGTTATGAAGGCCAGTGTGAATCTCCCTGGTGTCCTGTATATGTTCTGTAACAACAATGCTCCTGTGGTTCAATTAGGAGAATTAGATGGAAATGGGCTATGCTGCACAATAAACACCCACACACTGCATGCATAGAGCAGGTCACCAGTTGTTTACATTCATATAGTCATGGGGATGTGAGGCCAAGTTTGCACTGTGTTTGAATTGTTTTTTTCACACTCTGTATGTCTCTTCACCCCTTATGTCTACACAGTTGCAGACAAAGATAAGGCTACGCTTATATTTTAGGCTATCATACTATTTGTACATTGATATTCCAGCAGTTTCTGTGAAGAATTGTTTCCAATTCATGTGATCCAAACATTTCCAATTACTCCAGAGTGTTGTAAAGTGCAAAACTCTGAATTTATTGAAAAAAAATATAGATGTAATTATTTCAAAACTTCACGTTTTTATCTTATGAAATATTCTGCTTCAATCTGTATTTGTGGCATTTAGTGAGTATGGCAGGTATAAAGGTATTACAGTATACCAGGATATTAAGAAATTGTATAAATAAACTTAAAACAAGACAATGTCTTTGTCTTCATGGTGTAGTGTTTGGCAGGAAGTTGACAAACCAGCTGTTGGACTTTCCAAATAAAGTTCAGTTTAACCCCCCAAAAACAGTGGTAACATAAAATGTCCAGTGGGGGTGGGAATACTTTTGCAGAAACTTCCCTCCTATAAGCAAAAAATAAAAAGTTTGTACTATAATGCTGTTTCAGTCCCTGAGCTATTTTTCTGATGTTAACATTGGTTCAAAGGACTTTTTGTGATGAGAAAGGATCGCTCTTTTTCCTGAACTCACCGAGAATGAACACCTCTGCAGCTCCATGTACCTTAAAGGCATTTTGGAGAATCTAACTCTTTTTGTTTGTGTGTTTGTGTATGTGTGTGTGTACTGATGTGACAAAATACAAGAGAAATTACACAAAAATAACATAACTAAAGCTTTGAACAGTGCCCTCACCATTTTTAAAATCAGACTCTTGACTTTTAGTCAAAAGACTTTTAGGTCCATATTCAGCATTTGTGTTCAGTTGTTCTGTTGGTCTTTTTTGCATTCACATAGACAGCTACAAGTGGCAGGATGTCAGTCACTTTGAGTAGAAAACCAGCTACACGAGGAGTCAGAGGCAGAGGTGTGGAGGTTCAAAGCAACAACAAGTAGTGGGACAACAGGAGGATTTAAAGTTTAACTTGGTGCCATGCGTAGGAGCAGTAACTCAGGGCTTTTATTGATTCTGATAGAGAACAAATATGAAATAATGTGCTCAGTACAAAGGTGAGAGACAGTCTGCCCCTTTCTTTACGTCTCAGTTGAACATTTTGACTTTCATCTCCTCGACCTCTTTGGATGTACTGATACAACACAATAGTGAACACAGCAGTTCAGCTTTGTGATGTTGTAAAAGAAGCTTCATTGCACTGATGGAAAAACCCTCTATTATATCCCAGGTTGACACAATAAATGATAGCTGTAAGTGTGCGTAACATAAATGGTGCCTTCTTGACCTTGGAAACAGGAGTTTGCCAACTCAAGTAGTGATGTGTCGGTCACGAACGATCCAGGTCTTAGAGCCGGCTCTTTGAAGTGAAAGACAGGAACCGGGTCTTGATTGCGAGCTGATTTGTTTTTTTCGCCTCTTTTTTTCTGTTAAAGCTGCATGTGATTGGTCGAGATGTGTGGTGGTGTGTATGTCCACACTGAGTAGAAGGGGGAGGGGGGTTATAGATACACACAACGAGCACATGAACAGGAGGGAGGGAGACGAGAGAGAGAACATGCGCTGCAGAGAGAGACAACACACTGGAAAGGTGAGAAAATAGGCCCATTTGAGATGAACTGCGCTTCACCTGGAAAGTAGATGAGATCAGGCGGCCGCAGCAGGAGGTGGAGACGAAAATCTACAGTCAAGTCGGACAGTTTTCAACAAACTTAAGAGAGAATAGAGGAAGAGACACTAACATCCTGTTAGATCACCTGTAGTCCTGTAGTCTGCAGACCACGTTCATAGCTGAAGAAATAAAGTGCGTTCTTGATCGCTGATTGAAGTTAAAATAGAAGAGATCCTCCTTCTGACACATGTAACATCTGTTCTTTTATCTGCCTTGTAAAGCACTTTGATACTGTTATTCTGATAACCTTTATTATTATCAGACACAAAATATCTGCTTGTTGACAGATTAAAACTTCATTGCACAACAGAAGACTGACATAACCAACGTTAAATATTACAATTACACAGAAAATTTGTATTTTATATAATATGTGGTGTTTGTTGTCAAAATTAAGCACTCTACTGAATTTTGTAGCACTCTGCTCCATGTTGAGTATATAAATAAAGCCATATAAATAATAAACATTTGATATAATGTATGTTTTTTTACATTAGTAATTCATTTTACACACAATTTCACATTATTTTTGGTAATAAATTAATTTGAGCAACAAAAAATCTGAGGAGCCACTTGGGAGCCGAAAGAACCAGCTCTTTTTAGTGAACCGAACCAAAAGAACCGGAATTCCCATTACTGTACTCAAGGTCCACCTGTTCGCCACAGGATTTCACCTCTGCTTTTTGCAGATGATGTTGTCCTGTTGGCTCCTTTGAACCAGGTCCTTCAGCATGTACTGGGGCGATTTGCAGCTGAGTGTGAAGTGGCTGGGATGAGAATCAGGACCTCCAAGTCCAAGGCCATGGTTCTCGACCGGAAAAAGGTGGCTTGCTCCCTCCGGGTCGGAGGAGAGTTCCTGCCTCAAGTGGAGGAGTTCAGGTATCTTGGGGTCTTGTTTACGAGTGAGGGGAGGGTGGAACGCGAGATTGACAGATGGATTGGTGCAGTGGCAGCAGTAATGCGGTTGTTGTGCCAGTCTGTCTTGGGAAAGAAGGAGCTGAGCCAAAAGGCGAAGCTCTCGATTTTCCGGTCAGTCTGCATTCCTACCCTCACCTATGGTCATGAACTTTGGGTCATGACCAAAAGAACAAGATCTCGGAAACAAGCGGCTGAAATGAGTTTCCTCCGCAGGGTGACGGGGCGCTCCCTTAGAGATAGGGTGAGGAGCTCTGTCACCCGGGAGGAGCTCAGAGTAGAGCCGCTGCTCCTACACGTCGAGAGGAGCCAGCTGAGGTGGCTCGGGCATCTATATCAGATGCCTCCTGGGCGTCTCCCTGGGGAGGTGTTCCGGGCATGCCCCACTAGGAAGAGGCCCCGGGGAAGACCCAGGACACGCTGGAGTGACTATGTCACTCGGCTGGCCTGGGAACGCCTTGGGGTCCCTCCGGAACACCTGGAGGAAGTGTCCAGGGAGAGGGAAGTCTGGGTGTCCCTGCTCAGACTGCTGCCCCCGCGACCCGGCCCCGGATAAGCGGAAGACGATGGATGGATGGATGGATGGATGGTCCTGACTGAAATAATAGCAACAACTATTGGTTGGATTGCGCTAATATCTGATACACAATTACATGCCCAAGAGGATAAAGTATTGTCACTTTGGTGATCATCAGACTGTTTTTCTAATGCTGTCATCAGGTCAAACTTGAAATTTGTCCAATACTTGGCAGTAAGTAACCTGACACGTCAGATGGTTTGTTACACAGAAAAAATATTGGTATTTGATGACCTGAGATTTAGAACGAGCTGGATTATAATGATACTGTGTTGATTTTAACAGTCATTTCAAAGCACTGCTCTGCAGCCTGGCAAAGATGCTAGCTTGGCTGTAGACTCTTGGGGCCGTATCTTACGCTGATCGAAAGCGCAAGTGGAAAGCGCGAGGCGCAATGGATTTAATTTATTCAAGGCGTGTCCAAATCCACCTTTGCCGTCTTGTGCCAGGGGTGGGAGTGATATTTTGCTCTGCCCCGCCCTTTGCACCACCAGCACAAAGTGGGATACACCTATCAGATGTGTCCAAGTGCCCTCATTAATTCACAGGTGAGTTTAGGCTGAACATGCAATAAACCAATCAGAAAGTCAGCTCTCATCACCTTTGAGAGGCAGGTGCGCCAGCAGCGCAAGCGGAGGCAGCATGACGACGGATTTACCAGGAAGAAACAAAGAGAAAAAATTTTCAAAGTGAGGAGACAGATCTCCTGTTTCGAGGAGTGATAATGCGATATATGGAGACAGCAGGATGTCTCTAAAACAGCTTCATGTGTAAATAATTTATTTTACATTAGCGCCTGCAAAATCCAATACAATAAATGAACCGCAAATGTCATGCAGATATGTAACTGCTTATATTTTAACCTGAAGCACGCTGAAAGTATGTTGTATTTTATCATTAATTATTATCATCATGATCATCATTAACTCTGCTTACTGAGGAGCGGGGAGAGAGATGGTGTAGTAGAGAGGGGAGGTGAACAGATCCAGTCCAGCCGCGAAGCTTCCCGGTTCCGCTGGCACAAGTGAGCCAAGTGGAGGAGCAGATACGCGGCTGTCCGTGCTCCTTCTTCTTCTCCTCTCCCACCTAATCCTCATCTCCTCCTTTCAGCCTCACTCCTCTGTCCCGCTGTGAAATAATCAGAGAGAGTTTCTGAAGTTTGAAGTGCACAAAATTACGCACATATATATCCAACCAGCTCTGATAGAAGCACACATAACATTTTCTCTCAGGTTGGGCCGGACTCATGGGGTCAAATATAGTGTCTTGTATATTTTATATGTTATAGATCATAATTCTTTAAACATTGTTTTCTGGATCATAACAAACACGCAGACATAAACACTACAGCTGCTCCACCTGTCATGCTGACTCATCTGATAAAGACGATCAGACAGCTGTGATCCCGTTTGCAGGTCTGCTGAGATTTATTGGGCTTATTATTATAATAATAGTACTGTTGTACTTATTAGTGAGATTAACTTCAAAGACAAACGCTCGTGCACGACTTTTAAACATAAATGAAAGGTGTTTGGTGATTGTGGAAATGAGTGTGCGCACCTCAGCCAAGGGCAAGACACACACATACCTGCACTATTAACTTCAATATTTACACTTTATTTCTGGTGGATATGTTCAAAGGACACTTCACTAATCGAAACCCCTGTGTAGAATAAAGACTCATGTAAATTAAGGTGTTTGGTGATTGTGGAGCCATTGCGCCGCCAGCGCAAGTGATTTTGCTATCTTACACCAGCACAAGTATCATTTTTGCCATGTGGGTAAGATAGCAAACGCACTTGCACTGGGTCTGTGCCGCTGTGGGCGGGCGATCTAAGCATGAAGGCAAAATGAAGGCGTGGCCGGGCGCATTTGCTATCTTGTGCTCAGCGCATTGAAGTAAAACGCGCTTGCGCTTAGACCAGCCAAAACCTGGTCGAAGCGCAAAGTCTGTGGTCTTTCAGCACAAGATATCACCTGGCGGACTTGGCTGAAACACACACACGTCTTCACAATCACAGAACACCTTCATTTATGGTCATTCTCTTCCTCACACGGGAGTGTGGATTAGTTAAGTGTTATTTGAACATTTTTTTTTTTTTATCAGCAATAAAATGTAAATATTGAAATTAAAAGCATTTGCGTGTGTCTCGCGCTTGGCTGAGGCGCACACACGTCTCCACAATCACAGAACACTTTCCATCAATGTTAAACAGCCGTGTGCGCATGCATCTTTAAAGATGAACTCACTAATGAGGAAAATAATTATAATTATAAAGCCTAATAAATCTAAATAGACCTGCGAAGTGAGCACGGCAGCTGTCAGATTGTCTTTATCAGATGAGTCAGCATGACAGGTGGAGCAGCTGTAGTGTTTGTGTCTGTGTGTTTGTTATGATCCAGAAAAACAATGATTGCACAGTTATGATCTATAACATACAAAATATACAAGACACTATATTTGACCACAGGACTCCAACCCAACAGAGAAAAAAGTTATGTGTTCTTCTAACAGAGCTGGGTGGATAGATCTGCGCGTAATTTTGCGCACTCCAAACTTCAGAACATAACAACTTGTTTCGCAGCGGGACAGAGGAGCGAGGATGAGAGGAGGAGATGAGGATTAGGTGGGAGAGGAGAAGAAGGAGGAGCACAGACCTCCGTTTAACTGCTCCTCCACCTGGCTCAGGTGTGCCAGCGGAACCGGGAAGCTTCGCAGCCTCTGGATCTGTTCGCCTCCCCTCTCTACTGCACCATCTCTCTCCCCGCTCCTCAGCCAGTAAAATTAATAATGACAATGATGCTAATAATTAATTATAAAATACAACACAATTTCAAGGTGCTTCAGTGTAAAACATAACTAGTTACATATCTGCATGACATTTGCGGTTCATATTTATTGTATTGGTTTTTGCAGGCATTACTGTAAACTATTTCAGCCTGAAGCTGTTTTGGAGACGTCCTGCTGTCTCCATATATTGCGTGCTCTTGCGCATTCTCTTCTCGAACCAGATCTGTCTCCTCGCTTTGAAAATCTTTTCTCTTTGTTTCCTCCTGGTAAATCCACCGTCATGCTGACACCGCTTGTGCTGCTGGTGCACCTGCCTCTTAAAAGGTGATGAGAGCTGACTTTCTGATTGGTTTATTGCATGTTCGGCCTAAACTCGCTTGTGAATTAATGAGGGCACTTGGGCACATCTGATAGGTGTATCCCGCTTTGCGCTGGTGGCGCAAAGGGCGGGGCAGGGCGAAATATCACTCCCGCCCCTGACACAAGACGGCAAAGGTGGATTTGGACATGCCTTGAATAAATTAAATCCATTGCGCCTCCCGCTTGCTTTCGATCAGCACAAGACACGACCCTAAGGCCCAAGCACGTTTTACCCCAATGCGCTGAGCACAAGATAGCAAACGCGCCCGGCCACGCCTTCGTTTTGCCTTCATGCTTAGACCTCCCGCCCACAGCAGCACAGACCCAGTGCAAGTGCATTTGCTATCTTACCCACATGGCAAAAATGGCACTTGCGCTGGCACAAGATAGCAAAATTACTTGCGCTGGCGGCACAATGTCTTTGCGCCGGGCGTAAGATAGGGCCCTTGGTCTTGATGGATCGCAGGAAGGGAGATGAGGTCTACTGAAGGACATCAATCAGACTGTGACTCTGGAACACTACTGCCAATTTCACATTACTATTAGTGCTCAAAAATTAGGTTTTAATTTGAAGTCTCATGTTTGTGTCCCACATCAAGACAGGCAAGTCCTGAGACAAGTACCAAGTCAAGACTGACAAGTCCCAAGTCCTAAACTTTGAGTCACAATGCACTCTTCACCAATTGCAATGCCATTATAACAACAGAGTCTAAACTTACCATTCTTATGCAACTTTAAATGTCAAACAAAGTTGGAAGTTATTGCATCTCTGTCTGAAATTTTTAGCCTGCATACTAGAGTTAGTTTTTTGTTGACCATCTTGTAGTTTTTGTACATAAACGAAATTATCTTGAGTTTAATTTTTTCCCAACTGGAGCTCAGTAACATAACGTTAGTCCTTCATGGTTCTCTCCTGCAACTTTATTGAATTATGAATTGCTTTTGTGGATTCTCACTTTTTAAATACCAGACTTTTTAATGTTTGGGTTTGGGGCAAAGTATCAAGTATTTTCAAGTGAAAATGCTAAAGTCCAAGTGAGGTCACGAGTCATTGATATTAACAGCCAAGTTGACTTGACTTGAGTCTGACTTGTGTCCAAGTCATGTGACTCCACACCTCCACACAATTACAAACAGTGAGTCATATTTTTCAGGCATTCATTATAAATTTTGCATTGTATTTATTTATTGAGCTATTTGCTGGGGTGTCAACACCAGATTAAAGGCACTGCAGACTTAACAAAGGCGTGCACACACACACACACACACACACACACACACACACACACACACACACACACAAAGCTGAACTGCTGTTAATCTCACAGAATCTATGATAGACATCAGTCAGAGCTATTGAGTGAAAAAACAGGGAGAGTTGTGTCTTCATTATGTTTAGATCACTGTCTTATCAAGAGAGGCAGGAGGTTACAAAGAGAGAACCTGTGGGTGATGCCAGCTAACCTAAATCATTTCTCATTTACCTCAGATGTACTTCAGCTCAGTCACCCAGGGGCCGAGCCCCACCTCTGCTCTTCTGGCCAGCAGGGAAATGACTCAAGCTTGGTACAGAGCAAAACAGAGAAATGCACTGAATACTTCTGTAATTTAAAACAAAAAAAATCACTTCTTTTGACTGCAAGCAAGCTATTGTTTTTAGATTCCCCTTTCATGCAAAATAAAGTCTTCCAGTGGATAAATTATTTTAACAGTTTCATCATTGTGTTTGAGATGTTGATCTGGAAAACAATTGATACATTTTAGTAATGCTAGCTGTTTCTTCTCATGATGTCCAATAATTAGGTCCTTCATCCGAAGTTTCAGACAATATGTGTCAGGTATGGTCGTCATTATTCAGCCCAGTCTCACACCACAGTGTGAAGCAGGCCTGCCGCCACTGTAGGATACAGTGTCACATTTTGCCTCACCTACACATGAAAAGTACACATGTACGAAGGGCAGGTACCAGCAGGGGTCGATGATGACTGTTGCAAAAGATAAATATAGTTATTTTCCTAAACCTGACCAAACTGCAACTGTCACCTGAAATGTTCCTCAGCAAGCTTTGTTTTGAAAGCATGATCGGACATTGTATATTTATTAGGGCTGTCAGTTTAACGCGTTAATTAGATTAATTAATTACGCTGCAAATTAACGCGCTATAAAAATTAACGCAATTAATCATGAGTGGCAAGTCAATGCGCAAGCATTTTAAATTTGGCCCATTGAGTTCGGCACGCGTGTGATCCACGGATCACATGTGAGCATCATAGTTTTACTGTCACTGTTACTTTTGTATAAGTTATAATACCAGAAATCTCAATGCAGAGTTGCAGTGAAAAGAGGACAAATGCGGCTGTATGCAGCGCATCTCTGTGAAGAGCGACTGATTTAAAAGTCGTCACATCGCCTTGAGTGAAATCCAGACCGTAACTTTTTTCACTGATGTAACTCTGCTATCACCATAGAAACAGATCATAAAACTGTGATGTTCATTGAAACTTTGGTGATATCAGCTGTCTTAACTTCTACACAGCTCCTCTCTGCTCACCGGTGCAGCTCTGTCTCACCCCGTCTGTGACGCAGTGTGTCTGCTGATTGATCATCACTTCTAACCAATCAGATGTGCTGCTGTAGGCGGGACATTGAGCCAGACTACAGAGTGTAGTTGTGTATTATACTGTACAGTGTATAATGATCTAATATATGTATAGTATATACATAGTACAGCACTGTATACGTTTTTAATATATTACCATTATCATTACTATTATCGTTATTATTACATTACATAACTATGGTGATAATTACAGACAGACAAAGATCAAAGACAAGTGCATTTTTAAAATAATTTAACTCTAATCCCACCACTTTTTTCTTTTTTGCTGATCCAAAAAATGATCCGATCCGTGACTCAAACCCGTGATACGATCTGAACCGTGAGTTTTTTGATCCATTGCACCCCTAAGAGCGAGGCAAGCTTACTTGGACCTTTGAACGGCAAGTTTATTTATAAAAAGAACAAAGACGGGACTATTAACAAGAACGCAGTGATTTGTACCTTGTGTATTCAATTGATTAGTCATGCACTACAATTTTGTAATGTCCTAGAATTCAAATTCTTTATTTGGGGACCTTTAGCAGATATGAGATTAAAATGCGATTAATTAGATTAATTAATTACAAATCCTGTAATTAATTAGATTAATTTTTTTAATCGCCTGACAGCACTAATATTTATTATTGCTATCATGTACTTTTCAGTCCTAGGTGAGGAAATTATGACAGTGACATCGTGGACCAGTGCATCTATTACATGCTTTGGCATAATACTAGGTTGCACCATTCAGCATAAAGCCAACAAAGGCAGATAGAGCAGAGAATTTTTGATGATGACATGGCACAAGGCGATGCAGTCAGCAGTGTAAAAAATAAATGAAATTGTTCCAGTCCAACAAAAACTGCTCCCTAATGCCATTTGTATTGTGTTAAGAATATCGTCATCTGAAATCAAGAGAAAGTGTCCATGCCGGTGACCTGGCTATCCTTGATTCACGTCTGGCCAAGGACATGCATTCTCCCATTTCACTTTGCCTGTTTGTCATATTAGACTTCTACTGAAGAAGAACAAAGAAAAAATGCCCCCAAATAATAAAGAAATGAAAGAAAATAAGGCAGACCATAGTCGTAACTTAATGGAGACTGTCTTTTGCAGAGAAAACATGGCACTGGTTATTTATTTAAATATTAAAAATTACATGTTTGTGTTGTCCTGACAAATGACCATTTGTAGCCATCTGAGTGACCACTCTTCTCTCCCAGAGGCAGCAGCAGCAGAAGCACAACATGACAAACCAATCTTCTTTCAACAAGCCAAGCGGTTTTCTATAACCAACGACCATGACATTTTTCATATATTCCATTCAAGCACCTTTTCAGATATGTGTAACATTATTTGCTTCATCTACCAATTCATGTAATGCCTTTTTTTGTCTCAGACATATGTGTTAGTTATGTAAATGTTCTGTGATGGCTTTATTCAGTCCTGACATAACGGTTCCGGAAAAAAGCTATGTTGGTGGCCCAGTACTCGGCACATGGGCCACAAGATGGAGTAGTGGCACTGCAAGAGATGAACTAAGAAAATATGTTTATTTAAAGTTTTTACAGTACTCTTAGAAGGTGGGACAAGGCATGTATTCCATATCTGTCAGTGTATTTGACCTTGTGTTGCTGTAATCCTTTTCTTAAGCTGGTGACATTCAGTTCAGACTTGACAAGTGCTGGAGGTTTTGCAGAAATGTTACAAGGTAACTCACACTCTTACTAAGAGATAGGAGACCAACAAGGTACATATTGCCTTGAGCCCATGACATTGATTAAACAAAGCCAAACAAAACAGTTGACCATTGACTTCTACTGTCATTAAGAAACACTCATTGTGCTATTATGTTTAAACGTGGCAAGACATCTTCAAATACACAAGAAATATTGGAAAAATCTGAAGAAATCTGGAGTAAGTAGTGTTGTTTACTATAACAACACAAAGGTTTTTCATCTTTGTCATGTGCTGGTAAGTGGTTTGTTATCTTTTCTTGAGTCACACCTGAGGGCTGTACTGTGAAGGAGGCTCAACAGAGCCAGGCTTTCTTTGCATGAGCTGGCTCAACAAAACCCAAAACTTAAGTCAGAGATAACAGACATCATAATGAAGGATAACCCAGGCTTTCTTCTTCAAACTCTCCAGGGGTGTTTGCTGCATTTGATTCTTCTTCCATACAAAGTCAAGGGATAGCGAGCTGCCCACTTCGGTCACAATGAACAAATTGTTATAATGAAGAGCTGTGGAAAAAATACAAAATACAGCTCTGGAAAAAATTAAGAGACCACTGCAAAATGATCAGTTTCTCTAGTTTTACTATTTATAGGTATGTGTTTGAGTAAAATGAACATTTTTGTTTTATTCTGTAAACTGCTGACATTTCTCTCAAATTTGAAATTAAAATATTTCCATTTAGTGCATTTATTTGCAGAAAATGACAACTGATCAAAATAACAAAAAAGATGCAGTGTTTTCAGACCTTGAATAATGCAAAGAAAACATGTTCATATTCATTTTTAAACAACACAGCACTAATATTTTAACTTAGGAAGAGTTTAGAAATCAATATTGGTGGGATAATTAAAAAATAAGATTTGGTTCGGGTGATCATCTAATCACTGTTTCATTAAGTAGAATAAGGAGTCTTGTGTTGGAATCCAGCAAACTCTGGAATGGACTGACTGCCATACATGTAGAGATGCTGATGTAAGAAACATTGGTGAGAGTGGTCTCTTCATTTTTTCCAGAGCTGTATATCACAGCAAAAAGCAACAGCGTTGCTGCAAATAAGGCAGGAGAAGAAGAATGCTGCAGAAAATTACGATTGACTGAATGTGATCTTAATGCTGCGTTTATTTTTAACATGAAAAGTGCACATTAAACAGTTAAACTCCATACAGCAGATCTAAACATGATGCTGTTGGTCTGATACTGTCCCATGAACTGATTAATGATTTTCCATGATAAATTGGACAGTCTGATTAATTTTCTGATCAGTGTTCTGAACTGCAATATGAACAATGCAAAACAGACTTTAAATAGTATAGTAGTATTCAAGTAGTATTATCATTATTACTGTGCAGATGATATACTGTGTAAATTTAGAGTGTTAATATGACCTGAAGCAAACAGGACAAATGACTCTGCATCACTAAACGGAGGTTCCCCTGACAGCACGATGCAGACAGTTTGTGCTGCTGTTTCTGCATTATATGGCTTCATTCAGTGATATTATGAACATACTCAGCAACTTCTCATTTTTAATGTCTGCTCTCAGTTTATAATCTATATCGCTCATAAAGAATTTGTTAGGAAAAGAATTACTTAAAGAGCGGCACTTTATACTGCCGATTTAATCTTAAACTCAGAGAGAGACACCTTTGTGTCACTGAAAACCCTGGCTTTAGACTCAACATACCTCGCTAACACATTAATCTCACTTCATACTACAGCCCTCAGAGGAGCACTTCTGGCTTTTGGAAAAGGTTACACCACTTACAAGACAACATAACACTAACCACAGAGGCACGTCTCCAAGGGAGTGACTGATGGTCACTTTTACATTTTTGGTACGAGGTGAGTACCTATTAGGCTAGCTTAATCAGATCACAGTCCAACTGCGAAACAATTGACCAAACAGTTCTTAAAGCCAAACTCTTAAACCTGAGATTATAAATTCGTTATATGACATCAAATACGCAGCTGGTTCAATGAGTTTTCAAGTGATAGTGGCCATGTATGTGATGCGTTGCTATGGATATGCATGATGTATGCATGTTTTTGGGGTAATGTCCATTTGAAACCATAGCAAACTTACCAAACGAAGCGTGTTGAATCTGACCAGCATCTTCAGACAAAGATAGACAGCCAAGGCACAGGTGTTTGTTGGAGAATGTTTGATTGTGTGCCATGGCCCTAAAGGTTAACTGTCCAAACAAAAAATGCAACCCTAGAGGTGATCAATCAGAAAACCCTCACTGGTTTTAGTAAAGGCTATTTGGGTCATTTTGGAAGGATATTCCAACTGACCTATTTTGATGTGCAGGCTGGAGGACTCATTGCTGGAAAGACATTTGAGTTGGAATGAATCTTGAAAACATGTTATTTTGTCGTAGTATCAGGTGGGCAAATTCCAGTCCCACTGGTGGATTCTTTGACTTATGAAAATAAGACTTTAGGACTTTGGAGTTGTGTTCAGTTTAAAAGTGAGAAGAAAATCAGCAGAAACTCCTTCAGTTTCTCCCATAAGATCCTGTTACATTACTCTATTTCCCCCCATCTATTCCTCATGAGAGCACTCTCTTTTCCATCCCTCTATTTGAGGCATTGTGAACTTAAAAAGCACCCATGTATGTCAGTGTCCGGTGGGGACTGTCACAGTTGTGTAGGAGCATGGACGAGGACATGATAGAAGCCCCCAGTTAGGTTCTTTTTAATTTCTTCAGGGAATCCGGACGGAGCCGTGCTCAAGCAGGGGGATATTTTAAATATGCCTTCTCCCCCATTTTCTAACATGTCTCTGTAGTGCAAATGACTTTGGTCGTGTGGTGAGGGGAGCTGGGAGGAACAGCGCTGAAAATGGCATCCATCTGCGGTCCCTGCTGGGAGTGGAAGTAGAATAGTAAACAGAGGGACAGTGAGAGGATGGTTATGGAGGACGGTGTAACTCTCCCCAGCTGATCAGTGTCCTCACCGTACTCTCCACCAACAGTACTCCTCTGGCTCAATTAGGAGAAATCAATGGAAATGGGCTACACTACACACGAAACACCCACAAATGGAAACGAAAAGAGGCAGACGGTATTTAAACTATGTGTCTGGAGCTCTACTCGACGGATCAACAGCATTCTTTTTATATGCATTCCCTCATTTGGTCAACCTGTTCTCATCCCAACTCGTCACATTATTTATTACACACAATGTACCCTTTAATGTCTGTATGAGATGCTGCCAGAAAACTTTTTAACACTTGGATCACGTTATGAAATGGTCATAGTTTAGGGACGTTAAGGCACCAAAACTACTTGGGTAGATTTATGATAAAACCATGTTTGGGGTTTTAAGCTCTATGTTATGTATGTCACGTGAAAAATATGCAGCACACATGATGTCATGTACCTTAAAACTTTTTTATAATATTTTGATTTTCACATGGGACATGAACCCTGGTCTCCTGAGTGAAAGTTCTGTGTTTGTTTGAGCCATCCACCCAGCCAACCTCCTCCATGTGTGGACTTCTCCTTTATGCTACGTCAATATCCCATACATCTCATACAGCTGAGGATGGGTTTACATTGAAGTCACTTCAAAAACCTGATGGGTATGTTTCAGCCACTAACAGGTGCTGTCTGCATCTGTATGTGTCTGTTGTTCCACAGAATTTCAGAGGCGTCCTGACATCTGTCTCAAAATACAACTCTTATTTTGGTTCATGTAGTTCCAGCAGCATAAAGTGCATGAGGACTGGGTGTTAGTCTTGCATAGCCAGACCTACCTCCACAGCGCTTAGTCATGGAGAAAGTGCTGGTTAGTCTGGCTCCACAAATGAGCATAAACACCTTGCCATGTTTGTATTTCTTTAAACCAATCACAATTGTTTCAGGAGGACAGGATGCAGCAGCAGTGCTCCTGCAAAAAGTGTTGGGAGATGAACTTGTTTTGGTGGATCATTTGCATGTCAGGAGGCGAGCTGAGGCATTCAAATGTCTAAATCACAGCAAAAGATAAGGTAACAGCCGCTAGCTTGTTTATGTTTGTATTGTTGGCGACCCAGGTGCTAATTTGCTATTTTCAGGCTGTAGATGGCTGGGAGATTGCTGTGGTTTCCCAGCAACTTTGAAATGCAGAGAGCGGATGCTGCCTGAAACAAGCATCCAGTGGTAGGCCCATACCCACAGAGTAGATCTGGCGAGTCAGAGATTGCTTTAGTTAGGTGTCAGTCTTTGTTTGGGGTAAATCTGTTCATGCACATTTAATACCTTATTAATGGCGTAGCTGCATCAAACTGGGACTCAGAGCTGTCTCTAGAGCCACAAAATCACTATCTACAACCTAAGTCACTATATTTTGTCTGTAAAAATATTTTCACCATGAGACAGTGTCCAGCACCACTGCCATATCCAACAACTTTAGACCTCATGGACATCTTTCTTAGGCTGTCGTGAGTAGCAAAATTTTGGAAGTTTCAAAGCTTCAGAGTGATTTAACCTTGGATATGCAAAGCTCCAGCTTCTCCACTGTTTCAAGTCAGGATGGGTGGGTTGCAGATATTTCGGAAGATCCCTGCTGCCTTTTACGTGAGCCGGCCCCCACCCTTGTGACATGACGCGGTTGGAGTGCATTGTGGACAGTCCGCTGTGAGCCAGGGGCCTCATTTTCCTCTTTGAGTTAATCCACAATAAACCACTCTCAGACGGACTGAAAATCTAGTTTTACTGGTGAAACATACTCATGTAGGCTGATACGGGAATTTGGTGAGGTGCAGTGAAATTAACTAAAAAACTAAAAAACATCTTAGTCAGGGACAGTCCTAGTTTCAAGAGACAACAAAGCTATTTCTAAAATAAGTTTGCATTACTGAGTTGGATAGAGAAAACTACATGTAACAGTATAAATCCTACAGTGAGCCTGACTTGAGTTTAGCAGTCCACACACCTGCCTGCAGTGAGGACAGACTCTTCTAATGGCCTGACTTCTGACACTCAGTTTGCAGAGCACAGCGTTTCTCCAGCTCTATAATTTGGACACAGGTCCAGCAGTCAGAGTCATTAGCATACTAGGCTGACACAGAGGAAGTTTCCACTCAGCAGGAGCAAGTCTTGATCAAACAGCTTGACTGACCAAAAAATAAAGAAAGAAAAAATTGAGAAATGTCTGAAATCTTCTGGACAGGGGTGCAGTGCATCGTGTGAAAATAGCAGCTGCTTTGACAGGCTTCTGAGGTTTGTGAGGACTGAGTTTTCTTGTAAAAATGATAATATGAACAATTAAAGATGATTACTACCACAGTGGAAGGGAGTTGCAGAGTCTGTTTCTCCTCACAAAGTAGTGAGAAGAGCAAGAGGACAGAAACAGGTTATTATGTTCTGCTTTTTTAAAAATCTTGCAGCAGATAAGGACATCTGGTGTAAATGGCATTCATTCACTGTAATAGCCCACTATTGTCTCTAAAAGGGTTTTTTGTAACAGTGAAATTTTGGAGAAGAGCTCAATAAAGAAAAGTAAACTATATTCTGTAACAGCATGCTTTCTCTGTAAAGTGAGTATAAATAACAACAACAAACATAACAGTTAGAAAAGATTGGAGAATTTATGTGGCAGAACTACAGTAGAAGATGTTCTCCCTGATGCTGTGAAAGCACCTCACTGAGCCTTCAAATCCGATGTATCCTAGAGCGGGTTCACATCTAAAGGTCTGCCTCCTGAATGGAACCAATTCAAGGATGAGACATTGCTGTGATTTTCCAACTGGTCCTGTTTGTGTTCACAAAGACAAATTGTCCAGAATTTGTAAACACAGATCATATGGTGAAAATGTCATTCAATTCTTGGTCATACAGTTGGTTAGTGAAAAGACCACAAACAGGCACATTTCTACCTGGATATCATGCATATCAGCAGACTTTAGATGACCATTCATATGAATGTCTCATAAGATGCTCTTTCCAATATGGTGAAGGCCAGTAGTAAAAAAAAACTCTAGGAGTCAAACTAAGTAGTCTCACTAACCTGTACAGGTGGTAAGGAAGGCTAAATCAAATCAGTTTCAGATCTTACCTTTTTTTTCAACCCTAGTTATTATGTATATACAGTATGATATGGGACACAACAAGGCTCATTTTATATATATAAAAAAAAAAAAAAACATTTGGCAGTTCATCTAACAGACATTTGGCTGATGTGCTAAAAAGTTTTTGTCGTACCCTGCATACAATGGCACTGGTGCCTCTGTGAGTCCAGAATTCGAAAGCAGCATTCACACCAACCCAAATGAACTTAACCAAAGGGACAAATGCTCCAGGCTTCAGTTTAACTGGACTAAACAAGGCTGGTTTGAACACACCCTGAATGTATCTTGAACTACTTCAACAACTATCATCATACTTGTGTTCATTTTGAGGCAGCAAATCCTTCATTCATGTAAATGACAAATTAGATATGATCACATCAGTGTCTTCCCAAATGACTCATCCCACTGTACCAGAAATAACTCTGATGAGATTTTTGTGACAAAACAGCCATCAAACAGCAGATAGTGTGAGAGGCACAAACTGGTTTTACTCATCTGAGGAGAGGTGGCAGCTCTGGCCCCCATATAATGACTGTACAGAAAAAAAAAAAAAAAACACTGGAAACATGTTCCAGCTACATACTCAATGTGTAATTCAATCTGACCAACACCTGCACTGCACTGTCCACTCCAGTCAGTCAGTCATCTGGCTTGTTTGGACCAACCAGGAGCTTGCTGGCCTGGCCATGTTCACCTGGGCACAAGGTGCCACAAATTAGCTGCCACCACTACTGGCAATTTTCTGGCCAGGCACGGTGAGGTCAGGTTCAGTGCATAAAGGAGGCCACGCTCAACTATCACAGCAAAACAACCATCTCCAGTCACACTGACCTGACACATGCGAAACCAAGGCCTTCTTGGCATGTCTGTAAAGCTCTCCATCTCACCATCTGTATGTTGGTGCACTCATATAACTGTTGTGATTAATTCTACACATTCACTGGCATTAATCCTACACACTCAGAAAATAACAGTTATGACTGACTTTTCCTGCACACTCTGTTTTTCTCAGTGTGTAGTCCCATTTCCTGTCCATGACACATTTGTTAACAAAGACAAATATACAATTCTAAAACTTAAGCATTTGTTCCATTGAGAATTGTTAGTAAGTATAAACATGTTTTTCTTCCAAAACTTGCCAAATACATTACACAGCAGTGATAGTAGTCTTAACACATACAGCCATAATCAAAATGTGTGGACAATACCCAACCCTAGGTGTTCTTTCACTTGCTTTTTACTGGATTCTGGCATAACAATTACAAGCATTGCATTTTATTATACCATATTATACTGTGAATACTCAATTCTGATTGGCTGTAGAGAGTCCATTCATTTTTGAAAGTGGTAGTAGTAGTTCCAGTGAAACAGTCTTTTGACTTTTCTATATTAATGTTCTGGCTACATAGTATCAGCCTGTACATAAAATGAGTAACCACAGCAACAACATAAAGCAGCCATTTGCAATTTGAGTGTAGCCTTCAGTGTCTGATCCTCCGATCATCATAGGGTGACTGTAACACACAAGCTGACAGAAGTACACTGCCTCTCTGAATTTGGTATCACATGAGCAATCATCTGACATCTAATTGGCTGTTCAACTCAATACACAGGCTGCACATTGCTGATCATTTGTTGGTGAAAACATCCAGTCAACCTACATTTATTGTTTGTCAAGTGAATACAGTGTTATTGACTTGACAAAAACTGACAAAACATTAGCTTTCTGGCTAACAACTGACCCAAACTATGAGCTGAGTGGACTAGATATATCAGCCACTTCCTAATCACATCTAAGATTTGTTCTGTTTACTGGAGTAGTGAGCAATGTTCCCATTATATAAGAATCTTATGGGATGGTAATGATTGTGATCATGATATGTACCAGATAATGCCCTTCAAGGTGTCCAAAATCAGGAATTGTGTACTCCCATTATCCATTTCCTGTTGCACATTGTCCCTTATATATCAAATACTAGCAGCAACATAAGACAATGGGCCTCATGCAGGAACCACTCGTACAAATAAACATATTCTTAGGTGGTGCATATGAGTGATTTAAGAGAACTTGTGGTATTCACCAGTTTTCCTGTATTTTGAGTTTTCTTTCAGATACGAACGTCCTCACTTATTCTGTCTGTTATTCTGTCTCCCAGATGAAAACTTCTCCTTAAAGGACCAGTGTGTAATAATTACGGGAATTTATTGACATGAATGGAATATATTATACATAAGTATGTTATTTATTATTATCAATCAACTTAAAATCATAATCTTTATGTTTGCGTTACCTTAGAAATAGCCATTTATGGTTACATAGGGAGCGGGTCGCAGTGTAAATACGGGCGACGAAGAAGAGGACAGACAGTGGTGTTTACTGGCAAAGTATCTTGCTTTCTGAAGGCTGACAACCACAGTTTTGACTAGTGGATGATCATAGTTGTTATTTACCACAAGAAAAAGAAGCAGACTGTGAAATTTAGTGTGGTTATGTATGTCCAGGTGAGCCATTCCAGGAAAAACAGCCACAGGTCACTGTACTTCTGCAGCTTCCATATCAACTCACCATCATGTCAACAGGACGTCACTCATTACTGATTTAGTGGTGAGAAATGAGGGTAGCCTCCAATGATGAGCGGTGAATGCAGCAGATTAATTCCCTCCCACATTGCCTGTCCTGTCAGTATTGACCAGATGACAGCTCTATGGCATACCAACCAAATCCCACAGACTAACCCTAACCCACAGAGCATTTACATGTTAATGAGCTTGGTATCAGGTCTTGCCGTTGTTATCACATGATGACAGACTTGATAAGCCATTAAAAAAGAGTAATTATAAACAGGAAACGACAATAACGAGTAGATGTCCTTTGAAATCCACTGAAAGCTCGTAGCTTGTGCTTGTATCAGGCTCAGTAAATGATGGCAGATTTTGTCAAGATTGTGACTCTTAATGAAGGAGGAGTTGGTTTTAGTGAATGTGTTGCATGTGGTAGAGTGGACAGTTATCACATGTGAAGGATGTTATGTATGTTAGTATGTATTATCGAGGTGTTTAATGCAGGCTAATCTCTTAGCCAGGAATTGTGTAGACAAATCAGTGTTGTGTTCTGTGGTTGATGCATTTTGTGTCTTCTAGTACTCAGGTTTATTAATGACAACACACTGGTAACTGAACACAAAATAAGTAACAGCTAGAGGCTGCAGCCACAACTACTACACATTCAACAACACACAACTTAGGTATGAGAGCTGCAAGGAACTGTGACACATCACACTTGTAAGAAAATATTGATACACTTTAGTACTGCAAAATGATTCTTTATTACATGGCTTTGTCGAATACTCAATTCTGATTGGTCAATTAAGCATTCTAAGATCTGTTATTCCTTTATAGCAGACTGTTGCTATGTATAACAGATTGTTGTTATGGACACAGTTCTGATCATAGACTCTGGAGGAACAATAAAATGATTGGATTTTTTGTGTCAAATTGTTGATTTTTCTGGTACATAACCTTATAATGAGCAGGATAATATGCAGTGAGCAGGTCACTATTGTGAGATAAACCCCTTCAGGATGATTCAACGTGTCACGTTGGGGTCCTGCATCATCGTGTCGGGATTTATTTCACAATAATTACATTACATTATCCCTTACTTGTGATACTGTGTCAATTCTCAAAGGCACTGTATCGTGATATCCTGATACATCCAACAAGATTTGTGGCAGTAGTTCATTTACATTTGTGTGTTTAAAGCCCCAACTGCAGTGTTATTATCTATCTTTAATTTTCTTATTGCATAACAAAGTAAACTTTTTTATAACTCAGATTTTATGCATAATGGTGGTGCGTTCTTTATATTATGACATTCTTCATGAAATTAGATTTAAAACAAAGCAACATACTATAATCTTACTTACATTATTGCAATATATAGCAATATACTGAATCATAAGCCCTGTATTGTGATGTGTATTGTATCGCCACATTCTAGCCAATACACAGTTCTGGTTTTAGGGGTGCTGCAGCCACTCAGCACCCCCGGTTTCTGCATCAGTCAAGCTGTTTTGGTGACAGAGATGCATACATACATAGTGTTGGTGCAGTTCAACTTCAAAAAGGTGAAGTCTGAAGTCTGAAGTATGTATAGTCTGAAGTCTGTATTTTACTCAAATTTACCGTTAGCTGGGTGGAAATTGCCAGTTTGGAATCCTGAATGAAGTGATCTGTATTCTTATGTTTTGTTTTGTTGTATTTAATTTAAGATCTCGGGTTAATTATAGACATCCTTTTGCAAAAATATGTCATTTTAATGGCTTTAATGAAGTTGGATTTCATTTGTACTCATTAAAACTCCACAAAATGTAGTTTTGGCCAAAAATTGACAGGCCAATCTTTTATGCTAATTATTTTCCAAGCTTGATTTGTAGTAACTGCAACTGGCATGTACTGCCTCCAGGAAATAACCATATGCTCGCACTCTGACATGACATGAGGTCTCCTGACCACTCTGATTTTATATGTTACCAAACTGACCAACAGTGGAAGCATTACAACCTCAAACAAAAAACTCACTCAGTACTGTGTGACCAGGTTTTGCTTTAAGTAGTGACTGGCACCTTGGGACACACTGTAGCTGTATGAGACCCTTCAGTATGACTACAGTGGACTTGATTCAACTTGACCTGACTTGACTCAGCTGCTGCTGATACCAGCATTCATACAGACCCACTGGCCTTGACACACTGCAGCTGAAGAGACCGCTGCAGGGCAAATACTTTACTTCCACTCAATACCTGCATTTCAATCAGCAGAGACTTAAATAAATTGATCACTATTTAAGTCTCTCTTTCAATTAACATGTGCTCATAATAAAAATAAAGGCAGAACAGGAGGAGTTTTTGGTGATTAGGATACTTTGTGACATCATCTTTAAGGGGTCGTGATTTTTCTTTTTTTACAGGACAAAGCAAGCCTTACTCCTCAAACCTGTGAAAATAAGTAATCTCTATTAGCTAATATCCACACTGAATCAATGTCAATATCCTGGATTGTTCTAAAGTGGAAGAGATGCTCTGATGCTCTGCTGTGAACCTTGAAATAATGGACGTGGAGGAAGAGACTGAAAAAAAAGTAAGAGAGGGAGAAAGAGCAGTACCTCTAGTGCTGTGCAAATTCACACGACAAAATCAATGTCACTAAATAACAAACAACTTCCTCTAAATGCACCCATTCATGTTGTGACAGCTCTGATTGGAGGCAACACTGTGTGTCTGTCGAGAGGCGGCTGCTGCAGCCTCAGCTGTCTGCAGCGGCCTGAGTGCCATATTAGTCCTGTAATATGTAAATACAGAGTACAGCCATTTATCATCACCACTGAGAGAAAGTTTCACATTCACTTGAATATGAATGTACTGATACATATGCAATTATATCTCCTGTAAAGTGACAATAAGGAGTCAGTGCTACCTGTTTTTGTTTTTAAAGATTAAATATGAAATAAGAAAAATAATTAAGGTTGATGTGTTAAATACAATTTGATAGATTAGGTCTAAAGTGTGGTCTTGTTGTGGTAACCCAACATTCCAAGAGTGTTTCACAGAACAATCACCAAACCCACAAGTTGCTAAACGTGCAGTTCGTAGACCTCGAATATCCATATTAAAGCTACTACAAAGAGCACGTAGAGACTGAGGACATTCCCCCAGCATTCTTTGTTAAAATTGGGTGGAAACAATTATAGAGCTTTTAAAAACTTGCACTGCAGAACCATTCCTGATGAGAATGGAGGGAGAACATCATTTTAGGTAAGAAAACATGTAAAGATCATAGCTTTGCATTTAGCTTGAATTTAGAAAACCATCAGTAGGTGGCAAGATCTCCAAAATCTCTGATTGCCTGATATCGCTTTACTAATTACGAGACGTTATGTAGCCTACATGAACTTACTTCTTTGAATCCAAGCCATGATCTTGAACAAATAAAAAAAAACAGCTAAAAGTAAGGATATAAAATAATGGATCAAAATAACATACGCTGTAAAGTAAAAGATACAATGAAAAATTACCTAACAAGTAATTTAAGAAATCAATTTAAAACCAAAGATAACCTCATGTTGACTCCAAATCAGTCGAGTCAAAGCTTGCCAGCTTCTCCCCGTTACAGAAGTGTGTGTTGTGGTAATGCAACATTTCCTGATTTTGCTGCTTTAGGGCTTTTCTTGACAAGCGCATGTATGGGTTTACAGTTTCTGGACCATTTGGGTTTTGCCTTTATGAATGCAAACCAGACTAGAATATCAAAGCTCCAGTAGGCAACATTGTTTTAGTAAAATTGAGAAAAAATGTCATAAAAACCTTTCAGCATATTGTAAATCAGGTGTTCTGAGAGAGAACTAGAATTCTGCACCTCCTCTATGGCTCTCTATGAGAGCTCAGAGTTTGTTTTTTAAACTTTTGGGATTAAATAGTGGATTCATCTTCATGTCTGCTTGTAAACCTGTGTGCAGCAGCATCATGGAGGAGCTGACCGCACTGTTTACAGGGTAAGTAAATGACACCATGCTTTTGTGCTGACATTTTTGGCCACAGGAATCAAACCATGTTGTCACTGAGTTGCATTCTCCTGACTGAATAGAAATCTCCTACATGTTTTTAACTGGCTAAAGGTACAACTCACTGTAACAGGGAAAATGTACACAGGCTTGTTTCATCTGCTTTCAAGGAGGATCCAACCTGGTGGCAGACAGTATGAATAACAATAGAGAAAGATGGTCTTGTTAACTTAATGTTGGTCATATAGAGTCACCAGTAATGAATGGAGACTGTTTCATAATCAGTTAAAACTCCTTGCGGTAGCTTTAAAAGAAACAAGTCATTTTCAAGATGTCCTGTTCTGTAGAGGAAGAAAAAAACGCAGTGTTCATGACCACATTCTGAAATACTGCAGTGTTATGAATGATGAGCTAAAACGGGAAACGTGGGAAGAAAAAAAATACTGTATCTGTTTTGCCTTTTTGTCTAGTGGTACTACATAAAGAATAGAATTATGGTAATGTTTTTTAGTAATTTGATTACACTGATACACAATTAAACATAATTGCAGTTGACAAATAAACCCGATTGAATTTTGAATTCTTCAACTACCTTACCTCACTCTTAAATGACTTTATATCAGCAATTTTGTGGTCAACGTGAATAAAAAGAGGCATCTCTGAAAAATAGGCCTGCTCATTACACCCCCTCAGTGAGGAAGGTGAATGTCAAGGGAGGAGAATGGTGCAGCATTTAATAAGTGGGACATTGTATTACCACCCACACAGAGACCCCCATTACCTACTCAGAGGTTGAATCGGCAGACTGTAATTACTCACAATTAGCAACTTAAAGAGGCTTGGAGGGCCTGGATTTGTGCCTTAATTCCATCAATTTTACAGTGAACAACAAATGTACAAAAGCGGCTACTTGAAATCAATTAGAATATCAGTACATGCTGTAATTACTGAGTGGTTCTTTTGGCTAGAGCTTTTTGAAAGTGAACTTCTTCTTCTTTCCATTTCAACTACTGTAGCCTATGACTAATGTGTCCTTGCAGATTATAAAAAAGCTCACAGTCTTTGCTGAATTTAAATTGATTGTACACATTTTTGTTTTGTCACCATATATTTACATTAACTATGTTTTTTTTTGTGTCAGCATATTCAAGTCAGGGACAAAGAACAACCCTGTTAAGTTCTGTTATATATGATATATAATATAATAGTACAAATACTGATTCTCTCTGATATTTCTTCCCATAGTGCTTCACTGTACTCCCTTTTCTACAAGTTGTGTTGATGCAAAGGCATTACACTACACTTGCAACTAGAGATGCACCAATTGCAATTTTCTTAGCCGATTCCGATTTCCGGTTTTTATAAGGGTCTGACCTGCCGATTCCGATTTTGACCGATTCCGATTTTCAGTCTTTCTAAGAACTGGAATTGACAGCATTCACAAACATTTTTGCAACTTTTCTTGTAAAAATTAAATTAGATGTTCATAATATGACACTGACTATTAAATATTCATTAAATACTATTTAAATCTTCTTCAAAGTCCTCCAGGTTACAGCTAGGCCTTATTATAGGTTTACATTACAAACCGGAGACGGACGCGATGCAACAGTTTGCTGCCGTAAAACTTTGCCGTGAGAAAAACAGACGCAGAAGTTAAACGAGTCTGGATGAGAAAATGTTTGAGGAGACACATCAACACAGGTTGTTTATTCTTCAGTCAGAACAGGAGGTGAGATTTTAACTGTCCCTCTGTGAACAGCAGTCTGCTGCTGGCTAACATTAGCATGAAGAGCTACATAGTTTATGGCTGTTTTGTGACATTGTCAGCTACTCTGTCTCGTTGTAGACTGTCTGTCTTCTCTTTATCCTGTTCTTTGAATCTGTCACTGACACCAGCTTCAAGCAGACACGTGTCAGAGTGTGTAGCTGTTATCAGCGCTGCGTTGATGTCACGGTCAGTTTGTCTGCTGCGGGCATGACGTGACCATCGTGCAGAACACGTGTGTGACAATAACGGGCACAGAATCGGATATGTGACGCTGACCGGCCTGTCACCAGTCAGGGCCGGTCACGCTGAAAACCGTCCGGTTCTGGTCTCTGGCCGGTCGATCGGTGCATCTCTAATTGCAACCTATATACAATCAACCCTTTGCTAAGCCCCACCTCCAAACAGCAAACATCCAATCATAGGTTAGCAACCATAACCAGAGCTGTCAAGATTTCCATTTCTCTCTATGTTGAAGGTGTGCAGGAGGCTCTGAGAGGAGTGATACTCAGTGTTTTCATGAGTCTGGACGGTGGCATCTTTTTCTAGTCTTTCAAAAACGTGAAACACAAGAGCACACGTGTGGTGAATGGATTAAACTCTGTCTTCATCTGCTGTAACATAAGCTGCAAACATTAGCATGTCCAGCTAACTAACACTAGCTTACTAGCTGCAGTAACTTTACCTCCAGATAAACTTGTTAAATACCACTGCATCTGTATTTGTTCTGTGGGGGTTTGAGGAAGAGGAGGATGAGGGCTGATGTAGAATCAAAGTGGGTCGACGATGATGCATCTCACTCAGGCTCACTGTCTCAGGTCTAAACTGGGTTAGCTTAGCTCTTATCCTGGCTCTCTTCTGTGATCATGGTCCAGCTGGTCTGGCTAGGTGATCCATCTCAAGGTCCACTGCACTAATTGAGTCCCTGTGTTTCCTTTTTCCACATTAATGAGTGTATTTCTGTAATCTATCATGTAGATATACCTGCTGTGTTTCACCATCCAACCAGTGTTAACTGAGATGTAAGCTAACTTTAGCCCCAGTGTTTTAGCATTAATGTTATATCATATATGCAGCTGTTAGGTAACTTGAGTTAGCAGTAGCTCACTTCAGCCAGCTACCCTGCTTGTGAGTCATTATATTAGTCGACAAAATCCACGGTCATCAGCTTAAAATAAGAATCCGCTTCTCTAAGGAATCACAGACCTCATGTTTCAACAATTACTCTCAATTTCTATGTTAAATCTGCCACTGTTATCACCATAAGTTGCATAAATGCAGTGCAAGAATGGAAAGTTTGTTTTGGTTAATTTTTGGTTAGTGCTTTACATATATTCTTTTTTTTTCCTTAAATGTCTACTTAAAGAGTCAAACTTATTGCAACGTTTACTGTAAGTGTATTAATAGAAACTGTGAATATGTGAATCATGGATGAGATACATATACAGCTGGACCAGCCCCATAGGTATGATGTCAGGCAACAGTGCCTCTAGCGGTCAGCTTTAAGTGTCACTAAGCACTAAATGAACCTTAGAACTTTATTTTATTACCCTGACAAAAATTACAAAATTGGAGATGAAGAATACGGCCAGACAAAAGTCATGCATCACTGTACCTAGTACACACTTTGTGCAGCTTGTTGGATGATGCAGCAGATGTGTCACTATGGTTCAAACAAAGTCCTCATTAGATAATCAGACAGCATCCACCCCTCACCGGTTCAGGAACAGAATTGGCAGGTCTGGAACAGGAGAGTTTGGGGTCAACATGTCATGCTGAACGGACTGCAATGTGTTCAGTAATTTAGAGTAACATCAAACTGTAATAGGTCTGCAGCTATCAATTCTTTTAGTAATCTATTGATTATTCTTCTTTCTACTTTTTACTTGTAATTAAGTATTTTTACATTGTGGTATTAATGCTTTTACTGAAGTAAAGGATCTGAGTACTTTTTCCATCACAGCAGGTCAGTGATCAGTGTTTCAGTGACTTTCTGTTGCTCAGTGAATACAGTGCTTTATATATGGCGGCCCGCCACATTAAAAACTTCGGCACCACGACATGATTAGCTTTAGCACAACTAGCTTTTCTACGAATACCGTGACCTGGATGACTGAGAACTACCTCAGTGATTTGATCATAATATTTTCAAAGAGTGGTTAAGTTAATACAAGAAGTGTTTCATTTGTTATGAAACTGTGGCCTCGATGTGACTTACGTGTCCATCCATGAGAAGACTGATTATTTCTGTGTTGTTAATTTTAATGCCTGCCACCTTGTCAGATTCTCCTCGAAACCGACTAAAGTGAAAACTACAGTGATTAGTATGTTAGGCAATTAAAACAAAGCAGGAGAAGATTTTTATTTAGATCATTTTTTATTTTAGTTTTATATTTTGTAGTTATGCTGAAGAAAATACTACCACTTTTGTCCACAGGAGCATCCAAAATCAACAAAATATGAATGTTCCTTGAAATAGCTTTAATTTTCAGGATAAACAGGACAAGATTCAGGGCAACCACTTGTACTTTGGGACTGTCCTGAGTTTTTCAGGGTGTCTCGTCACCTTAGTGTCTGAAAATGTGGGTAACAACAAATTCACAGAGAGATTGGTCAGGTGTGTGAAGGTGAGAAAGTAGGCATGGGTTAAATATCCAGCACAAGTTCTCTTTGGTCATTCCTTACAAAAAGTATCACTTTAACTTTTTATGTGAACAACCAAGATCAACACTATGATCTGACCATGTGCACAGAGAGATCACATATCTGATTTATTGCTAGCCAGAGGGTTACTTGAGTGGAAAACTTTACCTGAACTGAGTTGGTTGTATTTTCTTTTGTATCTGAGTTGGGATTCCAATGAGGATATGTGTTGAGCTGTGGACTCTTTATGAACTGATGAGTTGATCAAAGGATTTTTCTGAATAAACAATGGGGTTTTGAACTGAGGCACTGCTTGTATCACCTGAAAAATGTCTTTGTGTTTTGAGTTATTTGTTTGATGGATGTTGTTCCAAGGTCATGAGCTGTTGAAAATTCATGGATAGAAAGGCAGAATGAATCTGAATGTGAACCTTTGTGGGGTTGGCCTGTAGGTGTACGCCACAATGTACCATGTAATTACTCTGCTGTAGCTGTAACGTAATCATCATTCAATTCATCCATACATTTTCTTCCATTTATCTGGGGGTGGGTCGCTGTGGCTCTTTCTCATAGATCCTGAGGCATTCCCAGGCCTGATGAGATACTTAACCCTCCCAGCATGTTCTGGGTCTAACCAAGGTCATAACCTTCTGAAAGTCCACAAAACAGACACAATGGCTAAACTCTCATGACCCCCCACAAACCCTGCAGGTGTAAAGAGCAGGTCCACTGTTTCAAGGCCAGGATGGAAGATGTATTACTCTTCCTGGACCTGAGGTTTGACAATCAGTTAGAGCCATCTTTAAGAACCCTGAAATAAACTTTCCCAGGGAAGCTGAGCAGTGTGATTAGAGGGTGTCCAATATAAAATAAACTTAGCCTTTTCTGGCTGCACAAAGTCTTTCTGGGTTTACTCATATAATACATTTTATAAATAAATATTCTGTTTTTTGTCTCTGTTCCTATTAAAAGTGTACTTTCTCTGGTTTATCACAGCTACAACACCAAATATATCAGGTGCGGAGTTTGAAACGTCTCCAGAGATGTTTGTGTTCAGCTTCTCATTGACTTCAGACCCACAGCAGCAGCTGTTACTTGTTTACATGGAGATATTCAGATTTGACAGGCCAAGGTCAACTTGGCATAAGGTGGTCTTAGGTGAGTTTATCAACACAGCCAAACATCACACAACTGCATTTTGTTCTGACACAGTATCCGTCAGGAGACATTTGCATTTTTTCAACTCCTCAGGGAGAGAAGCAGTGAGGGTTTTTGTGGTGCTTATTGATAGCAGCATTTTTGGCACTTCAGATGCTGCCGTGGTGCACTGATCAAATCCCTCCTGCTCAAACGTCAGTCATTCAGAAGTGGCTCTGCTCTCCTGGTGGAGATCATTAGAGATAAAGAAGGTACACAATCAGGCAGCAGTAAATCTGACTGTGAAATACCACAACTTCACACACTTGTCTTTCTTGGGGAAAAACCTCATCTGTTCAGACATCTGGTGTTTTTGTCATGTTGCCATCATGACAGTTATTCAAGCATGTCATTGTAGAAATGAATGCAAGCTCATACGTCAATCTTAATAGTGACTTTCGGGCTTTCTTTATTGCAGCCTTAATGTGTGGCAAACTTGGCTTTTGTGGTCTATTAGAGGTCAATTTGTGGTAATTCTCATCAGTGATTGGCCAGGGCAAGGCTGTTTAGTTGTTGGTTTCAGATGAATAAATAACAGGAGGTGTTAGGGCCCTCAGGACACCAAACAAAGGAACTTAAATAACAATATAAAGGTGGTGATTTCTTATTCTCTGAGAAGATATATCAGGGGAAATGTAGTGAACACACTGGTGACATACAGATATGTTAGTGCTGTGAACTGCTTTCCAAATATATCAGCTAAATACTTGAAGCAAATATCATACCAGACATTAAAACTGCCTTTCTGGGAATCTTAAAAAAAAAAAACTTAAAAAAACAGAACAGTTTCACTCTCACCAGGATTTACTTTCTTGACCTATTTTGTTGTTTAGGTATAAGACTTTTACCAAGCTGTGTTTTTACCCATATTTACTCCTCGAAAAATGTCTTGTTAATGTATTTTTCTTTCACTGCTTGCTTTGCCTTTTCTTCTTTTGAGGTAGAGTATAGATCAGAGGGTGTGGTGTTTAGTTATCCTCTCAGACAGTCACACACCTCATCTACTTTATAGATAGCTGTGCCAGTCACTGTGGAGCATGTCAACGAGTGAGATGACTTATTTGGATGAAGCATAGTGGAGAGATGTTTTTCATTTTAGCCTGTCCACCCAAAAATTGTATGTTATTCAGCCAGAGCTGGACATGTTCTTTTGGTCTGTTATTGTGTTCTGCGAGGTCTGTGGGTGTTCATGGCTTTTTTATCAGTGAGCAGTGCACTTACAGATCCATGGTCTGTGGGCCCTGTACCACATTCGCACATCACATTGTTGCTATACATAATGGCATGGTATTCAGGACATTATATATATAATATGAAGTTTGAAGTTTTAATGAAAGTCTGTATGGAATGAAAATATATGTATGCTGTCTCTCCTGGCATGCAATGTCTATACCTTGCCAGTTTTGACCCTTTGTGGTTGCTGTAGCTGATCAATGTGGAGAGTTGAAGCCAGAGTCACAGGTTGAGTTAAAGTCAGAAGCTATTAGTTTGTTTCCACAGAGCCTATAGTCATATAGGCTGAAAATATGAGCACATATGACGTTTTATGTTTAGCATGTAAAGTAAAATATATACAAAATATTACCACAGTCGCAATGCTAATTTCCGTTAGCATGGTTATGGTAATTCCTATTATGTGTTAGCAGCAAGCTAAGCAATAATACACACTGAAAACACAAGATGGCGCCAGTAGGATGATGTCAGATTTCACTGAATATATTCAGACTTTCATTCCATCTATTCAAACTTCATATATGTGGGATGCTGGTTGGGAGCCTTTGATTCCACACCAGAATTCTTGGTGTCCTTTTGGTTTCGGTGGGTGTTACAGTGACGTTGCCACATCAGATCATCTGCCACTGTTGGTCTGAGGCAAGTCCTAATGTTGTGTCCCTAAATGGGGAATGCTGTGGTGATTTTTTTTTTTTAAATAGGAGTTTAGTGGAGAAAGTTAACTTTAAAAAAATGAGCATGGTAAGTTGAAAAAGTGAAGTGAAACTTCAAGTCAGTGCAGTTACAAAGACATGCCTAGTTCTGGAGACACAATGTAGAGTTTGGAGAGTTTATATAACACACAACAGGTGTTATATTCATGATAGCTGAAACAGGCGAGCTGTTCAGAGGGAGGACAACCTGCACACCCACACAGACTTAAGTAGTGCTTCAGTATGTATAAGCACTGTCTCTAAAACATTTGATATTGTTATGCAAATGTAAAGTGCAATAGGCTAACATAGATTTCAGAACAACATAACCCCATGTGGCCTCATATTTAGCTTCCTCAGCAAAACAGTGCAGGGTGAAGTCAGCCGGGAAAAAAATAGGGTGCTGCTAAACTGTGTGTGTGTGTGTGTGTGTGTGTGTGTGTGTGTGTATGTGTGCGCGCACATGCATTTGTGTATATGTGCATGAGAAAATCAAAATTGCAAAAAAAAATTTGTCTCATTTTGAATTCGAAATCTTAAAGTACACATTAGTCTAACTCATAACTTCTGCCAAATAAATGTAGTGGAGAAAGATATGTCCCTCTGACATACAGATGGAAATATATACATGGAGGAAAAATATAAAAGGAAGTACTTACATAATATGCTCACTGTTAGCCAGTTAAACTGTAGAGTCCAAGACTATGTTAAGTTAGTTGTTGTTGTAGATGGTATTTTTTGTAGTCCAAGACTTTGTCTGAACGGTAAATCAACCTAGACTCAATCCATACCTTGTATTATGAATACAATACATTATGAAGTGTACTGTTTTCTACTTTGAAATAAGTTTTCTATGGATGAAGCTGGAGGTCATTCACAGTGATCGTGTCTCCAGGTGAATGTCGTGTTAATGTGGCTTATTTCTCTATTGTTGACCTCGTTGTCATGGAGACTGCTGCCCAGATCCTGCATTGCTGACTTGCTGTCAACTCTTAAATTGCAGATACAGAGTGTGTCTCATTTGCTTTAGAACAGCGGTGTCAAACGTAAGGCCCGCAGGCCAAAACCGGCCTGCCACAGGGTCCAGTCCGCCCCGCGAGATGACTTTGCAAAGTGTGAAAATTACAGAAAAGACATTAATTTTAGGGTTGAAACGATTCCTAGAGTAATTTGAGTAATTCGATTACTAAAATCTGTTTAAATCCGTACAGCAAACACTACAGCACACTGTGTTTCACATGTGGTGGTTATTAAAGACCAGAGTATTGATGAGTGCCGACATTTAAATTGTGATGTCATTTATTATCACACGGCTGCAGCATCTCTCCTCTCTGCATCAGTGCAGCTCCTCCATACACACACGTACAGTACAGACACACAGAAGAGGTCAGTGTGATTCTCTGACCCTGTCTGTATCTGATCTGTTGACTTTCTTCATCAGCAGGATGTTTTATAAAGACAAAAAGACTAAACCTAACTCGCATTCTGGGTTTTTCCCTACATATTAATCCACCCACTAGTGATGTGTCATGCACAAAAGATGCGGCTCTGAGAGCCGATGCTTTGTAGTGAATCAGAAGAGCTGGCTCGCATCGAGTGAGAGCCGGCTCCCAGTTTTTTTCCTTTCGCTGCTTACCTCAGTGCTCAGCCTGAGTTCTGCTCAAGGCAGAACTTTGTCTTGATTGGTCAGCATCGCGGCCAATCAGATGTGAGGATATAGGATCATACCATTATGTGAAAACAGAGAGGGGGGCGCTCTAACTTGCAGTGGAGCACCCCCCCCTCTGTCTGTCTGTCTGAGTGCCCCCCTCTCTCTAAAATGTTTGATTAAAATGTTAAACAAAAGAATGGTTTTGTACAAGAATAAATGCACAAAATTAGGCAATTATAAGGCTTCTCATAAAAACACTGAACATGAAAGGGTTTTCAACACACAAACCATTAATTTGTGCAAAGTTATGGTAAAATAAAGGCCTACAAAAAATCCTAAATTAAGAGCCATTCAGGAGTCGAAAGAGCCGGCTCTCTGAAAAGAGTAGAACTTCCCATCACTACCACCCGCGATTCAGTTTTCACAGCAGCAGAGAAGCTGCGTGTGGAGGAGACTGTTGTTAATGATGGAGTTTATTACAACAGAAACTAACGTGATGGTTAATGACATCGACACCAACCAGATGCACTTATAAAATTAAACAACATAAGGAGGCCTGTACGTAAAACAGGAGAGTCTGTGTTTCTCTGTGAGAAACTTTCAGATCTTCTCACAGCAGAGTGAACAGGTGAGGGAGGAGAGGAGGGCAGACTGATCACTAATCAATCACTGATACCGTCGTCATCTCGGACTGATTAAAAAAATAAAAATGACAAAATTGGTGACAAACCAAACCTGGGTGTCCACACAAATAAAGTCTTTGTGTGAAACACTGCAGAATTTAACATCGTGTTGTTTACAGACAGTCTGCTGTCATTAGTTTGACAGAGAGACAGAGAGGGTCGTGTCTAGAAGGGAACCCTAGACCCGCGAAAGATTGCGCGAGTTTGATTATTTTAGTAAAAATAACGAACACAAATCTCGTATTCTTATTGTTATTTTTTGATGACTAAATACAGACCTGCAAACTCATAAGAGGAGAAAAAGGTGGCATGTTGGTAAACCAGTCCCCTGTCCCCTGGGGGTCTGGGAGCGTCTGTCCTGCTCTAGAAGAAAAATGTTGTGATTTTAACATGTGAACAAAACATTCTGGTGACTGTTTCAGTTAAAAGAGTTAGTAACATCTTCTGTTTGTGGTTTCTGCAGACATTACTACCTTTACTTTTACCTTTGTACTTGAAAAAAAAGTAAAAAGTAAAGTAAAAACAGTAAAAGTAAATCTACAGTAAAAGTAAAGTTACTTTACTGAGTATTTTTACTTTAGTAATTGGGGTGCCAGTTAGGTCAGTGCCTAACAATACTTTGTCAGGGTCTGAGACAGTATTTTTTTTAGCTCGTCCACTGCACATAAAGGTTCAAAATCCAAACATGTAAAACAAAAAAAACTTTTTTAAACCCATAAGAATACACAACCAAAGCAAACAAAGCCACAAACAACACAATACCACCACAGATAGTGTTTAGTTCAAATAAATGCACTCAATCCCAAACCTAAAAATCCAGTCCACATTTTCAAGCAAAAAAATCCCAAAACAAAAAGTCACTTCCTGTTTAACAGTTCAGTTTGATGCAAAAATGAAAACAATTCACTGAATTCAAAAAGAAAACTGTTCAGTTCACTTCATTTCCCAAAAAGAAGAAGGAAGAAAAAGATAGAAAATGAAAACAACTCACAGATTACCCAGATTCACCTCCCAGTGAGTCCAGTCCAGTGAAGTCCAGTCCAAGTCTCAGTCAAGTCAGTTGTGGGTTATTGTTTACTTCAGTTTACCAACTTGAGTAACAGAGCTTTTTACAACCCATTCTAAATTCTATTTTGTCTGTGGGGATTTTATGCCATGTGCTTGATTTTATGCACCTGTAAGCAACGTGTGTGGTTGAGACTCTTGAACTTAATAATTATTAAGGGTGCTCACTGACTGTATGTATTTCCTTCTTCACTTTTCTGCTGGTGGCCACAACAGACAGATATGTTATTTTTTTGATGTTTATATGATGAGTATACAATGAATATAATGTATAATGAGAGTCATTGATATATAAATCATGAAATAGATTTGTGAATCCTCCTTGTTGAAAACCATCTGATTGAACAGACAGCAGACAAAGAAAGATGTTTTATGTGATGCTGACTATGTATGGATTGACTCATCAGCTAAACTGATGGACAAAGTGACAAATCACTGAGGGAATTGGAGGTGACAGAAAGTTGGCTTCCTTTTGTTGCTCAGTTTTCCAAAGTCAGACTGACATAGTGAGGCTGACACATCCTAATTCATTTATTATGGAGAGGAGTTTTGTGTTTTTGGAGGAAGAACACTGCAGTACTGTCAAAGAAAGGCCAAAATAATAAAAAAAATTAGATAAAAAGAACAAGATAATCCTTTATTAGGAGACGTCCTGGCGTTACAGTAGCACAAGGACAGACATAAGTATAAATAAGTAAAGGCACCATGATCCTATAAACTGCAAACACTGCTTTGGCCACAGCTGTGACTAAGGTTACTCGGTTACAAGAAACATTAAAAGTTTCACAAAGATATACTCTTGCTATAACCACAGGCCAGCATTTCAAAACCTTTAATCTAGATCATAATAATCCAGATTTTGTAATCACATTTTTTGCTGTCCCAAATGAAACTAATCCTATAGGTTTTGTCCTCGTTTTTCAAATAATTTGCATTATTATTATCATTATTATAATTAAATGTCTTTGCTGGATTGAAAAAAAAAAAAACAACAACAACAAGAACACTTAACTGTCAGCATACAACAAGTCATCTACTTTGGGCTTCCACCATAGTGAGGAATCTTGCATCCTGGATAATCCTCATTTTTAGCATCAAAATTTCGAATTTTTAATTTCTGCCTTAAAGTTTTGAAATATCCAAAATAACATTTGATCTGGATTCTGGGCATGATAGGATCCTTAAATCAAATCCTCATTCCAAGTTTGCAGGATCAGGATCACATTTCTTGGTTTTGAAATATACCCAAATTTGAGATTGAATCCTATCCAGTAAATTCTAATCTAGATTAAGTTTTGAAATACTGGTCCCAGGACATCAAGTTATGTTAGCATGTTATGAGTGTTTGATTCATATAAAAGCAGCTGTATTCATATATAAAATGGGTGATACAATAACTGACAGATGGACACTTTTTGGCATGACAGACATCTGTCCAGGATGAGTAAAAATGAACTGAGGACTGCTAACGCCTACAGACACTTTCACTCGAGAAAGCTGAAAGCAAAGTGACCAGTATTTTGGACTTTGCTATCACGGATTATTCCACATGAAGCAGAGCCACAAATATATGCACTGCATGAGATCAGACTATTTTATGATTAATGTGGGCTTATGAATAGGCATGCCGCGATTTTTGAAAAAATCGATTTAAATCGATTTTTTAAAATACGATTCGAATCGATTTAATTAAACCATGAATCGCGATGTGGCCTCCAGGCCAGCAGAGGGCACACTCGAGTTAAACTACGTTCTTGTTCAACGTCACTATATGCGGCGCGACGTGTGACGTGCTAGCGCCGCTCCAGCTACAACAGGAAGTCGGGGTGCGCAGCGTGCCTATGCAAGTCACAAACAAACAGTGCAGCAGCCCAGCGAGCAGAGAGCGAGCGAGAGAAAAGAAAAGCGTGACCCCGCATTTACACCTGCTCCGCAGAGAACACGCAGCGAGTCTATTTTCGACGGATGGCGCGTCAATTGGCACAGAGCTGGTCGAACGGGCAGGAAGTCAGGCACGGAAAACAGGAGAGAATCCGGTTGATTTTCAAAATAAAACACCCCGTGCAGACTCGCGATCAATAAAGACAGACAGAAAAGAAACAATTTAACTACGTAGTCTGCTTATCCATGGTAGAAGCACAAAGAGCAAGGAAAGAGGACTTAATCAACAAAATCAGAGCAAGTAAACATAATCAGACGGGCAAAACGCTCCGCTGCTGAAACGCTTCTGAAACGCTGCTGGTGGAAATTGAAGTCGTGTGCATGACGGAGCAAAACCGCGGCGCAGCCGTTCCGCGGCGCAGGCGCGCCTGGTGTGAATCCCATGGCGGGGGTCGAACTCGAAAGCGAGGTTGAAATTGCGGAGGCACCGAGCAATTTCAAGTCCGAGGTGTGGAAACATTTGGGCTTCCCAAAGACAGTAAATAAAAAAAAGGAGAAAAGATAATAGACAAGACAAACACAATATGCAAACTATGTATTGAAAAGAGCATAAGAGAAAACACTACAGTATTTTTAAAAAGGAAAAGGCTGAAGAAATAAGAGAGAAATATAAGAGAAATAATAAAGATAAGAAAATCAGTCATTTGCCTGTAAATTAATTTTGTGTTGTACATGATTCGAATCATGATTCGAATTGTATCGTGAACCCTGAATCGTGATTCGAATTGTATCATGAGTTGAGTGCATCGTGGCATGCCTACTTATGAAGTCTTCCTGTGTTTGCTGTATGTGAAGCCAAGCTTTTAGACTATAGACTCTTTATCTCTTATTTGTAGTTGAGAATGGTGGGTCTTGTGAATGTGCTTTAACTGAGCACACCTGCAGTATAAATCCTATGTTGTTGAGATGCTTTTCAACTATTTCTAGTTATTGTGCTGTTGGCTGTAGGTGTGTAAATCTGTTGAGATGCAGGTGAATTAATGTCTTTTCTGCTATTGGCCTTAATTGCATCTGCGTGCACAGTCAATCCTGCTAGTTGAGGTGCAGGTAAATTTAGTTTTTGTGCTATTAAATTCAAGTCAGTGTACACTATAGACGGTGCCGTGGGCAGTGAGGGAAGGAAGGAGGAGGGTGAGATGAGATGGGGCCAGTACAGATGAAAAATGCCAGGGCTGAATTTTGTTCCCAGTCCGATTCTAGCCAGAGGAGTTGCTGTCCCTTTACCAACAAGAACTGCCAGTTTCTGTACCCACAACTGCTGCTATGCTTGCATTAAGAGTGCAATACTGTCTCCAGCAGTGACATAGTGATGACATTAGTAACAGGAAATTCAGCAGTGTACGAGGTCTATGTGTAAGAGTGATATGATACCATCAGACATAACAGTGTGCACCAGATTATTATACTGTATGGTTATGTAATAATACTTGGAATTGCCAGTGATAATATTAACAGAACATGCAATAATAGTACATCTGATATAACATGTTATATAAGGCTGGTCAGTGTGATGACAGTCTGGTCTTCACTGCTGTTGTAGTCTGCAGTCTGATGACAGTGGGCACACATTTCTTTGAATTAGTGAGGAGACAGTTTTACTGCACTTCTTTATTCTGTATCATGTTTTTTGCTGACAGCACCGACAGCCAGTGTTTCAATAAGAAGGGACAAAGTCCTGGCCAGGTGGCTCAGGAGTTAACAACATCCCAGCCACACTGTTCCCAGCGGTATTTAAGGGAGCTGTCAAAGACTGCTGACTCTGTTACACAGCAGCATCTCTGTACCTTCCAATGACAGGAGGTTAAAGCATAAAAGCAAATACATGACTAAAGATGTCATGTTAATTAGCTTTCTGTGGGTCAGTAGAGGATTTTGAAATATTGTATTAAGCACCATACTGTCCACTGTTCCTCAGAGCACAGAACAGTCTGCTCTCCCCTGAACCCAAACCAACATGATGGGGCAAGTTAACACTTAAGATACAGTAAGAGTGTAGGAAACACAATTGAGGGCATTCACACTCAAAGTCTATGGAACAAATTTATAGTCTGTAATCAGAAAAGAAAAACACTTACACGAGCAAACTGAAGCTCCAGCATGGTGCTTCTGATAAATACAGTGCAAGTGTTTGGGACAGAATGCCTGACATCTTTGCCTGAAAAATCAGTGCAAAGCCAGGGTAAACCTGGCCCTGTTCTTTAAGTCTGACAAAAAGTTAAGTGATTGTGTTAAAAAGGACTCTTATACAAGATCCCTCTGTAAGAGTTGGTTGTAAGCATTTAAAAACTGTTGTAAATTAGAGATTTGTCTCTTTTAATATTATTACTGTTGTAAACAGATTAAAAAACAGGTAATAAATTTATGATTAGCTACCACAATCCAAATAAAACCTGAGGCAGGTAGTAACTGAAGCTGCAGAGAGGTATTTATGACAAGTTATCCCGCTGCCTCTCTCTCTCCCTCTGTGTTTTTGTGACAACAACAGAATGTAAAATCTGTTTTACTTATGACCAAACATGACCAAACACCGTCTGTGGTGTAGTGCTACACAACCTCTAGTCGAGATTGTTTGTCAGTGCAGTCAAAGCCATTATCTGTCACTGTTGGAAAAAAATTGGTTTAATAGTGTGACATCACTCTGTTTAGAGTTTGGTTACAGAATTAAGATTAGAAATACTTCTTGGTTTGAATTAAAATGACTACTTTGTTAAGGTTAAGTGACCTTGTCAAGACCACAAATGTCAGCATCATGCAGGGGTCGCGTTAACCGAATATTTTCCGTCGTTGACCAGTTTTTTAAAACGGTGACGGAAAAATCTGAAGGTCATCTGTCATTTTGACAGGTTGCAATTCACACCCCTGACCACTTGGTGGCGAGTGAGCATATTAATTAGCTATTAGGTTCGTTCGAGATGAACTGCGCCTCGCCTGGAGAGTAGATGAGATCGGGCGGCCACAGCAGGAGGTGGAGACAAAAAGCTGCAGTCAAGTCGGACACTTTTCAGTAGACTTACGAGAGAGTAGAGGAAGAGACGCGAACATCCTGTCAGATCACCTGTAGGTTACCTGTAGTCTGCAGATCATGATCATAGCTGAAGAAATAAAGTGCATTCTTGATCGTTGATTGAAGTCAAAATAGAAGAGATCCTCCTTTTGACACATGTAACATCTGTTCTTTTATCTGCCTTGTAAAGCACTAAACTGTTCTTTTGATAAGTCATATATATATAACCTTTATTATTATCAGACACAAAATATCTGCTTGCTGACAGATTAAAACTTTGCACATTGCACAACAGATGACTGATATGTCCAGCATTAAATATTACAGTTACACAGAAAATTAGTATTTTATACAACACGTGGTGTTTGTTGTCAAAATTAAGAGCCAATCAGAGCCTGTCAGCTTGTCTATCAGGTGACAGCCAGGCGTTTGCAGTCGGTGGAGAGCAGCTGCGGCATCTGGCTCTACAAACTGCGGCCACCTCGATCTCGTGAGGTTATTGTTGCCCACATGTGCAAGTCGGGATCAAGTCGGGACACAAATCTAATCGGCATGCACTATGCGGCGATCACCGCTGATCGATTCTGCGCAGGCCTGGCTCATCTCGAACGCACCTAGTGTCACGGCAGCTGAGTGTCAGCAGCTGAAGTTTCTTCAAAAAGCCCAATAACGATGATGGTGTTGATAAAAGAGGTACGGTGTGGATTCTCTGTTCAGCTTGTTTGGACTGAATATTAATTAAAAATGAATCAAAATTAAATGCTATTGAATATGTAATTATTATCATTTTAAAAATTAAAGTGACAGGTAAAAATAGATTATGACGGGATTTTTATGACCCTGTCAGTCAAAATGACAGACAATGAAAAAGTCTATGTAGGTCATTAGCAGCTTGGCACCTGACACCTGCACACTTGATCCCACTCCCATAAACACACACAGACGCACAGAAGGAGATGTAGTAGCATGGGACCAAACAGCATTTCTCAGGACCATTACCCTCACATCCACCAAGTACTGTAATCCACGGCCATGACAGCACCCTTCCAGCAGATGCTGGACCATATAGACTTGGAACCAGCAAGGGATGAGGGAGACCAGAGCCAGTGGCTGGTGACTTTTTTTATTCTGGATGCACATAGGACAGGCAGCAATAAAAGAATGAGTGTCATCCTCCATCATGGGCCACCAGATACATGGGTGTAAGAAGGCCATAGTCCAGTTGAGTGCAAGATGAGTTTGGAGGAGTTGGCCCTCTGGAGGACATGAGAGTGGACAGACAAACAGGCAATTCGTGGGACCATTACCTGGGTCTTCCTGTTGGTTCTGGGCCTGTTTGACCAGTGATTCAATGTCCCAGGTGATGGCCACAACAAAGCAGGTGGGTGGCAGGACAGATTCGGGAACAGAACTGGTCTCTTCTACAGAGAACTGGTGTGGCAGAGCATCAGGCTTGTTGTTGCAGGTACCAGATGATAGGTTGGGGTGAAGTTAAATCTGCCAAAATATAGAGCCCACCTGGCTTAAGTTCAACCACTTAGCTGTGTTACAGTGGGCTCAGGAACAGTCAGGGTTGGACCCAAATGCAGACCACGCAGAGGAGAGCAGTTTGAAAGGATATTTATTAAACCAAAGACCAACAAAAAAGGCTTACATGAATAATGCAGGTGAGAGTCCAAAATCCAGGCAGGGGAAGAAGAAAACCAAAAAATCCATACGGGGGGAAATCAAAAGCATGAGCAATGAGAACAACAGGAAACACTGACACAAGACAAGACGAGTATGAACCAACAACAAAAGACCACAAGACAAAGGATTAAATTAAAACAAAAAAGTCACAATCTCAGGTACACAGCCTGGCAAGAAGGATCAGTTAGTCAATAAGTTCATAGGCCTCATAGGCTGGGTACAACGGCCCGAGGGTGGGGCAGAGGCGTAGACCTCAGGCAGACGGCCCGAGGACGAGGCAAAGGCAGTGCAGGAGGCCTCAAGCAGGTGCCCTGGAGGCTGGTGGTGAAGGCAGAGCCCCTCTGGAGGCCGGCGACGGCGAAGGCAGAGCCCCTCTGGAGGCCGGCGACGGCGAAGGCAGAGCCCCTCTGGAGGCCGGCGACGGTGAAGGCAGAGCCCCTCTGGAGACAGAGTCGGGCGACGAAGGCGAAGGTGAAGACTCTCTGGAGGCCAAGTCGGGCAACAAAGGCGAAGGTGAAGACCCTCTGGAGGCCAAGACAGGTCACGAAGGCGAAGACCCTCTGGAGGCCGAGACGGGCAATGAAGGCGAAGACCCTCTGGAGACCGGCGACGAAGGCGAAGACCCTCTGAAGACCGGCGACGCTGGCGAAGATGAAGACAAAGGCGGGTCCCTACAGGAGACCAGCACTTGGGAGATGAAGCAGTCTTTAGGTGAGCTGATAACGTCAGGGAGACTGGAGGCAGCTGCAGTTCAGGATGGGCAGGAGGATATTGAGACCCAAACAGGGACTGGAGGAGACTGCAGCGCCAATGGCCCAGTCAGGACAGCGATGGCGAAAACGGTCCAGTTGGAATAGGAAGTGGCTGCGGCGGTGAAGACAACCCAGCCTCAGCGGGAACTGGAGCTGGCGGCCCAGCCGGAGCAGGAACTGGAGGCGAAGGCTGCAGCAGTGATGGCAATGGCCCAGCCAGAGCAGGAACTGGCGATGGCAGCTGCGATGGCCAGCCGGAGCAGGAACTGGCAATGGCTGCGGCGGCAGCAGCCCCACCGGGACAGGAAGTGGTGACGGCGATCCAGCTGGAACAGAAGATAGCTGCAGTGGCCCCACCAGGACAGGAAGGACTGGGGCGCTGAGCAGCGGAATCTCCATGGCGCTGAGCAGTGAAATCGCCATGGTGCTGGACAGCGAAACCGCCGTGGCGCTGGACAGCTGAGGCTCAGGAATGCTGGGCTTCTGAGAGGCATGGCGTCGGCGGGAGCCACGCTTGCGTCTGGGGGGCCTCTCAGAGAATGACTCAGGGGCTGGATCAGGCAGGGAACTGGCTGGCAGAGAAGCAGGCCTCAAAATAGGCTGGAGGCCTTTAGGTTGATGGCTAGCCAATTCGGGTGCTGGAGAGGGGAGAAGGCTAGCAGGCTGAGCGGGTGGCTGGTGGTTTAAAGAGTCCATGTTAACCTCTAAACCAGGATTGCTCATTAAATCAAGTTCGGCCTGTAACTCCCTCTTCATGTTTGCAAGCATTGCCAGATTCCGAGTAACAAGGGGAAAAAACTAAATTTTGGGCCTCGACAAAAAAGTTCTTTCCATTAAGGTGTACACAAAAATCCTGCGTTTTAAATCAGTGCAACCTTGGATGGCAGAGTGCAATTGATCAAATTCAGCGCATGCCTTCTTCAGCTCTTCTACAACGGAAAAGTCTGCTGGGTCCATTTTTTGGTTGGTTCATTCTGTTACAAATGGGCTCAGGAACAGTCAGGGTTGTACCCAAATGCAGACCACCCAGAAGAGAGCAGTTCGAAAGGATATTTATTAAACCAAAGACCAACAAAAAAGGCTTACATAAATAATGCAGGTGAGAGTCCAAAATCTAGGCAGGGGAAAAAGAAAACCAAAAAATCCATACGGGGGTAAATCAAAAGCACAAGCAACCAGAACAACAGGAAACACTGACACAGAACAAGACGTGTATGAACTAACAACGGAAGAGGAGAGGTATGTGGGATTATACACCAGAGCAGAGTGTGCTGCTCTCTGGCTGTGGAGCACACTCTGCTTTATAGTGGGTGCCATCCTAGCATTTACACATGAATTGTCAGAAAAATAGACTTGAAATCTAAAATGCAAGACAAACTGAGGTGGTGCAGGCAACTGCATGGATTAAAATAAGAATGTTTCTGTTGCAAGAGACATGAGTGAAAAATGTGTCTGACTTGTTTGGGGTTCAGACAGTGGGGGAAGTCTCAGTAGTCCAGTAGTCCCTGTAGTGGAGCTAAATTAGGGGTACCCAGATCTGTCACACACCAATTGCTATTGGCCGATTTTTAGTAAAAATATGCAGTATGCAAAATATTTTGACTATGAGTGATCATTTAACTTTATTAAGTTGACTATATTGAACATTGAAGTGCCCACGGTGTGAGCCGTCTGCTGCACTCAGCAACAGCCTCTGAACGCGAACAAAATGTGGAATCAGTTTCAGCTCAATATCATGATTTTTAAAACACCGTTCGGGGAGGCCATGGAGGAGGACTACCGGTTGGCCTTGAGGAGATTCTGGCAAACCGTCCGGCGCCTCAGAAGGGGGAAGCAGTACCCTGCCAACACTGTTTACAGTGGTGGTGGGGAGCTGTTGACTTCGACTGGGGATATTGCCGGACGGTGGAAGGAATACTTCGAGGATCTCCTCAATCCCACTGACACGCCTTCCGTAGAGGAAGCAGAGGCTGGGGACCCAGAGGTTGACTCATTCATCACCCAAGCTGAAGTCACTGAGGTAGTTCAGAAGCTCCTCAGTGGCAAGGCACCGGGGGTGAATGAGATCCGCCCTGAGTACCTCAAGTCTTTGGATGTTGTAGGGCTGTCTTGGTTGACACGCCTCTGCAACATTGCGTGGCAGTTGGGGACAGTGCCTCTGGACTGGCAGACCGGGGTGGTGGTCCCTCTATTTAAGAAGGGGGACCAGAGGGTGTGCTCCAACTACAGGGGGATCACACTCCTCAGCCTCCCTGGTAAAGTCTATTCCAGGGTACTGGAGAGGAGGATTCGGCCGACAGTCGAACCTCGGATCCAGGAGGAACAATGCGGTTTTCGTCCTGGTCGTGGAACACTGGACCAACTCTATACCCTCCGCAGGGTGCTTGAGGATTCATGGGAGTTTGCCCAACCAGTCCACATGTTTTGTGGACTTGGAGAAGGCATTCGACCGTGTCCCTCGTGGCATTCTGTGGGAGGTGCTTCAGGAGTATGGAGTTCGGGGCCCTCTGCTAAGGGCCGTACGGTCTCTCTATGACCAGAGCAGGAGCTTGGTTCGCATTGCCAGCAGTAAGTCAGACCTGTTCCCGGTGCATGTTGGACCCTTTGTCACCGGTTCTGTTCATTATTTTTATGGACAGAATTTCTAGGCGCAGCCAGGGGCCGGAGGGAGTCCGGTTCGGGGACCACAGGATTTCATCTCTGCTTTTTGCAGATGATGTTGTCCTATTGGCTCCTTCAAACCAGGACCTTCAGCTTGTACTGGGGCAGTTTGCAGCCGAGTGCGAAGCGGCTGGGATGAGAATCAGCACCTCCAAGTCCGAGGCCATGGTTCTCGACCAGAAAAAGGTGGCTTGCTCCCTGCGGGTCGGAGGAGAGGCCCTGCCTCAAGTGGAGGAGTTCAAGTATCTTGGGCTCTTGTTTACGAGTGAGGGGAGGATGGAGCATGAGATTGACAGATGGATTGGTGCGGCAGCAGCAGTAATGCGGTCGTTGCGCCAGTCTGTCGTGGGAAAGAAGGAGCTGAGCCAAAAGGCGTAGCTCTCAATTTTCCGGTCAATCTACGTTCCTACCCTCACCTATGGTCATGAACTTTGGGTCATGACCGAAAGAACAAGATCTCCGATACAAGCGGCTGAAATGAGTTTCCTCCGCAGGGTGGCGGGGTGCACCCTTAGAGATAGGGTGAGGAGCTCTGTCACCCGGGAGGAGCTCAGAGTAGAGCCGCTGCTCCTCCACGTCGAGAGGAGTCAGCTGAGGTGGCTTGGGCATCTATATCAGATGCCTCCTGGGCGCCTCCCTGGGGAGGTGTTCCGGGTATGCCCCACTGGGATAAGGCCCCGGGGAAGACCCAGAACACGTTGGAGTGACTATGTCACTCGGCTGGCCTGGGAACGCCTTGGGGTCCCTCCGGAACACCTGGAGGAAGTGTCCAGGGAGAGGGAAGTCTGGGTGTCCCTGCTCAGACTGCTGCCCCTGCGACCCGGCCCAGGATAAGCGGAAGACAATGAATGAATGAATGAATGAATGAATGAATGTAAAATGTCACTTCCATGAGACTGTTCAGTCAGACAGTGACAGATCACAGGCTGAACTTGGAATTTCATCCTAGCATGCAGCCACAGTGAAGGTCAAGCTGCACGCAACATGCACAGTTTATTTATTGTGTTTATTATAATGTTGATTAATGTTGAAATGACATTCTTCTGCCACAGTAATAATTATTAATAGGTTTGGAACCCACATACATCGGCATAGTGAGCTTCTGTTCACAGGATAGAAAATGTGTCATTTTTGTGAAAACATTAATCCCAACCCCTCACCACATCTCACTTTAACATTATATAGGCTGACATTTTTTGCCCTTCAATGTTCAACTCCAGTCGGGGCCCATTGGTTACCATTCCTGTTTGGCTTAATAGCAAATATCAGCTGGTAACAAAACAAAAAATACCTGACCCATATTGACCATATATTAGATGATTTGGGTTATAGATATTCTGCAAATAAAAAAAAATAAATCCTGATTGGGCATATATAAAAAATATAATGTTTGTCCTGACAGCTGCACTACTGAACAAGTTGTGTAATCCTATTAGAGAAATGAGTTATTCTGGTGCTGGTGCTTCAGGTCAAGAGGTCACCCAACACATGAGGATTCATGCTTTAGTGATCATGAATATAATTATTTTATGCAAACACTGCTTTTTGATCTTATTAATATTGTATTATCATAAATCTGTAATGGACTAAAACACCAGATAGACCAAAATATCTCCATCACTTTATTGTACAAGTTTGAACATAACATGTGAATTAAACTTGTCCAGGACAGCTTTTGTAAGTTACATTAAACATAACACAAGATTAGCTTCAACAAATTAAAAATAGCTTTTCAGCAGTACAATAACAATAATGTACAATAATAATCACAAATCAAAGCTTAGCCTCTTCTTACAATACATTACTATGGTCAGTGGACTGCTACTTTAATGGATGCAAATGTAAGAAGTTATTTTTATTGGCAGCCGCTGTCTTTGGAATCATGAAAACACCTGTCAACCTTCAAAGCCAAATGTTCTGCATGTGCGCTGTGTCCTCGTGTAACTCATTCAGACAGTCTGTCAGTTTATGTTAGGGGAGACGACAGTTTCATCATTAATTGGCAGCATTTTTCACTTTCACAAAATGTATCTACAAAGTTACAAAGCTCACTGCGACGTCAAAGTAATGAGAATCGCTGCCACAAATTATTCTGAGAAGCCATCATTACATCAATGCAGACAGGAGAACAGCGCGCTGCTTAATATAGATTCTGCATTAAATGAAAAGTGATCTTATGATAACAGAGACAGAGTGAGAGAAAGATGGACTCTAGGGGAGATATGTGGCATAACTTCAGATAGTTCTAAAGAAAACTCCTACAAAGTCCAAAGTCTTGTGTCTTGTTTTCCTTATACTACAAAACAGTACAACAAAAATCAGTATAAACTGTATTGAAGTTGCCATAATCGGGACACGTTTCACTCTTTTACTCAGAGATTTTTTTTTTACCTATAAATGCAATAGTCCCACCAGGAAGTTGTGTTGTTGCGATCACAACAATAAAATTCAGCTAATCCTGGTGATTTCTGCACAGTCTTGCAATTTTGTCCAAATTCCACAACTTCTCCACAAATTTGACCAATCATTGTAGTTTCCAGGTTCCAGTAGTCATAGCAGGACCCACATTAAAATCATACATGTGCATCTCAATTAAGTGACTCATTTATTTATTTATTTATTATTTGTTTTGTACTTTTTTTATTTTAGAGGAGGAAATTTATCATTCTTATTGATATTGATACCAATGCTCTGTGCATTTATATATTTTTTTAAAATAATTTTTGAGCTCCAAAAAGATTTTGCTTCTTTGTGGAATAATCTCAAAGTGAATTTGAATTTACAATTGAGGCATATTTTTATGTTATGTTTTTTTTATGAATTTAGGTAATATTGAGTCTTTTTTGGTGAGGTTACTTAGAACACTCAGAACACAGTGTGGTTTCATTCTCCCTGAATCAAGTTGCCTTTGATTTTTAGTGAATTATACAAAAAAAGAAAAAAAATATTTTGCAATTTTCACTTGTTCTCACAATTTCTTTGCAAAAAAAAATCTAAAAACATAGCAACATGCATTGCAATTTTTTAGAAAAGCTGCTATGAAATCAGGCATTTTAGGCTGCAACACTCACAAAAAAAGTCCATCCTAGAGGGACTTTTCTCTGCTATCTTAAACCATTTAAAGGTTTCCCATAGAGAAAAAATGTTGTGCTATGCTAACCATCAGAGAACAGATATATGCACACAATCATGTGAATTTTAGTTCCACAACATACAAACATAATTATATATTGAAAAATGCCTCTGGATCTTAATTTCTTTTCAAGCTATGCTGTAAAATTGTTAGCAGGTTTTAAAAAGCAGTGAATAAGTAATATTTTATTTTAACAAAGTGTATTTTTTTTCTGTGAACAGAACTTCAGCCTGCACCTCAGTGGAACGTCCAGATTAGCATTAAGGGTTTAGTGGGAGCTGAGATGTGTCATACATAATGAAAGTCATGTAGTTCGTAACATAGTCATGTTCTGATGTTGTGAACCTTCAGTTCAGGATGTCAGACAGCTGTGATTTAGTGGTTCCTTTAGTTCCTTTCATCAAGAAGTGGAATCCAGAGACAGACATGAATGAATCAAACAGTTAGAGCTTTACACATTCTGTTTGATGCTATTTAATTGATCCACAGGAAAGGAGTTTGAAAACTTTCATTTGCTTTCTACATGATCGTGGTGCATTGCCTTAAATGTGAGTTAAGGTGAATTTTTTACAGATGGAAAAACAACTGCCAGCTCAATTCCTAAATCCTTAATGTGAAATACAACATTTATTAAGATCAAACAGGAGCAATTGTTGCCAGAAGTTAGAATTGAATGACACAAACCAGTCACAGTCCTGCTAATGCTTCCATCTGCATACACTTTAATGTGTGTACTAGAACCACTGTACTTCCACCCAAAGTTGAAATGAAATTTCTCCAAAAGAGCATTCTGTTGCATCATGAAATGTCTCATAATCAATTTTCCCATTTTTTCACAGAAGTGAATTGCACTCAATATGGAAATATGAACTCACCTGGAAACTGACAATGTGCTGAAAACAGCCTAATAAATCAAATACACATAGTTTTGTATTTTTCAAATGTAAGCACAGATTGCACAGTGATTTGCGTGTAAAGAAAAAAATAATCTATGACATAAACTTTTCAGTCAGCCTCTTTTTAACTGAAGTGGAGGGACCAGGGTGGATGTTCAGTCCCTGGCAAACATAAAGTCCCTGCTCTCTGTCCTGTCCTCACCAGACAAACAGCTGGATAGACTGTCTGTGCAAGCACCTTATGACAACACATATATACATTTATTGTTTATAGATGACAACCTGTAGGGGCTGTAGTGAGGAGCAATGTAAAGAGCAACAAAGTCTGCACAGGGACAAGGACAGGATGGATGGACTGGAATTTGAAACCAAAAGTCATCTTTGTATTATTTAAGTTTTGTTACAAGTTATACCACATATGTCATGTGATTTGCGTAATTAATTTACTTCTTTCCCTGCCAGCGTTTTTTAAAAATTGGCAGCCAGCGCCATCATATCAAAAGAAAGAACAGATCTTCTAGTAAGTCTTCAGTCTTTTTTATAAACACTTGCATGTTAATGTTTTTGCTTTATTTATACATATATATATTTATTTATTTTTTATTTATTTTTTTTGACGTTTCTGAAACAGATTTCAAAGTGGCTGTTTGCAGTGATAGCTCTGCATCGGTCAGTTGAGGCAGAGCCAAATCACATTCCGTCAAGGCTTTAAATTTAATTGTCCAGAGAGAGAGCCATCATCCAGCTCATTATGAGTTTCTGAGGAACAAAGAAAAAAAAAAGCTGTCAGCAGTAGTTTTCTTGTTACTACAGCATCCATGTTGAAAAGCATTGTATTTTATGTCTGCATCTGTCAGAGTCGTCACAATAAGAGAAGGCAGAATAATATTTTTGGTCCATCACAGGACAGACTTGATGTTCTGAAAAAAATATGAGCATATGTTGGTATCGACATGAGCAATCGACCAGAATGAATATATTGGCACACCAGATACTTAGTTTTGATCTGTGTGTGAGTCAGAGAGTATTATCACCCAGCTAAAATAAAGTTATTGTTTTTCCTCCTCAAAAGCTGGAACTTTTAACCAACAACTTTATGTGTTCATTTCACAGCACTCTGTTCATATTCCTGAGACTGGTACAGTAGCATATAGCAGACCGTGACCATCAGATTCTTCATGTGCAGTTTGATGGACAGGCTGGGGTCTGAACCCAGTCTGGTCTCTTCAGGATTCCTGCAGACGGGGCTCCTGCTTCTCCTACAGCCTCTCACCATGTGTGTGTATGAGTATATTGACTGCTACAGTGCCTGTGGAGGCCTTGTTATCTGTTCTGTGAATGTGAGTGGTGCCGAGGTCAGGACGACCTCTCGGTCACCCTGCGGGGTCACTGTTTAATGAAAGCGTGTCCTGTCTGACGTATAGGGTTGCGGCCTGTGTGCTGTCCAACAGCTAGTCGCCACAGGAGAAAATGGGGTTGCCAGAGGTTAATCAAGTGCAATTTCTTTCTCTCTCTCCTGCCTGATATTTCCTCCTCCACTTTGAGGAGTGTGTGCTAAAAGAGCTATTCACTTCGCTGCTCCGTGTGTGTGCAGAATCTGGTGCTTCAAAAGCGTTCTACTGTGTTCTGTAATTCTCTATGCATGTACAGTTTCAGCCTGCTTTAGTACAGTCGTGTTTGCAGAGACACTTGGAAAATAACAACAGAAGGTGCTGTTAATCTGGATGTTCTGACTAATTACTCTCACACATAACTATTAATAATGATGGTTTTTGGCATTTTTTAAATGGCAGTTACAATTTGTGCTTTAAAATAGTACAATTCAAATGTAGCACGGCAAAGAATGTACAGTAAAAGAACAGGATAAACAAGGTAAACATGAAACCTGCTTAGGCATGTGGATACAGTCTATTTATTTGTGTAGGAAAGCTGCTTTGTTCATTTTATTCCAAATTGTATATTCATTCATTCATTTTCTGTAACCGCTTGTTCCGTAAGGGTCGCAGGCTGCTGGAGTCTATCCCAGCTGACATTGGGCAAGAGGCGGGCTTCACCCTGGACAAGTCGCCAGTTCATCACAGGGCTGACACATAGACAGACAACCACTCACACTCACATTCACACCTACAGGCACAAATTGTATATTTTAAAAAGAATATCCATACTTGGAAGCAAAGAAGTCTGGAGTAAATGATGTATTATGTTAGTCATTTATTTTACTTATTAGAGATGCCATCTATGACAGCAAAAAATAGGTCCTCATGAAAAGCCAAATACTCCATTGATATTTGCTCATTTACACTAATTATTCCGTCAGCGTCGAGGTGCTTATTTAAAGGCATCCATGTGTCACATAATCTTTAAGGTAACACAGGAATACAAAGTGGTAAAATACACAACTTTAACTCCATGCAGCCTTCTTTTGCTGCATTTCATGTCAACAAAAGTCATAGAGATGCCGTCAGCCGCAAACTCAGCCTGTCATGCACATGAAGGCACACTGTAGTGAAGCTCAAGCACTTTCACTTTATGCTAATATCCTGTATTCTGTCCAACTGAGTATGGTCTTAGAGAAAGTAGGATGTCTGCAGCAATAAACACTCCTACTGTGTTTTTATTGCTTTGGCATTGTCTGAAACTGCAGTGACAGAATGTTTGAACATATTTGGGTTATGCTGTCATAAACAACTTAGCATGTTTGAGGTGTTTCCACAAATGTTTTCAGTTTCTTTTATTGGTTTATAAAGCTCTTAATGGTCTTGCCCCTTCTCATTTATCTAACTTGCTGTTACCATATGAACCCAGCAGAGCCCTCAGGTCTTCTGGAAGTGGCCTTTTAACAGTGCCCAAAGTTAAAACTAAAACATATGATGAATAGTCTGCCTGAAGATCGTGTAATATTAATATTTTTAGGGTTAGGGTTCTCTTTTCTATGATTGTAAAGCACTTTGTGCTACAATTCTTTCTGTATGAAAAGTGCTGTACAAATAAAGTTATTATTATTATTATTATTATTATTATTATTATTATTATTATGTAGCAACTTCAGTTAAACAAGATCACTAGATCACTATTTTCATCTTATCCTTTTCATCTTAAGTTTGGGCCATTTTTGCTGTAACTAACCCAGAAACCATGACACTCCTATACTGTGGATCTGAATGTCATGAGAGGATTCTCCTGCTGTGCTTAGCCACCTAGCGCACTAAATGATAGACCACAACTAGTACATTGCCAAAACATAAGCTTGTCCTCACTAGAAAAAAAAAGTGTCTAAGTTGTCTGTGCAAACAGCTTATTACAACCCATATTTACATTTATTGTTAGCTGTGGACTTAAAGTGGCTGTAGTTTCCTTGACTGGTGTATAAATAGTGAGAATGTCTGCATATGAAGGAGGTCGGGTGAATGATTAAATAAAAGACCAGGATTCAAATCTCATGTGAAACTAAAAGTAAACTCTGAGTTATCTACATTTCATTATGTATGTGACTTAATCCAAACCACCATCTTTTCATAAACCTGACCAACTCATTTTTGTGCCTCAACCTGATCAAACTCAACAGTTGTACAGTGTTCAACGTTTAATGCTGGTGATACTCGCCAATTTACATGTAGGCTGATGCCATTTTGAGAGTCCTTGGCAATCAACCTATTCTGTCATGACTCTAGAATTTCTGTTCCATGAATATATAGATGTATAGGATATAGGAATCTCATACCCAACTGTACAAGCTGTGCTGAACAGTTCAGGACAAATACACATACCACTACACCTCTAGTCCTTACTATTGAAGAGAAGTGGGCCAAGGTTGAGGAGAATATACCAAATACTGAAAATGCATACATATTTTGTCTAGTAAGAAACTGGAGCATTGGCATCACCACCGTGTGCATGATGGAGATAGACAGGTCTCACGCACACATCCATTATCCTGAACAAACTCAAACTCATTTTTACCCAGGTTGCACTTTAGCTAGTACTGTGTCCTGTGATGCAGGTCTCTGTCTTGTGTACACACTGTCCAGTACTTAGTGAGTGATATTGTTTGTTTTTTTTTACATACATAGGGATACAGCTGAAAAGATGGAGTTTGATTACCTCAGCTTTGTCTTTTTCATGCCACAGCTGTCCAAAATGCACTGTGGAGTATTCATTTGACTCAATGTCTGTCTCTTCAGTTCTAATACAGGCATCATCACCATGTACACAAAGTCCGATACATCCTTTTTGTTCATAATTGTATAGCGGTGGAACAAGCATGTGAAGTGAAGTGTGAAATGTAGTTTTTCAATGGAAGTATTGTTGTGTCAGACAAGGAACGCTGATGTTTAGGACATCAGTAAACAGTATGGCCTCTGTGCTCTGTGCCGCTACATTGCACTCCGCTAGCCTCAATCATGTTGCATTGAAGTTCTGGTATTGTCCACACATCTGCAACATCAGCTGCTTCTCTCCTTATTAGTCACAATGCAGATGCTCTACATATCTTTGGTACAAAGTGTTTGTAGCAGTAATGTGGCTCCTTGAACAAAGAGTTTTCACTCTTTCTAAACTTGATAGTGAGTGAGAACAGTGGAGCAATGGGAGATGATCTCTGTACTGTACTATCTGTGCAAAGACAACACTTACTATAGCAAGAGGAAAATTATGGTTAGGGTACACTATTACACCCACCTCCCCAAAGCTGCTACAAGTGATTTGGGAGAAAGATAGATCATTGTTCTACTTGTTGTTAATAGTTGAATCTCCCACCCAGGTTGTCAAACACTGACATTTTTCTCCAGAATCTACAACCATACTCTACTAATTACAACGCTGTTTTAAAACAAAAATGATCTTTGTCCAGATGGGTGTTTTGGCACTGTTTCAGGAATATTCTTTATCCATATTGACACGCCTGAAAATGTAAATCACATGACCATCCACACAGGGCATGCATGTGCAGATATAAACATGAAGTAGTCAGATACCAGGATAACAGAACAAAAATTATGCAGCAGGGAAATGTTAACCTGACTCTTCAAAGACAGTGACTGAACACACTAACAGCAGGCTAACCAAAGCTGTCGTAAACTTTCAAACATTGGTGCATCAAAATGAGTCCATCATTTACACAACCACATTTATGACTGAAACGTGTCAGGATAGTTCAGATGTATTAACAGTTTTCTGGAGTCTTCAGTCGTCTTTCAAGTAATACAGCATGCATGCTAACTTTGTAAATAACCGTTAGCTCCATTAGCCATGTCACATGTCGACACTGCAGCTGTTAGTGGCTCAAAATTGCTGGTGAGTGATGCTGAACTATCGATTAGTTGTTTTTCAGTTGTTCACCTTCACCACAGAAAGGATGAATGAGAGCATTAAAACTACATAAAAGAGCATAAAACTGAAGCAGTCGAGTGATTCCCAGCCTCACAGCGTCTGTAAGCGCATGGCGTGACGAATCAGGGAATGACACATAGTGACTGATAGCCCAATCAGGAAGTGCACCTAGGTTGTTTGCATACTAATTTCCAAAAGTCTCTGTTTCAACCAGTCCAGAAACACAACCCAGGAGTTTTAAAACTGAAATGGAGTCAGCAGCATATCCAAACATCTGCTTTTTTGCTTAATGCTTTGCTTCACAATTCCATTAGTTTACCTATATACCCATTGTAATTATGTGTCCAATCTGATCCTGGACTATGAGTTCTTTTCTATAGGGTGTATACTTTGGGTGGATTAAGTCAATCATCGATTCTATAGAACCAGTGATATAGAAATCATGTGGTTGATAGATCATAAATATGTGAAAAAAGCATTCTAAGCATGTATCCCTGTCAGTGCCCTGTCATTATTTATGTGGACTCGAGCTGGGCAAGAATATTCTATTGCATTTTATTCATTTCAGTTTTCCAAATTAAGGATTTAAAGCAAATCGTAATTTACAGCTACAAAGTTATTTTTTTAACATGTGGATGATTTTTGTTCCATATAATGAGTAACAGTGCATTAAACATTTTTATTTTTATTTTATTTATTATTATTTTGCATTCAACATTGAAAAAATATCTATGTTGGTTTAGTAATTGATGTAAACATCGAACATTGATTTGCTTAGGAAAGAGCATTAACATTTTCTTTGTTGAAGTCTTAAAAAGCATTAAATCTGATTTGAAAAGTGTGCAGATATCCTGCAGAGTCTGTCTCCCAGGTGAAGGTAGAACTAAAATCTTAACATCACAGAATGCTGTGTCGAATTCTATCCAGACTGAGCTCAGGTGAGCCAAGAACGCCACATGTTATCAACCCCCTTCAAAACACAAACTCAGAGACACTTTATCAAGTTTCCTGCTAATTAGATTCATGGAAATATGTCTGGCAAAAGATCGTCATTGGTAATTACCACCCAAGATTAAAAGATTTCTCATTCCCAGCTGCCGTCTTTATCTTAGTCTTAGGAGTTCTGGGAGGAATGCAGAGGGGCAGGAAGCGTGAGGTATCGTGAACTCAATGCACAGAGACACACTTTCTTAGTCAACCACTGCCTGCACTTTAGGACAGAGAATATTGACCACAGTCACCTTATTTAGCTTGCTGAATTGCCTGTACTCCCCACATCCAGAGGCATCTGGGGGCTTGATTTGAAGAACAAACATCAGCTGATTAACTACACACCACACCACATTATTTGACCAATAATGTTAAGTATTATTAAAATTAGCAAACACCTGGGTGCAAAACCAGCCTCCATCAGGCTTGCCTGAACAAAACGTGGACTTTATTGATGGTAGAAGCATTAATGGTAGAGGCAGCATGAAAACACTCTGGGACTGCAGCCAATAGAACTGCCTTCCTTACCATATATATAAGACTGTGTAGCAGATGGGTCATCTTCATTAGACTGAAGCTGTTTTTGCTGACAGCAAGCTCATGACTCAATGATAAAATGATGCTAATGCAAAAATAACATAAGTGGTCTCAAATATTTTCATGGTTAGTTTAACATTTGTTTTTCCTGGTTTGACCACTCATCAATTTCATTGTGAGTCTAGGAGTAAAATATATGTACATTTATTGTTAGGCAGTGATCTCTAGTGGCTGTAGTAATTATGACTGGGGAGTATAAAGAGAGAACTGAGGGTGAATGGCTAAAAAAACATAGGACTTTCACCCAGGAGACTGGAGCTGTTTCCTGTGTGAAGCTAAAAGTCAACGTTGAGTTACTGGAAGTTTTAATTTACTTTAAACTACTGCAGTGAACTTTCATATTGTGTGCTTCAGACAAAAGCACAAGTGTTTAATCTGCCATAACCATAAAATAGAACCTCAAAAATAACATTATCTCCTTCTTCCTTGTAACTGGCTAATGTGTTACTCACAATAACTTTGTCTGAGAAAATGCAAACACAAGCTGGTTTCATCTGATGTCACAGAGAATCTGACCGGGTGGCAGACGTTTAGAAAAACATCACAGTTTAGATTAAAATAACTACTGCTGTAAAACTGTCAAAGTTCCCTGTCGTCACACAGGAGCTGTTTCCCTGTCTCCTGTGTGAAAGTCCTGTGTTTTACCCACCCCATCCACCCTGACCTTGACCGTATGTGGACTGTCCTGCTCTTTATACCAGGCACACCTTCATACATGCATGTATTCATCACACTGAGGTTGTCTAACATGGACTAACTTCAACCAATCCGATCAACACTTTACACACTCATAGCTGCCAGTAGTCCCTCCAAGGATGCTGACTGGATAACTTGAAGCCTGGTGAGATGGACTCTCGTGAATTCAGCTGCCTCGCAAAGTGACACTGTAGTAGCACAATCTAAAACTAAACTAGGCAAAATAACATACATTAAATCAAATTCCAATACATAGCATCAAATCAAAATAATAAAATCAAACTTAGTTTGTAAAGAAAAGAAGGAGAAGAAAAAAACATTTTACTTAAACATGAGTAAACTGAATTCTAATTTTCTAATAACAATTCAATTTTGGTTAAAAAAAAAAAAGGAATTTTAACATTGATGTTTATCTAAATTCATCAAAGCTGAATATCTGCCACTGGAATTTGAATGTCAAAAAAGTAAACACTATTTTAAATTGATTTGTAATTATAATACTAAACATGAAATGATATTTTGAAACATGAGTAAAAGCTTGAATAGCCCTGAATATAATGAGTAGTGAGTTCCACAGTGGTGTCATTCTAGCACCCTTTTCCCCCACTGTCGGCTTTAGCAGCTGTAGATGAAGACACATACAACATTAGTATTCATGGACATGTTCATCACTGTCAGAGCAGCCAGGGTTTCTGTGTCCACACTGGCAGCTCTGCAACTGAGAAGAGGAGCTGTGCTAAAGAGGTTTAGCTCAGCTCAACAGGGAGGCATGGTACAGACACACACACACACACACACTCCAGCAAATGTTTGGACATAAGCTCCGCTGCTAGTAGAGCCTTCTCTAAGATACACAAGAGACAAAACCCACGTCCTTCTTTTTAGCACCATCTCTCTGTTTCCATAATCACACTATAATGTCAGTTCATTTTTTTAAACAACATTCTTTCCATCATCACTAAGCCAACATTTTCCACCCCCAAAATGATTATGCAATCTGTGATATTTAATTTTTCGAACATAAAATACTTACTATCACTCACTTACTGCTATTTACAAGGTATCAAAGTTATTTATTATCATTACACAACACAGGGTTACACAACAAAATGGGAGTTGTAGTTTCTTCAGGTTACACACACATAAAACATATATAAAGATAACTAAATTCAGAGTAGTTAAAACATATCCACATTACATATACACATATAAGCTCAGGAAATAATTCCTGTCAGGTTGAATGTAAATAGCAGCAACAAGGTGGTGATGATTTCCTGTTGTTCATCCAGTCTGACGAGACATTAGCCAGGAGCAGCCTGAAGTCCAAGCTGAGTTAGCATGACCTTGATCCCTGCTCACCTCCTACCCTCCTGGGGTGGTCAGCAGCGGTGCGTCAAGCTTATATGACTGCATGGTTGAAAGATGCTATGAGATGCCATTGAGAGAAAGTAAGAAAGTTTTGAAGGAACTAAAGGCTGCTGCATCAACATGTGCTGCTAGGTTTTAGTTTTTTACTCCCAAATCAAGTACTGCTACACACTCCTTGGATGTTGTACAAATCTCAAAACCAAACAAACAAAAAGAACATGACAAGTTTAGGATAAAACTATGAAAATATTCTAGATGAGACCCCTTGATTGGTTTCGGTAGAGAATTGGAAATGCTTTTCTGATTTGGTGGAGCTTGTTGGGGTGAATTCTGAGGCCACCGTAGTTGCCTGAGAAGATCGCTTTTGGGGAAAATTTTTGGTAAGTGTCAAAATTTGAAATGAATGTTTGATTTTGTTTCAACTGGTCAAGTAACAATCGATCTAATGCAGGTATTTTGTAACTTTTGGTTATTATCTTGATTTTAAGGCTGTGAAATCACAGCGAGGCAGTCTTAACAAACAGAAGAGGTCCTGAAAATGCTATCTGTCTATCTATCTGTCTGTCCGTTAACCCATCTGTCTGTCAGTCACCGTGGCAACACATCTTCATACCTAAATCACAGAACAGGTTGATTCTTGGCCAATTTCTCCCAAAACAGCATATATGACTGGTGGCGAGTACTGGCAGCAACAAGCATGCTGGACCTTAAAGTTAGAATCAGTTAGATTTCTCAGTTGCTGTTCATATATGCACCACAAAAATAGTTGATCTCATTCCTAGAACGTCAAATAGCAACATATTGGTTTTGTAAAGCACTCATTGTAAAACAGTAGCAGTTTGTTTATGTTTAAGCACCAAAACCACTTAGTTAGATTTAGGAAAAGATCCTGGTTTGGGTTAAAGTAAGTAGATTACATTACATAACTCACCTGACCTAAACAACATATGTCACGTGACATAGGTCATGTAACAACGATTCACACTGCATATTCTTATCCCAGGACTATCCTTAACCCTGGGCTAAGAGTTAACCTTGGGATAATTTAGCCCCTTTTCACACACACATTGTTAATGCTCCGGAGCAGGGCCATCAAACCCTAGGCTAAAGTCAAAGTTAGCCCACTTTGGAATGTTCCAGGATTGTGCCAGTGTGAAAGCTCTCTCAGCCCCAGGCTACGAGCTCTCTTTGCCTGGGCCTAAGTGCAGTGTGAAAAGCCCTATTATGTATCTTAAAACTTAACACTGACATTTGGCTTCACACAGGACACAAACTCCAGTTTCCTGGGTGTTTGATCCATTCATCCACCTCCTCCATATTCAGACTTTCTCACTCTTATATACTCCAGTCATAATTACTATGGTCAAGAAAGGTCACTGCCTACCAATAAATGTAAATATGAGTCGTAATAAACTGCTTGCACAGATGACCTATACGCCCATTTTTCTGGTGAGGACAAGCTAATTGTAGACATGGCCATAAATACAGTGTCTACTGCACTGAGAACGATTATGGTCAAAAGTTCATCAAGCACATCCTGTATTGTGATCATGACCCAATCAAAATGACCCAAAATGACCCTTACTTGTTGATAAATGTCTTTTAGTTTAAAGGACCAGGGTGTAGGATTGAGTAGAATCTAGCAATGAGCTTGCGGATTGCTAAAAACCATGCCTCACCTTCCCCTTCCAAGTGTGTAGGAGAACCTACAGTGGCCACAAAACACATAAGGGCACATCTAGATACAGTATTTAGCGTCTGTTCTGGGCTACTGTAGAAATGTGGCGATGCAACACAGCAGTGTCCAAGGTAGAGGACCTCAGGTGATGAAAACACAACTGAAAACATCAATATTATATTTCATTTTTCCCATATTCTGGCAATAAATTACACTAAAATCTGACACACTGGACCTTTAATACATGATACCCGTTTACAGTTGGTACAACAGAGTGAAACTATATTAGAGGCCCTGGGCATTATTACAGAAAGAACAAACAGAATGGATTAATGTTCAATGAGCTTTAGTTTATCAACACATCATCATTAATAATCTCACAAAATTACACAAACTTCCTTTTATGAAACATGAAAAGAGGAAGCTGGCCTGGTTGGCACACTTTAAACTCTTCTGTCAAATTTTGCAAGCTAGTAGATCTATTGAAATTAATATCAAGATAAAAAAAAATCTTATAAGCCTTTGATTAAAAAGTTATTAGGTTGACTAAGACATAAGGTATGAGATATCAGAATCTCCAACAGAACCACCATCTATCCAGACACTTTCTAAATCTGCTTATCTGGTACGGGGATGCAGGGAGCTGGAGTCTAAACTCCTCACCACTGAGGGGTGGGATATACCCTGGACAGACCACCAGTCTATCACAGGAATGATAGATTTCAAGACCCAAGACTTTCTTTCTGTGAGGCAACTACTCATTTTCAGCTCGATCTCACTCCCAACACTTCAAATACAGCAGCTTGGTCAGTGGTCCTGTGCTTCAGATGCTGTAGGTACCCCTGTAGAGTCATTTCTTGAGGCGCTACTCCAGCCTTAAGTTTTAAGGTGCCATCAAAGTCAGGTGATGTAGTATTAAGAGCAAGTAAGTCCATGCATGGAGGTGGTGCGGTGGATGGGGGGCAGTAGCTCAGTCTGAAAGGACCTGGCTTGGGAATCAGAGGATCGCCAGTTGAAGTCCAGCATGGACGAAAGTACAGAGCATGGACTGGTAGTGGTGCCAGTTCACTGCTCAGCACCTGACTATGTGTATGCATGCAGCCCACCTACTCTGACATCTCTCTGATGCATGTCTATAGGTCATGTTTGTGTGTGTGTGTGTGTGTGTGTGTGTGTGTGTGTGTGTGTGTGTGTGTGTGTGTGTATTTCAGGCCTTTGTGTGTACAAAAAAATACAACAGAGTGAAAAATATAATTTCTGTTTTCTTCAAACAAACACAGGACTTTCGCCCAGGAGATCCTACTGAAAATCCTGTAAAGTCAGTGTTGATTTCTTTGTCAGACTTCAACGTCACATTATGTTACTTATGTGAACTTTCCTAAGTCACATACAGTCTTTCTTTTAATCCAAATCATAACCAGGGTGTGCCTGTGCCACCCCAAGGGGCAGTTTGCACACTTGAAAGTTGCAGGATGAATTTTTATTCATGGTCTTACTAATATGTTTTGCTTGAAATCTGAGTGTTTCCCGTACATTCATTCATTTGTGGTGGTCTGTTACAATATCGACACTGACTGTGAAATATTGATTTTATCATTTTGGAGCAACACACACCTTTCTTAGTCACATCGGGACGGGAATCTTTACATCACTCTTGTGCAATATTTTGCAGATCTGGGGTTCCTTTCTAGACAAGATTCTCTCTCACTCTCACAAGCTCATGACAACATACCTGTCTGTGAACACGACTGCAAACAGGTGTGCACCAGCACAAGAAAATGGTGATGCAAAAGCAATTTTGGATTTCTTTAAGAATCACAAACAGCAAAACCTGACAGATCAGAATCAACAACTGATGGCAGCTCACACACCTGATGACACGCCAAGTACATCTGCAGACTCTGTGCCAGCAGAGCAGGGAACTAATGTTTATCAAGCTAGTCAAGAGGAGGATGTGCAGGACATGATGAAAAGTTTCCTCAGTGTGAATTCAGAGTGCAGCAACAGTATCAGAATAAAGTTAGATATTTTTTTCGTGCACTGCCACCATGCACAAGGCCTAAATGCATATTAGTTTATTTTGAAAGAGATAGTTCACCCAAAAATGAAAATTCATTCAAAAGTCATTATCTACTCACTCTCATGCCAGTTGAGGGTCTGGTCTATTTAATCAGTCCACAAAACACAAAACAAATCAGTGGAAGTTAATGGTGACTGGTTTTCAAAAAAAAAACAAAAAAACAAGCAAACAAAAAAACGTAAAACACCTCTGTACTGCATGTCTGTCAAGTCCCATTTGCACACCGTCACACCACACACATCCAGTTCAGACAGTGTGCATGTGCACATGAACGTGGCTCCAAGCTAAAGATCTACAGTGAGGATTCAGGTTAAAAACATGGTGTAAATAACATTTTTTTAGTGAATGTGGTATGTTGGAACTTTAGAAGACTTGGATTACACCAGACGAGCAGTATGGAGGCATTTTATGTTTTTATTCTGATGTTTTTTTTACATTTTAAAACTGGTCACCATTCACTTCCATTGTTTGGGAGATTCTGCAACGTTGTTTTCCTGTGAAACTCCAGCGGTATTTTGTGGATTAAAAAAACTAAACCTGACTATTAATCAGCATGAAGGTGAATAGATAATGATTGAATTTTCATTTTTGCGTGAACTATCCCTTTAATAATTAGTCTGATGATCCAGTGGCCTTGCTTTGCCTGTAATCTGAACCATGTCAGTGGTCGCAGTTTTGTCATCAGTGTTTACAGTCTAAATCTGGTTGTCCCATATACGTCAGTGACCAGCAGTAGTTGTATGATTTTTTTGTGTGGTTATTATCAGATGATTGCCTTCTTTTCCAGTAAAAAAAAGTGTCAGTGCTCACTGTTTCATCATCAGCTGTTTTAGCAACAGCGTTTAAATCTGCCATTCCTATATGAGCAGTGACCAGCCTCTGTTGTATGATGTTTATCTGCTTTGTGTAGATCATCGACTGCTTCCATGAGCTAACAGTGTCAGTGGTTGCTGTCAGTGCCCAGTCACTATTCCATATTTGTGTATTTGTGCTCAGATCATCGCCTGCTTTGTGAGTAAATAACAGTGTTATGGCTCTACTATATGAGTCAGAGACCTGTTACTGTTGCATCATGTTTGTGTACACTGTGTGTATTGTTGATCAGATCATCACTTGTTTTGCGAGTAAAGAAAGAGTCAGGGGTCACTATTTTATCATCTGTTTTATAAACAGCTTTTATTGTGTCAGTCCGGTTTTCCTATATGAGCTATATGTGCCAAGCTTATATTTTGTGTGTTTTCTTAGTGATTATTACTCCTTTCATTGACAAATATTGTTTGGTCATCAAGTATGCATAATTGATATATTATATAAGAAAACATGCAAAGTACATTTTACAGCATATATTTGTACAGAGCTTTTTTATATGGTGACACTTTGAAACATTTTCTCACAGCGATGGTGTCTACTTCAGGGGTGGACGAAACCACAAAATTTGATCCGATACCAAATAATTTAAGGCCAGAATTGTTGATATCAATACTGCCTTACAAAGGAAAAAGGGCAGTAATTTAATTTTTGTTAAAAATCATTTATGACTTTCAAAACCATGTGACTTTAAAGACATAGTTTGTCATGTGAACAAATAATTTCTCTCAAATGTGTTTTATTTTGGAGAAAATAGGGGGTCAAAATTAGAGTAACTGCAAAAAGCTGCAGAGAAACCATAATTAATGTATTCTAACACGTCAAATATCTGCAAGAACATGGAGAAATGCAAATGCAGACTACAGGAACTTCCAAATAAGGTCAAAGGTCAAATCAGAGGGCAGAATTAATATGTAGGAACAATAACCTGATATAAAACTATAAAACTGACACCTTACACCCCAACTATTTTGGCTTGACAACAAAAAAACTTTAAAGCCATTTATCTCAGTTCTGCACTTCTAACTTTTTTCTTTGTGGGACAGAATACTGAAATGATACTTTATTTTATCAACAGTGGCTTATTTACTTTCATGTAGGAGAGAGCAGTGTGACGTTATTCATTAGGTGAATGCATCATCAGTGGGCTAAATCTGCCTAAATATAGGGATCTTTTCACTGTTACAAAAAAGCTTATTATTATCTTCAGACATTTATTTCAGCTACCAAGTATATTATTTTTTTCCATTAAAATTAAGAAATTAATTAATTTAGATAATAAGTTTGAATATAGTATTTTAATGACTGAATAGATATTTAACTGGTCTGCTAACGTAAATGCTTTTGATAAGCAGTTACAGTTTGGAAAATGTAGCATTAATCAATGCTTAGACATTTAACTAAAATATTCATCAAACTACTATATATCTGGATATTCCTGCCTGAAGCTCTGAAAAGACTCAGCCAGTCGACTGTGTCTCTGTGTCGGGGTCTGGATTCTGGGGCATTGGCATTCCCTCCTCGTAATCTGTCTCCTCTTCCTCCCCTTTTTTATGTTGCAGCTACAAGTTCTCTTTCTCATGATGTTTTGTTGTGTTTGAACAAATTTGTAATGAACAGCCTTCCTACCACACACATTTTCATTCACAGTTGTGTAATATCTCCAAGCAAAGCTCCTCCTTTGTTCACCTATCACCATGTGTCAGATTAAACTGGTCAGGGTGAACACTGCGGTGCCCTGCGCAGCCAGGACACGAGTGGACACAGACGCACTGGACAAGCAAAGAGCACATGAACTACACAACTGAAAACTGTTCGCACAGCCACTTCTGCTCTCTGAAATACCAACAGCACAACCGAGAAGAGAGATCTTTAAAAACAAGACGTAGTATTGGAAGTAACAATATTTTGGGATCTATTATGCAGTTATTTTGTAAAAACACCTGGTTGTTGCTGATGTCATTCAGTACCATGCTGGCTTTCTCTTCCTTGTTTTACCTCCTCCACATGCAGCTCTGTGTTGTGGAGAAAATTAGATGTGGCACACCCAGTTTTTCCAGTGCACAACCACCTATAGCAGTAGTTCAAATATCTAACAGGCTCAGGCTGTGTGCTGTTCCACAGGGGAGATGCCTTACACTTAAAATTCTGGAATTCCCTTCCCAAGAGGAAGCATCTGAAGAGGAAGCTAGCTGGGTGAGTGGGGGTCAGCAGTAAACTTCTGCATCTTGCATCTGATATATGTGGTGTGTATGGAGGAGACAGAGGGAAGGTCACAGCTATTGATCTTAGAGCTCCTTCTAATGGTCCCCTTTCCAAGGCAGTTGTGTTGCTATAGCACACTGTGCCTGAGAAGGCGAGGACACTGTCCACAGTGGCTCTGTGCGTACAGCATCACTCCCACACAAACGTCACACACAGCTTTTTAAGGTGGCACAGAGAGTGAAGCCTCTGGTGGGCCGTGTTGACGTCCCACTTCAGAGGGCAGCATATGGTGGTGCCAGGGTTACCAGATCTGCATTTTTCCTGTGGAACTGGGCTACTTTTTAAGTGTTGCTATGGGATGATTTTTTGTCCGCTGGTTGGATGAACCTATTTTGGATGCAAATTACATTTATAATATCCATAAATACACATCTGCATTTTAAATTAAACAGTTGTCAAACTGACTCCAGATAAGCACGTACACACACACAGACATGGCACCCATCACACGCACGCCCACATAAAAATACAAAATATGATGTGCCTTTGCTCTCCGCCAGCTGGCGCCAGTTCTATTAGCTGCTGGGCTTGTTTTGATCTGCCACTGGGCTGATTGTGTCACACAGACCTGGCAACCCTGGGCATTGTCATGGAATTTGAAAGTGTCAACCCTCTCCACTATCATGACCGATGTAGGCGGGGGCCGTCTCCTGCTTCCAGAAGTCAATAATCATTTCCCTCTGCTTTTACATCCCTCTCCAAATTCAAGACTACACATGAGTGTATTTTAAATGCCTGCAGGGAGTTGCTTGGATTTGTTTTTGCTCTGACCCACACTGAGCTGAGGCACCAGGTGTGTGTCCGTCTGAATTATGTCCAGTCGATCGTGTTCTCCACAGGTTCAAACTGGCACAGAGTCAGTGACAAAAAACGCCACACATGAGTATTTTTCCAAACACAATATTTAAGTTAAAATGAATCTGTTAGTCAGGAAAGTCAGTCATGAAAGCAGTGTGTAATGTCTGCAGGCACAACACAAAACTGGCTGGTGGAAGCCTCAGAGGAACACAAGCTTTTCTGATTAGGGCTGGAAAAATCGTCATGTTAAAATGTTTTTCATTTCAGTCAATATCAATAATTATTGATCATTTTTAATGATCTATTTTTAATGAAGACCGTGAGAAAAAGGTTATTTTGCCACTTTAGTTTACCATTTCACTTTCACTCTCCAAATAAGATTATTATTATAAACATGTTTATAGACTTTCCTGCAATAATTTATTTTTTTTAAATCTCCCAAAACAGTCGCAGATGTGAAGAGAGCCCTGAAATAATGTAGTCACATGACAGGTTTTTGTTCAGCTTGGTTAAAAGCCTGTCCTGACAGGTTTCCACCCAGGGTCACATGTGTTCTGAGTGGTTCCACAGGGCAGAGATGCAGCCAGCAGAAGAGCAGAGCGCTGGAAGGAGACAGAGTATGGATGTAATGACCCCTGTGGTGCTGCAGCTCACAGACATTTCACAGGCAGAGACGGCAAACCACACAGGCCACAAGCCTGAGATGTTTGGTGTGAAAGAAATTAAGAAAGAAATTCATAGTACTATCTGAAAAATGTTTCACTTGGCCAAAAAGAATGTTGTTGAGGAGGTTTTTGTAGTGTAAAAACAAGATGAAATCTCAAGGACATAACAAGTCCTTCACTGAGCTTGTTGTTCTGTTTGTTTTATGTTTTCAGTCTGGTGGACAAGACATCTCATTTCAGCATCCTGGCCTCTGGGAGCAGCCTGCAGCTCAACACTGTCCAAACAACATGTCCATGTGTCAGTTTAAAATGCAGTTCCTCTGCTTTATAGGTCACAAAATCTGTACATCGTTTGATTTATGAGGGTAATATATGAAGACACACAAGGGCATACATTAATAATAAAGAATTATAATCTGATATTTTGTCTAAATGAGAGGCAAAATTTGGGCAGAGAGCCAAAACAGCAATGACTTTAAATTTAAAAATGAGAGCACAGATTATGAAAACTGTGGATGAAATAAATAAAGTAAATAAGTAGCTGAATCAACTGATGTCACAGTCATCTCTCCAAACTAGGAATGCAAATTTTGTGTGTTTTCCTGAACCAGTAGTTGAAAACTCTAACAATCAATTAATCATACTAAATCATGAGATACTAAACAGGTTTTTTCGTTATTTTTTTAGTCATTTTTTCTCACTTTAAGTCTAAGAATGGCTGAAAATGGCTCTTCCAAACAAATGAGATGAATTACTGCCATGTCTATTGATTAAATATCTATGAATACATGTTTAAGTGTTTAAACAGCAATTAATCAATTATTGCTTAATCATTAACCTCCTTACTCCAAATGTGTGCTGCCACAACATTTTGTTGTGTTTTTTCATTGGTCCATTTGTGATCAGATCACCTGATTGGCTACTAGATGAATGGGCTAGAGATGAAAGGTTTGGATATTGATTCAAATTCTACTCAGTGCTCAACTTTGATTTTATAAGTAAAGTAGATTACGTCCTGCAGTGCATGCTTCAGTACAAGCAAAAGTACACACTTGAAAATCCAATCATAAAACTACCCCCCCCCACCAAAAAAAAAAAAAACTCCGTAATTGCAGTAATTTGAGTATTTGTAATTAGTTACTTCCACCCCTGATTGGAACCATATAATTCTACTGAACCTCAGATCTGAGTAGACCAAGGCAAAAATTCTGTTAAAGAAAAATAAAAACATGCAATTTAAAAAGAAGGTATTAATTAAAAGTATTTTTTTCCAGAGACTTTTAATAATATAAATGTGACGGGATTCATTCTAAGACATTTCAAAAATAAACCTTAAGTCTGCATACTTCTTTTTCCATTCATATTTTCCCAGTGTTTAAAATGACTGCCAGGATGAACTATTGATCTTTCAAAATAAAAAATTAGGCATGAAGAGCTGGTTCTAATTTGTCTCCATACGAAAGTCATTTGTCTCTTATATCCCCGTGTTAAACCTCTGACTGAGGCCTGATCCAGTCTCAGTGTATATGTTGATTTGTTGAGGACACTGTCTTCCCTCTCAGTGTGGGGGTGCTGTTAAACTACACTGAAGTCAGGACGTGTCATGGTAAATGTGTTTTTATTTTCTCTCGCTTATTTCTCTGTGTCTGTCGTCACTGAACCGTGAAGCTTCCCTCATGTTTGCGTTGTCGGAAAGACGACGCATTTTCTGCTTCAGATGTCACATCCATTCATGCTCCACAACACTAACTGAGACACAATGCTGTGTTGTTGTAGACGTCAGTGTTTTCTCCTGATTTTGCAAAGGAGGTTTTGACCCCCGTCCTGCTCCTTGGGGCGTATTTGTTTTGTATCCTCTCACAAAGAAGTCACAACGATCATATACACACAGTAGCTTCAATTCCTCTCATCTTCAGAAGGCATCTGTGTGATCTCTGGCTTGTTTTGTTATTATACAAGCTCAGTTCATAAAGTCAGGCTTAATTATGTACAAAACAAGACCTCTGAGACAAAGAATGCCAGATTGATTCATTTATTGAGTTAGCCTGTGTTTATTAACGACATACTACATATACTATGAAACTTCATAATGAAAAGCACCTGATCAGTGGCTAATACGTGGGTCTGGAAAATTCTGGATGGGTCTGATTTTTGTAAAGCATCTGGAAACTTGACTTGAAATAGTAAAACTATATATTTGATATCGTAACTTAGTTTTAGTCCCAGCTCTGGGAAAATATGTAGTTACATTCTCTTATTTCAATTGAACATTTTATAGGTTGTAGTTATGTACTTGTAATCACACTCGTTCCTGCCTCTTTTCTTAAATATTTAACACGTCTGTAAATGATCTGTATGTGTGTTTAAACTGTATATGTTTATTTTTGTACACAGATCTCTCTTGAAAAAGAGATTCCAATCTCAATGAGACTATCTGTTAAAAAGAAAATAAATAAAAAATAAATAAATAACAACTAGAAAACAGCTCATTACCTCCTCTTTAGACCATCTCTCAGGAGTGTGTGGACATGTCAGCTGATGTTTGACTGACAGCTGCCTCAGGAATCCTGACAGGGAGCTAAGTACTGTCCTGTTGAGGACCACTGTAGATGCAGCCAGCAGCAAAACATATTTTAGCACCTAAACAAAGGACTTCTTCAGAAAATGAACACCAGTTTAACTGCACGCTATATTATAGAATGTATTTGCTGCTTTACTTTGTCGTCAAACAACATTTTCCAACATGGACCTGAAGCTGCCATCTCTGCTCTCTTTACAGCCACAGACTCCATGGACAGAAAAATTTACTTTGCAGGACATGCAAAGTTGTGGGAGTTTGTCTGTCAGTTAGTCTGTGTTATTGTTTGACTTGTTTGACTTGTTTAAACACATTTGCTCAGGTCTGAATGTTGCTTGCTACAGATCGAGGGAGCAGTAGACCAGCAGCTCCCAATCCCTGCAATGGAAAATGACTGTCCTTTTAATGAAGTTATGTGTCTGTGAAGAGAACACAGACTGTGTAACAGCAAAATGAAGCTGGAAAAATGTTCTAAATATAGCGCACACTTAAACGATATTGATTTGGGCAGCTGGTTAAATCACTGTTTGTGTTAAAGGAGTGATATAACCTTGTTGAGTTGCTCAGACTCAGACAGCAGCTGCAGCAGCAGGACAAGACAAGTTTGGTTGCACAAGCATAGCAACTGACGTGGATTTTTTATGATTGGTTTGTGGAATTAATTGTGGAATTTTCGTAATAAATTTCAGGGCACATACACGCACAATTCAAAGCAAGTACAGGAAAATGTCCAAAAACTAAAATGACAATATTTAGAATTTGGATTAAAGTCAGCCCTGCGATGAACTGGCAACTTGTCCAGGTTGAACCCCGCCTCTCGCCCAATGTCAGCTGGGATAGACTCCAGCAGCCCGCAACCCTTACAGAATTAGTGCTTACAGAAAATTAATGAATGAATGGATGGATTAAATCTGATTTCTAATACTTTTTATATGTTTACTATTATGTACATACACCCTATGTCAAATTGTGTCAATTATTTCTCTTTCAAAAAACAAAAGCATCAAGTTGTTCAGGTGTCCAGTCAACATTGATGGCTTGGGGCACATCTGGACCCTGTTTGAAAAGGTTTCTCAAATGTCTCTGGGGAAAAATGTCCAAAGGCCAGCTGTCCACTATTTCCCTTAAAGTGGGGAAGTTTGCCAATCCATTTTCTGTCGGATGTGCTGGGTGAACACAGTGTGTTTAGCATCTGCAGTTTCAGTCCCATACAAATCGCACTTACCCTTTAAAATGTCACCAAAATTGGCAGATCCAGGTGTGAAAGCGACCGGCGTTGTCATGACTCAATAAATGTCTGCTTTAACATGACATGTTTGTTCTGACATTTGCACTGTTACACTGTCTGTGTTTGCAGCTGCAGAAGCATGATCGAGAAGACGAGGACGTTCCCTCCAAGTGGAGATCAGAGGAGGAGATGGCAGCAGAAGCTTCAGAAATGAGGAAACAGCTGGAGAAGCCCTAAATGGTAAAATAAAAATAAATGATCTAGCAGTGACTAATACACGTAATACTGAATAATGCTGAATACAACAGGCAGTCACCTGGCCACAGATTGAGGTTTAGTGTAGTAGGACAGACAAAGAAAGACAAACACCAAAACTGTGGGGACATCACTGAACTGCTTGTGCATTGTTGGATTTATTTGTTAACATCATTACTGTGATTGGTTATAAAACTTGACTATGTCTCCTCAGAGTCTTGGTTTTGATACATGTTGGTCTTGGTCTTGACTTGGTCATGGTTTAGGTGGTCTTAACTACAACACTACTGGGGTCAGTTTTGGATTAGAATGTTTCTTGATGAACTGACAGAGTGGAGGTTAGCCACGGGAAAATACATTCATGTTGCTAAAAACATGAGATCCTAATGACCCTGGTAACTCCTGGAGTATTTTTTTGTAAAATAAATACTTACTTATCCTATAGTATTCCTATTCATGAGTACTCCTTTTAGGTAAATTTGTGTTTTTAGTGCAATGTCAAACTATAGAAGGATCCCATGTATGTCTCTCATAGACTTTCACGACTTTTAGTAACTCTGGTGATCTGTCCATTTTCCATCTTGTGCAATCATCAGATCAAACTTTTAATGTGTCCAAAACTTTGCTTTGTGATCAAGTACCTACTGAAAGTCTCATCAGCCTCAGCTGGACAGTTGTGAGCACCTTAAAGGGATAGTTTACCCAAAAAACATTAAAAAAAAACAACAGAATAAAAACATAAAATGTCTCCATACTGCTCGTCCACTGTAATCCAAGTCTCCTAAAGCCCCAACATGCCAAGTTGACTTGAAAGACATCATTCACACCATGTTCTCAGCCTGAATCTTCACTGTAGATCTTTAGCTTGGATGTCTGAACTGTGTGTGTGTGGTGTGACCATGTGCAAATGACATGTCTGGACTTGAATTATGCCAGATATGCAGTATAGAGACATCTTACGTTTTTATTCTGTTATTTTTTACGTTTGAAAACTGGTCACCATTCACTTCCATTGTTTGGGAGATTCTGCAAGACTGTTTTCCTAACCCTAACCCTTTTGTTGACTAACAAAATGAACCATCCCTTTAAATGACTCATTAAAGGCATTAATATATTTGGCAGAATATGTAAACTAAATATCAGTGTGTGTTTTTGAAAAAAAAGTAAAATGTAATCACATAAGGGTGAGACTCTATTTCAGTGTACTTGTTTGTTTAATGTGTTCACGTTTTTATTTCGCTCATTGGTAAGTAAACAGTTGCGATTATTAAACTTAATCACATTAGTTCTATTGTTTTTAAGGGATTTTATAATATCATTCCATGTTCTACATGTTTTCATTTCCCAGGTCATAATTACTGTTGGAAACTCTTAAAGGTAATATAGGTAATATGCAACATTTTCCTAAAAAACAATGCATAAACTCAAATAAACATAATCCTTTTCAGTCATCAGTTATGACCCACTAAAAGCATGTGTTGGTGTCTGTATCTGCACAGACCCTGCAGCCCCTCTGCCTGTATTTCCTTGCCATTATTTTGCTATTGCTTGGGATGTTTTACCAGAACTGTGGTGTTTGACTTCCTGGTATCTTTTTGGTGTGTTTATGAACAGCTTGGACAATTCCTACTGGTTCTACCTTTAAAGCATTAACTAAAACTGTGTCTCCATGTCTGTCCAGGTGTTCAACATTCCATGCCATGGTGAGCAGAGACTGGAGCATCACTCCAACACCCAGATGTACTCGCTAATATTCTACACCTGCATTCTTTTGTTTTGCTACATGGCTTTGATGTATTACTTTTCCAAAATAAAATGGAACTAAACAGCTTGTAGTCATTGGCTACCGTTCTTCCAATCAAAAAGTGTTAGAACAATGACACTATTAAAGTACCAGTGTATAGGATTTAGTGGCATCTAGTGATGAGCTTGCAGATTGCAAACACCTCAACTCACCATGACCGTGAACCATGACTGTTAGAGCTGGGACTGACCAAAACTCAGCCAGAAACATCAGAAATGCAGCAAAATGAGATTTTGCTGAAATAAGTGTCAGGCAGCAGGTAGCTTGTGACATGTGCTTGTAGTGTGTAGTCGCCACATACAAAAAACCCAGTAGAGGGCAGTAAACACCACACAATGACAGCAGAATAAATGTTTTTTCTAGAATTTTCTTCACTTAAACTTGTATTAAACAGTAGATAATTGCCATTTACTCTCTTAAAATTATTTGGATAAGTTATAATTAAGTTTGTGTTTGATATTATCATCATCAGTCACTCCCACACACACAGTTACATGTAGCATAGATCTCCAGTTCTATTATTTCTGTCTACCAACACAGCTCTGTCTGCTGAGCTGCACTGTTAGAATAAGCTTTAAAAAAGAAGAGTCAAGTGTCTGAAAATGTTTTCTAACAGACTCGAGGATGAGCGCAATTTCAGTCTGCTAAATAATACAATCCTTTTCAGATCCTCCGCAAGGCTGTGAAAGTCTGCCCTGAAAAAGTAAGCCACCTAGCAACAGTGTCGGTCTCGTCCACTTCATCTCAAGCAAGATATTATTTTTTGGTAAACCAAAATGGTTGGTTAATTCACCTGTCACTTTCTAAACAAAAACACAGCCTGTGGCCTTCTGTCCCATTGATGAGGTCCTAACCAATGAGACAACAACAACAACAAAAAATCTGACTGGATAATTCTGTTCTACTGTTTTCAGGACAGTAACCCTTTCAGTTCTGATGCAACGTTGATAGAAAATGAGTTTGAAGTTAAAATTAGAAGAGAATAGCCTAATAATGAAAAGAAATATAATATATTCAAATATAACATTTGAAATACTGATATGTTAGGAGTTCTCTGCAACTCAGGGTTCCCCTCTGTGTTTAGGAGAACCTACAGTGACCCCAAAACCTGCGATAGATGTGACCCATCATTCTGGGGTCCTGTAGAAACATGACAGTACCTGCTCCCTCTGTAGACACAGGGCTCATTCTAATACAACAAAAACACAATGATTTTTATTTCAAGCTGATTATAAAAAAACACACTGATAAATATAATATTCCATTTCTTCCATAGTCAGATTATATCAACAGAGTACAAATCTGTCATCAAAGCAAAAGGTGGCTACTTTGAAGGATCCAAAATATCAAAGAGCAAAGAACTTTTCTATATTTGTAGGTCGACGGGTGTGTAGGGTTGACAATAAAAAGCAAAAAGACTCTTGCACAACTCTCTTTTGCACTTCAATCAAAGAAATCAAAGAAAACATTGAATGAGAAGATGTGTCCAAACTTTTGACTGGTAGGGACAGGAACTGTAATGCCAGGGCCACACTGTGTGATTTTATTGCTGATCTCTGACTGGATGACAAATTCTGAATATCACCGACAAACCCCACCCTGATCGGAGACAAATCACCTCACCCGTTATGCAACTTGATACAACAGTACACTGCTGATTGAAAAGGAGGAGGAGGAGGAGAGGAGGATCTGGAACAGTTATGAGTAAAGCATATAGCTTCATATCCAGGTCACATAGATGTGGCCATGTGAACACAACAGTAACGTGCTGCATGCTGATGCTCAGTATTAATGAGCTAATGTCACTCCAAGTGTGTTTTCATGACAACACACAGCTTGTAGAGCAAACAGGAATCTTTACAGTGGCGCCTGCAGAAATTTTTCATAGGGGTGGCCAGGTGGGGCCACTTAAAATCTTGGGGTGGCACACCAGAACTAAAAAGTCATACTTTCAGGAATTTTATTTTACTAGTACTATTATTACTATCTTTTTATTATACTGTAGTATATAGGCTAGCAGAAAACTATCAGAAAGACTTGAGGAAGTGCCTATTGATAACTTGTTGTCTTTATTATGTTATATTTAATGTTACTAATGATCTAAACATACATTTCTCCAGATGATGTTAGCATCTAGCCTAGCAATAAATTTCATTATTAATGGCAAACTGTCATAATTTTACCTGTTGGTCCAGGAGCAGGTCGAACACCTGCTGCTGACCCCTGCCTCGCCTCTGTGCCCATTATCTCTGCTAACTGTCCCCCTTCTGCAGCTGCGGCTGCCTGAACTTCTGCTGCTGGCTGAGCTTTTGTGTCACTGTCATGCTCATGCTGCTCTGTCCGTCTCCTCATCACTATGCCTCTGCTGCTCAACCGTCGGCTCTCTCTCTCCTCCTGTGCTAATTTTCTTCTTGAAGTAAGAAGAGATGTCTGTTAACTTTCTCTTCATGGTCTGCAAATTGAAATAATAGCAGCAGCTAACGTTAGCTGACTATGCCTACGTACTGTAACGTTATGTAACTCAAATAAGTTAAAAAGCACAGCAGTGCTGCTCTAACAGGTTGCTGTAGCAGCACCTTTTGACACTTAAAAAGCACATGTCACGACGAATATCACTTCTCCCCCTTCTTTTTACAAAAGAAATTATGACTTACTCATAGTCCTTGATCGGTGCTGCTGATCGATGCGGATCAGTGGCGATGCTGTCGGAGTTTGCAACCTACTCAGAACCAATGGAATGAATGAGTGATTGACATCACTGTTAGACAATGAGCCAATCAAGGGGGAAGGAACCGTCTTTGTCGCCTCTGATTGGCTAAGTGTGCGCCGGTGTGAGCTTAACTGGCAATCGATATTTGTGACTGACCAATGGGGTGGCCAGTGGGGTGACCAGCAGATTTGTAGGAGTGGCCGCGGCCACCCCAGGCCACCGCCTGGTGGCACCATTGAATCCTTAGGTGAATGATCTTGTAGTTAATGACCTGCTGTTTCACAATTCACGATTACAAGGCAGAGAGTGGTGATTGGATGACTTTGAAAGTCTTATAGTGTGACCCAGGCATCAGCCATTATCACATTTACGTCAAAAGAAACCAGAATACCACATATCATTCAAGTAAAGTTGAAATAAAAAAAAAAAAGTTTCTTTGAGACATCTTCTTTACCTTTCATGTCTTTTGTGTGGAAGGTAAGTGTGGAAATGACACATTGTAGTTTTAGGAGCAGTTAAACGTTGGAGCTCTCTTGACTTTCTCTTCCCCATGGTATCTCTTTTTTTATTGGTGACAAAATGTGACAAACAAAAGAGCGGAATAAAGATAAATGCAATGGCACACAGTACACAGAAACAATAACACAAAAGTGTTGCATGCCTTCATGTTTCAGAGTCCGAGAGCAGTGATGTAGAGAACAGCTTAGATGGTCAAGATTGTATGTGTGTGTGTGCATGTTGTATATTTGGGGAGAGTAAAAAAGATAAACAAAAATAAATAAGTAAAAAAGCATAGTAATATGATAATACCCATAAAGTAATTAAAATGAATATTAATTAATCATTAATTACTAATTAATGATCTGGCGATGAGGGGCGGGGTCACACCTTGCCATCAGAGCAGGAAGCTGGCCACTCCCATCAGGGGCCCCAGTAAGATGAACATAAACTCCTGCAGGAGACAGGAGGGGCGGGTCGGTAAGTTTGGATGGGGTGGTTGCTTTGAGCCACGCCCAAGCCCAGGAGAGGATGCTGACTGATAGTACTCTAAAGAAGGTAATGCTGTAATATAACAAGTTCTTTTTAATGACACTAATCTTGTATCAAATTATTTTCAGGAGTAACACAATCCAACGCTGGTTCTAAATCCACACAATACAACCTAACTGAGTCCTGTTTTCTAAATTCTGTTATAAACTATCTTAATCATCTTATCCTGAATTCAAACACTGGGATCACACACACACACACACACATGGACTACTGCAGTTCTAATATATCACAAGTTTACAAGAGACAAGAAGACAGAGATCACATCCCATTTGGATAACCTGGACTGCTGTTTATCTAACTTTTTTTCTTTCTTGCTTTTCAAAAATGACAAACATTTTTCTGCAATTTCTTCATCACCTTATAGTATCTTGACTCATGCTTATATGTGTCTTCAATACTTTAATAATGTAATGTCATGTTTTAAATCAAACTCAAACTCTTAAGTTTTGAAATCAACTAAAAAATATTTTGCCGACCTAGTTGGATAATTTACTTTTTAAACCTGAATACTTAGACACTCAAAAAAACTTTCAAAAATTATTCATAGTTAGCTGTGGACCTGATTTGTTGTTATTTGCATGCCTGAAAAATACATGGTTTTAATTGAAAATACTCAAATATTAACCATTATTCATTTTCACTTCAATGACTTTACTCAGTCATTTTTGAAATACAGTTTTCTGGAGTTCCTAAAACTCAAAGATTTAAGTTTATCTAAAGAAGAAAAGAAAAAGATCTGAACAAAACATTACTAGTTGGTAAAACTTTTTAAAAACTTCAGAGTTTGAGTGGAGTAAGTTGCCTTGAAATTTGAAGTTTTCTCAGTGTTTTTTGTTTTCACGGAGTACGACATTTTAGGCTGCATCATAAATGAGACAAAATAAGTGGATCTTGGTGGAAGTAAATGCTGTATTGCAGATATAAAGCTTAAATTTGCAGACTTTTATTTATTTGGTTCCTAAAATAAAATCTCCTGTGACCTACTTGTGGGTCTCGACCCAGTGTTTGGGAATGTCTGGTCTAGCTCTGTAAGAAGAAACAATATTTGAATAATCCAGAGTTGAAGCAGAGGAAGTCTTTTTTTTCAGTAGTTTCCTCCTTCCTCCTTTCTGTGTGTTGGACTTAAACACGCTCTGGATATATCTCTGGACTGGATGCAGGGATGAAGTGTGAAAATTATGGAAAACAAAAGAGGTTTCCCATACAGTCTAATTTTGTGATTATTTATTTCCTTCTTGTAACAATAGTAGTGTACAAACGCTTTCAACATTAAGCAATATTTCTAAACTGAAACATGAGAGCCATGACTGACTGTATTTACTATTTATCACAAGATTATTGTTAGCATACAGACCAAACCATGCCTGTTTTTTTCTGGACATGAGCTCAAAGTCCTGCTGCTGAAGAACAATGTGCGACTACACATGGATCTCCATGGTAATCAAGCTGTAAAAGGCACCATGGATTTTAAACAATATTAGTAAGGATGAGAGGTTTTTAAAGGGCAGTAATTCAGAGTCTTGGGGGAGGAAATCCATCAAACGTTGGTCCTGAACAGTAATGGCTGCCAGCACAGAGGTGGAATCCAATTGAACAACTTTTCTTCAAATAATTTGCATTTTCATATCATAGACCAGGAAATTTTATAATGTACATTATTAGTTGGAATTTTCTAATGTAAGAGAGGGCAGAAATTAACTGTCATCTGGACTGAAAGTGCAATTAAAACACTTGTCCAAGTTGTTTTAAGTAGATAACTCTGGGTCATTTCTCATTCACTGGACAGTGGTTTGAACTAATGATTTTGCAGCTGGTTATAAAGCCTGCTGATTCTTCACACCACTCACACCACGGATGTCAAGCACCTCTAAAATGCTCTTTAGGTTTTACTCAAGTGTTTTATAGACTTGAGAGAGGATTGCCTTTTTTTAGAATTCAACAAGACCAGTGATCTGCAACCTTTACCATCAAAAGAACCATCTTTGGCCACAAAAAGAAAAATCTGTCTGGAGACACAACTATTAAATTCTCTATTTTCCATGAAGATAAATCTTAAATCTTATCTTAAAACTTTTTTGTTTTTCAATTTGTTGTACAGCTCTACTATGAATTACCAGCGGAATATCATCGTGCTTCTGTTGTTTATAGAACAACCAACCAGTGTCTTAACAATGACTGTTTAAATTTTAGAATGGTCTGGCAGAGAGATTTGGAGTGTGCAATTGATGATGAGGAATGGCAGATGATTGTGTTCAACAATGGGAAATATATAAGGGAAGCAAATGGAAAACTTATTCAATTTAAAATATTACATCGCTATTATTGGACACCATCAAGGCTGTATAGAATGGGTTTATTAAATAATAATCTGTGTTGGAAATGCCAAAATGAGACAGGCACATTTATGCATTGCATATGGGAATGCAAAATGGTCCAGTCTTTGTGGATAAAGGTCCTAGAGTATTTAAGTAACTGGGCAGGGATGACATTGCCACTATCACTATGTCTATTAGGTGACAAGTCACAAATACCTCAGATTTTAAATGAAAGGTTTCTGGTTGTCATGGTTGGCATTATAACTGCTGCCAGGACAATCCTCAAACATTGGAAAACCCCTAAGTTAATAGATTTAAAAGAATGGGCAAATCTGATGATAAAAACAGCGTCATATGAACACATACTTAATAAGATACATGGTAGAAATAAATCCAAAGCTCCTACCTGGGACCATTTTTGGACACATATCACATTTAACTGACATCCTCTCCTAACCATTGATGTTTTCTCAGTCTGTATGTTTTCTTTTTTTTTTAACTTTTTTTTTTAACTGTTTTGCCATGTCCTTTTTCTTTTTTAGATGTGCCTTGCCATGTAAGAACTAACAACAAGTGATTGGTCTGCTCATCTTGAATTGCAAATGATGAAGTGATGTACTGAAAAGCTGATATTGAAAATAAAAACTTGAATTACAAAAAAGAAAAATCTTTTTAAGAGTCCAGACAAGACCTTGTGATAGTTCCAATAAACACGTAGCTTGTAGACTACAAAATATAAAACAGAGTATGAATCGAGACATATGACACAGTGTGAGACTTCAGAAAGGTCAGGAAAAATGATAACATATATAACATATGAGCTAAATGGGTGAATGATTTTGTTCTCATACAAACAAAAGGTCTAATATAAATTTCTTGTTGTCACTCAATATACACCTGTAGCAGCACATCCACTTTAATTGCGGAGTGTGCATGTGCACGCACACACGCGTGCTGATTAACAGTCAGAAAAGCCAAGCTCCATTACATGCAAAAAAATAGTATTTAGTGTAGATTAGTGCGATGGATATGTTCTATATTTTATTAGGTTTCCATCATGAAAAGAATAGAGAGATTAAATGACAACATTCTCATGATGTGTTCTGCACAGAAATGTTGATTTCATAATTAATTTTCATAAAGTTCATTTTAAAGTAATGATGAAATTTGCGCAAGAAGCCTAGATGTGCACCATACTGCAACTGTTCATTTGAAAAGCATAACGTTGGTCTAATAAAACTAAAACTGTGACAGGATGAACAGAGCATCACTAAGGGACAGTTTACCAGTGGGTCAGACCAACCTTCTAAAGGTAAACCTTTCAGATGGTACACCTCTATAAGGAGACCTGCAATCGGAAAACCGCAATCAGAGATAACGGGTATCACGATGGTGGTTATCAACTTGCTTTGTTAATCCAGGCTCTCATCTTAAGGCTTTGTGTGCGCTCACATAAAAGGGGTGTTTGTTGCGTCATTTGACTCTTCTTCCGCATGAAATGAAATGATCGCGAGCCACTTACTTAAGTCAAAGTCATCAAGTTGTTATAATTATGAGCTGTGGAAAACATACAAAATACATTATGGCAAAAAGCAACATTGTTGCTGCAAATAAAGCAGGAGAAGAAGAATGCTGTCAGAAAATTACTGATCAAGTAAATGTGGTCTTAATGCTGTGGTTTATTCTAACATGAAAACTGCACATTAAACAATAAAACTCCATACAGCAGATTTAAACATGAGGAAGTCTGTCTGACACTGTCCTGTGATGACAGAGACGTGGACATCACTGAAGTTTTTGACCAAACCAACGTAAAATGAGTGTAACTGATTTAAGACTGTCTGTGATAAATGATGATGAATTTTCTAATCAGTGATCTGAGCTGCAATATCACAAAACAGATAACAGTAAAAAGTATTCAAAGTGTCTGTAGTTGCTTCATCATTATTTTACTGTGTGGATTATATACAATGTCAATTTAAAGTGTTAATATGATCTGGAGCAAACGGGAAAAATGACTCTGCATCACCAAACGGAGGTTACCATGACAGCGCGAAGCAGACAGTTTGTGCCGCTGTTACATTTTTACATTATATGGATTCGTTCGGTGATATTATGAACATACAGCTCAACAACTTTTCATTTTTAATGTCTTTCCTCAGTTTAAAAGCTATATCGCTCATAAACAACCTTATTAGGACAATAATTAGTTAAAGAACAGCGTGTTTTACAGACGATTTAATCTGAAACTCTGAACAAAACCTGCTCCCGACCAGGTTATGAGTTTAGCATCAGTTACCATGGTGATCTAGCAGGTTAAAAGAGAGCCATCTTCGTGACACTAAAAATCCTGGCTTTAGACTCAACATAGCTCGCTAACACATTAATCTCGCTTCATAGTTACAACCCTCTGGTGTCTTAAGTTAAAGTCCTGTGTTTGTTTGACCATCTACAAAGACTTATTTGCTCTCAGTGACTAAGCTGCTGTATTTCATGTGTTAGGAATGTGAACAGATTGGTCATTACATTTCTGACATTTTAAGTCTCATTCAGATATGTTTTGTCAGTGAATACCATTTTTATGTTATTTTATATGCCCATCAGGGCTTCAGAGGGCTTCAGTTATTTCACAATACCATGGTTTAATTTCAATCACACAAATGCCATGAAGGCAAATGTAAATAAACCTCTAAATCTATTAAAAATCTGCAGATACAACGGTAGAAATCAGCCTCTCTTTGCTATTCTTAAAGCAGAGCTGTTTTTGAAAGGTGCACAGGAGAGAGGGGGAATCAGCTAAATCCCACATCTATCTTCAAAGCTGCTTAAATTAATTAAAAAGACATAATGTTAGTCAAGATTAGGGATGCTCCAAAGGGGGCCTGTGTGCCTGTGTTACTTTGTAGGAAATAAAGCGATTATGAATGTCTTCACGGAGTTGGCCTTGGCCATGAGTTCTCCAGATGGAACTGTTGCTTGTGGCTGCTGCACCCATGAGCCTCTGTGTTGTTTCAATGGCTCTTAAATTGTCCTCCGCAGAGAGCAGGCGAGCAGTAGAGAGATTACAAACATGACGCAAAATCCTTAGAAAATCCATTAACAAAGCCAGATGTAAGGTCCTCTGAATAGAGGGAAGCAACTTCTCTCATTTCCTCTGTTTTCTTTTGATACCTCTGAGCAACAACAATAACATTTTATGTTTTTTAACCAATATGATACAATATAATTTACTTTTTGTAGGAAGGTAGAGGTGTTATGATGGTCTGTCTCTCTTCCATTGTTAATTGCCTTTTTCTCGACATTTTTATAGCAACACATGACTTTCTGCAGTACAGTACAGTTCAAATAATGCTCATGAGAGTATGGTACCATAGTGTGTTCAAATACTACTTTTATGCAGACAGAAGGGGTTGTAAGGAATCAAGAAAAGTTGGGACACCTGTAGGATTTGGTAACATCAACTTTCAAAGCTTGATCAACCTCCATTGCTGCAGAACACCTCTCAGTTTTTAACCCATTTCTTGTTCCCTGAAAAAGGCCTTTTTGTATAATTCTGAAATGTACAGTTTTGGGTAGCTTTACCATTTTTTCTAACCTCTGGCAGTTCACCACTTACCTTTGTACCATTTCAAGCTATTCATTGGACTTGAACTGCTTGAATTTCAATAAAAAAAATCTTGGCCAATGTCAAGGCTGTCTGTGTAAGTGTCTGTGGTTGTCTGGACAGATCTGAGATCAGATGTGGTGCAGCTAAGGGGGGACCTGAGTGCACACCTGGCTGCGTGGTGCCAGGGTCTGCCTCAGAGGGTGGTTGGTCTGTGGAAGTATTCTAAATAAATGATAAAAAATAAAACCTTAGTAGTGATCTTCTGGGGTTTTAAATTATGCAATCTTTGGTCTTTAATGCAAAAGCAAATGTTTAAATTTTACATACAAACTGAGCACTTTAGTTACACTTACTAAACAAATGGACATGTTGAAGAAGAGACACATATTCATCAAAATAATAACCCAAGGTTTTACACACTGGTGTTTAAATTTGTTAGCATGTTTCATGCATTTACAGCTTTTAGATAAAATGTTCCATCAAATTATTTTCATTCTGGGGCAGCCCTGTAGCTCAGTTGGTAGAGCGTCTGCCCCATGTTTGGAGGCTGTTGGTCCTCTGCAGCGGCCATCGGTTTGACTCCTGCCTGTGGCCCTTTGCTGCATGTTATCCCCCTTCTCTTTACCCCATTTCCTGTCTGCTCTTCAGCTGTCCTATCATAATGAAGGCAAAGAAGCCCAAAAACATATCTTAAAAAAACTGTTTTAATTCTGACAAAAATAACTGACATTCTGATTCTGAGATGGCGAGGAAATAAATCTACTGATACTACTCCACCATCTTTAGATTTTCCTTTGGGATTCTTCTCTCAACTTGTATGTGTGTGATTTCTGTGTGTTGTTACAGCCCTGCAGTCTCATGCCCTTATTTGGGCATTGGTGGGTGTTTCCCTATGCTAATTTGGAAGAACTGGCACTTATGAAGGCAATGGCATTCATCGTTATGAGAACACAGATATGAACAATTCTGCAATTTAAGAACACCTTCATGAAAGAAAACAAACACACGAAAAAATTGGTGAATGAGTCCCACTGTGAATAAGTTTTCTGTGCCTGGTTTAGGTAGTTCCATCCAGCTTGATCTTGCCGATATCATTGCTGCTGTTGGGGCTACCAGCTTCCTTGGCTGGTGTCTACACCATGTTTTGTTTTTTCTTAAGATTAAAATAAAAAAGACATTCTGGTATCCATCCTTAACTATGTTGTATGGAAAACACAACAACATTAATGTTAGTTGAAGTTGTGTGGTGAGCAAGCAGAAAATAAGGGAATGTATAATAGGTCCCCTTTAAAGTCAGTCCTAACATTGATACAGAGAGGGAGACAGCAGTGGGCTGTACGGTCTGTGCAAAGCTCTGTTTTTATGTGCAAAGTGATGTATGCAAATGGAGCTGTCAGTGTCTTACTGTTCAGCTAACTAAGAAAGAGCATGATTAAGTGTGTGTGAGTCACCCATTAACTAATGAAAACATGCATGCAGAGCTGGTCATATGAATAATGTTTCCAAATGTTGGCCACAGTCAATATGTTTTATTTCACTGGTTAGTGGAACAAGTTGACAACATGTGGTACACACAACTCTGGACTTTTAACAGTAAAATAAAAATGGCCTGACAGGTTTGATGGAGCTCAAGGCTCCATACTATCCTGCTACCTGAAATTCTAACCTGTTCTCATCCCAACTCATTAGATATCAACATTTTGCCTCTGCCTCTTGTTGTTGAACGAGCGCAAAAGACACCCTTTGGCTGCTGAATGAGACACTGCCAGAAAGCATTTTAAACACAGTAGTAGACAATATTGATGAATCCCAGGTTTGGGCCTAAAATGTTTGTATGCACATTTTAAGCACAGATCTGTACATACGTGCTCTTAGTGAATGAGGCCCATTGTTATGTTACTCATGTCACATGGTGTCACTGGAGCAAAACAACACACAGGACATGAATCCCGGTCTCCTGGGTCAACATCCAGTGTTTGTTTGAGCAATCCATCCACCCCATCTCCTCAATATGTGGACTGTCTCCCTCTGTGTACTAAATCAACGGCCTGGACGGGCTTAAACTGAAGCCACTTGAAACCCCTCTAATGGGTACAACGTGCATCTATATGAGTCGCAGAGGAGCGGTGACAAAATATCAGTACCTGACAAGTTGTCCATGAGACTGGGCTGAAATGGTTGCTAGTCCACCAAGTTTGCATTAATCTGGAGCTAAATATAGTCCTCAACAAATTCACTATTACCTCCAGTTTGAATTGCATTTATTTAAAAACTTTTGTGTTCAGCTGTTTTAGGAAAATACTGAGCCTTATTTATGAAACTATATATTCATAATCTCAAAAATGTTTGTACAGTAGAAAAAAATCAACTTGAGTGCCAAGGACAAAATATTTATTTAGTAAGAAAGCTCTAAGAGACTAACATCCTGATTTACTGAAGGTTTGTATGTGTAAAAAACATGTACAAATGTGATATCACCTGCAAACAAAATGTACAAACTGATCTACTAATGGTGTGCACTGAGGATTGTGTCTTTCAAATGTGCAATACAGTACACACAGTCCATTTAGTACATTTTCCTTAATAAATATGCAATATGGGCCATTCCAGTCCTAGTGTGCAAAATACTAGGAGGAGAAAATGCAAATAGGTTAATTTAGCACACGCACTGCGATTTACTAAGCCTGAAAATAATTTGCGGTGTCCTGCAATATCCCTCTTGTCAGGGGATTTATGTCCATTGTCAGACCAGATACAGGCTGAACAGCTGCCTCGTGTGCACAACAATGGTCATGAGGATACAGCTCACACCTTCTGTGCAATGAATTTATTATTTATTATTATAAGCCAATTTTTTTGTTCTTTGCCTTTTATCTTCTCTTAATTTCATTTATTGTTCATTAGTCTTTTTACTGTAGATCAACAATATGTTTATTTGCCTCTTCCACTAACCCCTCCTGCTGTGTCCACAGTGTTTGCACCTGTTGTCATTTATGCAATTGGTCACCTGCAAGACACACACCAACCAAACGTGCAATATGTCAGAATGCATATTCAAATTCCTTCCTAAATACAGTAGTACAATTTTGTTTCATGGCATTTATTGATGTAAGACAACTTCTGCCTTATCCTTTAAATACTGACATGTCAGTCACTTTCAAATGTATTAACTGTTATAATATCTGGTATTTGCTGCATTACAAACACAGAGCAGTGCCAAGATCCATATTTTCTCAGATAATGTCTTTGTTACAGGTATTATATAAAAGCAACAACATAAAATTAGAAATTAAGCAGCTACAACAAAAGCATTTCTCTCACATGGTCTAAAACGAGAGCTGTATCTTCACTGTCTAATGCCTTATTTGCATATTAAGCAGCTATCTATTTTGATTTGAAATCCTCCCACAATAACAACTGGCACCAGCATACACTGGCCCACATGTGAATATGCTTATATTTTCCACTTCCATCTTATCTCAGCTTAAATGAAGCAGTTCTGACTCATGCAGTATAATCAGGCTGTTGTGAGCAGTATGAGAGAGGAACTTTTGAACTTGATGACTTGCCATCGTCTCTGTGCCAGAGGTGAGCCAAGGACAATTTCTCATCAGCTTCTTTCCTCTATGCTTTGCAGAATTAAGGTGACACTTTAAACATGCAGCATTTTTCTTTTCCATAATTAAAGCCACAAGAACTTGAAACACTTTTTTTTATAAAGCTTGGTGAACTCTAATCCCAATCTGACACATTAAATCCTCAATCTTCCAAGAAGTGCTGAGACAACCAAAATGATGAGCAGAGGAAGATCTCAGAGCAAAGGCTGACCTTTTTTTTTCCCTGCGCTGGAAATTCTTAATGATGAGGAGCTCATATTAACAACTGGTTAGATATGGAACTCTCTGTTGGCTCTTCCATCTGTCAATCCAGAATTTATCATCAGATTTGGGGACATGGCTTTTGTCCCCAGTTGCCCCAGGTAACTGGTTTTGCATCTGAAATGCGTCCCCAAAAACAGCTTGATGGGAGGCCTTACCTTGGAATGAGCCCATATATCTACAGAGGGAGTGGGTTCCCTTCAACAGAGGCTGCCATGTTGCAGTAACATGTTTCAACATTAGCCCAGAACAGACAAACCATTTTTCAGGTGTATTGTGACCCCTTTAAGGGCCTGATTTGCAAAGATCCCAACTAAAGAGTGCTAAATTGCGTGTGCATTCTAATATATTGCAAGTGACTGCAAGCACAAAATGAAATTCAGTCCCACGGAAGTGTTAGTGGAAGAGGGACCGAAGATGGGGTATAGGCCTCTCAGGTCTCTCAGTCCAAGCAGTCTCACAGCTGGAGAGGGACTGGAGGACTCCTCGTCACAATAACAGCAGACATTTGTGCACACCGCTGGGCCAATTAGCACCTTCCTTTCAAACGTATTAAATACAGATGCAGTCACACTCACCACAAACCTTTTTCAAGCTTGGTAAATCACAGTGTGTGTGCAAGACAGCACACACTGTCCATTTAGTACATTTGCATTAATGAATATGCAATATGGGGTGTTTCTACTCTAGTGTGGAAAATACTGGTAGGACAAAATACAAATAGGTTAATTTAGCGCATGCACTGCGATTTACTAAGTACATTTGCAGGTGGTATCAAGTTTGCATACATTTTTACACACGCAAAACCTTTACTAAATAAGACCCTTGTGTTAAATTCATATCAGGTTGCATACGTAACATCTTAAGGGCCATATATAAATTGTAAATATGGTTGGAGTATAAAGTAATGCAAATTAGGGCTGCGAGAGAGTAAAGTACAACATATTAACTTTAGTTGCAAAATTAAAGATTTTATACCAATCAGTGGTCCTCATTCACAAACAGTACGTACGCACAGATTTGTGCTTAAAAGGTGTGTATGAACATTTTAGGCACAAATCTGGGATTCATCAGAATCTTCTTACCTGAATTTGTTCATACTCTGAGAACAAATTTAGAACTGCTTCAGACCATGCATACGCACAAATGATGGCAACTTGGCGGTCTTAGAAAATGTTGAAACACACCTTTGAACTAAATATAAAGCATATGAAAACTGCAGTCATTAAAAAAAGCTTTAATAAAAGTTTTGGAAGTGTTTTTATGGTTTATTTATTTGATTTTATTTTCCTTGTTTTGAAGATTTTATCATAAATATCTGTGTTTATGTTAGCACTTGTGTTACATTTTATGAATGTATTGTGCCAGATTGTTATTATTATTATTATTATTATTATTATTATTATTAGTGGCTGAAAGTCCTTGCTGGATGTCATCACTTTCACCCTCATTTTTAAAATCAGTTTTGAGGATATTTCCAATAATTTGGGTGAGTCTCTTGGGCTGAAAGATCAGGTGCTCCTTGTTTTCCACCAGTTTCCTTATTTTTCTTCTGGTCTGTTTTTCTTTTTTAACACATCAGCTTTAATGTCAAACCATTTCCTTTTCATCTGAGACACAGTCCGTTTCTCCTGGCTCACAACACAACATGCACTGCTATGGTTACTGCAGCCCAATTAGTTATTATTATAAGTTGCAAAAGCATCTTCTCTGTCCTCCTTCTCAGAGTTGGGCAGGACAGTGGTGTGTCTGCAATACAGACTGAATGTGAGGAGGCAGCGCTCAGCACTGGTAGACAGCAGGTAAATCAGAGAAATAAAACATTATTTCCTGACCATTTCACAGCAGTTAAGCTCAGAACACAAATAAACACCCCCACACACAGCGCAGCAACACCTGATTTGGCCTGAATGTGAAATTATAAAGACTTCACCACTTCCTCCATGATACTTTCCTATGGAAACATATTTCCTTATATAGAGAAAAGGGTGTGTGACAGTATGTAGATTGCAGGCAGTGGGTACGAGCCGGTCAGATTAGAATGACTCTGATTTACTAACATACGCATGTTTGTACAAACAAACTGGGCAGGTGCACGTTTCATCAATCAGACAGTGACTTTGCATGGGAACTTTTTTTTTGTGCACACAGTCAGAACATTTCTATGCACATGTTTTAATCAAAACATATACATATTGAATAGAAGAAGCAGGTGTTTGTTTTTTTTTTAGTTCTGGAGCTCTCCTAAATCATGGGCCCAAAGACCTGAGGCCTGGCCCAAAATTCAGGACATTGCAAATTGTACTAGGGATGTAACAATACATTCAACACATGATTTGATACAATTTCCGATACTGGCTTCACAATACGATGAGCCTGCAGAAAAATTATGACTGAAAAATATTACTGCAATTATTTCTCACCTAAAAAAACAACATTTCTGTGGTAGGATGTAGCTGCAAAACTATGTAATGAATGTATATTTTAAAAATAAATATTTATATATATACACACACATACATATACATATATACATACATACACATACACACACACACACACACACACACACACACACACACACACACACACACACACATATCTTAAATAATATAGGATTGTCCTTTTCTTTGCTCAGGTGGTGTTGACTTGAGCTTCTCACCATGTTTCCAGGTGACATGCTGCATCATGTTGGTTGTGCTACTTGTGTAGATCATCACCCTCTTGCAATATTTACATGCAGCCTTAATGTTGTCTGTGATCTTCTCACCCTCTTCATTTTTGAACACAGAGGGTCCTATCTTACACTGATCTAAAGCACAAGTGGAAAGAGTGAGGCGTAATGGATTTAATTTATTCAAGGTGTGTCCAAATCCACTTTTGCCCTCTTGCGCCAGGGGAGCAGGGGTATCCTGCCATGTCCTGCCCCTTGCACCACCAGCATACACCTATCAGATGTGCCCAAGGGCCCTCATTAATACGCCAGAAAGTCAGCTCTCATCACCTTTAAGAAACAGGTGCGCCAGGAGCACAGGCGATGGCAGCATGACAGCGGATTTACCAGGAGGAAACAAAGAGAAAAGATTTTCAAAGCCAGGAGACAGATCTCCTGGTTTGATCTGTGAAAATATATCATCCTCATCTCCTCCATCCCACTAACACTACTTTGAGTGTAGGAGACAGAATTTGAAAGTGTTTCTGAAGTTTGAAGTGCGCAAAATTACGCACAGTATATCCAACCAGCTCTGTCTGAAGTACACATACCTTTTTCACTCCGCATCAGGCCAGTCTCGCGCAGTCTTACACGCTCTGCTCTTAAAAATTGCATCACAATTCATTTTTCCTCTCAATCGATTTCAGTCATCACACATTTGTATCAATTTTTAACTTGTCTCATGATGCATCATTACATCCACAAATAGATCCACTACTACATTTTGCACTAGCAGTAAAATCATACAGGATATCCTCCAAAATTCAGCCCTGGTTTTGAAGCCAAGAATTCCTACATAAGGAGGAAGAGGAGGTTGACCTGTACCTGCTGAGAAGACACTCATCTGTACACAGTATCATTCACTGATCTCAAGCCTCTGAGGATCGCAGAGAAAAGGACCCAGAGTGTCTCTTGCAGGTTTTCCAGGGGTGAGGAGCCAGAGCATACATATTTACAGTGAAATGTCATTATCAGTGACTCACCCAGGGAGCCTCCTTCTGAATGTGTGTATTCAAGGAGAGGTAATTCCAGCCGCAGACTGTTATATGACCATAGTGTTGGAGGAAAAGGGGAGGAATATGATTTGAACCTGGATCATTTATTACTCCAGCGCCTCTGTGGCTCAGGGTTCACTGCAGAAGGTTGCACATTTCCAAGTTGTTCCACTCAATCCACCTCGTGCCCATGCCCCCCTGCAGATGGACCAGTGAGAGGAGTTCTGATTTGAGTCGTAAGGACAGCTGGGAGTGACACACGGTATGAAATCGGGACTTGGAAGCCCCCTCATTCATTCACCTATAAATAGAGACCATGCATGCATGACAGATGGACGGAAACCTGGCGATTCTGTAGACATCTGCTTGTCTGAACTCTGTCCACACGGACCTCACTGCATGTTTTTCATTACCTTCTCCCCAGCCACCTTGTGCATGTGCACTGGAGAGGGAAATGTGAAAGTTTCACCACAAGTCCCAAGTGAAGCCATGCTGCTGAAAGGCCAAAAGATTGTTTGTTCTGTCATAACCATCCGTTTCAATTCAAGAGATTTACATCACTAATGTGCTCTAAGTTAGTTAGTTGATCTAAAGACAAAAAGTAAATTATTCAACTAGGTCAACAAAATATTTTTTTAGTTTATTTAAAAACATTACATTACATTATTTAGGTATTTAACATGTGTATGTGTGTGAGTCAACACAGTATGAGGTGATGCAGAAATTGCAGTAAAAATGGTCAGTAATGTTTTTTAGACAAATTAAGTTTGGGAAACACTGTGATAGATGACAGAAATACACTCATTAATGTCATCCAGCCAGACCCGCCGGACCGTATAAGGAAGACAGCTGGGAGGAGAGCTAAGCTAACCTAAAAGAGCTAGCCTGAAAGCAGCGCATCATCATCAGTCCACTTTGATCATACATTGTCCTCCTCACACCCTCCACGTACTTATCACAACATTACCTTTGAGAATAAGCCATGAGTTTGGCAAATGCAGTGGTATCTAACACAAGTGTGGCTGGAAGTAATGTTACTGTAGCTAGTAAGTCAGTGTTTGTTAGCTGGACATGCTAACACTTTTAATCCATTTCCCATACATTAGGTATGTTCAAGATGAACTGTGCCTCGCCTGGAGAGTAGACGAGATCAGGCGGCCGCAGCAGGAGGTGGAGACAAAAAGCTGCAGTCAAGTCGGACAGTTTTCAACAGACTTACGAGAGACTAGAGGAGGAGACACGAACATCCTGTCAGATCACCTGTAGGTTCCCTGTAGTCTGCAGATCATGATCATAGCTGAAGAAATAAAGTGCGTTCTTGATCGTTGATTGAAGTTAAAATAGAAGAGATCCTCCTTTTGACACATGTAACATCTGTTCTTTTATCTGCCTTGTAAAGCACTAAACTGTTCTTTTGATAAGTCATATATATATAACCTTTATTATTATCAGACACAAAATATCTACTTGCTGACAGATTAAAACTTCATTGCACAACAGAAGATCGATATGTCCAGCATTAAATATTACAATTACACAGAAAATTAGTATTTTATACAACACTTGGTGTTTGTTGTCAAAATTAAGAGCCAATCAGAGCCTGTCAGCTTGTCAATCAGGTGACAGCCAGGCGTGTGCAGTCGGTGGAGGGCAGCTGCGGCATCTGGCACTACAAACTGCGACCGCCTCGATCTCGTGAGGTTATCGTTGCCTACATGTGCATGACGTCAGAGCAAGTCGGGATCAAGTCGGACACAAATCTAATTGGCATGCATTGTGCGCCAACTGCCGCTGATCGATTCTGCGCAGGCCTGGCTCATCTCGAACGCACCTATTTGCTCTTGTGCTCTGAGTTTTTGAAAGACACTAATCAAACACTGAGTATCACTGTTCGCAGAGGACAATGCTTCACCATTGTGATGTCATGAGAGATTGTGTCATGGAGAGGAGATATATCCCCTCCTGATGGCTGCAGCAAAGACTACAGCCCATCATGGAATCCACTGAAGGACTACAAAACCCATAGTCAGGGGGCAGTCAGGACAAGGATTGCCGCCCAGCTGAACCAGATGAACTGATTACCCCAGTGAGGGTGCAAAGACTGCAGTGAGCAGTGTGTATGAAAGACTGACTGCTCTGAGGCAAACAGAGAGGAGCAGTCCTTTAGTTTTGTTTATCTTCTGAAAATAAGCTGCCCTGTTATGAGAAGACTCAATACACTGATATTAAGTTTGAATGCAAAGCCTGGCTGTCTTTATTCCCTGCACCCACAACTCAAAAGTTCCCAACCTCTCAAGACATCACACCATGAAGACAAATGTAAAGCTTGATAGGCCTGCGGTGCAATTGTTATGTTTGCTAATCTATGACTGAACAGTTTCTGTTTGCAGGAGGGGCTTAGCAAAGCGTCAGTTCCTTGTCTGTCGTGTTGGAGTCTACGAAGGTTAAGTCTGAAGTCTCCTATCTTATAACTCTCCAGGCCTCCTCTATTCTCCTGCCTCTAATCATTTCTCTCCCTCCCTCCTTGGACTTATGTTAATTTTTTTGAAAGAGTTTTCTTGCTTGGTTTGGTTTAAATATAACTGTGTTTAGCTATCTGGTTCATCTAACCTCATCATTCATTTCAATAATATTAATGTGGCAGGTAAGGATATGGTTTATTCACCTGTCTGGTGTCCAACTATTATTCTGAACCATAAGCATAAACCTACATTATCTGATGATATGCCAACACAGACATGACTTTTATTAAAAGGCATACTTCACCCAAAAATGAAAATTTAGTATTTATGTACTCACCCCCGTGCTGATCGAGGGGTGTGTTTATTTTGTTAATCCATAAAACACTGCTGGAGTTTCACAGGAAAACGTTGTTGCAGAATTTCCCAAACAATGGAAGTGAATGGTGGCCAACAAACATAAAAGAAAAAAAAAAAAAAGAAAATCTGGAAAAAAAAAACATATAGTGCCCCCATACCACTTGTCTGGTGTAATCCAAGCCACCATACACCAAGTTCAAACAGTGTGTATGTGAACGTGACTCCAAGCTAAGGCTCTACAGTGAAGATTCAGGCTAAAAACATGGTGTCAACTTGGCTCTGGATTCTTTGTCGTGTATGTTGTGTTGTCAACTTTTTTTTAAATATTATCTTTATAATGTTGGAACTGGGGCTAATAGGGGTCTGGCTAATCTTAAACTCTATCCTTCCAGTTCATACAACACCACAGAAGTTGATGTGCTATCAGTCAAAAAGTCAAGGTACAGTCGTCTACTAAGAAAGGGAGTGTGTCTGAAAAGAAATGGTGCTTTCTGGGGTGTCAGTGTTCCTCAAATAGACACGTTTTCATTTATTTTGGCTGATTTGAGGCCCTCTAAAGGTCCAGCTACAACCTTTATGTGAAACGCTGTTCTAATGTCTAACAAACTGGCCTGGACTGCTTGGTAATAACATTGAATCCAATCTGCAGGTATTTTTCCACACATTTCTCAACCTCAGCCCAACTATTATTGGAGATTTTGAAGCAGCGCTTTAGATGGCTCTCTCCACCAACATCATCAAAACAACAAATGTGGGAATTTCTTTCAGAAGAATGTTGTTCATTCCTTCAGCTGAGTTCTATTCACTGGGAGAATCTATGACAAGGAGCTCTGGAACTATTCTAGAGGCTTGTGGTAGTAGGGGAAACATTATGTTTGTGGTTAAATAGGAATGTCAGAAGCACTAAAAGGGTCTGACCTCCACATCCTCACTGTCTGCCTCTGTGTTAGACTACTTCCTGTTTCTAGCCATGACTCCTCCAGCATCTCATTTCTTTGTGCACATAGCATGCTCTCTTTGCTGTGAAGGCATTATGTCCATTTTAGTACATTTCACCAGACTAGTCTCCAAAGAGGTGTTTGTGTGTTCTGCAGTGGGAGAGGAGACACTGCAGAACGCATCCACAGGTTACAACCTGTTTAGTGTGGCATTTAAATGAAAATTGACTCCAAGGTCAAAGAAGGTTTATGTGTTTACATCTGCTGAACATATATTTGATTAATATAGTGAAACAGATGCTATCAGTGCTGTACTATCCATTCCATTTAGAAGCAATATGGACTTTGGCACGAGAGCAAAGATTGCACTCTGGCCAGAGGATCAGTAACAGCTGGAAGAGTTGCCAACGGGATGTCCAAAGAAAAAAATGAGAGGTAAATTGACTGAAAGACAGTTTAGATTTAGAAATAGACTGAAAGAGATTTGCTCATTTGGAACTCTGGGAAACAAGCATTTTCACCGTGACAGATGAGGCAAAATGTAATGGGTGAGTCCAGAGGCCATGCAGGGTGACCTTTTTTCCCTGTCTGTGTTTTTTTTAATGTCCACACAGACAGAACAGAGGAGTCCAACATGTCCAAAAGCAGAAGAGTTGTCAGATCAACAGACAACACCACCAACACCCCTGGGGTGCCTTCATGACAACAACAATGCAAACATTACCCGGGTTATGCCTGAATTCAAATAACACACTTATTTCCACACAAGAGGATGAAATACACTAATTCTAGAAAGTAGAGGCAGCTGTCTTTTTTCAGATAAACAAGGCAACAACCTGATAGTGTTGCTATGGTGGCTACGGTTGGACAGGTGTTTGTCTTGTCCCTCTGAACAGAGAAAATGTAACTGTAATCTGGTTTGGATAATACTGACCCTGAGCTATGGAGCCAAATGTGCTATAAGCTGTGGTCTCAGACCTTGTGTGTTCATAATTGGTGTGTTTGGATTTGCAGACCAATAGGCTAATTCTATTTCCTGTAGATGTGTTGGGTCTGACCTTGTTTGGGCAGAGGTTCATCATGACCTTATCTGTGAGTGAAGACTATCCAAGAGGACCAAAACACCAGAACATATGGGCAAAAAGATAAAATCTACGACACTAAGAATGTGTCCATCAGCAGGAACTCCCATTCTCTGTCACTGAGTGTGATATGTAGATGGTCCAAAGGAGGGGAAAAAGCAGGAAAGTTGGACTCAACAGCATTTCTGGCCATGTCCTGAAATACTGCACTAACCAGCTAGCCTCTCTTACATCACTGGTCCAAAGCATCAAGCGGCCATCATGGTCCCTGTGCCAAAAAACAACAGCACTGTCACCCGGCAGCCTGACATCAGTGTTGATTAAGTTCTTTATGAGGCTGGTAAAAGACTTCATCTACTCATCCCTGCCCACCTCATTCAAGCCTCATTCACTCAGTTTGCCTACAGAGCCAACAGGTGCAGAAACACCATCTCCAATCTCTTCCACACCACTTTGTCTAACCTGGATATGGCAAGGGGGAACTGTGTGAGAATGCTTTTCATTGACTACAGATCAGCCTTCAACACCATAGTCCCACTCACCCTGACCATAACGATAAGGACCCTGTGACTGAACATCAAACTGTGCTTCCTCACCAGCCAGCCCCAGGTGGTTTCGGTGGGCAGACTGACCTCCAGCTCACTAACCCTCAGCACAGCTGCTCCCCAAGGCTGGATTTTGAGCCCCCTGTTGTATAACACCTGTACCCACAACTGCAAAGCCACTAATAGCTCCACCTCCATCATCTGAGACAGAGTACAGTAGTAATACAGACACTACAACAGACATCTTGCCTCATTTTTCAAACAAACAACCAGCAGAAAATAAAGCAGCCACATAATTTTAATTAAATAATAAACAAAGAAAGTAAAAGAAAGCACAGACCCACTCCCATTGTGCAGCCGATCTTAAATGTCCATCCTTTCCATGAATTAAATCATTGGTCTCCAAATCCTTTCAAATTCTCCCAGTCTGTCACCAAGGATATGTCAGATTCTCTTATCAGTCAGTAGTGATATCCAAGCTTTAAAAGTCTTCTTCCAGAGCAAAACAATTAGTTTCTTTGTACACAGGAGGCCATTGGATAGACGATGGTGCTGTGTGTTCTGTAGAACTCTAAAAACACTTGAATAAAATGAAAATATTGCAACCCAAAATTCCTCTAGGCTAGAGCGTAGTGTATAACTATGTAATAAATCTGCATTTGCTTGGTTACATTTTTCTCATACCACTGACATTCCTGGGAAAACTTTATGTAGCTTTACCTTTGAATAATGCAACCTGTGTAAAATTTTAAACTGCATCAAGCAGTGTCTAGCATTGTTGGATCAATTGTTAACATATTTCACGCCCTTCTCCCAGGTGTCATTAGCTATTTCCATTCCTAATTCTTTCCCTTTTCATACCGTCCACATTCATTTATCCATGTTCTTGCAATAGATTATATATAAATGAAACTGCACGTCTTTCTGTTATACAGTCTCAGAGACACTGGTCCAGCTTGTCAGGTGTTGCACTCTCAAAACTGTCTTCACAAAATGTCTAATCTGAAAGTATCAAAAGAAATCTGTTTTTGATGGTCCATATTTCTCCTGAAGCTGCCAAACTGATGCAAACATCCCCTGAGTGTCTTGATCCCCAACACAATAGAGTCCGAATTGCTTCCATTGATCAAAGGTTCCATCCATTATTGAAGGAGTATATGACAGATGTTCAGCCAATGGCAATGTAAAGGACAGATGTCTAAGTTTAAATTGCTTTGCTACTTGTCTCCACATCTGAATAAAACAGTGTATAATTGGATTATAGTTGTAGTATGTTTTTTTTAGATGAGTGGGAGACATTAGGAGAGCACCAGTCAAGTAGGGAAGACAGTCCTCCTGCTCCATGTCCAGCCAACCTGTAAGCACAATTGTCTCATCTAGCCAGTAGGAGATAAAATGAATTTTTGCTGCCCAATAGCAGTGCATAAAATGTGGGAGGGCCAGCCCACCACTCTTTTTACACAGATGCCCCTTTCTGATCCTATGGGATTTATAGTTCAAGATAAATGGGAGAACCATAGAGTCTATTTTTAAAAAAGGTTTAAGTAAGGCATATAGGTTGACAGGTGTAGTAATTGTTTTCCAGAACTCTAGTTTATTTTGTAAACTTGTCCAATATAGCCATAAAATTAGTTTCAAATAGAGCATTATACTTCTTTGTATTCTCTAACCCCAAGTATGTGAATTTTTCCAAAGCCAATGGAATCTCTTCAACCACACCCACATCCTGCAACACACAGACATCAACTCAGTTTTCCCCCAGTTTGTCTGATATCCAGAGAAATAACTAAATAATTCAGTTGTCTCTAAAAACAAAAAAAAAACAGGCATAGAAATCTGTGGCCTCATTATGTACATCAAAATATCGTCTGCGTATAGCCATATTTTGTTTATGTGTATTCAGTGTCATAACCACGAATTTCACCGTTTGCTTGAATTGTCATAGTGAGGGGCTCTAATGCAAGTGCAAATAGCAAGGGTCCAAGAGCGCACTCTTGCCTGGTACCCCTGTACAGGTTAAATGCATCTGCGACTGTCTGGTTAGTGAGGATTCTAGCATTCTAGGGTTTGTATATACCAATTTAATCCATGAGATAAATCTTGCTCCAAATTCAGTTTTTCTTGGACAGGACCATTCTACACAATCAAAAGCCTGTTTAGCATCTTAACTCAGTATGAAGTCTTCCTTAGATTGCCTGAGGGAGTACATGATATTGAAGAGGCCCCTGAAATCATGAAACGAGTGTCTGTTTGGAATAAACCCTGTCTGATCAGGGTGTACCAGTTTAGCCATGTGAGGGCTGAGCTTTCTGGTCAAGCCTTGAGCCAAGATTTTCTGTTTGGTGTTTAAAAATGACACTGGCCTTTATGAACCTACCTGCTCTAAACTGTTCCCTTTCTTTGGAATAAGCCTTATGGTGGCTTCATTTAATGTCGGTGGTAGTGTATCACTCTCGAAGGCCATCTTAAGCATCCTCTGCAGATATGGAGCTATTATATTGCTAAACTTTTTATAAACTCCTTGCATATCCCGTTTGATCCCAGGCTCTTTGCCGTATTTTAAAGAGTTAATTGTTTTTCTTATTTCATCATTTGTAATGTCCGCCTCTAATGAACTCTGATCCCTATCTGATAGTGTTGGTGTATTTAAAAACTGTTTCATAACCTCAGGTGCGTAGGCTTGAGAATTGTAAGATTTTTCATCTCCACCTCCATCATCAAAGTTGCAGAAGACACTGTTAGGCCTGATCACCCACAACAAGAAATAGATGACCTGGGACAGCAGATACACCCAACTAAATATCAACAGAGAACCTATGAAGAGGGTCTCCAGCTTCATATATCTCAGTACACACAGACAGACAGAGGCATGACTTCCTGCGACAACTGCATACATTTGTGGTTCCATCTCCTGAAGACTCTCTACTCCTCAGCTGTTGAGGACAAGTAATATCACCACCTGGTAAAAGAAGTGCTTCAACCACCACTGCAGTGCCTTGCACCCGAGACTGGTAAGTTCAACTGAATACCCCAGCAGATTACACATCTTGTAATTACAAGTGTAGGGGCAAAGGATGAACCCCTCAGGAGGCCGGCAGTGAAGGCAAAACCCCTCAGGAGGCCAGCAATGAAGATGGAGGTGGGATCTCTCTGGAAGCTGGTAATGAGGCTGGAGCACAAGAGAGACAGCTGGCACCACAAAGTTCCACTGCTGCTGGATAAGCTTCTAGCATCAGACAAACATCTGGAGAGCAGAACAAAAGTCCAGAGGCAGGGGAGCTGAGCATGAGAACAGCAACAAAACCCTAAGGCCGAGACAGTTTGGGGAATTTTGTGATAGCTTATGGTGACTATGATTGGGTACTGAACACTGTACTTTTATAGCTACCAACTAAATTACATCAGTACTGCTGAGTACCAATTCAAGTTAAATCAATCTGTGCCAAATCTCAATACCTGGGAGTGCATCTGGTGAGTAATACATAGTGTCTCGAAAAAGAAAAAGACAGCAAGGGAGAGACATTAAAGTGACCATTACCAGCAGATTGCTCAAGCAAGTCAAATTTCCCTCTGGAAAGTATTCGACTCTGGTTCTGAAACCAAAAGCGGTCACAAGTGTGGTTTAACTCAAAACGTGGTGCAAACAGCACTCGCTGCAGTATAAGTTGTGTGAAATGTAAAGGTAGCAGGCAAGACATTTAACCAAATACAGTGCACCATTTATCATGGTCTGAAAGCTAAATCCCCCACAGCAACCACAGCCAAAATTCAAGCCCGCAGCCAGCATCTACACAGTGTCACTTAACCTGTGGACATCAAAACTTTAAGTAAGGCATCAACAACTTTATCTTCCTGTTCAGGTAAATAAACAGCTTGTTGGATATGTAGTTTTTGGTGTTAACTAGACTGTTTACTATGATAACTCTCTTAGCCTTTTTCCTAGCATTAGCCAACATTCAGCCGCTAGTGGTGTCTGAAGCTTCTTTCTAACATGATATTTTGTGTGCTACAACAGTGTGAAATTTGTTAGCAGGTCTGAAACCTTACTAAGAAACCAGTGTTTGTGAATTGCAGACTACTAACAGGGAAATACTACAGTATGCAAGCACAGTTGTAATGACAACAGCAACTTGACAGGGAAGATGTTTCATGTGTTTTGTTCACAACACAAACAGCAGTGTTGCCCTGGTGACAGACTGGCGAGCTGTTGTAGAGATGGGTTTGAGACAGGAGGGGGGAATTTTGTTGTGTGTAAAGTGCTCTAAATGAATAACAAAATATAAATATAATATTTATAAATATAAATAAGTTACAATGTTTAAATTGAGAAGTTTGCTCTTTTTTTTTTTTTACAAATGTTATTGTATTTTTTTTATATTACAGTGAGAGTAAGGTAAGGTACTATCAGGTATCAGCACTGAATTCCAGTTACCAGTCAAATATGAATGGTAACCAACTGACTGAACTAAATTCCTCCAATATTATTTTAAGCTACAGCATGGACAAAGTATCTGTGTACATATGCTGTATTTATGTAAGGAGAGCAGATATCAACGGAGTGACTATCAGTTTCTAATAAAATAAAGCAAACACTTCAGTGAATACTTCAATCCCTTCAGTAGGAATACAAATAACCAACTGCCTGATGTAAGAGTCTTTAGTTCTGTTTGCACAGAGCCTCTGAGCCTCACTTCACCACCATCATGCTGGTCAAGCTGCAGTTTACAGCCCAGAAATCAAATTGGAGATGTCTGAAGAGACGACAGACTCAAGCAACACAGCTGATTTGAAATGGTGAACAGTGAAAGATGACAATGGTTCCAACTGCATGGACACCCCACCCCATAAAATGTACTTTAAATAAGAAGCCAAGCACTATACCTATAAACAATATACATATCTTTACTTAGTTCATGTTTAATTTGTATAATGTTGCATTAAAAAAATGCAAAAATAGCCACTTCCTTGAATAAACCGTAGTATGACACAAATTACATCTTTGAAGACATACAACACATAAAACCAAAACATTTGCTATTGGAGACAATGGGACATTCTTTTTATATTTCTTTTTCATATGGGTATGCATATTTGATTTTAATTAACTTCAGGGATTCTGTGTAAAGCTGTTACTCTCCATCTTAATTCTTAGCAGACTTTTACTCTGTGGTTTTAAGTAATGAGCAAAACATAAAATTCCAGCCCTAACCACCAAATTCCACCATGCAGCACTCTGTCAGAACATTTAAAAGCCATAAAAAGATTTATATACTTTATCCAACATCTTTGTTTTGAGTATCCAAGATTTACCCCCTGAAGGTTTGAAAAAGAAGGATTGGAGCTCCTTCATGTAGTATCAAAAGTTACCTAAAAGTTAAAAAAAAAGCTACTGCTGCACAGTCTCTTCTCTACTGTGCACCTGCATGTTCAATCTGTTCCAGATACTCAGTTTGGCATCAAAATGCAGCCAAATGCACTCCCTCTGGTCAGTGGCCCTAAAATTGATATTATGCAACTGTAGGTACTCCTCTAGCATCAGGTTTTACACTGCAGGGCTCTGACGTCAAGTAATAACAATAAATTTCCAGCATCTGGGTACACATTCAAAATAAAGAAAATATCTTTGATATACATAAAAGATGGACAGCGTTTTTCCACTTGCCAATCTACTGTTGTAGATTTTGATCCATGCCCATGCATCAGAAGGAGAAAGCACATAGGAGTCCACTGTGTCTTAATGTTGAAACAACTTGGCCAGGGAGAATGAAAGAATAATCAGTACACGCTTTGTCCTGATGCTCCCCTCAGTTCTAGAGAGTCAGTCCTTCAGGAATAGTCTATAAGGCTTCACAGATAATGCCATAAATAATCTATGCCCAAATATGGTCAGACCCAACATATCTACAGCATATAAAATTAGTCTCTTGGGAAAACAAGGGAAGTATGGATTAACAAGGTCTGAGAACATAGCCTAGCAATCTCTGCTCCCAGCTGCATCTGTTTAGAGGAAGTTTAGTGCAGACCTTCCAATAACCTCAAGGCCTTAGTATGAGCCCTAAAATTCCCAAACACTTTCCAAAGTACACAACTGAAGCAAAACTATCTTGGATAAAAGCATGGTTATTCTGTGCTGGTGATGTCATTTGGAGCCAGAGCCTGCGCAGTAGTGACCAGTGTTGTACTGTGATTTTGAGTTCCCGACTACACTCCCTGCCAGCTCTGTCGTGACCAGAGATCAGCTGTCGATCATGGCAAACCCTGTTTGAAATCCTGTTTTTATATCATCAAAAAATGAATTAAACCAATGTGAAAAGAAGAATGAAAAGTTGAGTAAACATCATTGTGATAAGAACCACCAAAAATGACGGGAACCATCTTTGGGAAAAGTTTATTTGACATGATTTTTAGTTCACCCCATGCCCCTCCTATTAAGATTGTGAAATCAGACCTGTACTGCAGCCTGCCACCAGGGGGCAACAGAGGTGCTTTGGCCTCACTTTTAGAAAGTTCATATTGTCCATTTCGGGGCGGCAGTGGTTAGCACAAAGCAAGAAGGCCCTGAGTTCAATCCCCCAGCTCCCCGACTGGGGCAGGGCCTCTCTGTGCGGAGTTTGCATGTTCTCCCCGTGTCTGCGTGGGTTCTCTCTGGGTTCTCCGGCTTCCTCCCACAGTCCAAAGACATGCATGCTAGGTTAATTGGTGACTCTAAATTGCCCATAGGTGTGAATGTGAGTGTGAGTGGTTGTCTGTCTATGTGTCAGCCCTGTGATGAACTGGCGACTTGTCCAGGGTGAACCCCGCCTCTCACCCAATGTCAGCTGGGATAGACTCCAGCAGCCCGCGACCCTTACAGAATAAGCGATTAAAGAAAATGAATGAATGAATATTGTCCATTTCTTTGTAATGTATGGTTTGGATTTAAATAACTGTTGGTTATGTAAATTCATATATGTAATGCAACTTGAACAACGTAACTTATGTACATATGTAAATTACATATGAGCAACTTACTGTATTATATATAATGGAGCACCGAGTAGTGTGAAGACGCTATTGGATTTGCTTGAATTCTTCTTCATTTTTGTTTTCTCTCATTTTTGAGGGGCTAAATGTGCTCGATAGCATATGAAACTTGGCACACACGTAAGTCGTGATGAAAAATTTTGTCTGATATAATTTTTGGCAGTGGGCGTGATCAAATAACTTGAAAAAACTCTAAACAGCAACCCCCGCAGCGCTTTCTATCCACATGCACCAAAATCATAATGCACATGTATCATGCCCAGACACATAAAAATGTCTTCATGACCCACAGCCTAAACCTAACAGGAAGTCATAAATTTTGAATTTTATGTTCAATTTTAGCATTTTCCACGCATTGTATTTTAAAAAACTTGAACAGAATTCATCATAACTACTTAAAAATCAGTGTGTACCATCTAATGTAGTTTGTAATCAAAAGTTATTAAAAGATTTAGCTATCGTTGAAGGGCGTGGCATTGAATTTTGATGTCTCGCCAAGCAATGGAAAATTGCTTTAACTTTAGTATAAATTACCCAATCTACACCAACACCACCAACATATGATAAGAGTCCCACTCTGAACACATCTAGATGACACTTTTCAGTCGTAGTCATAGTGCCATCTATTTGCTACAGGAAATTATATGTTTTTATTTATTTATTTATTTAAAAAGGATCCCCATTAGCTAGTGCCATTGACACAAGCTAATCTTCCTGGGGTACAAATCAATTCATCATATTGACATGCTCCTCCTAGCAGGTTAACCATCTCTAATTCAAATCTGGTCAGAAAGGCCTTAAGACCTTGGCAATGCTATCTTGTGAAGATTGTGATGTATTGCCAAATGGTGTTGCCATGACGGCATGGGAAATTTCTGTGTTCTACCAAATCTCAGGAAGTTGTATTAACTTCAGTGTGCTTGGTTGAATCTCCCTGACAGGTCACATGGTTGATAATAGTCCAGGCCTGAACATATGATATGACTTTCGTCCCTTGAAACAGCAGGCTAAACAATTTATTTTAAATCGAGGCAATCCAAAAGTAATGGAAAGAAATCAAATTGCATTACTTTAATATTGTGATACTTGGATTAGGTTACTGACTACATTTTTTTAACAGGTAATTAGTCATTAGGAATAAATTTTTAAAGTAACCCTCCAAAAACCTGTAGATACCACTGCCGATAGAAAACAGTTCCTACATGAAACTGGACAAAGAGACATTGATGTCATGAGACACTGAACTTATTTTTTACCTTAAGCCAAGTACCATTTAGTTCCATTATATTTAAGAGATGACAGACATTTTAAAAACTCTGAACATAAACAGATGAGAAGAAAAAAAATTATTTGGTGATGAATGTTCTTTTAAAACATTTTAACACCAGTAGTCTTACCAATTTTGGTTCATTTCTGTACATGGTTGGAGATGCAGAGAATATTTGTTGCTCTGTATGAGTGGTGTTTTTAAAAAGAGTGTTAAATGTTCAATGACCACAGCCACATATGCTAACAGTACACGTGCTAACAGCCAAACATGCCAACAGCCTCACATTCTAAAGGGGCCTTCACATGACAAGAAATTTGCTCTTCGCTCACCGCCAGGTAGGACGAAGAGGCGCCAAGTGGACGCGGTGGAGCTCAGGTATACGTCATCAACAAGTGCGAGCTATTCACCGTTGCTAGGCAACACCAAATGTTACTTGTCACTCCAGAAAGAAAAAGGATGAGGAGGAAAAAGCACACTCCTCTTCTGCAAACACAAACCACAATTCTATGTAACAACATGATAGGATTTACTATTGCTGAGCTAAACGACAGTTTATCTAGCTACGAAGCACTGATCCTGTCACTGTGTCTGCCTGGAATAGCTAACGTACACAAATAGCTAACCTAACGTTAGCATTGTATTTAGCTTAACGGTACTTCGTAAACTCTGCCTAATCACAAGCCTGGTAGCCCGACCTGACTACTGACATTTTGCCAAGCAATACTCTTCCTGCTGAGATCGTGGTATGATTTTAATGTGATGTTAAACAGTTCTGGGAACTCGGAAACACAAAGAATGAGTTTTTCTTTCTTCCATTTTCTCTCCCTCCTCTGTTTGTATGTGTTGCTTCTGACTACGTCACATAGAGCTGTTATCTCATTGGTTGTGCTTTGAAAGGTCAGCGGCAAACAAGGTCAAAGTTCAAATAATTTGAACTTTGGGCACAGTGGTGGGTGGCAGATCAGAGCGGTGCGCCATGCTGAGGGTAGCGGTGCCACTTGGTCGGGTGACACCGCTCTCTCCATAGAAAAATAATGGGACAGCCAGCGCAAAGCGTTTTTACTGCTAATCATGTGCAGAGGCCTTAACAGTCACACTAACAGCCACACATGCTAACAGCCACTTATATTCACCTGTGCAGGTTCATTTCATCTACAGTCTCACACACTCAAACAGTTCATGACAGTTTGTTTGACATGAATCTTGTTACTTTGCTTGTATCCTCACTCTGTTTAAATGGAGTGCACACACACTGTGGGGTTAAACAAGCTCTTTTCTGTTATATTGTGTTACCTTGTCTTTGACTTACTGTGGTTGTTGGGGGCGGTTCACTTCCTGGTTTAGCAAAAGATGCATCTGTGGGGTAGGGCTTCTTAAATCTGAAAGCCAGCTCATCAGACCAAACCATGTGCTGCTAAGTCAGGGGGTGGGGGTTGGGCTTTAGTTAGTTTTTGCCTTGTATTAGCTGTAGTTAGTGTCCATCTTGTTTTCCCCTTGTGTGTTATTTGGTTTGACCTGGTCACTATATCTGTTCACTGCTGCCTCCACAACAGTTTTGTTCCCTCCTCGGCCACAGAGACAGCTGCTCCATGAAAGAGGCTGTTTATGGACTCACAGGTATGTTCAAAAATTAATTAATTAATGAATTGTATGAAATGTTTATGAGTGTTAATGTTAGAGGTGACAAATGGAGGACACCGTCTTTTAATTTTGTAGCTTTCCCAAATGTTATTGGTTCTCTGGCCTGAACTCATGTGAGTATTTAAAGTTTTTGTCCAGTCTGTACAAGACAGACTTCATCATACTCTAATGTCTACTGTCATTTAGTTTATTTGAAGTGTAGTTTTGAAGTGTTTCATGTTTATGTTGGGAAATATAAAATGTTCCACCATTTCCTGTAGTCCACAATGTCCACATCACCTGTAGCAGCTTTATACATTAATGTCCTGTTGAAACCAGTGAGACCAAATGTCCTCCTTTCTACTGATTTCTCTTGTTTCTCCTACTTTCCTTTGAATGTGTGCCCAGATAGCACGCATACGTCTCACCGACGTGGGCCTCAGATCGTGCGTCGGCATTCTACTCCTGACGTCTGTAAATGAATCGGAGAAGCATCGGCCCATAGCAGGGACATGGTCTGCCAGAGGGCGGGATTATGCGCGCCATTTCAAAGTCAGCGATAGGTCAACTGTGGATCGATACATTGCACGTTATCCAATTGGTGCCAATGGAACTGAGAGCAGGCTTTGGAGACGGAGAGGCTACTTCATGTCAGCCAGGACTAGTCTTCAGGTAAGCTCACTTAAAGTAAATATATAAAAAATAGCTGTTTTATAAATATGACATACAGGGTTAGCAAGATAAATCGTGATTTAGCAATATAAGTTGTTAAGCCCTGACTGGGTATGCTAGCACAGGTGAAGAGCCCAGATGTCGACTTCTAACAGGCTAGCTAGCTAGCTTAGCAAACGTTAGTTGCTTAGACCTGACCAGCAAATGTATCAACTATCTAGCTCTAACTTAATTTAGCCTTTGCTAGGTAGCCATAAGTCTTTCCAGCACTTGAACAGTCTCCATCTGGACAACAAATCAGTGTTGAATTTGGGAAAGGGTCAGGTAACGTTAGTTAGCATTAGCTGTTAGCTAGTAGCTGGTGGGCTTTGGTGTTTTTATGGCTGTGGAGCTAACTTTAGCGGTTAACTGGCAACTAATGAAGGGAAGCTGTATTTGTAAATATGGCTTGGTGTAACGTTTTCTCATAGTTCGGTACTGGTTATGGGCTATTGTTGGTGTGTTTGTACTGTAAGTGAAGTTAATATCCACTTCATGTAGGTGTGTCTGAGTTTAGTGCAGCGTCTCTGGAAAATATAAGAGACTCCAGTTGTTTCTGTCATGTCACTCCAGTCAACCCCCCGCAAACTTTTTGTGGTTCATATTTTCAAGTCATGCTTTCTGCTGGTGCTTCATACAGTGTTGCCTGTGACACTGTATTAAGCATGGGTTATTTGGAGGTCTTATTGTGGTGCTTTTTAACACGTTTAATAGCTAAAGGTGTTAAAAAGGTCTCTTATCAACTATGGTCAGACAACGGTCGGGAATAAAGGCACAGCAACGTTTTCCTTACTTGGTGTGTCTATTTGTGAAGTATGGGTATAGTATTTTATAGTATAAGTTAACTGAACAACATGGGCTCATGTGTTTTGTCTTTTTCTCCACCTTGCAGGCTTTCTGTCTTGTTTTTTCTTTTCTGTTGTTTTGACTATGCAGTCCGAAATAAATGTGTGATCACTAACTTGAATTGTTCGTGTCGCTTTATTTTATTCACACACAAAATTAGCTATTAGCTAATTTTATGATCAAGCATATTGTTTTTTATTGTCATATTGCCATATTCCTATCACAGAAGTGAATACGTGCTAATTTGGACCATAGTGAGATATTTGCTGATAGAATGATTCGACCTGAATAAATTAAGGTCATAGAAGCTGTAGAGAGGCTACGCTGTGCAGCTTTGATACATCGTCCAAACATTGTCTGGAGAGCATTTTTGACCAAATGCCGACATCTCTGCGACATCTTCTCAATGAGCAAACGTTCTCCATATGTCTTGGCAATGCAACTTTATTCATCGTGCCGATGTCGGCAAGATGTATGCGTGCTGTGTGGGATGGAATCTAACTTGTATCAGCTGCTGTGAAAGAGGTCTGAAAGATTCTGGAGTAAAGAGCTGAGCCTGGCAGCCATGTTGGAAGGAGCCAATCAAGGAGCCAAACAAGTAGCTCAAGGACGCCTTCTGCATGGCTGTCGAGGGATGGGTGTCCCACTTGCTGCAGGTTTTTTATTTATCTTTATCCAACAGGTCAAAGGTCAACTTCACTGTGACATAATGTTCAGCTCTATCAGTCACTGTACTTCTCTGTTAAAAGGCATTAAAAGTTTTAGCTATCATTGAAGGACGTCACTGTGGCATGACATCAAGTTGTGATGTTTCAACCATGAAACAGAAAGTTATTGTAACTTAACATTTCATTTTTGAATCCCAAACGTAACATGTTTGAGAAGATATCTGGCCCAAATACTGTACATCTACAAAACAATGTTTAGTCACAGTTGCAAAATGACTCCATTGCGCCCCCTAAACCCAACAGGACCATTTTTAAATTTTGTGGTTATTTTGACACTTGCCACGCATTATATTTTGACAAGCTCTTCCTTGAAAATTGATCAGATTGTCCTCACAATTCGTGTGTGAAATCTAGACTAATTTGCAATCAAAACTTATTAAAATATTTGGCTATAGTTGAAAGGCGTGGCATGGTGTCAAGTTTTGATGTCTCGCCATGAAACAGGAAGTTACTGTAATTTGAGTATGAATGATCCAATCAGCCTATTCATATGTCTGATAAGAGTCCCTTCATGATCCCATTCACATCCCAATCAGGAGTTATACTGCGCCACCTGCTGATAACAGGAAACAAGCTTTGTGTGACATATAACATATAATTAGTGGCTGTTCTATAGTGCCACTTAATGGAAACAGGAAGTGGCATCAAACTCCTCCTGCAGTGTCCAAAACACATGACAGTTCAGAGCCTTGTTGATAGGTCTCGGTGATGGGCTCGTGGTGGGTGCACATCCCCATGGGTGCGAGGGGACCGTTCAATGCTGCTTGCAGCTTTAAATATACTTATTTTTCCATTAACATAAGGTACATTATATAGCTTAAAAATAAATTTCCGAGGTTTTTTGGATTCTCATTGTTTATAATACATCACCTGGCTTTGATGACACATCAAATCATAATGCTAGAAGGGTGCTTCCAGAAATGATGGTAGAGGGATACCTATAGCATAATAACTGAAGCATCTGAGCATTGACCAAGCTGCTGTATTTGATGCATTAGGAGTGAGAACAGGGCGCCATTTGACACCTCTGGTTCAGTTAGGAGATTTAAAAACAGACCTCTGGTGTTGGTCTCGTTTTCTGGTTTCAGCTCTAACAGCCATATAAGCTTGTGTAAAGGGAGGCATGCTAACTAAAAACATGAAAACATGTTTTCTCAGGTTATCAAAATGAGAAAAGTAGATATAAATGGTCTGTGTTCAAACAAGCTGTAATTAGCCTTTAATACTGTGAACAGCCAGTGTTGTCCCAGTGATTGCCCTCACATCCAACAAAACTCATCAGTCATGTGTTTCTGTGTTCTTGCATCACTGCTCCTCATTTCTTCTTCTCCTTTTTTTCTCCCAGCTAAGCCTCTGTCAATTTCCCCTTAATGATCCCTTATCCACACTCAAATTACCCAGCAGAGGTTAAAAAAACTAACTATTACCTCTTCTGCCTGTGTGTGTGTGTGTGTGTGTGTGTGTGTAGAAAACAGTTTGTGATTAGAGACTCTACCAAACAAGGCCTGTTTGAAGCATTCATTTTGTCAGCTATGATTCATCCATGCTTCAGAGCCCCAACTGCCTGCAAGATACTGTCGCTGCAGTATAACAGAGGGAGAAATGAGGTGGGCGTGTGGGGGTCAATGTCCAGCTGAAAATGCTAACATCCGCTTTTCCCTCAAGACTTGGCTGCAATGAAGAGAAAATCTTGATTTTCATTCAGACAGAAAGCTAATAGTATTAAGGCTATATTCCCTCTCTTCCACTCTCCTCTGTCTTCAGCAGCCCTCCCCCCTCTTAGCAGCGGGACCAGTGCTGATCACAAACATGTTTTCAGTGACTCGCAGCCATTTCCTCAGTGAGCCCCAGACAACACCATGCATCACATTATCTCTTTTATTTCCCCTGTTTGCAGCTCCTTGTGTGATTTGCTTGGAAATGAATGTTTGGGGAAGGAATTTACAGATATCGAGTGCACCTGTGCACTAAACACAAAATGGAATAGATACAACATCTTAAAGGTCGTTTTCACCCCTAACCGGTTTGGTACAGTTTAAACTGTTTAAGCTGTTTGGCTTTTTAGTCTAATTGGTTTAGGGTTGACTGTATTATGATACATTGTATTTACTGATCACCAGTGATATGTATGGATGAACACTGTGTTGTTTTAGCCATGCTAGTGATGCACCTACCTTTGTTCTTTTCATCAGGTTAGAAATTTGAATTTGAATCAGTTTAAAGGGTAAACTCAGTAGTTCTGAAACCTTCCCATGTTTTTGTGACCAAACGACTAATGAGGACCACAGCTTCTGAAATTGGTTCAGTGCCAGGATCAAAACTGAGCTGCAACAGAATTCCTCTGGGTAACTGCACACCATCAACATATGTCCAATAAAAGTCAACTGAAAAACAATAATTTGACCTCTCTGGTCTACCTCTGCCTGAATCAGGGACCCCACCCCAACCCAAAGAAGAAATGTCACCACCGACTGCAACTCATACAGACACAGAGAGGATCCGTTCCCAGCTAAAAGCAATGCACTGGGCTGTTGATGTAGCATAAAGACAGAAAAGTCCACACATGGAGGAGGTGAGGTGGATGGCTCAAACAAGCACAGGTCTTTCACCCAGGAGACTGAGGTTCATGTCCTGTGACAAAGGTTATGAGTTATGAAAAGTTGTAAGGAACATAAGATTGACTTTTGTCTGATGACTTGATGACACAAGCATGAAGTGACGTGTTACATATGTCATGTGACTTCTGTGTTGTCAGAGGCCTTAGTGACACATGACTTTCATCACATACTTTCATTCGATATAACCCCAAACCTTACAAAGTAGTTTTTTTTATGCCTAAGCCAAACTGGGACTCTTTCACGGTGTGAATGTGCTAAAAACGGCACAGAGGGATGGTTACATTTTTTGTCAGTATTTGACAAGTTGGGATAAGAACGCATTGCTGAAAATCCAGTATAAAAGTATTTCATCTAGGGGTGGGACCTTACGTCCTGCATCACAAAGTTTAGTGCCCAAGGCATGTTTGTTCTTGTCAGCTCCCATTGGATTGTCTCTTCACTTTTTCAATGAACTAACAAAGTCATAAAAAGAAAAAAGTTGTTTATTAACCTAATGTTTGCCTTAACCCCAAGATTTAACATACAGGAGACCTCATACCTGTTTGTAACTTCAAGGAGGATTTTTCTTTCTTTTTTTGTGATCATCAATTTCTGAAGATACACACACTTTTCAGCTTCTTGTACCACTGCATGGCTGCAACCATGGCTGACATTAAACTTCCCTGCAGTTTTCTGACTGTGGATGAATTTTCAAATCAGCCAGCATAAAGTTATACTGGAGAATATAACTAAACCAGTGTTGTAGTGTTAAACACAGAGATAGTTTACCCACCTTTTTTCTTCTTAATGATTGAGTTGATTTGAAAGAGGTGGATAAACTGAGTTTACTTGTGTTTAACATCAACTATGATGCCCCAGATGAACTAAATTACATCCAACAAAAATATAGTAAGATGTGGCATCTGTATTCTTATATTGGCTCTCAAACATCAAAAATACTTATCTGTGTGTATTATTCAGTCTAGGTGGCCTACTTTCCCAAGCTTTAGCAATAAAACTAGCTTATACTTTGCCACTCCTTCCACCTTTTTTTGTATCGGGCTGAAACTGTCATGTAGCTCACTCATGTGCTCACCACAGCATGTACTGATGCATCCTGTAGTTTTAGAGTGTCCCACCTGAATCAGTTACTTTGTTTGTGTTATCGTGTAGCTTTGGTGTATTTAATATTGTGTTAGTTTTAGTGTTTTAAAAGTTTAAAAACCAATCAAACCAGCAGTAAACCAGAGAGGTAAAATTACTGTTAGTAATTAGTCACGTAGACCCTTGGGTCTCAAACTATTAATACCACTGGTGGTATTTGAGCCTCCTCTAGTGGTGCACTGAGGCATCTATTTCATTTTTTAAATGAAATATTTAATTTAAAAACATAAAATCAAAATACTATACATTTCAAATGAAAACACTTAGACACAAAAACATGGGAAAATAGGGCCTAAATAAAACAAAGTTACACTCAACATTGTACTATAATTTTACTAATCCCAAATGTTAGAATGCTTACACACAAAACAGAAATGACAATCACAATAAGCATTACCTGCTAAAAATCAGCATGTGAAGCATGTTAAACTCAAGGCATTGGTTGTTCTTTTGTAGCTACATCACCACAGAGCCACTAGTGTGTGCCTATAGATTAGTCTTGTACTTCGTATCCTCCTGATGTCTTCAGTTGAGCTTTAGACTTTTGAGTTTTACAGTTTTATGAAAATAAGACAGTAAATAGTTAAATCTACAGGTTTCAGATCAGGCTTTATTTAATGGATCTCTATTAGCAAATACCCCCTTGGCATTTTTCGTGTTTTGTTGCCTCACAACCTGGAATTAAAATGGATTGTTTGAGGGTTTGCATCATTTCATTTACAGAACATGCCTACAACTTTGAAGATGTGATTTTTTTTTTTTTATTGAGAAGCAAACAACAAATAGGACAAAATAATGGAAAACTTCAATGTACATAACTATCCACCCCCTAAAGTCAGTATTGTATAGCCACCTTTTGCAGCGATTATAGCTGCAAGTCACTTTGGATAAGTCTTGAGCTTGCCACATCTAGCCACATGGATTTTTGCCCATTCCTCAAGGCAAAACTGCTCCAGCTCCTTCAAGTTGGATGGGTTCCGCTGGCGAACAACAATCTTCAAGTCTGACCACAGATTCTCAATTGGATTAAGGTCTGGGCTTTGACTAGGCCATTCCAACACATTTAAATGTTTCCCCTTAAACCACTTGAGTGTTGCTTTAGCGGCATGCTTAGGGTCATTGTCCTGCTGGAAGGTGAACCTCTGTCCCTGTCTCAAATCACTGACAGACTGAAACTGGTTTTGCTCAAGAATGTCCCTGTATTTAGCACCATCCATCTTTCCCTCAATTCTGACCAGTCCCAGTCCCTGCTGCTGAAAAACATTCCCACAGCATGATGCTGCCACCACCATGTGTCACTGTGGGGATGGTGTTCTTGGGATGATAAGATGTGTTGGGTTTGCGCCAGACATAGCATTTTCCTTGGTGGCCAAAAAGTTCAATTTTAGTGTGATCTGACCAGAGCACCTTCCTCCATTTGGGGAGTCTCCCACATGCCTTTTGGCAAACTCAAAACATTCTTTCTTATTTTTATCTTTAAGTAATGGCTTTTTTCTGGCCACTCTTCCATAAAGCCCAGCTCTGTGGAGTGTATGGCTTATTGTGGTCCTATGGACAGATACTCAAGTCTCTACTGTGGAACTCTGTAGCTCTTTTAGGGTTACCTTTGGTCTCTGTGTTGCCTCTCTGGCTAATGCCCTCCTTGCCCGGTCCATGAGTTTTGGTGGCCAGCCCTCTCTTGGCAGGTTTGTTGTGGTACCATGTTCTTTCCATTTGATGATGATGAATTTGATGGTGCTCTGGGGGATCATCAAAGATTTTGATATTTTTTTATAACCCCATCCTGACTTGTACTTCTCAACAACTTTGTCCCTGACTTGTTTGGAGAGCTCTTTTGTCTTCATGGTGTTTTTTTAGTGGTGCCTCTTCCTCTGGGGCCTTTCAGAAAAGGTGTATATATACTGACAGGTCATGTGACACTTAGATTGCACACAGGTGGACTTTATTTCACTAATTATGACTTCTGAAGGTAATTGGTTGCACCAGAACTTTTTAGGGGCTTCATAGCAAGGGGGGTGAATACCTATGCACATGCCAATTTTCAGTTTTTCATTTAAAAAAAATAATAATACATATATTTTTTTTCTCATTTCACTTCACCAACTTAGACTATTTTGTGCAGATCCATTACATAAAATTCAGAATAAAAAACATTTACATTACAGGTTGTAATGTAACAAAGTATGTAAAAATCCAAGGGGGGTAAATACTTTTGCAAGGCACTGTATGTAGTTAAATAAGTAATGTGATATTTTCCTTAACCTAACCAAATAGTTTTTGTGCCATTATTTTGAAAGTCTGTCTGGATGTTCCATAGCTAACTTGGCTGCAGAGTCCTGTATGTGCCAAACTCACAGTAGAAGGGAACCCACTGTTTATAGAGGAAAGCATCTGACCAAGCTGTTGTATTTGACTAGCTGGGAGTTAGAATGTGTTGAGCACACAAAGAGCTGTTTTCTAATCTGATGCCACTCGATCAGCAGGACCACTTCATTTGTCTGTGCTCCCTCCTCCTCAGAGGCACATCCAGATTCCTCAGTAATATTTTTTTCTTTTTGAGCTTGTTCTCTACATATTATTCTATATCTATCTAGTATGTTATTAAAAGAGAGCTGTGATGCTAGCTTCAGTAGCTATCTAGTTTTGCAGTTCTAAAAATATTAAGAAAATTTGTCTCAGACTCAGTATCAACAGCCACAGTAAAATTCTGAAAGTTATTTATCTCAACTGCAGAGAGGAGCAGGCCTGTTTTTGGAACAGGTTTATATTACAGACAGGACTTTATCCCTTTTTGTGCACAGGGAGGGTGGTATTTATGGAACTATTACAGATTCTGAAATTCACAATTAGTACAAGAGACTGAAAAAAATAGAATGTATAGTTATTTTCAATAATAATATTTTTTATTTATTTACCGTTATTGAGATGTTGTTTTTTGTAAAAAGGAGGGATGTTCCTGGTGACTAATTTCGTTGGTGATTAAATAAAAATTAAAATTTTGACTAGTTGCCTAGTCTAAAAGTAAGACAACTTGGACAGCAGTTAAAATTGAGCACAATCTTATAAGTGATAAAGTTAAACCTGTCTGAAAAACTATGTTTATTAAGAGCCATTTGAAGCTGTTAATTTCTACAGTCTACAATCACTAGATTGTATTTTAAATGCTGGTGAAACGTGTGTCACTTTGCACCATGTAATACCAACATTGCACATTAACCTACAAAACATGACAACAACTCACTAAATGATTCAACTGTTCAGACCGTACAGGAGACCCAGAGTCTGATGGTCAACAACACTGTTTACCTGAGGGCTGTACTACAAAGCAGGATTAATGCATTAGTGCCGCTCTTTAACTAATTATTTTCCTAACGAGGTTGTTTATGAGTGATATAGTAAACTGTATTGTAAACTGAGGGAAGACGTTAAAAATGAAAAGTTGCTGAAATATATCTTTGTAATATCACTGACTGAAGCCGTATAATGCAGAAATGTAAGACAATGTAACAGCAGCACAAACTGTATGTATTGTGTTACGATGGGAACCTCTGTTTGGTGATGCAGAGTCATTTTTTTCCTCGTTTGCTTCAGATCATATTAACACTTTAAATTTACACAGTGCATCAACGACACACTAAAATAACAATGAAACAACTACATACCACCTCAAATACTGCTACTATTAACTTTTTAGTTAATAGTCCATGTTCCATCACTGATATTGTAGCTCAGAACACTGATTAGAAAGTTCATCAGTCTATTTACCACAGAAAATCTTCATTCAGTCACGTTCATTTTACTTTGATTTTTGGTGAAAAATTTAAGTGATCTCCACATCTCTGTCATCATGGGACAGTCAGACTGACAGCATGTGTATGAACTTTAACTGTTTAATGTTCAGTTGTCATGTTAGAAATAAACAGCAGCATTAAGATCACATTCAGTAGATCAATAATCAATAACAGCATTCTTCTTCTCCCGCTGTATTTGCACCAACATGGTTGCTTTTTGCTGTAATATATTTTGTGTATTTTCCATAGCTCTTAATTATAAGTTGATCATTTTGACTGAAGTGGGCTGCTAATAATCGCTTTACTTTGTGCAGAAGAAAAGTCAAATAACACAACAAACGCCCCTTTTTATGTGAGCGTCCACAGAGTCTGAAGAAGAAAGCCTGGGTGGGCTGGTTAAAGGCCCCTACACGTGATCAGCGGTAAAAACGGTTTGCGCTGGTTATCCCATTGTTTTCCTATGGAGAGAGCAGTGTCGCCCGACCTAGCAGCACCACTATCCTCGGCATGGCCCACTGCTCGGATCCACCGCTCACCGCTGCAACCAAAGTTCAAATTATTTGAATTTTGACCTCGTTTGCCGCTGACCTTTCAAAGCGCAACCAATGAGAAAACAGCTCTATGTGACGTAGCCAGAAGCGACACATACAAACAGAGGAGGGAGAGAAAATGGAAGAAAAACTCATTCTCTGTGTTTCCGAGTTCCCCGAACTGTATAACACCACATTAAAATCATACCACGATCTCGGCAGGAAGAGTATTGTTTGGCGAAATGTAGTCAGATCGGGCTACCAGGTTTGTGATTAGGCAGAGTTTACGAACTAAATACAATGCTAACGTTAGTTTAGCTGTTTGTGTACATTCACTATTCCAGGCAGACACAGTGACAGGATCAGTGCTTCGTAGCTATATAAACTGTCCTTTAGCTCAGCAACAGTAAATCCTTTCATGTTGTTACATAGAACTGTGGTTTGTTTTTGCAGAAGAGGAGTCTGCTTTTTCCTCCTCGTCCTTTTTCTTTTCCGGAGTGACAAGTACCGTTTGGTGTTGCCTAGCAACGGTGAATAGCTCGCACTTGTTGATGACGTATACCTGAGCTCCTCCGCGTTCGCTCGGCGCCTCTGCGCCCTACCTGGCGGTGAGCGAAGAGCAAATTTCTTGTCATGTGAAGGCCCCTTAACATTAGCAGTGTTAGCAGCAACAGCTGCTCTACTCTGCAGGTTAATTTGCGTAATAATATTATATCACAGACTACATTCAACCTTATTTCCATTTTCAATAACCAAACACTGCCAAACCACACTGGTTTTACAAGCTGTCATCTGTCCGTCTTTGCTGGTAAAACATCCGAGGTTGGGTGGGTCATGGGGGCACATGTGCTGGGTGAGAGGGGCTGCCGTCTGATGGGGCCACATCCCCGACGAGTGGCAGGCAGCTGCATAACACCTTAGAGGCAACTGTTAACTGGCATTGTGCATGAGTAAAATATTGCTGAAGAGTTTAACCGACTAGTATATCTGGTGCTGACTAGTGAGGGTGGTGATTTTTATTCATGTAAATAAATTGCGCACATTCCTAGTAAGAAGAGAAAGATATTTCTCACATTCTGCCTCCTGTATGTATGTAAACGGAGGATGTAACTGGTAACTCAGAGTGGTATTGGCCTATGGGAGTTTAATTATAGGAGTTTAATTATAGGCTACATGGGAAAGCAATGGTTGTATTGGTTGTTGTAAACAATAATAAATGACCGTAACCTAAGTTGTCAGATCACATCAGACCACTGTTCCATTATAAATTTGGTAAATTACAATGTGATGAAAAAAGATGAAATCGGAGTCAGTGTTATTTTGACTCATTCAGCACACCACTGCAGCTCTGCCTGAGCTACATACTAATACATAAACATGTATTTTCCCAGCTCTCTGAACGCAGCACCAACCCATTTCACAGGATATACAGTACAAACGATAGAAAGGTCAAGGATTTAAAGCAGTGCAGTGCTGGATCCAGGACTTCTATCAATTTCACTTAGGTCACATGTGTCAATCACTGTAGCAGACTTCCCCTCTGTGCCCTTCGCTGACTGCATTCTTAATCTACAGCGCTGACAGAAAGAATCCACTCTCACTCCTCTTTTATACACCTAGACCATCCCTGCAGACACTGACACTTGAAGCATGTTCATTTTTACTGCTGAGACCATCTCAGCCCACTGGCAGGTTTACAGATTTTAACAGACAATATGATTGTTGTGTAGACATTCTACAGCGGGGAAGATGCAGAAATGACTTCCTCTTTGTCTGAGCAACAAAACAACTTTGAGTTGATGTTGTTAATTTGATCTTAATGAAGTGTTTCCCTTCCCCCCATCCTCCACCCACCTATCCGCCTTGCTCTCCCTCTTAAAGTCTCAAATTGCTGCACTTGTGGACGAGCCTGCACTGAGCATGCTGCACTTAATAACAATATTAGATTGGGGTGTTCACTTATCCTTGACAAAGGAGCTGAAGAGACAATTCACAAACCCCCATCTGACCCCCACCCCCACCACTGCAATCTTCCTCTTAACCATTGTTGTTCTGCACAATACATGCGGGCACACATCCGGCTGAGGCCTTAGGGATTAAAATCTCGTACAAGAAGCACTTCCAAACACTGTGTGATAATCAATTTGATGTTGCATAAAGGTCATTTCATCCTCTTTTAAAGAAATGGAGAACTCTGATTAATATTTCATACATTCATTGATTCTCAGTGACCTTTACACGGCAGAGGGGGTCAATTATCTTACTCAGAAAATCGCAAATGAAAGCGTTCCCTCTGCTGCGTTAATGTTTTAACTGCCACATTCATCATAGTTATCAGGACTGGCATGAAGAATGCACAGTGAAGGAGGATATGTTTTTTTTTTTTTTTCCAGCCATGTGCGTTGATTTGTTTACTTGCAGCTCATACTTGGATAATTAGATGGGGCAGGGAGAATCAAGACAGAGTTCACACCACAGGCTAAACAGGAAGAGGGCAGGATTCTCAGTTGTCAAAGACGACTTGGAGCAGAACACAATGCAGACAGCTGAGATGATGCAGCACAGCAGCATATCTGATGCCACTGGAATAAGCCATGGTGGTGTTGCTTGAAACAGTTTTGCAACACATACATGTCCAGGAATATGTCATAATTTTTCAAATAAAAGTAGGTATTCAGATAATGACCAAAAAGTGGCTGGCATGAGCCAAAAATTGATGCAGAAGCAGAATGGACCTGGGGATAATGTTTAAAGATAATTTCCACATTGTAGTAATATAACAATAACAGTAATGGGCCCTTTTTTATTATTTTAAAACATGTCAGATGGAAACAAAACATCAGCTGGAGACGTCTCAGCTGACTCAAGGAGTTAGCAGTAGCTCACATCAGCCAACTACACTTATAAAATCTGCTTGAGTTATTTTAGCCCACAAAATCCACCATCAACAGCTAGAAATGAGAAGCTGCTTTTGTTTACTTCTCAAACGAATCAAAGACTTCATGTTTCAACAATTTCTCCCAGGTTCGATGTTAAATCTGCCACTGTTGTCACCATAAACTGCATAAATGCAGTGCGAGAAGTTTGGCAGGCATAGCAACGGTAACTCTGGAGGGCTTATTTAAAGGGTCAATTCAGAAACAGTATAATAATATGTTATCCTCAGAAATCACTCTGTCTTCCTAATATACGGTTTTAATTCACATAAATAATTCCAATTATTTATACTTTTAAGGATTTTGTTCAGTATTGAGCTTCAGTTTTGTGCATGAATGGGGTAAAAGAGCAGCTTTCATTGAACACGCCCATTTATTTGGTGAACAGTGAACTCAACCGTTCAGTTTGCACTCAGTGAATGTGAGTGATGTTCATTTGTGAGTGAGTGCAATAATGGTGTGATCATGTAGCATGAAATGTGTGAAGGACACTGCAGACTGGTCGTTGTGTTACAATGTGAAGGTAGTTATACCTTTAATAACAGTTTAGTAATATCTTGTTTGTGTTGTGTGTGTGTGTGTCTGTGCACCCATATTGACATCTGTAAGATTCATCTTGGCTAATTTTAGCTACCCTAGTGCATTCATAGGTGCAGTAAATCTTTCCATAGCAAGATCCTCCACTCAGAGGCATCCACTTAAGGATTGTGGGTAGTGAAGACATTGGAATAAACATGTTTTTAAGATTGCTGAGGTTGACATACAGACTTGTGGCTTCTACAGTAGCACAAACCATTGTTTCATAATCTCATAGCTAGTGGTCAGTCTATCTTGAACAGTTACGACAGTGTTACGTACCCTTGCAAGAGGAAGACAGTAACATGACAACCAAGAATTTGATGGAGTCAGAGTAGAAGTGGCAAAACTTAGAGGGTTTATTTACACCATGTTTTCAGTATTTACATACACAAGGTTTTCAAAAATGTGGGGGAGATGGGACAAGGTGGTTGTGCCAAACAAAAGAAATAACAAAACTAGGCCTAACTCTTCTCTCCCTCCAAAAACAAACAAACAAACAAACAAAAGAACTAACTACCTAGTCTAACAAAATGGCTTCATCAAAACAACAAGGGTGGCACCAACCAGTAAACCTAGTGTGTTCTAACAAACAACAATTACGTGTGAAAATGTACAGGGTACCCCAAACTCACCTAATGTCCTCAGTCTCCCACCACATACCTTGTAACAAACACAAAGACCAGTCTACTCAACAAGTCCACAGGCAGCAGCAGGCAGGCTCAGTGCAGCAGAGAGACTTGAACTTCTCAGGCCGGTCCTTCTTATTGCCTGCTCTAACTCCTGATTGGACAGCTCCAAGTTTAGGGGACCAATGAGGAGCCTGTCCATGTCTTCACAGGTGAATCCTCATGAAGCCATTATCAGCTGGAGACAAAAGGCAGACAGGAGGGATAAACAAGAAACAACTCTTATCCTGACTGGCAGGTAACAACAGCATGACTAATAATCTAAATCCTATATTCAGAATATGAATATGATTTTTCATGATTATACATATGCATGCCAAGTGTGCTCTGATGTTCTGTTTTTTTATTTGTGTTAACAACTTTTTAATTGAAAAATATAGATAACAAATAACATGGACATACAAACATTTGACCCCAACCCAATCCCTCACCAAAGTGGCTGTAGCAGATCGAAATCAAGAAGAAAATAATTCAGAGAAAGAAAAAAGAAGAGATAAAATAAATAAATAAATAAATAATTAAAAAGTAAGCAATATATAAAAAATACACAAGCAGCAGTATTTACACAACCATCACATATGGTCTCTGAATTCAAAGGCTCTTTCAGTTTGTCAGTAACACAAACAACTCCATATATGCAATGTCCAACAGATTAGAGATTATAGTCAGTGATGGGACAGAGAATAAGAAGGCTGCCACAGGAGGGCTACTCTGATGAACCTGTTGCCACTTCCACTAGTGATGTCACTATGTAATGTAATCACCTGCACTGCAAATCCAATCAGTTAAGTTGAATTTAAAAAATTAGGAAACCAATTACCTTGGGAACACTTAATAAAAGAACTTCAAGTTGTGCATTGTAGCCATCAACATAGAAAAAAACAAATTAATATCAGAATAAAACAAGTCTGAGTGCAAAAAGTGGAGTGGAGAGAAGCTAAAGGCATTATTATCCAACAACTTGGAAAAAAAAAACCAAAAAAAAAAACCTCCATACTGCTCATCTGGCATAATCCAAGTCTTGTAAAGCCCCAACATGTTGTTTGTACACCGTCAAACCACACACACACACACAGTTCAGACAGTGTGCACATGAACATGGCTCCAAGTTAAAGATCTACAGTGAAGATTCAGGCTACAAACACGGTGTGAATAAAAATGTTTAAGTTATCTTGCCGTGTTTGGCTTTAGGAGACCTGGATTACACCAGATGAGCATTATGGAGACGTTTTATGTTTTTATTCAGTTGTTTTGTTTGAAAACTGGTCACCATTCTCTTCCATTGTTTGGGAGATTCTGAAACAACGTTTTCCTGTGGAACTCCAGCAGTGTTTTATCGACTAAAAAACTAAACCTGACTCTCAGTCAGCATGAGGGTGAGTAGATGATGACTGAATTTTCATTTTTGGGTGAACTATCCCTTTAAAGTATGAGGTAGTGAGTAAATGGCACATTTGTCAGCTGTGGTTTATTAGCAGAATGGCATACTTGTCACACCACAGTCTTTTCTATTCAGAGATGCATGTATGCTTCCTGAATCACTGAAAGTGTTTCAGTATGAAACAGATGAACAAACAGCAAAGAGCAGCATTGATTAAATAGACAAAGCAGAAATCAGGGAGGCTTGTTACTATATATAATCAAACAACCTCATAATACAGACAAACAAAAGATATTAGAAGTCTTTAATGATGTGTCAGATAAAGGGCTACTTTATCTCTCTTTACAGTCGAGTTAAAGGTCTTGGCGACTGTTTGAAAATGTAGAATACCAATAAAACTGAACACTTCCTGGAAATGTGTCACATTAAAAGCCTACCAAGAACAGGAAGGATTATGCCATTGAGCTACTCAAAGGCTTTTAATGCGGCACATCTGAGTTCTACTGTTGGACACTGAACACTGGAGAAAATGGCAGTGACTGTAATTACTGAGTGAGTGAGAACATTGGACCTCATGTAAGAACATTTTCATATTCTTATCTTCAATTTCTCTTACTTTTTTGTGTGAAGGGCGAATGAACATGCCACGTCAGATTCCATAAACATTCATAACTTCATATAACTGTGTAAATGATCCACCTGTATGTATTTGAGTGTACGTGTATGAGACTTGTAAATCTGCATAATTAACGCCCCAATAATACCACATATGGCTAAGCTTCCTGTCCCATATGTCAGGAGGTGTTCATTCATGAAAATGGCATCAAAGAGTGAAAAGAAAAACCTTACAAATTCAGAATTTAACATTCTGCTTTCAGAGATCCATAAAGAAAAATCAAAAGTCATTTTAATAGCATCAGCAGTGAAATGAAAAGACCCGCTAAAGAAAAGAAACAGAAAAAAATTGAGTGCTGTTAATTCTGTGTTACCTGACGAAAGATGACATGTCCCGATATGAAAGTGGTTTCATTAACTTCTGTAGCAGGAGGAGGGGGTCAGGGGAAGTTTCCATGGTGCAAGAAGAGGGACAAAATTACCAGTGGATTATTGAAACACACTACAATATCCAAAACAGAGACAGAAAAAATATTCACTACAAATTACAAATTTATACTGTTTGCCCGATGAAGGTCTAGTGTGCAGGAGTCCTTTTGTAAACTTTTGTATTTGCATTTCTACTCTTCACTCAGTACTTATAGTTTTTAAAAGTGCATGCTGTTTTATTTATTTATTTATTTTTTTAACTACCTCAGTGTACTTCATCTGTGCTTCTGTCTTCTCTGTTATTTATCATTATCATTAAGTAGTGCTGGCCATTTCTTCACAAAAAGCTGACCTCTGACTCTGAGGAAATGGAAAGCAATCCAGTTTTGTGTTGAAGTGTGTTCCCCAACCCCTCACTGCAGCTCATCACATAATGATGATTTGTCGCCGCCCCTTGGCGTCTCATACAGAAGCAAAAGGTACCCTTTAACGGCTGTGTCAGACACAGCCAGAAAGCCTTTTTAACGCCTGGTTAATACTGTCAAACAGTCACAGTTTGGGCAGGTTTAGGCACAAAACTACTTGGGTTAGGAAGACCAGGTTTTGAGGTTATAATAACTGTGTTACATCGTCACACGATGTTGCCGAAGCAACTTGTAAGATGAACGTCACATGATTAAAGTCATGATGTTAAGTCCATTATAACTTTTTATATAACATTTTGGTTTTTGAGCCACCCATCAACCCCACCTCCTCCAGACTTTCTCCTTCTTTATACAACATTGACAGCCGCTAACAGGTGCCATGTTCATCTATATGAGTCGCTGAGGGGTGGTGACAAATTATCTGGATGTAACACGCTGGGAATGAGGGCTGGTTGCCCAGTCAGATAATGTTTCTCATAACAGCGCCCTCTGCAGATGAGAGGTATGTTATGGCAGTGGCTTCCACACTTTTTCTGGCATGCTCCCCTTCAGAAGGCAAAAATTTCGCCAGTCATCCATGTCCCCTGCAGTGGCTCTACGACCCCCCAGGGTGGCCCACCCACCAGTTTGGGAACCACAGGGTTATGGTTAGGCATAGTACACTAAGGTAAGGGGGAGCAAATGTCAATGGGGAAGCAGATTTTGACACAACACCTCGCAACATTAAGTAATAGCACTTGGAAATACTAAAGAGTCAGTTTGTAAAAGTCCTGGTTCTTTCTGCAGTTGAGGTATGTACTGGGAAAGCTGAGACTATTATTTCAGAATTATCAGCATGTACATGTGTATATGTTGTTGGTATATCTCTTAAAACAGTCATAAAAATACAATGCCAGTAAGTTTAAAATGAAGCTGTTTTACCTCCAATATTTTAGACATTCACAGTTTCCACAGCTCAACAGTAATTTGCAGATCTACAGCAGCACATTTTCAAATACATGAAAATGAGGAAATCAGTTTGGAGGTCTATTAGTGCCAGGGGAGACAGGATGGACAGATCACATGATTCCTCATAGATTATTATCTTAATAGCAACAGTAAACGCTTTAGCTTTGACAGTGTTTGATGTTAGATTTAATAGGGTGTCTTAAATGTTGTTTTCAGGCACAGATTCAGAATTTCCTGGCTTGTTAACTTTGGTAATTGCGTGGAGGCTGTGCAGGCATCACCCATCAGGGTTCTCCTGGGCTTTTGCTTGTAATTTGGCAGATGAATTTAAAAATGATTCCTACCTGCTTTATGGAGGAAGATGATTAGAGGGATGTGTCACAGTGAGGAGGCAGCTAGTAAATGACAGAGCTCTGATGCTGTTTGATGGGACACACACACACACACACACACACACAGCCAGCATTTCATTATTAAATGGATTTATACATTTCTATAAATGTCCAAATCTTCAAATGAATATCTGAAATGAAGGTTTTTTTACTCATCCAGTGTGACAGTGATGATTTCATGTTCTTATTAAAGTAAATGAATCCGGTCCTTCTGTTGTTTCACTCTCAGTAGACACACTATTTTCACTGCTTCTCATTTGGTCTCTACATTACTGACTGAATATTTGACAGTGAATATCAATTTATTGTCAGATGCAGGGAAGGTGTAAAGAGGACATCTGCATTCAAGTGAACAGCTACAACTGCTGTGATAGAGAACCCTCTCTTCTCATTCCCAACTCATCAAATACCAACATTTTGTCACCGGCCCTCTGCAACGTGCACGGTACCCGTCAGCTGCTGAAAGACTGAATGTAAACCTATCTGCGGCTGTATGAGACTGACCAGGCTCACGGACCAGGTTTTTTGGTAATCCTGCTGACAAACAGAAAAGCAAACGGCACTGAAAACAGAACCTGCTTGGCAGAGCTAATGAAAGCCAGCCATAAACTCTTACTATTTATTCCTTTTAGCAGCCTGTGGTCAGAACTCAAGAGAACTCATAGAGTCAGAGTCAAACTAAAACGGGGACAGTTTCACATGGTAGTGTTGTTTTGTATGAGAGGCTGTTTGGCCCTCTAATGAATCAGTTGTTCTGTCACTGGAGTGCCGAATAGTTTGTAAAGCCATATTTTGGGGTAGCAGTAGCTCAGTTTGCAAGCACTTGGCTTGGGAACCAGAGGGTTACTGGTTCAACTGTAGCATGGAGCAGTCAGTACCAAACCTGAACTGGTAGATGGAGAGGAGCCAGTTCACTTCCTGCTCAGGGTGCCTGACTATATGTACCTGTGCAGCCCCCTGACTCTGACATCTCTCCACAATGTCCATAGATCCTGTGTCTGTGTGTGTAAAATGAAAACATTTAATTTCCACAAAGGATTAATAAAGTATGCCCTCCTCTTCTTCTTCTTCAAATTGCCAACAGACAATATGATCTGTTCAAATTGTCATCAGTCATCAGTGAGGGTGTCAGTTGAAGTTGGAAAAAATGACTGAAGACACAAAGAAACAAAGAGGTGTATTAATACAAATTAAAAAAAAAAAGCTCAATTAATCAAAAGACAATAGCACAGCTTCCTAACTGGAAGCGATGCAAATGAGTGAACATCAGATTGTTTCAGGTTTTTCAAATTCAGACATGCATCACTGCCTCAGATATGCACGTCTTTATATTATTTCTCTTTATCTTTTCTTTAATTATTATTGTTATTATTTATCTTTATGGCAGGTGCATATATAGCTGTGTGCTGCTGTGAATGTGAAATTACTATAAAGGCATTTTATTCTATTCTGCTCTGTTTTATCTTTTTCTATTCTATTCTTCACCTGCAAACTGTTTTCATTGGTCAGAATCAATGATGACATCCTCAGCATTTCTGTTGGTCCTCCAGTTAGTAGTCAACATGGAGGACGAGAGACTAATTTACAAAGTTGAGCAGTGGCACATTTCATATGATCCACAGCAGCCTTTTTATTTGGATGGTTTGCAAGGAAACTGGGAATCTGTTGGTTTGTTACAAGTGAGTAACTGTCCTCCAACTATAGAGATTCAAGGCTGACTTACATGAAATTACATTAGTTATGAATAAACAACTTTGATACTTAAAAGGCACAATTCACCCCCAAAACAAAAAACATATTTTAACTCTTACCTGTAGTGCTTTTTATCCATCTAGATCCTGGATTCTCACACTGTACTGTGAGTACCACTGATGGTACTCCAGCTCCCTCTAGTGGTTCACTGTGAAATAAAAAAATAAAATAAAATAAATAAAACTGATTTAAAAACATAATTAAAATACTACAAAATTTCAAATGAAAATACTTTGACTACGATCTTGCTGAAATGTACTTTTAAATATGTCTTTGTCTTTATTGTCATATTTTTATTTCAATATCGACCTGCTCCGTAGCAACATTCATGCATGTAGTGCATGCATACATCATCTACGACATCCATGATTAACTACGAGCTAAACTGTGATGGCAGGATGCTGTCCATAGCTGAATAGGGTCAGCCTACACTACTGTATTTTTAATGTCACTCATGACAGTGGTACATGCAGAGCCCAGTTTTTTCTGTGGTGGTACGCCAACCCAGTACACCTCCTTGAAAGTGCGGTACCAGCAGGGGGCGATAATTTATTCGATGCCTACGGACCCGCGGGAAATATACAGATTATTCCCAGCCCCCTCTCTGCCAGGTAAGATGAAGATATGTGGCAGATTTCTTTATTTTTTATTTGTTAATGGCTTTTGTCTGAGATGTTTGAGGTTGACTGTGAGTTTTATTATGTTAGAGCCGGTGGTCGTCTGGAGAAGTAATGTTGTCCAATAAGCTCTTTTAGCATTTATGCTAGCATTACAGCTAACGTCAGCTGAAAAAGTTTTCTCTTTAATAGCTTTATGTTAATTTTTGTTAAAGTAGAGTGAGTTAAAGCAGCGCCTGGGTTACTGTTAAGTCTGAACATATTACAGGACGGTGCGTGGACGTGACGCGATCTAACCCACCAGGATCCTGTCATCTTTTTATCAATTTAGGTCCGGTCGGCCAAGGTCCATTTAAAAAGTCCTAATGTCATTTTAACCTTCCTGTAACGTTATATGTGCATGTGTGGGCTGTGGAGCTCGTTTTAAAGTTACCGTTAAGTTGCTGATAAATGCATTAATGGTACAGTAGTTTAATAAACAGTCGCTCCACAGGCATCATATGTTACTATAGCAACGTGGAGTAGATGAATCCCACTGCCTTGTTGATGACGAAATGTGACGCGAAGATGAGCCTGTCTGTGTCCAGTGTCCTGTCTACTCTATTCTGTGGTGCAGGGTCTCCACTCGTGTTACCTGACTAAAGATGACATGTCCCGATATGAAAGTGGTTTCATTAACTTCTGTAGCAGGAGGAGGGTCAGGAAGTTTCCATGGTGCAAGAAGAGGGACAAAATTACCAGTGGATTATTGAAACACACTACAATATCCAAAACAGAGACAGAAAAAATATTCACTACAAATTACAAATTTATACTGTTTGCCCGATGAAGGTCTAGTGTGCAGGAGTCCTTGTAAACTTTTGTATTTGCATTTCTACTTCACTCAGTACTTATAGTTTTTAAAAGTGCATGCTGTTTTATTTATTTATTTATTTTTTAACTACCTCAGTGTACTTCATCTGTGCTTCTGTCTTCTGTTATTTATCATTATCATTAAGTAGTGCTGGCCATTTCTTCACAAAAGCTGAGCTCTGACTCTGAGGAAATGGAAAGAAATCCAGTTTTGTGTTGAAGTGTCTCCAACCCCTCACTGCAGCTCATCACATAATGATGATTTGTCGCCGCCCTGTCTCATACAGAAGCAAAAGGTACCTTTAACTGTTGTGTTAATACTGTCAAACAGTCACAGTTTGCAGGCTTTAGGCACAAAACTACTAAGTTAGGAAGACCAGGTTTGAGGTTATAATAACTGTGTTACGTCGTCACACGATGTTGCGAAGCAACTTGTAAGATGAACGTCACATGATTAAAGTCATGATGTTAAGTCCATTATAACTTTTATATAACATTTTGGTTTTTGAGCCACCCATCAACCCCACCTCCTCCAGACTTTCCTTCTTTATACAACATTGACAGCCGCTAACAGGTGCCATGTTCATCTCATATGAGTCGCTGAGGGTGGTGACAAATTATCTGGATGTAACACGCTGGGAATGAGGGCTGGTTGCCCAGTCAGATAATGTTTCTCATAACAGCGCCCTCTGCAGATGAGAGGTATGTTATGGCAGTGGCTTCCACACTTTTTCTGGCATGCTCCTTCAGAGGAATTGCCAGTCATCCATGCCCTGCAGTGGCTCTACATTTACCCCAGGTGGCCCACCCACCAGTTTGGGAACCACAGGGTTATGGTTAGGCATAGTACACTAAGGTAAGGGGAGCAAATGTCAATGGGGAAGCAGATTTGACACAACACTCTCACCAAGCAACATTAAGTAATAGCACTTGGAAATACTAAAGAGTCAGTTTGTAAAAGTCCTGGTTCTTTCTGCAGTTGAGGTATGTACTGGAAAGCTGAGACTATTATTTCAGAATTATCAGCATGTACATGTGTATATGTTGTTGGTATATCTCTTAAAACAGTCATAAAAATACAATGCCAGTAAGTTTAAAATGAAGCTTTTACCTCCAATATTTTAGACATTCACAGTTTCCACAGCTCAACAGTAATTTGCAGATCTACAGCAGCACATTTTCAAATACATGAAAATGAGGAAATCAGTTTGGAGGTCTATTAGTGCCAGGGGAGACAGGATGGACAGATCACATGATTCCTCATAGATTATTATCTTAATAGCAACAGTAAACGCTTTAGCTTTGACAGTGTTTGATGTTGGATTTAATAGGGTGTCTTAAATGTTGTTTTCAGGCACAGATTCAGAATTTCCTGGCTTGTTAACTTTGGTAATTGCGTGGAGGCTGTGCAGGCATCACCCATCAGGGTTCTCCTGGGCTTTTGCTTGTAATTTGGCAGATGAATTTAAAAATGATTCCTACCTGCTTTATGGAGGAAGATGATTAGAGGGATGTGTCACAGTGAGGAGGCAGCTAGTAAATGACAGAGCTCTGATGATGTTTGATGGGACACACACACACACACACACACACACACAGCCAGCATTTCATTATTAAATGGATTTATACATTTCTATAAATGTCCAAATCTTCAAATGAATATCTGAAATGAAGGTTTTACTCATCAGTGTGACAGTGATGATTTCATGTTCTTATTAAAGTAAATGAATCCGGTCCTTCTGTTGTTTCACTCTCAGTAGACACACTATTTTCACTGCTTCTCATTTGGTCTCTACATTACTGACTGAATATTTGACAGTGAATATCAATTTATTGTCAGATGCAGGAAGGTGTAAGAGGACATCTGCATTCAAGTGAACAGCTACAACTGCTGTGATAGAGAACCCTCTCTTCTCATTCCCAACTCATCAAATACAATTTTGTCACCGGCCTCTGCAACGCATTGAGTACCCGTCAGCTGCTGAAAGACTGAATGTAAACCTATCTGCGGCTGTATGAGACTGACCAGGCTCACGGACCAGGTTTTTGATAATCCTGCTGACAAACAGAAAAGCAAACGGCACTGAAAACAGAACTGCTTGGCAGAGCTAATGAAAGCCAGCCATAAACTCTTACTATTTATTCCTTTTAGCAGCCTGTGGTCAGAACTCAAGAGAACTCATGAGTCAGAGTCAAACTAAACGGGACAGTTTCACATGGTAGTGTTGTTTTGTATGAGAGGCTGTTTGGCCCTCTAATGAATCAGTTTGTTTTGTCACTGGAGTGCGAATAGTTTGTAAAGCCATTTTGGGGTAGCAGTAGCTCAGTTTGCAAGCACTTGGCTTGGGAACCAGAGGGTTACTGGTTCAACTGTAGCATGGAGCAGTCAGTACCAAACCTGAACTGGTAGATGGAGAGGAGCCAGTTCACTTCCTGCTCAGGGTGCCTGACTATATGTACCTGTAGCCCCTGACTCTGACATCTCTCCACAATGTCCATAGATCCTGTGTCTGTGTGTGTAAAATGAAAACATTTAATTTCCACAAAGGATTAATAAAGTATGCCCTCCTCTTCTTCTTCAAATTGCCAACAGAAAATATGATCTGTTCAAATTGTCATCAGTCATCAGTGAGGTGTCAGTTGAAGTTGGAAAAATGACTGAAGACACAAAGAAACAAAGAGGTGTATTGATACAAATTAAAAAAAGCTCAATTAATCAAAGACAATAGCACAGCTTCCTAACTGGAAGCGATGCAAATGAGTGAACATCAGATTGTTTCAGGTTTTTCAAATTCAGACATGCATCACTGCCTCAGATATGCACGTCTTTATATTATTTCTCTTTATCTTTTCTTTAATTATTATTGTTATTATTTATCTTTATGGCAGGTGCATATATAACTGTGTGCTGCTGTGAATGTGAAATTACTATAAAGGCATTTTATTCTATTCTGCTCTGCTTTATCTTTTCTATTCTATTCTTCACCTGCAAACTGTTTTCATTGGTCAGAATCAATGATGACATCCTCAGCATTTCTGTTGGTCCTCCAGTTAGTAGTCAACATGGAGGACGAGACTAATTTACAAAGTTGAGCAGTGGCACATTTCATATGATCCACAGCCTTTTTATTTGGATGGTTTGCAAGGAAACTGGGAATCTGTTGGTTTGTTACAAGAGTAACTGTCCTCCAACTATAGAGATTCAAGGCTGACTTACATGAAATTACATTAGTTATGAATAAACAACTTTGATACTTAAAAGGCACAATTCACCCCAAAACAAAAACATATTTTAACTCTTACCTGTAGTGCTTTTATCCATCTAGATCCTGGATTCACACTGTACTGTGAGTACCACTGATGGTACTCAGCTCCCTCTAGTGGTTCACTGTGAAATAAAAAAATAAAATTAAATAAATAAAACTGATTTAAAAACATAATTAAAATACTACAAAATTTCAAATGAAAATACTTTGACTACGATCTTGCTGAAATGTACTTTTAAATATGTCTTTGTCTTTATTGTCATATTTTTATTTCAATATCAACCTGTCCATAGCAACATTCATGCATGTAGTGCATGCATACATCATCTCGACATCCATGATTAACTACAAGCTAAACTGTGATGGCAGGATGCTGTCCATAGCTGAATAGGTCAGCCTACACTACTGTATTTTTAATGTCACTCATGACAGTGGTACATGCAGCCCAGTTTTTTCTGTAGGTATCGCCAACCCAGTACACCTCCTTGAAAGTGCACCAGCAGGGGCGATAATTTATTCGATGCTCACGGACCCGCTGGAAATATACAGATTATTCAGCCCCCTCTCTGCAGGTAAGATGAAGATATGTGGCAGATTTTCTTTATTTTTATTTGTTAATGGCTTTGTCTGAGATGTTTGAGGTTGACTGTGAGTTTTATTATGTTAGAGCGGTGGTCGTCTGGAGAAGTAATGTTGTCCAATAAGCTCTTTTAGCATTATGCTAGCATTACAGCTAACGTCAGCTGAAAAGTCTAGTCTTTTATAGCTTTATGTTAATTTTTGTTAAAGTAGAGTGAGTTAAAGCAGCGCCTGGGTTACTGTTAAGTCTGAACATATTACAGGACGGTGCGTGGACGTGACGCGATCTAACCCACCAGGATCCTGTCATCTTTTTATCAATTTAGGTCCGGTCGGCCAAGGTCCATTTAAAAAGTCCTAATGTCGTTTTAACCTTCCTGTAACGTTATATGTGCATGTGTGGGCTGTGGAGCTCGTTTTAAAGTTACCGTTAAGTTGCTGATAAATGCATTAATGGTATAGTAGTTTAATAAACAGTCGCTCCACAGGCATCATATGTTACTATAGCAACGTGGAGTAGATGAATCCCACTGCCTTGTTGATGACGAAATGTGACGCGAAGATGAGCCTGTCTGTGTCCAGTGTCCTGTCTACTCTATTCTGTGGTGCAGGGTCTCCACTCTTCTTCTATTTTACACATTTTCATGCAACAAGTTAATAACAGTCACAAGCTTTCTGTTAAGAGGATTGTCCTGCTGTTTAGATGGTGAATTGGATTAATTTCAATTAATTCAGCTCAGTTTAGTAGATCTATATTGTCTGCAAGAGAATTAACCATGTGTTTGTTTTCTTCTGTCTAACAATTCTTTGTGATCCACCCCATTAACCTCTACCTATACCTTCTTTATGAGGATACGCTGTCTTCAATTAAGTTTTGTTTTTCTGTTATTAATCTTGTTCTCTCACTGAACATGGTTTATTATAAAATGTGAGTCTTTCTTACTCTCTTACTCTCACATACTCTCTGTCCCTGATAGAAATGCCAGGCCAGGGATCGACTTTGAGAGAGTGTGTGGTCTGCCATGCACAGCTTAATGTGGCTTGCAAAACCTGCAAGACATGCAGAGCTGAGCAGCCACATAAGTTGAGGCTAAAAAAAAAAAAAAAAAGAAAAATTTGACAAGAAGCGGGAGAGCTGGGTTAATACCTACATGAAAAATAGGACTGCCTCGCATATTTGCGATGAAGGTTATATATTGGTATGTTATCCCTTTTATTGTTTTAATGCTGTTGTTGTTGTTGTTGTTGTTTGTAGCTCAACAAATTGCAGGCCCTTGGAGTAAGGGCTGTTGTTTATCTCCAAGCCTTTGGAGGTTTTGGCACCCCGTTGCCAGCTCTCAGAAACCACATTTCTGGAGAGGATGAAGAGCCTTTATGACATTGTTATTCAAAGTAAGAATGTCTTATTTATTAAAAGATGGACCAAATGCATTAAAACTTGAGTCATACAGGTAAATCATGGGACTCATGTAGGCTGATAAGCTCGTGTGGCCCTAAACTGAAGACAAACAAAGATTCCAGTCTTCATGTTGAACAGCCTTTATTGTACACTGTGTTTATGACATTAACTGTGTAGAAAACAACTATAATAAACCCTGACATCACAGCTAGGAGTGTATTGTCACACAATGAATTATATGAATGTATGTCACAGAATATTACTACTGCATTAGCAACATAGTTTAATGAACTTTGATGCCAGTACAGCACATTCAAATTGTATAGTGAGACAAGGAAACTAGCCATGCTGTATTTTAATGATACAGTTTCGGTAGAAAAAGTGAAGTGTAGTAGACTATCTCATCTTCACATCTTCATCATGTGACACCATCTTGGGAACAGTCTCCTGTTAAATAACTTTTGGTTTGGTAGAACAATCAATCAACTCCAGCCAGTAGACACATCTGTTTATATTAACGAGTTGTACAAATTTCCAATGTACTAGTGTAATAAATAGATCACACTACTGTTAATATTTATGTTTGTACATATAATTTTCAATAGAAAATTCCAACAAAAACAGTCAGACTATACAACCATGCCGATTATTTTGAATAGGTTAGCTGGTTATATAAAGGCTTATTTTAGTGGAGTCTGCACTTGCTGGAATTGACATAGTTGAAACATGTTATTTAATTACATGGATTTGCTTTAGTTGGAATACAGTGAGAAGGGCAGGGTTCAATATGATGAGGCAGCTTTATACTGGTATCTACAGATATCAAGAAATTAATGCTTTTTACATAAAAGAAAAAAAATATTTCATAATAATTGTGATTGCTAATAAAGCACTTGTTTTTGGACTAAAAGCTCCTTTTGAGTAAACTTTAAAGTCAAAATCAGCAACATTGTTTGTAAAGACACCATTCAAACTTTGCCCCTCCTCCCCGGCTCAACGAACAGGTGAGATTGAAAGAGACATAAATTGTAATTTAGGTGATCGAGCTTCAGTTGGAAGAAGTGAAGAGAATCAAAGTAACATAACATTATTTTCAAAATTGGTTCACAGCTGTTACATTCTAAAGCAGAAACATATAGGCCCATTGCCTGTCTGTGAATACAGATGACACAATCCTATAATAATATATAATTCACTTCTTTTCCAATGGAGGCTGGTTACCACAAGGCGCCGAAGGACAACTGGGTGAACCCTCATCAGCCCCAGTTGATCCCCCCGCTGGACCACCAATGGCTTCACCAGACCCTCAGGTACCAGTGGCCCTTGATCCCCCAGCAGCCTCAGTGGCCTCAGTGACCACACCATATATTTATTCTATATGTTTTGGGTACAGTAATTTACCAGCATTGCTAAGAGATTTTGTACCAGAATAACTACAAAAAGAAAACTGTGAGTATAAACCATGTGATCTCAGTAACCTCTTATCATTTTGTAAAGGCTTGTTTAATATAGTATTAAGCTTTATGAATTAAATATGTTTTCCTTTCAGAATGCCCACATACAGTGGCAGGGAGCCAAGACTTTTACCCTGTGAAGAGGGTTTCCAAATGCAAAGTTATGAAGGTTAATTATAATCCCACTCAAACACAGTCCCTGTCCCAGTAATTCAGACCCTTCTGTAACCATAAGACATTCGAAATTATAAACTTGTGTCAGTGAAAATAGTTTCAATAGTTCAAGTGTTCCCTTTTGTTAACAGGACATATAAAGCCCTTTAGGACTGTAAGAACTGTTACGACACAAATTTGGCAATGACACAATTCCAGCTCCTAGAATCTGATTTTAAATTGTTTTTAAACTGTGGGGGCAAAACTAAACAAATTTAAGTCTAAGATTCTTAATGTGATACTTCCAGCCCTTCATGGTTGTTTTTTCATACATTGGAAAAGTCTTTTGAATTTCACATATTCACGTATTCAAGACAGTGGTGTGGCAAAGATTTGAAACTAAGAAAAGTGAAGCTTGTGGAGTGGGAACCATGCAAACTCTGGTATAACTTCTCAAGTGTTGCACATAGATATGTGACAAGTGCGACAAGTACAAGTACAAGCTGTTGCCATATTTAAGGTGCATTTCTATGGTTAAGTTTGTCTATAATGCTGTTTAATAGGTGCTCAATACTTGCTCATGACTATGAGTTTAATATACACACCCACACTGTTAAAAGGGATTTGGGCTTTTAGTCAGAAGGACTATTGTTGTCAAGCTGAGAGAACTCATTGCCCATTACAACAAAGTAAGAAGAGTTACAACAACTTCAACTTGAAAAAAGCGTGGAAACTCATTAAAAACCCATAATAATCCGTTCAGTTAACTTCAGAAAAAACGTCAAGGTCGGCATTTCAACCAACACGCATGCACCCGCAATGTGACGTCACGCGCAGTGTTGAACTCTGAAAATCCGAGCCGACCGCCATCTTTTTTCCTCAGAGCCGAGCCGTCCAAGTAAGTAGATTTAAATTTATTTTAGCCTAGTTAGTTCATCTGTTGGTAATGTGCATTGTTCGTCTAATGTCTCTCCGTCTCAAATGATCCTTCAACATATTAAACCTGTGATGAATATTTCATGTTCGTTTGTTTTCGGAGATATGTTAGCATGCAGCAACTCGTACAAGAAGCTTTGCTCGCACTCAAACAACCTGGCACAGCATTGACAAGACAGCAAGATAACAGAGCAACTCATGGTCCGTGGGGAAGAGGAGTGGAAAAAACACTGACCACCTCCATAGTGTATGGACTGTATTTTTTTATGTAGAGTTAGATGCTGTATAAACACATAGTGATATGTGTGCCGTTACACTCTGTATCCATGGCAGTGTGCAGCAGTGGGGGTGAACGGCCACGCAGCCCGCCAGCTGGAGATCAGACATGGGTTTTTTGGATGATGGGAAAGGAGCCCTATGTCCCTTGAAAGCGGGTCGACCCGCGTTTAAATAATAAAAAAAAAAAAACGCGTCAGCCTGCTAACTATGAATATGAACCGCTTCCCACTGAAATAAACGCGTCGACACGGGTTTTTAAATGCTAGTTGACCCACTAATGATCGGCATATGGCTCCTTTCCTATTGACCAAAAAAACCCGGGTCTGATCTCCAGCTGACAGCTGCCACCGCTGCACATTGCCATGGATACAGAATGCACACACATCACTCATGAGAAGCTCTGTTTTCTTGCTGTCATGTCAGTGCTGTGCCATGTGGCTTCTGTTTTTACAATGTAATCAATTACCATTCAAATGAGTGACATGGCCGAGTGGGTCCACTTTCTAATAAATTCATGTTTATTTCATGTTAGGATACATTGTTGAGAAGGTCTCTGCACACCTGAAATGTCTGACAGGTGCGTCAGAGGAAAAATTCAACTTGAAGAAAAAACAGCAAAGACTCCCGCACACTGTCTCGCTTTCTAGTAATTTATTAAATATCTGACGTTTCGGTCCAAACGACCTTCATCGGGTATACTGGCCAGTGTAATGGTAATCACTAGAAAGCGAGACAGTGTGCGGGAGTCTTTGCTGTTTTTTCTTCATGTTAGGATACATTAAAATGTGGAAACTTTAAATTGTGAACTGCAATTTTTCAGAGACTTGTAGTGATGCGTAGTATATAAACATACACAATAAGGAAACTGAACTTAGTGTGTTTTGTGCTGATAACAGTTGTATATGTGTTATTTTTCTTTATTTCTTTTTTCTGTACAGGGTTACTTCACTTCAGTGTAGGCTGTGCTGTTTGGGGCAACTGCCCCTCAATGAGGTGGTCCTGCAAGTGTTGCAATTTCTCCTCACCGAACCAAAGCACACTAATTGTCCATTACAAACTGAAACACTGTCATCAGGCAAGGAACTGTCCTCTTCCCTGTTTCTATGCAGACTGTGTGTGCTCCTTCAGGACAGAATCATCTCTGAAAAAACATTTAACTAGAGACCATAGTCAAGCCCGTTCAAAGCAGGTGACTGCAAGGTTAAATACTGAACTGTGCAATTTTTCAGAGACTTATAGTGTTACACAGTATTTTACACATTTAAAAATACACATACACAATAAGGAAACTGTTAAATGTCCCTTTAAAGACTGTAGTTTTCAGTCCAGTGTGTACAATACTTTTCGTGCACATAAGAGTAAAAAATATCACCTCTGTACCATTGACAATTTTCGAGAAAACCTGCATCAAACTTTTATTCAAGGCACTTCAAACTCTGAAGAAGATCTTAGCATTGCCCTTGGACTGTATATAGATGACTTCGAAGTTTGCAACCCACTAGGAACATCAAAAAAAGCACAAGGTCTGTGCAGTCTATTGGGTGATTTCAAATTTACCTATACAATATAAATCATCTGTACAGTCAATCTACCTTGCATGTCTGTGTCATAGCAATGATGTGAAGAAATATGGGTATGGAGCCATTCTTGAACCACTGATAAAAGACCTTGAAGTACTTATGCAGCAAGGATTGTATGTTCAGAAATTGGGAACAACTGTTAGAGGTAGTGTGCTGTATGTGTCTGCAGACAACTTGGGGGCCCATTCATTTGCTGGGTTTCATGAGAGTTTTAATGTCATCAAATTTTGCCAGTTTTGTTTAGCTAGTCGGCAAGATATTGACATTCACGAGGTAAAGGAGAGACTATTTCCACTCCGGACAGTTGAAACTCACAAACAGGACCTTCTGGAATTAAACAGACATCAGTTAGTTTCCGTGAATGGAGTAAAGAGTGACTGTGTTCTCGACAAACTCTGTCATTTCCACACAATCCAGGGCTTCCCCCCAGATTTTATGCACAACCTTTTTGAAGGAATAGTGCCACAGGAATTAAGTGTATGCATAAAGTCTCTGATATCCAAACAGTACTTTACAATAGATGAGCTTAATTCCATCATTGAATCCTTCCCTTTCAAGTTTACAGATAAAACCAACAGACCTCATCCAATTTCAAAGTCTTTTGTATCAAAAAAATCTTTTGGTGGGAATTGTCACGAAAACTGGACACTGTTGAGACTTCTGCTGTTGATGACCGGTCACATTATACCAGAAGATGACAAAACTCGGGGGATTCTATCAGATTTGAAAGAAATAGTAGAGCTTCTGGCTAGTGGACATTTTTCAGAAGAGACATTGGCATACTTGGAGTGTAAAATCTCCGACCACAGGTGCCTATTAAAAGAGGTGTTTCCTGATTTCCACCTCCTGCCCAAGCACCAGTTCTTGGAACATTATCCCGAACTGATTCAGAGATTTGGTCCCCCCTTTCTGGACCATGAAATGAACCGCCACCTTATCGTGGTGGAGGGGTTTGAGAACCTGAATAATCTTAGGAGCTATGTTGTCAGGGGCTTGTTGCCCCTGGTAGGGTCTCCCAAGGCAAACAGGTCCTAGGTGATGGATCAGACTAAGAGCGGTTCCAAAGCCCCCAAAGAATAGTTCAACATCAGGGATGTTTATGTCGCCCGGATTGGCATTACCGGGGCCCCACCCTGGAGCCAGGCCTGGGGTCGGGGCTCGCAGGCGAGTGCCTGGTGGCCGGGTCTTTGCCCATGGGACCCAGCCGGGCCCAGCCCGAAGGAGCGACATGGGCCCGCCTTCCCGTAGGCCCATCACCTGCGGGAGGGTTCAGAAGGGGCCAATGCAATGTGGTTTGGGTGGCAGTCGTGGGCGGGGGCCCCGACGACCCAATCCCAGGACATGGAATTTCACAGTGGGGACATGGAATGTCACCTCACTGGGGGGGAAGGAGCCTGAGCTAGTGCGGGAGGTTGAGCGGTACCAGCTAGAGATAGTCGGGCTCACCTCCACGCACAGTCGGGGCTCTGGAACCCAACTCCTTGAGAGAGGCTGGACTCTTTTCTACTCTGGAGTTGCCCACGGTGAGAGGCGGCGGGCTGGTGTGGGCTTGCTTATAGCCCCCCAGCTCAGCCGCCATGTGTTGGAGTTTTCCCCGGTGAACGAGAGGGTCACCGCCCTACGCCTTTGGGTCGGGGATAGGTGCCTCACTTTTGTTTCGGCTTATGGGCCGAATGACAGTGCAGACTACCCAGCCTTCTTGGAGACCTTGGGAGGGGTGCTGGAAAGTGCTCCAACTGGGGACTCCGTTGTTCTGCTGGGGGACTTCAACGCTCATGTGGGTGGCGACAGTGTTACCTAGAGGGGCGTGATTGGGAGGAACAGCCCCCCCGATCTGAACCCAAGTGGTGTTCTGTTACTGGACTTCTGTGCTAGTCATAGTTTGTCTATAACGAACACCATGTTCAAGCATCAGAGTGTCCACCAGTGCACGTGGCACGGGGACGCCCTAGGTCGGAGGTCAATGATCAACTTTGTGGTCGTGTCAACTGATCTCCGGCCGTGTGTCTTGGACGCTCGGGTGAAGAGAGGGGCTGAGCTGTCAACTGATCACCACCTGGTGGTGAGTTGGATCTGCTGGCAGAGGAAGAAGCTGGACAGACTTGGCAGGCCCAAACGTGCTGTGAGGGTCTGTTGGGAACATCTGGTGGAACCATCTGTCAGAGGGGTCTTCAATTCTCACCTCCGGGAGAGCTTTGACCAGATCCCGAGGGAGGCTGGAGACATCGAGTCCGAATGGACCATGTTCTCTGCCTCCATTTTTGACACGGCCATTCAGAGCTGTGGCCATAAGGTCTCCAGTGCCTGTCGCGGCAGCAATCCCTGAACCCGGTGGTGGACACCGGAGGTAAGGGATGCCGTCAGGCTGAAGAAGGAGTCTTATCGAGCTTTGTTGGCTCGTGGGACTCCTGAGGCAGCTGACGGGTACCAGCAGGCCAAGCGCGCTGCGGCCCAGGTGGTTGTGGAAGCAAACACTCGGGTATGGGAAAAGTTCGGGGAGGCCATGGAGGAGGACTACCGGTCGGCCTCGAGGAGATTCTAGCAAACCGTCTGGCGCCTCAGAAGGGGGAAGCAGTACCCTGCCAACACTGTTTACAGTGGTGGTGGGGAGCTGTTGACTTCGACTGGGGATATTGTCAGATGGTGGAAGGAATACTTCGAGGATCTCTTCAATCCCACTGACACGCCTTCCGTAGAGGAAGCAGAGGCTGGGGACCCAGAGGTTGACTCATTCATCACCCAAGCTGAAGTCACTGAGGTAGTTCGGAAGCTCCTCAGTGGCAAGGCACCGGGGGTGGATGAGATCTGCCCTGAGTACCTCAAGTCTTTGGATGTTGTAGGGCTGTCTTGGTTGACACGCCTCTACAACGTCGCGTGGCAGTTGGGGACAGTGCCTCTGGACTGGCAGACCGGGGTGGTGGTCCCTCTATTTAAGAAGGGGGACCGGAGGGTGTGCTCCAACTACAGGGGGATCACACTCCTCAGCCTCCCTGGTGAAGTCTATTCCAGGGTACTGGAGAGGAGAATTCAGCCGATAGTCGAACCTCGGATCCAGGAGGAACAATGCGGTTTTCGTCCTGGTCGTGGAACACCGGACCAGCTCTATACCCTCCGCAGGGTGCTTGAGGGTTCATGGGAGTTTTCCCAACCAGTCCACATGTGTTTTGTGGACTTGGAGAAGGCATTCAACCGTGTCCCTCGTGGCATTCTGTGGGAGGTGCTTCGGGAGTATGGAGTTCGGGGCCCTCTGCTAAGGGCCATACAGTCTCTGTATGACCGGAGCAGGAGCTTGGTTCACATTGCCGGCAGTATGTCAGACCTGTTCCCGGTGCATGTTGGATTCCGGCAGGGCTGCCCTTTGTCACCGGTTCTGTTCATTATTTTTATGGATAGAATTTCTAGGCGCAGCCAGGGGCCGGAGGGAGTCCGGTTCGGGGACCACAGGAGTCATCTCTGCTCTTTGCAGATGATGTTGTCCTGTTGGCTCCTTCAAACCAGGACCTTCAGCTTGTACTGGGGCGGTTTGCAGCCGAGTGCGAAGTGGCTGGGATGAGAATCAGCACCTCCAAGTGCGAGGCCATGGTTCTCGACCGGAAAAAGGTGGCTTGCTCCCTCCGGGTTGGAGGAGAGTCCCTGCCTCAAGTGGGGGTGTTCAAGTATCTTGGGGTCTTGTTCACGAGTGAGGGGAGGATGGAACGCGAGATTGACAGATGGATTGGTGCGGCGGCAGCAGTAATGCGGTCGTTACTCCAGTCTGTCGTGGGAAAGAAGGAGCTGAGCTGAAAGGCGAAGCTCTCGATTTTCCAGTCAATCTACATTCCTACCCTCACCTATGGTCATGAACTTTAGGTCATGACCGAAAGAACAAGATCTTGGATACAAGCGGCTGAAATGAGTTTCCTCCACAGGGTGGCGGGGTGCTCCCTTAGAGATAGGGTGAGGAGCTCTGTCACCCGGGAGGAGCTTGGAGTAGAGTCGCTGCTCCTCCACGTCGAGAGGAGTCAGCTGAGGTGGCTTGGGCATCTATATTGGATGCCTCCTGGGCGCCTCCCTGCGGAGGTGTTCCGGGCATGCCCCAATGGGAGGAGCCCCTGGGGAAGACCCAAGGCTGGCCTGGGAACGCCTTGGGGTCCCTCTGGAACACCTGGAGGAAGTGTCCAGGTAGAGGGAAGTCTGGGTGTCCCTGCTCAGACTGCTGCCCCCGCGACCCGGCTCCGGATAAGCGGAAGACAATGGATGGATGGATAGATAGATTTGAGCAAGCACAGCTTCTTTAAAAGGGTGGTGCATGATTTTTACAATTTCAGAAACATCTTGCTCACTCTATCAACAAAACACCAGCTTACTTTAGCTTACCATCTAGACCTTCCAAGTCTTTTCAGACCTGATCTGGAAGTTGGGGCACACCTGTGGCCTCCTTGACTTTGGGAAGCTGGTTAAAATTGTAGTTGTGTCCAGCAAAGTGTCTTTCATCATAGAACCATATCATGCATGGTACATGGAGCACCTGCAGAGTTATGAGTTGATGAAAAAACAGTCTTCTGAACTGGTGATTGTGGAATTACACGAACTAAATGGATATCAACCCCTGTATCCATACACAAAAGCAGGCAAACTGATGGTGACACCAAAAGTTTTTTTGCTTCATTAAGGTATAGTTGAGCTGTTATTTTACTTTAAATGGTGTGTTCCTCTCCTTCCTCTGAAAAACATATGCAGTATGTCCATAAACGTAAAAACAGGTTTTAAACAGAATAAAATGTGTATGAATGTTCATGTTTATTAATGTTTCTTTGTTGTTCATTTTGTCTTTTCTTACATTCTTTTTTCCTCCATTTCCAGAGAAGTCCTGAGAGTTTCTCAGTCACAAGAAGATGCTGTTCCGTGTGATAATTTCAGCACAGGACATTAGAAAGCTTCGCTTGGACTTCGGTTGACAGTCTGAAACTGGTGTTGAAAAACAAACTGCAGTTACGCTCTTCATTTGACCTTCAATATGATGATGAGGATTTCAAAGACTTCTGTAACCTCATGTGTGTTGACGATCTACCATAGGAGAAGGTGACATTGCAAGTCATTTTCTGCCCTGTCTCTTCAGACTCAAGTTTGGACACTTTTATCTCTGCTTTACCATCATCTCCAGCAGCCTCTTCAGCTTATTCATCATCTCCGATGACATCCTCTTCATTGAGCAGCCAAACAGAGTGCTTTGTAGGTTGGTGTTTACAGCAATGGCCAGCTCATTTTCCCATTCCCACCTTCTCATATGATGTTGAGCTGAGGCTCAGGCAGGGCAATGACACTTTTAGAGAAAGTGAAGCACTTCTATCCATTTCAATGGACATTAAGTCTGAGATTCTGCTCAAACTTGCTGAAACAATATATTCATTCATGACCTACCCTACTCTTGAACATTTTGGATGTGTGGCCAAGGCACTTGTTGAAAAACACCCTTGCCTTACAGAACTTGGCTCCACATCTGGATGGCATGAATGGAAACACAGCATAAAGGGAAGAGGAGGAGAGAAACAAAGTAAAGAAACCTAGACGGTCTGAAACAAATTTTCTCCCAGATCTCCCCCAGGGAAGAGACAGCAGATGTCTTGAAGAAGATAGAGAAAAGATGGTCCAGGAGATGAGAAAAACAACTCCAAACCTGGCCTACATCGATGATGCAATAAACGCCACATACGCACTGAGAAGACAGGAGATAACTGAAGAGGAGCCACCTGTGGCTGAAATGAGAGTCAGATGGCCTGCCCTTTTTACTGAAAGACAGGTAAAATGTGTACATTTTTTCTTTGTCATAGCAAAGTAGTAATGTTGTATTGTGTATATTGCAGGGCTCTATGCTAACATTCCTCCCATGGAGCACATGTGCTCCTAAAGTGAAATATTTGGGAGTAAAATTAAAAAATGTTTAAGTAACACATTATTTATGTAACCCTTAAATAATGTTGAGGGTCAAACGTGACCCATTTTTACATTTGATAACAGTAAAAACACCCTCAACAATTCACCTTATACCTGTAATTTGATGACTTCTGATGTGACCCAGAATATACAAACATGGAAATATTTAATCTTTTTTAATCAACAGATGCAAGCAACAACTTGCTCTATATTATGATTAACACAATATTTGACACATTAAACATAAATTGACCTTTCCTGTAGGCCACTCCTATATATTATGATATTAAATAATGCTTGAACTGATATGAATTACATATTTTGTTTTACTTAACTTATTTTACTCTATTTTATTTAACTACTTAAATCATAGTAGTGCATACTGATTTGTTAAACTTACATCCTTGCTACTTAGCATGTATGAATTATCATGACAATATAACAAAGCACCGACATATCAGTCTGATGTAAACATTAATAAAAGTCAATATCCTGTCACACAAGCCAACTCCATGTTCTCCCTGTGTGATGGTCAGGGACAGGTCAGGACAGTCTGAGGACACAGATCGTTGCGGTTGAAGTTAATATTAATGAAATATGCACCTTGAGGCAGGTCTCCGCTGTACATCACGTCTGACCACATGTCAGTTGTAGTACTGAAATGTGAAAATTTAGGTGACTTTCAACTTGAACTAAAACTGTAATGTTACTTGTCCACATAGATCATCAAGGAATTCACCAGGCTCATGACGATGGACATCAATAAGTTCTATGAGGGTCTGGACAGCTATCCGCATAAACTTCTTCAGTTATTCAGGTTGAAGCGCTTCGAGGAAGTTCAAGAAATGGAGAGTCTCGACAAGGATGTAAGTGCATATTTGTTGTAGTTGTGGTCCACATTAATTGTGCAACCCCACTGAGGAGAGGGACCAGGATGTAGATTATGACAGACAGTAAACCTCCTCTAATTAATGTGCTTGGATAGGCACTTTGATACAGATTGAATGAATAAGAAAATGAAACAACATAGCTGGTTCTGTAAGATGGAGGAGATGGAGAGAAACTGGGTTTGTTGAATAAAACCTGCCAGTGAGAAGGTCAGAGTTTAAGTTACCTCTCTTGAACTCAAAGCTCAGTTTCTGTCATTTGAAGGTTGACAAAAATCAGAGTTCTGATATCAACTGAATTCACGTATCGCGTTTTTGCAGGCATCAAACCAAAGGAAGAGAGCAGCAGCTTTGCAGGGACTGCCAAGGTACATGAAGGAAAATCCTTCTACATTGATGAAGAGATGTGAGGTAAGCAGCAAAATGTTGTTCAGTGATACAAAAACTAGTTCACAATGGGCAGCGTTACACATATCATTTCAGGCATTCTCTGTGTGGATACGCTATATAGCAAAACATGTCTAAAGCACAGGCACCTTTTTGTTTTTTGTTTGTTTTTGCATGAAGCCAACAGATCCTGAGGAGGACGTCATCAAGGGAATGGTGATTGGAATCCTTTTGGTCACTGAAGATGATCTCTAAAGAATAAAACTGCTCAGTTAGAGGGATAACTCAGGAGGATGTTTCTGCATTTGGCCCTTAGGAAGTAGGAAGATTTGTCCATTGCACTATGTAGTAAGAGGAAAAGAAATGTAAAGCCCTTCTGTGGGTCACAACAGTTTTTTATGTTTTCGTGTTCTAACAGATCTCTATTGCTCTCTGTAGAGGAAATGTCTCTTGCAGACACTAATTTGTATTTTATGTTGTAGAGCAAACATGAACAGAGTGGAGATTTCAGTAATGTTTGAACATGTTCATTTTCTGGCTGACATTTGAGCAAGTTTCTCAGAGAGATAAATTTTTGTATGTATATCTTGCTGCATTTTACTCATGGATCAAGAATGGATCAAGATGTAGATGTTGATCAAGTCACCTAGAGAGTTGTTTTTTTCCCCCTCAAAGAAAGGATGCTCTTTTCTTTTTTTCTTTTTTTTGTTTAGGAGGGTGTGAAAGCTTTTTTGTCTGCATGTCCCAGAGGAAGAATTCTCATTTCTTACACTATTTAGTAAGAGGAAAAGAAATGCATCACCCTTCTGTGGGTCACACCACCTTGTTTTCATTTTCTGACTTATTTCTATTGCTCTGTTTGGAGGAACACTAATCCATGTGATGTTACAGAGAAATTGTCAATAGAGTGGACATTTTAATAATGTTTCAATGTTTTCATTTTCAACATTTTGAGCAAGTTTTTTTTGTTTGTTTTTATGAATCTCTTTCTGCAATTTACTGCAGCAACTCTGAACATTCACTCAGAATGGACTCTGTTGAACTCGGAGAGTTATTGTTTTTCCCAAAAGGAAGGATGCTCTTCTTTTTATGTATAATATTATTATTTATGTGTGGGAGAGTGTAATTTCAGTTTGTGAGCAGCCCCAAGCAAAAGTGTGTTAAGGCTATTTTTTTTAACATGTCCCAAGGAAGGTCTTTTTTGACGTCTCGACATCCATTGACACTTATTTTGAAGCAAGGCTGGTTGGAGTTGGACTTGTTGGGGTTTTAATAAAGGTCCTTATTGAATTGTCTTTCATGTGTTAATATTTAAGTTTGGATAATTCTCATGTAGATTCTTTGTAGATATTAGTTTGCTTAAATTTTTTAAATCTAGCAATTTCTGTAAACTCAAGTAACTTGGCAATAGAGCATGAGGAAAAAAATAATATTGTGTCCCTAACTTGATAAAATAAGTTCAACCAACATCTTTTTTAGTTCTCTTAAGCAATGTTTTCCAGTCCACATTACTTGATACAGAAAGTTGAGTCAACAAATCACGAGTTGTATCAATTATGTATTCCATGTTGAGCCAACTTGATTCACAGTTGTAGGAACTTGATAAAATAAATTCAACCAACATCTCTTAAAGTTATCTCAAATAATATTTTCAAGTTCAACTTACTTGATACAGGAAGTTGAGTCAACAGACTGCATGTTGCATCAACTCGTGTTTTGAAGTATAATAAACTTGACACTATAAGTTGACTCAAATTAACTCAGTCAAAGCAACAAGATGACTTGAATTAGTTAAGTTGAGTCAACTAATTTTTTTTTTACAGTGCAGTGTTTAAGTAAGATCCAACATGAGCCACTACAACAGCTTCAGTGTGCCTTGGCATTGATTCTACAAGTCTCTTCCAAAAGATATTCCCTCATTTGTTATTTTGATGATGGTGATGGAGACTCTAATAGGTTTTCAACTGAGTTAAGATTTTGTGAGTGCAAAGGCTATGGCATCATGACTTCCATCATTTTCAACTTCATTAAACCATTCGGTGAGCCCTCCTCTTCTTTGTACTGGAGCATAGTCATCCTGGACTAAACCACTCCCATCAGGAGTGTTGACAAACATGACAGACTTATCCTGCCATGTTTCATGACAGGATAAGTCTTTGAAAACCAGGATATTAATACTTAATAGCAACAATCTTGTTTGTAAATGTTTGTGACATTTTTTAAACGCAGCCTTTCATAATCATCTAAAATGTGACAGAACTTGGCAAGCAATTATTAAAAAGTGACTGGAAAATAATTGAAGATTCACCAAAAGATTTTCAAAAAATAACCATACTTTTGCTTAAAATTGCCCCCCACTGTAAGTTCCCACACAAGCTCCTGGGCTTGTAAAGGATAAAGGTGATGTATAACTTTGTATTTGCATTCTCTTGGTGTATGCCATACTTGTACTTGCCCACTTGTCCAGAGTAAAGTTAAGGATTACTAATTTCACCACATCACTTTTTTCTACATTTCTATAGACCAGTGCTACTTAGCTCTTTGCAAATAGGGCTTTATTCACTGCAGCCCTACTATAAGTAACTATCCCTCTCAAAGTATTGGATCTTTTTGAAGAATGGAGCATGATGCCTCTAGTAGAGTTCCAGAGACTTTTAGCTTTAGAATTTTTAACAAGGTTTACTGAAGCTGTCAGTTGGCTCTTTGTGGCCCAACACCTTCCCACAGCTCTTTATGTTGTTTTGTCCCTTAATTTGTCCCATGTCTGTGTGTTATATTTGCCACTGAAACTGGCAGTATTTACATGCACACCAATAATTGAGTTATTGCCAGTAATGAGTAATATATTATGCCCAAACTAAAAACCTACTGCCGTAATAGCCTGCATTATGTGAAAGCCATAAAGTAAACAAAATATTAAGCCACATAACTTCACTCGATGATGATCCAGCCTCTTATCTAACTTGGTTAAAAAGATAAAATATGTTTCTCAGTGCAAAACCTGGAACAGCTCTGACAAATCACCTGTTCCTCATTTAGTCTACAAAAGCCATGAGCCCATCAATGTAGGAAACAGACCTTTTTTATGAGTACAATACTATGACTATCTACTACTATCACGGTTACATGAATGGTTACATCTTATAATAGACTAAAGTCTGAGCATTTAAACTTCAAAAACAGACAGAATATTTGTTTTTTGCTGACTTCTGCTCCTTGAAATCTTTCCAGGGCAGACCAGGGCAACAAGCATGAGAAGCTCCAGGTTCTTTTAATAATATAATGGCTAGCTATGTTCCATTCTGATCAGTGACTACTTTCATTTTGTTGATCTTATGTGTTACATTAATTTAAATATTTGGAGCTTCAACATAGATGGAGTTATGCAGAGTGAGTAAAGAAAAGCAGATGAGAAATTACCTGGAGCATCAAGGCTTTTTTTTTCTTTTTTTTAAAAAGTTATTTTACCTTTATTTTACCAAGCAAGTCATTAAGAAACAATTCTTATTTAAAAATGCTAATATACTTAAAAGATGAATACTTTTAGTACATAAAGGATATTTGTAGTGCTTTCTATTGTTAGCTTGCAGATGGCTCATATGCCCCATATAATTCAGTCAGAGCTAATTTTCTTTATCTAGTAAAGTTTCTCTGTAGTAATACGAACATTCATTCATTCATTCATTTTCTGTAACTGCTTATTCTGTAAGGGTCGTGGGGAGCTGGAGTCTATCCCAGCAGACATTGGGTGAGAGGCGGGGTTCACCCTGGACAAGTCACCAGTTCATCACAGGGCTGACACATAGACAGACAACCACTCACACTCACATTCACACCTACAGGCAATTTAGAGTCACCAATTAACCTAGCATGCATGTTTTTGGACTGTGGGAGGAAGCCGGAGAACCTGGAGAGAACCCACGCAGACACGGGGAGAACATGCAAACTCCACACAGAAAGGCCCTGCCCCAGCAAGCCGGGGGATTGAACTCAGGACCTTCTTGCTGTGAGGCGGCAGTGCTAACCACTGTACCACCATGCTGCCCATAATACGAACAGTGTTTTTTAAAAATATTATTAATATATTAATATTTATATTTATTGACACCATTGTAGGGAAGTCAGAAAAAATCAGCATTTAAATAAAAACTGCACTGTAAACCCAAACAGTATTACTAACTCAAAGTCATTAAGGTCAGGTAACTAAAAAGCAGGTTTTTAGTTGAAAAAAAACTATAAACTATTGAGTTTTCTGAATGAGTAATGTGTTTTTAATTTGAAGTAGATCAATACTATTGAGTTAATGGCTGTCATTCAATGATATCTTTTAAGTAAATGGCAGAACGCTGCGTGGTCACTGCGTGGTCTCATCGGACGCATTTTGACTTCTCAACGGCTGAACTTGGCAGAGACTGACGGATTAGCAAGTTGTTTAGGCAGAAGGCTTCCCGGACAGGTAAGACGGCAGAGGCGCTGCGGGAAATTCTAAGGATTTATGACCAGCAGGTAAGTTGAAGCATTACTGGGCTATTGACACACTGTTGCTCTACTAATATGTTTTCTTTCAAAATAGGATATGTCTGTTGTTTTTTTTCCTCTAAGGTTTAAAAAAGAACAAATTTAGATAGATGTTTTTCTGTCAAATAATACAAGTAAGAGAATAAACACTGGCATTTCGCAAAAATCTGATGTTCTTCATTATTCATAAGCATTGTTAGACCAATAGTTGGAAATCCCTAACCTGTTGGGAAAATTGATGGTTGCTAGCAGTAGTAATAACAGGACTGCCAACTTTTTTCTTAAGGGTCCACTTTTTTCAAGAGTCATGTTGCCTGTCCTTGCAACAGTAGTGCAATAGTAAACAATTCTTTTCAGCTTAAACCATCTTTTTGATTTTTTGGAAGTTAAACTTAATTTTCTATAGGTCATGTACTGGTTTGGTTTTGAGATGCTGCGGACAAGTGGTGCAATGTTTAGCTTCCTGTCGTTTCCCCCAAATTAAAATGACTTATCTCCTCTTGCTTTTGATAAAGGAACAGCATGATATACACATGAGACGCAGTCTGGCCCTTTGTGCTCTCCTACCTACGAGAAGATGACTCTGAGTTCTTCAAGACATGCAATGTATGTATTGCCTGACTTTACACAAATGTCTAACAATGGCCACGATATATACTATACATGTTGTTTATCTTTGGGCAAACAAAATCTTACTCCTTGAATTTCACAGTGATCAACTATTCGGCCTGTTTGGTGCTGAGGCACCACTGACCACCTCCAGACATTGGGCCTAAGAGTACTTAGGTGCGGGCCTGGGTTCCTAATGTGAAAAAAATCCCAAAATCACATTTGGCTGAGATTTTAGAGTTAAGATAAAGAGAACAAATCATTATGACTCTTAAGAGCCTGTTAACTTGGGTAGTTGCATATAAGTGTTTTGTCAAGACAAGAAAATGTTAACTCATCTTTATTTCTGTATGAGGAGCATGTAATTCCAGTGCAGGACCCCAAATCCAGCTTCTTGAATCATCTCTATAACCTTTTACTTTTGTGTCTGTGTGTATTTTGCAGTGGGAAGATGATCCAGACATTGAGGGCACTCCTGTTGCTCTCCTCTCTGTGGCAGTTGACAACCCCACTGACACCATCCAGTTTAACTCCGACCCCGACCGTTGTGAGAGGTCTTATCCACACATTTACCTTTATTCAGAAAATACTGCTGTGTCTTGATGATAACAGACCACTCAAACCATGCCTGCTAAGTTTGAAAAAAGAGTTGTTCAGCAATGTTGAAGGCACCTGTGCGTAAATGAGACATCCCTGTATCTGGTCCTGCTAAGTTTGAGAACTTTGCACCATACCTCAAAGGTGGCTGAAGAGAGAAAATTCCTTAACGTACTTGTTAGCTGTTGAGTAAGTATGTTGCTTTGCTCAATTCAAGTGTGCAGTAAGTGATCTATGAAACAGTGGTTAACCTTTAAGTAATTTCAGAGTTTTCCTCTGCTTTATCTACCGCAACACTGATGCACTGTTTGTGACTGATTTTGTTTTAATAATTGGATCTGTGTTAGCTTTGATTCCACCAAAATGTCTTTTATTCATATCTTACATAATTTGTTGCTTATTAGTAATTTTGACCTTAATTTGCACCTTGTAGTAAGTACATTGAAATTTATTCACTGATATTTAATCAAGTACACGTTTATCAAAGAAATCTTTTTTTTGTAACAGCCGAGTATAATTTGTGTTATTTTTTGTTGTTGTTGTTGTTGTTGTGTTTACATCACGCCTTTATCACTGTTGTCGAAATTACTTAAAAGAACTGCTCTGGGGTTTATTTGTTGTTTTGGTAAGTGGACATGCTATGCATTTAGGTTCTGTTAAAATTAACATGGTCTGCCTTCCTGTAAAATACAGTTCAGATACCTGTAACACTGTTAAGCCATAACAGTATTTTTTTCTGGCTAAACTAGTTTAACAAAACTGTTCCAGATGTTTTATCAAAGGTTGTTTTAAACCTTAATTAAAAAAACGTAAACTGAAAAAGAGATGTGAGGTGTGTTTTTGTTTTTAGACACTGATAAAAATGAATGGTACATTGTGAGCTAAAGCAAAAACAATATATCCAATGTACATATACATGAATATATATGTTTCATATGATATAATAATTTTAAGCAGGATTATAAATTTGAGTTGGTTAAACTTAAAAATTAAACTTAATTTTAACTTAAAATTTAATATAACAACAAGAAAGCATTTGAGTAAACTGAAAGTACATTTCTTAAGTTCAGTCAAACTCATAAAATTTATTTCCACTACTCAAAAACTTTTACGTAATCGGTTACGACAAATATTTTGAGTATTTTCAACTTGTTCGGGTTTACAGTGTGGAAAAGTATTAATGCTTTACTCAGTTTATAATTGGATGGATGGTGTTATTCACATATGTAGTGTGTCAGCATGTGATCTTCATTCAGCAGATATGTCCGTGAGAAAATTGTGTAAATATTCCCTCTCTCTTGTATGATTTATGACTTTAAAAGACATAATACAGTTTATTAAAGATCTCAAATGGTAATTAAATTAGTAATTAAGTTAGTCTACTTAATGTTAGCCTACTGTTTGTAATTAAAATCCTCCACAATGCAGCTAATGGAAGCAGCAGCTACAGGAATCTTTATGTGATTCTTTATGTGTCTACATTTTGTTGCATAATCAAAACGTCTGAATTTTTTTTTCTATTTGTGTTACAGTGGAAAGAAGTGGCCATTGGAGTGGGTGCTGGATGAGGACACCTGTTAGTGCTTCCAGTTTCATTACGTTTCCAATGCTGAAAGTGCAGAAGCACTATTATATTTCAGATTTGTAATTTTTTATTTGTTTGTTATTCCTTCTTAATGTTATAAACCTAAACATAAACCTGCCTGCCTGCCTATATGAATGTTAATTGACACTACTATCTTCAATAAAAAAAATATAAGTACTTTCTTCTTTAATATCATACTATATTTATTGGTCTGCTTCATTAGATCTACACCCAAGACAGCATACAATTTATCTGAAAATATGGTTCAGTGCATTAATACAAAAACATGTCACCTTTTTAAAGAGTTGCGTTACTTCCTTGTCTCTCTATATAGAAACCATACTGGCTCTCCTGTGATAGGTACTTGGTATTATTCTCTCAATGACTCTCATTAATTACATATTAACACTAATTACATATTTTGCCTAAAAATTCAATTTACATCAAATAATGGAAAGGCCTTGGGAGACAGCATCTAAATTTCAAAATGACTGTTACCCATTAGACAACTTTATACAAAGCTATCTTTTCATAAAGATGTGGCAGAATTAATTTAATGTTTTATTTTTAAAGTTAAAACTACAATCGATAAGGTGTTCTAACAATCAAGTCAGCTTAAAATCATTTGAACTTTGTCCTACCAGGCACTTAGGGATTTGGGGAAGATTTTTTTTTTCTTCAAAAATTGTGTTAGTTATAAAGTCTTTTTCAGTAAGTCTTGTAGAAACATTGTATCTGTATGTCATACATTTTTAAGAACTAACAGTACAACAATAATGTAACATATTAAGTAGGGTAACCAGATGTGCCTGTTACTTACTTTTACCTTCATCTCCACATGGCTATGTTAACCAGTTGCGTAAACTGCATTTAGATTGAGATTTTTTCACATAATAAAACTCTCGTTAGATCTCACTCTTCAGCACAGTACTTTTGAAAGACATTGTGAACTGACATGTTGGCCAAGTGTGGTGAATGTTTGTCCCAACCAGTCTGCCTACTGTTTGTTAGTCAGCAATCACAATTTCAAATGTTATTTATTATAATTTAATATGTGAATCCAATCATAGATCAGTCCTAATGATTTGGTTCATGTTCTACTTTTTTAAGAGCTGATCTAGCATATACAATGTCAATATTAGTCTACTTTTTAGAGAGAGTAATTACTACAGTTATAGTATTAGAAATTGTTTAAAGTGATAAGTAACTTTGATTGATATTATTGAGTAACTTCCCAAACATGTATTACCAAGGAGATGAGTTGTGACAAGAATTATATCAGGCTTGTACATAAAGGTGTATTACTCTTGGAGATGATGCTATTGGAAGTGTAATATACTGACCTCTTTATTGGAAATGATGTGATGATGTGGAGTAAATGGTGATTGTTAATAAATGTTTATACCACATAGCCATATGATCATAGCATAAACAGTCTTGATTATGAATGGGTGTTCTGTAAAAGTAATAGTATGGTAGGATGGACACAGAAGTTTTGCAGTATTGAAGCTGTGGGCCAGGCAATTTACTTCTTTGAGCACTTCAGTTCTTTTAAAATGGAACTTTATTGTCACAAAGGATCATAATTTTAATTTCTGATCAATCTGAAACTTTTTTCTTGACAAACAGTGCAACCGATAAGGATTTTCTTGGTGTTAGGGTTAGGGTTTGTCAATGGTACACAATGGCTGCTTTGATTTCATATAGGTCAAAATAAAATGATAATTTAGGAATTTGATCATTATGTCCCCAGAATCAAATGTTAATCAAGTTTTCTGCATTTCACCCTCTACATCTCCCTGAAATGCATTCCTGACAGAAGGGATGGGGCCAAGGGGTGAAAATTAAAACTTTGTCATGGGATCAAACCAAATACATGATCAGAAAGGTTGTGATCAGGACAGTAATATCATGACAGTCTGAGGGCTCTGTGTAGCTCCTGCTTTGAGATATTGACCTCTGAACTTTGACTTTGGTGCATTTTATAAGTCTTACAATTGAGCAACAGAATGGACTATAATCTATAGGGTCAACCTTTATACAAAGGTCTGGAATTCTTCTATCTTGTGAGCTACAGTTTGGTGTGATCACCAATAGCGGGCATCCCAAAATATGATAAAAACTGAATTTCACCAAATTATCATTTAATTTTTTTTATCTGCCCAAACAGCAGTGTTCCCCATCTGCCCAAACCCCCTGATACACTGTCAATTTTATATTGCATGCCGCCACTCATGAGTAACAGTCATTTGCAAAACAAAACTACAATTCCCTATTGCTACGCATTACAAAGTGCAAGTGAAAGTCTGTTAAATACGTAGTTCTTCCAGTTTGCAAACTAGGGTTGTAAGCAAATAGGGTTTTAAAAAGTCCTTAAGTCACTACTAACTTCTTCTAACAAAATGTGTTTTTTTGGGAGGGTTGTGCTCGTTGCTAAGGTAACCGTTTTGCCGTTGGCGCATAGTTTATATACAGACATGGAAGTAATGATAGACAGATTCGCAAACCACCTCGCAAGTTATGATTTTAGCACAAACTCTGATCTTTCTCTGTTCCTGCACACTCGTTTTTTGTCCCTTAATCTATTCTGATTTTAATTACAGCGTCAGCACATTATAAAACATAATTATATAGTTCTTGGTGCATAATGAAGGAACAACGTGTGCAAATCTCACGTGTTTCACAAGAGTTCGCTTCTAGACATGAATAACTCCAGCCACGTATCTTGACTTATGTAATAATAATGATAATAATAATAATGATAATAATAATAATAACAATAATAATAATAATAATGATAGTTGCTCTTTTTTTCATTATTTATTTGTGGCAACAATTAAAAATGATGAAATAATGAATTTGTGGATTCAACAATTTGTGGACTGTGGAACATAAATGGAGTAGTTGGTTAACCAGTTTTGACTCTTTTGTGTTTGCTTGTTTGCTTGTGCTTGTCTTTGTCACTGACAGACCCAGATTGTTTGTATACATGTCTAACAATGTAATGGAAAGGATTGTGGCAGAAATATACCTCATAGAGTAAGATACTTTTTTTTCAGAAACAGCTATTTTACTGCGCTTAACTAACCAGACTCCCTTTGCAAAGCTGTATTTTTAGTCATTATCACCAGCGTCATTCCAACTAGACAGAAACAAAGTAAAACTCACAGAACACATCCACAAATCATCAACTCTAGTTTTGAATCATTATTTTTCATGGCATGAAAGAGCGTGGAGGATGCAGGGCAGGTGACTCCCTGCACAAGCCCAAGGAGAGGCTCCGTGGCAAACTGGAATCTGTTGCAACTGAACAAAAGGAGGACACACACTTTTACTTTCTCTGACTGTGTGTGAAGCTTATTTTTTCACATCACAGGTGATTACAAAAAAGGCATTACAATGCAAAACTTACTGGCAAAACATACTCATGTAGCTTGATAGAGGAGTTTAGTATGACGGACTGAACTACAGAAAAACAGAGAATCGTTAAATTTTCATGCTGATTCAATTAAAAAAAATCACAAGCACAACATGAAGGAGTGCAGGGAGAATGGGCTCTGCACATTTTTGAATGACAGATGCCCTACAGTAAAGTTTATGAGTTGACAAGATTCATCCTCTGCCTCTAACAGATGAACCAAGCTTGGAGAAGTTGCCACCTCAAGAGAGTTGTGTCATTCGCGGTTTAGCAGTGGGAATAGCTTTTGAAACATTGGGCTGGAGAGGAAAATGAATAACTGACCTGCTGTAAACTGAGTTTTGGAAAATAACATAAACATCTTAACAGTAGTTTCCTTTCCATCAGCCATCAGTGAATCTAGTGTTGTTTACGCATTGCTAGAAATGACAGTCAAAAATAAAAGTACTGTATTGGACTGACATAAAATCAGAATTGACATGCAATCCACCAGTTGAGAAGCAGTGATTTACACTGCCTCAAAATCACTGTCATCTGAACTCTCATAATCAAAGTCTTTATGGTCCTCAAGTATCTCCTCGGGTCCATCCTCCAGCAGAGAACCAGCATTTGGTCCCAAAGCCTGGCTGTAACTTGAGCATACGACTTGGAACTTTTCCTCCACATCTGCAAGCCTTTTCTGAAGAAGACAGTAGCCCACGATGCCCCTCTTCACCAAAACTTTCTGGAAGGAAGAATGAAAGAGACATACAAATATTTCCAATGAGAGTGCGCTATTCAGCTAGTCATAAACTCACTTTACTGAAGAACAGATCATTTAGATTCTGCCACAAGCAATTTATAATGCCACACCAGAGGGTCTCAAAGTGACAGCCTGGGTGTGTTGGAATGGAATTTGAGCTCTCAACACCTTTTAGTGGTGAAGAGTCACTGTGGCTTAATTTCCTCCTTGTTAGGATATCAACTAGCAAGACCAACCAAGGCTAACCTGGAGATATCTTGCCACCGAGCAAATTATCCTAACAAAGAGTGAATTTAGGAACAGTGAATAAAGGTTTCTGCTCCATTTTGTAACGAGAACCTTCCGTAGCATCAGATTATCTTTAGCTGTAAAGTCTGGTGGATTTTTGTACTGAAATAAATTACAAATTTTGGCCCCGTAGACTTGAATTGGGTTGCAGTTGAGCTGTGCCTCTAGTACAGTGGAACTAGATGGATTAAGGTGAAAATGTGACCTCCACTGCTTGATACTGGACACTGGACATTGAAAGGGAATAGACCTCAAAAAGTCTGAACCTATCCTTTATTCAGGGTTGAGTCAAAGACCACTGTGTTAGAGGAAAGGTCAAGGTCATCAAAATCAATACAATTGTTTGTGTAGGAGTCACACGTGAAAAAAAAAAAAAACAACAACTTGTAAACATTTGCAGTGTTCTTAGCCAGGATCTGCAGTGGTGGTCAGGTACAAATACTTCCCCAAAACCAGCTGCAAGGAGATAAAGGTTAGTTTCTTACCACTGGCACTGACAGAAGACATTTCTGATATCTTTGTCCTGATGCTCTCAGCCAGACTTCTGAGGTAGGTGCAGTGTTGTCTCATCTCCCTCATCACAATGATCTTTTCCTCTTCAAGCCGCGCTTTTGACATGTATGCATCAAAAATCTTCTTCTTTGTGAGGATATTGCTGGAATCGGAAGTCACAGAAAAAACATCTCTTCAACACAAGTCTCAAGTTTGAGCTGCAAGTTCTTAATAGCAGGCGTCCCCCTGCTGAATATATATGTAGTCTATGCGTTGGCCATACTGTTCACAAGAAATTCAGGCCGATAAAGTTCAAATAAACATTGTCATTATATCATACTATTATCAACTGTGATACTAAAAAAGTACAGAACCAGACAGCATCAAAATGGAATTAGTACAATTACACCAGTTTTTGAGTTAACACTCACACACACATTTGCACAAACATTACAGAAGAAATAGCGTAAAATGAAACCGTGTCCTACCTGTATGTATACAGTAGCATATACAGTATATCATCACGGACACAGACAGACACACAAACAATTGGTTTAGAGAGAAATTATTCCATACCACTGCTGTGCACTTCCCATGGCCATAACAGATCTGTCCCACTGTCTGGTCTGACCACAGAGAGTCCTCTACCTCATCGTAGAGCTCGATTGTCTCAAAGAGTTTTCTCTTCTCTTCTCCCAATTTTCTCTGTCTCAAGTGTCGAATTTTGTTGCTGTCTACACAGTTACAAACCACAGAAAACATAATGCACAAGTTTGTGTATGCTCATATCAGCAAGTTGCGTGTAATACGGTTAAGAATAATAGTTACTACTGTGTTAACAATTAATAAATCAAAATGTAAATCTAATTACTGAAAAGGTATAATAAGTCTGTATCTGTAAAATTTAGAGGACATTTTATAACTAAAAACTATCCAGATAATCTGCAAGGTGTAAGTATAAAGTTATAACTAAGAAAAACATTAGATGCATCAACATACCAGTCTGAGTATAAAGGCTGGCTTTTTTTTTTATGTACACCAAGAAACATTTGTTCAATTGATTACTGAAGGTCATCACATCGGGTACCAGCAGAATCTTAAAAAACAACAAAAACAATGAAATAATGATGTTTTTTAGGTAGTAAATATCAAGAGTTCCAAATTTAAGTTTATCTGAAGGCCAAACACTCAACAGATTTGCAGCAAACAAAAGACGATGACATTCCCTGACTTAATTCTCATAGCTGGCAAGAAATAATTCCTAAAACAAACAAACAAAACAAAAAAACAACCTGGCAGACTGGATAAAACAAAGAGAGAATATGGCACACAAAAAGCTAATGGCTGCAGGAGGTGATGGGCCATACAGATTATAAAATCTCAGTTATACATTTGATTATCAGACTACAGTATTAGCAAACTACTTCGTAGAATGCTCATAAAATACTGTACCATCAGTAGCCCACTGTTTGACATGCTTGCACCATGTTCTCAGGACACCCAACTTCACTGCTCAAATCCTCCAGTCTCTGAGACTCAGCCTGAGCCTTTTGGAAAGTCTACAGTAAACAAAAAAAGTGAAAAAAAAGGAAGTTCTTTAGTAAACCTGATCCTGTCTCATGGTAGCTGGTCAATACCTTGATGTATCTGCTGGATAAGGCAAGATGAAGGACATCCTGCTTCCGTCTGTTCCACCCAATTGCATGGATTGTCAGCATGTCATTCCTGGCTTTTTAACAGGAAATATTATATAAAGCAGGACAGTGCCATCAATTGTCATGGTATTTCAGTTCAACATTGCATTGACAATTGAGCTTTAATTAAAAACAAAACTGAGTTTTATTACTATAATATAATATTAGGAGAATATTAAAAATTTTGCAAACTTTCTTTTATCTCATACTGGATAAGGTATTAAAATGAAAAAAGAAAGCACAAAAGATAGGTTTCAAAATATTATATTATACTACACTATATTATATTATATTATATTATAAGAAACACTTACCAGTAGAGATGCACCGATTGTCAGCGTCACATATCCGATTCTGTGCCTGTCATTGTCACACACATGTTCTGCACGATGGTCATGTCATGCGTGCAGCAGACAAACTGACCGTGATATCACCCCAGTGCTGATAACAGCTACAATCTGTCGGTGACAGATTCCAAGAACAGGATAAAGAGAAGACAGACAGTCTACAACAATCAGGTTTCCATCATAATGTCTCGAAATTTTTGAGTGAATTTAGTGAAAATGCGCAAAAAGAAAATGCAACTTTATGCCCGTTTCCATTTGTTATTATTTTGCGATTATTGAGAGGAGAGTGCACCATGAGATGATGTCATCAGAGAGCGTCTCTCTGCCACAAAACAAACAACACACTTAGCTGACAGTCAACAACTGATCATGGACAGATTCCTGATCGACCTGTCGGCGTTTGGAAGAACTCTGGTCACCATTTTGTCAGTATTCACCGTGTACCGAGCCATCCTGAAGAAGAGACGACAAGGAAGAATTTTAATGTTAAGAGTACTGTCAGAAATAGCTGGTAGGAGACCACCGCGTCGTTCTCCATGTGTATGGGAACGCAGGCGTGTAAAGGACTTCTGGGAAGTAATTGTTCAGCAGCATTTCACCCACGAACTCTGGCTGAAACATTTCCGTATGTCAAGAGCCACATTTTACGATCTTTGTGACACAACTGGACCATTTGTAGGACCACTTGTTCTTAGCCATCGACCACTTGTGCTAACAGAGAAAAGGGTTGCCATCACTATATATAAGCTTGCATCATGTGCGGAGTACCGTGTGGTCGGTGAAACTTTTGCCGTGAGCAAACCTACAGTCCATCGTTGCGTGTATGCCACATGTGAAGCCATAAAATCAAAGATGATGGCCCAGTGCATCACATTCCCCGACATGGCAGAAGCGCAACAAATCGCGGAACGTAACCACCTACTCCACCATGTACCACAAGTATACGGCTCAGTGGATGGAACACACATCCCAATACTTGCTCCAGCAATTGGGTATAGGGATTATGTGAATCGAAAGGGATGGCCTTCTATTGTGCTCCAGGTGGTTGTTGATGACCAGCTGCTCATCTGTGATGTCTGTGTTGGTACCCCAGGCAGCGCACATGATGCAGCGATATTCAACACATCCAGTCTGTTGAGGTAAATTGTGAATTACACTCACCTGTCCTGTAGTAATCAGCTCTCAAATTTCAGTTCTCTAATCAATTACCCCAGATTAACAGGATTAAATGTTTTTCATACACTCAATTATACATATATATTCATACATATGCACATACACACTATATAGTGTGTGTGTGTGTGCATATGTATGAATATATATGTATATATGTACAATTTAGTGTATGAAATACACTAAATCATGTAAATATGTGTGTATACATATATTTATATATGTGTGTATGTATATGTAGGAGGAGGAGAGTGGGATCCTGTACTCCCTGATAATGCTTAAAGCAATGATTCTATAAAAAATTTTTTTGTTAACAATGTACCAAATCCCCTTAATGTATATTCACAATACACAAAAAATACAGAGTGCATGCACCAAGACTCATGAAAACAAATATTAACTTTACAATCTGGGCTTAATCAGGTGTGTGTGTGTAGACTGATATAAAATCAAAATGTGCTAAGATTTTTTTTTCCATACTGCACAGCCCTAGGATTGATTCCAACTAATATTCATCATCACTACATTACAGATTTCCAGAAAGACACCCCCAAGCTTCAACGGAAATACAATGAGTCCAGGTACCGCTTCTTATTGCTGGGGACCCTGCTTATCCTCTATTGCCCTGGCTGATGAAGGGATTCTCAGGGCCCAACCTTTAAGTGGAAAAACAGATCTTCAATGAGCAACTGAGCAGAGTAGGTGTCAAGGTCGAGTATGCGTTCGGTCACCTGAAGTCAAGATGGAGAGTCCTTGCCAAGCGTTCAGACATCCACCAGTTGTCCATGCCAATGGTAGTAGTTGCATGTTGTGTGCTGCATAATCTGTGTGAGAAGGACAAGCGTTTACCTGTACCTGCAGCACTACCAGTCCGCCAGCCCATTCTCCCTGAGCAGCCACCTCGCAGAGCTTGTCAGGGGTTGTTAAAGGGATTTTGCGAGTCATCACATTCAGCTGATTCATAATCTTAATGTAAAACTATAATAAGCCCTGGCTGTAACCTGGGGGACTTTGGAGAAAATTTTAATAGTATTTAATTAATATTTAATAGTCAGTGTCTTATTATGAACATCTAATTTAATTTTACAAGAAAAGTTGCAAAAATGTTTGTGAATGCTTACAGTTCTTAGAAAGACTGAAAATCGGAATCAGCCAAAATCTGAATCGGCAGGTCAGACCCTTAGAAAAACCAGAAATCGGAATCGGCTAAGAAAATTGCAATTGGTGCATCTCTACTTACCAGATTTTGTCATATACTTGGTGGTGAGGGTGCAACGAGAAAGGTAGCTGTTTACCATTTCCACCTCCTCCCCTGCAGTTGTGCCAGCACCCTCCTGGTTTCTGCCACTCCAAATGATCTAACAAATCACAGAGAAACTTATCCTCATATATGTTATAGTAAGTAATGAAATTCCAATCAAATTAATTAATTAATAACAACCAAATTACAATTTAAAATTGTATGATGAAGAACATGTATTACCTCACACTTGTTTGAATGCATGACGGACAGGAATGGCCTCATCTGCAGCAAAGGTTTGATGTCCATCATGGATGCTGCCAGCTTGTCCAGTAGGGCCAGTACTTAGGCACATTACGTAGGCAATATCTGTGCAGTAGAACTGCCCTTTTGTGGCTGCCTGAAGCTCCTTTTGCAAGAACGGGATAGGCAAATATTTCCCCCCTGTACATATTGAGAGCCTTGAGCAGCACTCCATGCCCGCAAACAACCACCTCAAGGCCCTCTTCATCAAGTTTGCTTGCTCTTCTTGCAGTCTCTCGAGCAGCAGACCACTGACTGGCTCCACAGGTTCCTCTGCCTGCAGTCTGCATGAAAAATATTCTGGTTAAAACTGAAAGTTTGATTTTCTCAAAATTAGTTATTTTATCCATCAGGACCATTATGTTTGTAATTGGAGACACTAAAAGTTTACTTACTAGTATATAATACTAGTTTGTGTTATATAAGCTGACACCAAATGGTCTTGACAGATACAAAAACTTATACTTTTCAATTGTCATTTTTGGCCACATAACGTATTTAAGCAAAGTTGCAAACATTACTAACACTTTTAATTTTGCCTCTGACATCCTCAACAAAATGGTGTACATCTGCGTCTCTGGAGATAAAGGTGACATCAAAATATGGCTCTTCTGACCTTAATGGGATAAGAAAAAAGATGATGTTCATCAGCCTCAGACATTATTTTTTCAGTTTATTTTACAGTGTACTACAAAGTAAATCAACTAACCCTTTTGACTGCCGAAATCGATATTGTTTTCTGTTGCCATCTGCACAGAGGGCAAGCATGTTTGGTGTACATGCTGGGCAGGTGAACTGTTCCACATTAGCCATTCTGTCACATTGGTACTGGCAGAATGTGTATTCAACAAAGCTTCATTGGAAAATATCTCCATGTATTTTCCCAGCCTGTTGATTAGTAAAAAGTCAAATGAAATAGCTACACTAATATTATCTTATCTCTACTTCAGGCAACTTTCATCCACACCGAACTTACCCTTCCAAAGTGAACAGTCCTCCTCTCCAACATCCGCAAAAATGCTTGTCTTGACAAACTTGGGGCAACAGTTTTCATTTCTTCGAACATGCTGAAAAACAATGTGTCAGCATGCACAGTTGCTGGCCTATATCCACTCTTTATAAGGTCTCCAGACACAATCTGCACAGCAGATCAGGCATGTGCAAACCATACTGGCCTAAAAACAAAAAGCAGTACATTAAATTGCTGGTTATTTTGAGACACACCACAGGGCAAAAAATTTAAATTAAAATATAAAGCTACAGATCATACCATTAATGCAAACCAAAATGACTGCTCTGCCAGCTGACTCTGTGATGTTTCCAAGGTCACATTTGCAAATCAGGGAGGGTCTCACTGTTGGCAATAGATGTTCTGAAATGAGAAGATTGATAACTAGGGAGAAGCCTTAAAAATGCATCAAATTAAGATTAGAATTTAAGAACAACAACATGACAAAAAAAAAAAAAAAAAACTTTACCAAAACAGATTAACAAACTATCTTGACTGGCAAGTGAATACATGCCATCCTTTTTGACACAGCAAACCGTTGGCATGATGGGCTTGTAAATCCCCTCTATGCATGAGTCCCTGTTATGGAGTGTGAACTTCGTGTGAACTTCGTGTGAACTTCGTGTGAACTTGTACGTCACACTCCATACACAGCCACTCATCTGGCATACAGTCTCTGCAGCGAATGATGGCAGGGGATGTGCAATGGCTGCATGTTTTTTTCTGGAACGTCGTTGCAGAACAGCAAACAGTTAATGTGATGGACCCTTGCTTTCCACCACTCATCCTGGGCTGCGGTTTGGCACAAGCTCCATGATGAAGACGTTGAAGGCTGTTCCGATGACTGTTCTGCTGAGGTAAGAATGTTCCTCAACCTCTGCATCTCAGTGTCTGAAAGACAGAGAAAATAAAATGAAAATTCCTGTCAGGCTTTGCGCTAACTCAATTAATTACAGTAAAGTGCAATCTTACCAAATAAAAAAAAGTATTGAGAGCAGTTGTCTTGGCTCACTGTGGGAACCTCCTCAGACTCCTCACTGGGAGCCACAGAAACTGAGAAGATACATAGAAAGGAAAGAGATAAAAAAAAAAACATCTGTTATAGGCATAAAATTCAATGTTTGTATGATAACTTAAGACTGTAATTGTGCTGCACATTTAATTGAAATATTGATATCCCATATGGCCAAGTGCAATATCTAAGTCGCAGAAGTGTCAATATTTTGGAAAAAAGTGTGAGAAAACCTCATTATAATTAGGTACTGTAATGCAGCAGAGATGGCCTGATGAGCAAATCTTGTTGTCCAGATGACACAAAACACGTTTGTATGGCACAGACCTCAATAAATGTCACATCAACTATCATAAATGGCTGTCATAATAATCACAAATTTTCCAGATAAAATTCCCTTCAATTTGCTTTATTGTAGAAAATGCAAAGCTAGCGTCTTCCGGTTAGGGCACACCTAACCTTTAGAGTTGTGTATCAGTTCAACCATGCTTCAAATTGTCCATTTAAAATAAAGGCATGGATAATTACCAGGTCTGACAGGTAATTAAGTCCATGACTACCTAAAAGTTTTTTAATGTAGTTTTTCTCAGCACTTGAAGATCAAAAAACATAATAGTAAGACAAAACATAGAAAAATAAAAGGGTTCTACTGCAGGTTTGATGGACGACCATAGTGATTTGGATCTTGTGGTTACATCTCCTTACCAGAGGAATGGGACAAAACATCCAGGAACTAAATATGTGCTTCAAACTCACTACTTGCTTCCTTTTGACTTCATTTATCTTGTTTCCAGACCTGTATCAAATACACATTGTAAAATAGATGACGCTGATAACATATGGAACAGATCCAACCTGTGACCTTTCTAATGGCGCAATTTAACATATTTAAATGACATCAATAATACAACAATATTGTTAAATACAGGGAATAGACACCCTATTAATTCTCACCATGTACAAACATAAGGGAAATGCATGTGCACTGGTGTTTCAAACATGAAAAAACACGATTAAATTAAATGACATAGGGCTATATGTTAGCTGAATTTTGAATACAAAGGAGATGGTTACTCAGTATTACCCATTTGAGGTGGGTAATAACAAGTAATCTTGCAAAACATGAACCACCTGTATCTGAAGCACATGTCCTTGTCTCTCCACTTCCGCTTCTTTTTACTGATGGACGTCCTTTTGCATCTCTCTCCACCCATTGGACTTGAAATTTAGTGTCGGACGGATGCTGCTTTATCCTTGGCCTTCTTTGCCTTGCATGACAGAAAGTGAACATTGTACGATAACACTTAAAGACATTCAACTCTTGAGAAGTTCCGTACAAATTTCACTCTCTAATTCACACACTTCAGTATCATCACCAATACTGCAAGATTACTAAACATACTCACTTTTTCTTGAGCCAAAACCATGTCTGCAAGGAAAATAGCATCCTCTGCTTTGCCTCTGTCTTGTTGATCAGTCATTTCAGACAGACAGATCGGCAGGCAGACAGGCAGACAGACGGACAGATGGACGGACGGACGGGCGGATGGCTGTACAGACAGACAAATTGATGGATAGAGAGAGAGAGAGAGAGATTGTGTTTGTGTATGTGTGTGTGTGTGTGTGAGAGAGAGAGAAGCAGTAAGAGAACAGTATAGGAGTGGCTCTTAAAAGAGCTGTTGGTTTGTTTTAATAAGAAGGTACAGGTGGAGGATATAGGAATAACAACAAGAGCTGTTAGAAGAAAAAAAGAACATGGTAACTTCTCTTATAATATATATGACTTATTGGATTTCTTATAAATGCAGAACTGTAACAAAATAAATGACTCTGCTCAATGTAAAAAATTGCTTTAGGGTCTGTATGTAATCATGTTCAACATGTTCACTGCATGGATGTTAGCAAAATAAAGGACAGGAGCTATTTGAGGACAGTATAGATCTACTAAACTGAGCTGAATTAATTGAAATTAATCCATTCACCATCTAAACAGCAGGACAATCCTCTTAACAGAAAGCTTGTGACTGTTATTAACTTGTTGCATGAAAATGTGTAAAATAGGAGAAGAGTGGAGACCCTGCACCACAGAATAGAGTAGACAGGACACTGGACACAGACAGGCTCATCTTCGCGTCACATTTCATCATCAACAAGGCAGTGGGATTCATCTACTCCATGTTGCTATAGTAACATATGATGCCTGTGGAGCGACTGTTTATTAAACTACTATACCATTAATGCATTTATCAGCAACTTAACAGTAACTTTAAAACGAGCTCCACAGCCCACACATGCACATATAACGTTACAGGAAGGTAAAAATGACATTAGGACTTTTTAAATGGACCTTGGCCGACCGGACCTAAATTGATAAAAAGATGACAGGATCCTGGTGGGTTAGATCGCGTCACGTCCACACACCGTCCTGTAATATGTTCAGACTTAACAGTAACCCAGGCGCTGCTTTAACTCACTCTACTTTAACAAAAATTAACATAAAGCTATAAAAGACTTTTTCAGCTGACGTTAGCTGTAATGCTAGCATAAATGCTAAAAGAGCTTATTGGACAACATTACTTCTCCAGACGACCACCGGCTCTAACATGATAAAAGTCACAGTCAACCTCAAACATCTCAGACAAAAGCCATTAACAAATAAAAAATAAAGAAATCTGCCACATATCTTCATCTTACCTGGCAGAGAGGGGGCTGGGAATAATCTGTATATTTCCCGCGGGTCCGTAGGCATCGAATAAATTATCGCCCCCTGCTGGTACCGCACTTTCAAGGAGGTGTGTCCTTTACACACCTAGGCGAGGTTAACTGTGACCCTGACACGGAATCCCCTATGGACTGGCGGGTGTATTACACACTTGGCCATGATACTGGGTTGGGTACTCAGTGTAAAACTTTAAGGAGAAACACTGCTCTAGATCAGTGGTGAAATGTTACTATTAGAGCTGGGACTTAAATTCTACCAAAACTCAGCCAGAAACACCAAAACTGCAGCAAAATGTAAAAAGATTTTGCTGGAATAAGTGGCAGGCAGCAGGTAGCTTATGACATGTTTGTTATGTGTAGTTGCTATGTACAAAAAACCCAGTAGAAGGCAGCAAACATCACACAGCTGCAGAATAAGTAAGTAATTAAGTGAGTGTTTTTTTCTAAAGTTTTCTGTACTTAAACTTGTTTTAAACAGTAAACTGCCAAATAGTATGTGTCTATCATTAGCCACCTTGCAACAATATTAGTCTTGACTGCTCCATTTTGAGCAAGATATCTTTGTCCTTCAGGAAGGCCTAAGGGAATTTTAAGGATTTTCAGTCACACTCACTGTAAACCAAAATTATTTGTTAATTCACCTGCCACTTTCTAAACAAACACACAGGCTGTGGCCTTGTGTCTCATTGATGAAGTCCCAACCAATGAGTGAGCCAGCTCTAACCTTTCTCTGCCTGAAGAAAACAACAAAAAAAATCTGATTGGATAACTCTATTTTACTGTTTTCAGGACAGTAACCCTTTCATTTCTGACGCAATTAAAGGAAATAAATCAACATATCTAAATATAACATTTGAAATACTGATATGTAAGGCCTTCTCTGTCAGCCTAGAAGGCCCTCAGGGTTCCCCTCTGCTCTACATAGTTCTGGTGTGAACTGCAGAGTTTTACAGTTATTGGCCTTAGAGATGATGAAATAATCCAAGACCCTGCGATGTGCAGTTTCATGTAGGTACTATTTTTCTTCTCAACTATGTACTACACCTGTAAGTACAACCGTTTCAGGCTGCATAAGGTTGCATGCATCTATCTCAGCACTGAAGTAGCTAACGTTACAGCTGAGCCGAGCAGAATGCTATTGAGTCTTTCAGTTTTTGTTTTGTTTTTGTTTTTTGGTTATTTGGTGCCATCTAGTTCCATATTGTTGGAGATAATAGCACCACAGGCTTCGCTGTATGTTAGAAAGAGGTGTAAGACAGAAAAACACAAAATAGATAATAATATTACTACTATGACAACTACTACGACTAGTACTAACTAATAATAATGATAATAATAATAATAACAATACAACACATTAAAACAAACAAACAAAAAAGGAATCAGTTGTTTGTGTGAATTAATTTTTAAACTGATTTGACAGACCATGATGCATGTTTAGTGGTTTACATATGGATATATTTATAATTGATCATCATGGGGAGAAAACACTGCTGTAAAACCAGAGAATTGTTTTTTGCTTTTACTGTAAATTACAAGACTTAGGTGATAACAGTTTGTTAATTCAGTACCGAGGTCTGAATCTACAATTGGACAAAATCACATTTTTGTGGACATACGAGTTTTACACAACAAAGAGTGGTCTGAAGAGCTGCTGACATGGTGATCCAGGGGAATCATTTTATTTGTTCACAACATTGTTGGAGTGTAAGAGTAGAATGAGTCAGTACAGGCATTTTAAGAAAGTTCATGCTGCACAGAAACCAGTCATTCACCATTCATCAGTCATTTAGTGAGCTGTTTTTTTTTTCATGTCAAAACTCCTGCTGCTGCTGTTGTGAGTGTAGCTTTAGACCCTCAGCCCTGTTCTGTTAGCTCCGGTCAAGCATGTGATGCCTCTGTCTCAGCTACCACAGACTGAGAGAGTGCATGGACACACCATCCTCCCACCTCTACCACGCAGATAGGATCCTCTCCCAGTCAGTGGCTCACAGTGTCTGTATGAATTATGTTGTATATTTTAATTATCTCTTCTACACAACTTATTTGCTCCATCTACTGGTGGATTTGTGGATAACAAACATTTCCACACCAACATGTGCTTAATGATACATCATTGGTCACATCAGTGAGAGAACGTCAGCCTGATCACACTTTCCTTCACTCAATTCTGTTCATTTCCAATTTAAATCTTACTTCTTATTGGCAGCACTCTGGGGTCTCAGGTAGACTGGTATCCAGTGGTGTTAATGACATGAACAGAAACTTGTCAAACCACTTCTCTAATATCTATCCACCTCAGAATGGTTCAGACAGACTTCTCCCATCTCTGCAGCTGTAGATCCTCCTCATGCACATGCAGGTCAAATTACCGTTATCAGTTTTTTGGATACGTGTACTTTTATGAGTAGATTTTCAAGTCTATCACAAAATCTATCCTGCTATACAAGCTGTACACTGACTACTCTAAAGTATATCCAAGTTTCATTTCTATAATATCGTCCCTTGAGAAGATATAATAAAATGGTTGTTGAAACGTGAGGGGTGTACTCACTTTTGTGACATACTCTATATGTCTATGGTCTGGCCTTATTTTTGCAGTTTTTCTTATCTTAAAGGAGCTAGCCTCTTGTTCCAGCCAATCAGATGGCAATAGAAGGATTCACACAACAATTTTAAGTTCCATGATCAGCCAGTCAGATGCTAGAAGGAAAATCTCTGCCTGTAGTGTAGGTTTGTGTGTGTGTGTGTGTGTGTGTGTGTGTGGCCTGATGCGGCGCAGTCTACCCCAGCTGGGCCCATTCATAAATGAAACGTGTTAACTTATTGTTCAATTAGTTAACAAGTAGCTATAAAACTTAGGAAGTAGTTGCTTATCCTCCAGCAGCTCTTTTCATGAGGACAAATGAATCTCACGGTGCCACAGACCAGTGTTATATAATTCACGATTTATTTTCTGTGGGTTGTGACTGAATCAGAGGAGATCCTTTTGTAGTGCCTCATTTGTATAACTCCAAGTGCTACCTGATGCACCATGTAAACTGTTGCACATGAAACAAATCAAATATCTACAAAAATATCTTTTTAGTCCAGAATTCCCTCTTTGTGTAGCCTACTCTGAAACACTCTTAAACATAAATGTTTTAAAAAGAAACAAGCTCTTCTTTGAAACAAAGCACTTTATTGCTCGGTGCTGCTACTACATTTACTGTTATTGTTATGGTTGTTGTTTTAAGGGAATTTTAGATATCACACAATCTTGAGAATTGGGAGAAAACCATATTTTGAGGGGGAAATGTATTTCCAAAGATCAAACACTTGGCTGTTAAACCTTGTGATTATTAAATGTAGACAACTCCATCAGATCGAAAATCTGTCAGAGTTGACAAAATGTTGCGTTGTTTACATTTCACAGCATAGTTGTAGTGAGCAGCCATTTTATTTTTTAAAGTGTCCGAGTTTTCTTAATGTTAATCAAAAGACACTTAAATCAGAATTCTTACTTAGCTTTGATTTAAAAGGACTACAGTTAACATGTTATGGTTGGGACATCTGATAGCAAAATTATTTAATCAGTTTGTCAAAAAATTAAAAAATTGCCACCAAATTTGAGCAGTATTCCTGTCTTTTTTTTTAAAAAAAGAAAAAGGTATTCACCAGATTTGTCTATATATGTTTGTGCTTAATGAAGGCAGTCTGGTATTTCTTCTTTGTTTCATTCATTTTTTAAATACATGGTATAATAGTTGTACACCTCAATGTCTGCTTGTCATTTTTCCTAGACTTCTGTTTTTATAGCTACTAACAACCGGCACTTTGAGTGCAACCATGATGTTGATGTGGCTTGGAATGAAATGAGGATGGAATGGAATGAGTTTGACACCCCTGCTGTAGGGTACAGGCCATTTGGGGTTGAGAAGGCTGTCTTTGCCTTGTCTGTCCATGAGGCAAACCTGCCAGTATCCTTCAGTGAAATCAAGAGTTGACACAAAATGGCTGGGATCTAATTCCTCGATTAGCTCATCAACCCTAGACATGGAGTTCCATTCAGTTCTGTAAAAATCAGAATCTGTCAGCACCATCTGGTCTGGGAGTCCAAACATTTGGGCTGGACCAGGCAGTGCAGTATGTGACAAACATTTTTTTCACCTCTTTGGTGGCCTGTGTCTTAAGGGGCCATCACATGGTAATGTAGGCGAGGGGTGTTGGTAGGTATGAAATTATGACATAAGGGAAGAATAGAGAATATGCCAGACAACACCACCTGGGGAATTTTACCCCAGGAAATACTTAAAGCACCTTGAATATTGTGTATAGGGTAGATGTAAGGCACACAGGTTCGTTACTGACAAACAGGCTGAGACGTGTACCCAATTAAAACAAACTTTTATTGATAAACAAAATAATCAAAGCAATAGCAGGGGCTGGAGCTGCTGAAAAAGATAATATACAAGCAATAACCAGAAATAACTAGATAAAATTATTACAATATATGTTAAGAGGCCTTAATATAGATTCTTAAAATGTGAATAGTTTAAAAAAAAAAAAAAAAAAACTCAGCCCAACCTAAACAAAACTAAAGAAACTAAGAAACGAGCTGAGGCCACTGGGGAGAGGCAGACTAGTGTCCAGGGGTGCTACCACTAATCACTGCAAGTGGGCACAGCAAACAACACGGCAATCCTCAAACAGAAAATGGTGCAGTCTATGGTGTCCCAGTGCAACTACTCACACACAAACATGAAGGGACCTCACCACGGGTGCCTAGCCTCTCACCAGTATGGCTCTCTGCTACTGAAATAAAGAACTCACTGAAAATAATTAAGAAAACAAACATATCGTTTTCTAGGAGTGAGGTATAGCCTATGTATAAAATTAAAATGAATAAATTTATGGTTAGGGTTTTTGGATGTGCGATCCAAGTTGTCCAAGACAGCCAACCAGTCCACATTACCAATGTCTCTCTCCCACACCTGTTGAATAGCAAGAGGGCCACAGGAAGAGTTCAATAACAGATTATAAAGCTTAGATACTAAACTACTTGATTTGACACCAACATCTAAAATGATATGAAGCTCATGAGTTTGTAAAGGATGGTCCCAGGGTACCCCATAGGCGCGCATCGAAGATCTGAGTTGCAAGTACAAGAAAAATGAATAACCAGGTAAATCATGTGATAATTGCAAATCATTGAATGCTCTGAGGCCCTCTTCATTAAAGATGTCTGACAAAGTATGGATTCCTCTGAAAACGATATCTCATGAAACTTGCATCCTCTCCAGCTTGTCATTTATGTTCCCTTGGTCTCATGGGTTCATTTTTACATATGTACTGGGAGTGTCCTGCAGTTGCTACTTTTTGGAAGGAGGTATCATCTACCTTAACAGATTTACTGGATGTGCGTATACCTTGTTGTCCCAGGCTGATGATTTTAAATGATACATCATCACTGGCTCTTTCTCCCCCCAAATATAATATTTTGTTTACAGGCCTCACAGCAGCGAAAAAGATGTTAGCACTTAGATGGAAGTGCTAACATCTTCATACACTCCCCATACACTCACTCATGTACAATGGCTGACATCTTTTTTGAATATTATACTCTTTGAACAATCTATAGCCAGAATACATGGAGCCACCGAACGGACTATTCAGGCATGGACCTCTGTAGCTGCAGAAGTCAAACAACTGTTGATCTGAACATATTATTTGTAAACTATTTTGTTGTATGGATGTGCATTTCATTTGAAGCCTGGTAACTTATGAAATTATGTATTATTCAAGATAGAACTATGGTGGGGAAGGGTGGGGAAGGGAGGGGAGGTCTCAGGTCGCTACAGGGGTGGGGGGCTTGACCTTGAATGGTCACAGTGGGGTAGATTTTCTGCTGATTTGTTGCTGATGTAAGTTTTGTTGTTCTACCTCTGCTGACATAATGCAAATAAATAAATAATTGATAACAAAAAAAAAAGAAAACAAACATATGTATCCCAGTTGGCCTAAACAATATTTACAAAACTCAAGACTGGACTAACTCAAAAAGGGGAACTATGACAAACAGGACAGGAGGACCTGAAACAAGGCAGAAAACACAATTAGCCGGGCTCCCACACTTCATATTAAAACTGGTGATGAATCACCCTACTCGCCACCTCAAGGTCTGGGCTCTAATACACAGTGGGCCAGGAGGGAAGTCAACGGTACCTGGCCAGCCAACACATTGCACATGCTTAACAAAACTAAAGTGCAAGTACAATTGTACACAAAAAGGCTTTTGTTGGCACATACCTGGTGTGAGCAAACATTCACAGCCAAAGCAGGGACAGGGCATGAGGCAGGAAAAAAGAGGGAGAGGAAAAGCCCACAGGTGCCTTATATTCCCTGGCTCTGATAAGGAGGTTGGAACAAGGGAGGAGTCAGGCCCAGGCTGCATTCAACCTACTCACTGTTCTGCACTGCTGGAGGAGTCCCACCACAATAAGAAATTTGTTCTGGACTCGCTGCAAGGTAGGGTGCAGAGAGGCGAAGCACAGCGCTACAATCACTACATCCTGTCAGTATACAAATGGCTGAGCTTTACTTTAGCTCTGGATGTAGTCATAATCATATAGTTCATAAACTATATGATTCAGAAATCTCATAACCCAACCTGACTGTTCACATTTTGCCAGGAATTTACTGGCAAGATTGTAGTCTGTTAATGTTAATGTTGTGTTACAGAGTTTGGGGAACCCTGAAACACTTTTATTAGGTTGTGTCTGGAAGAGAACCCTTGATTTGCGAAGTTCTCGTGAGATTTTTATATATTGTCCCTTCATTGTGACGTTAAAATGGTGAGAGATGAGATCTCCCGCAGTTCTGGGGTTTCCTTCAAGACTTGACCATCAGTCACTGTCTGCTTGTGTCATGACACATCTGTGGTCTCTTCTGCCTGCGTTGTCACAGTCAGCTGTTATCTTACTGGCTGTGCTTTGAAAGGTCAGTGGCAAAGGAGGTGAAAGCTCTCTCCATAGGAAAACAATGGGACAGCCAGCACAAAGCGTTTTTACCACTGATCATGTGTTGGGGCCTTTAGCCAGTGTAACATGGACAGATGTAAGTATGTCACATGGACATGCCACCAAACGCATGAATCGTCTCCAGGCATACCCATAGCGTTAATAAAAACTCTTCCATTTACATGTGGGTGTTTGAATACTGCATTAAGACAAGCTTGAAAAAACATGAACATATCCTTTAATTATATTGAGCTGTCTGCATGAACATGTTAAATAGCAGATGGGGAAAGTCACTTCGAGGCTCTGAGGTCACAGACACTTTTGAGTCAGTGGGTGTGCTCATTAGCTCTTTTAGCAAAGCACTGCTCACATAAAAGACAACAGACAGACTTCATAGTCTTAAAATTGGAAAAAAAGGAGGGGGGGGTACAACAAAAGCAAAAATATCTGGCTCTACACATTTAAAGTCTTTGAGGATAACTCAGTGCTTTAGATGAATTTTTAAGCACAGAGTTGTAACCCTGGGAGTGGCAGCACTGCAGTCCCTCAGTGGACTGGATATTCACATTCTTTTCCAAAATCAATAAGTCATTTTAAGAGCGTAAGCAAACAAAAGGTGTTGATGTTTCATCCACCTACACACGGTCCCCTTTGTCTACCAACAAGGTTTGTTTAAAACCTTAAAAAAAAAAACTGATCAAATAGTGCAGTTTGATGTGTTTTCTGAAAGTATTTGCTTTTCTCTTCATATTATCTCAGCATGGTTGAGGGAAGAAAAGTGAAGGGTGATAAACTAAAACATGTTTGATGTGGACACTGCAAACCTTCAGTGCTTAATGGTAGTCATGATAGATTAGGTGATAAATTACTTTATGTAACACTCATTCTTGAGAGTTGGGTTTTGATTTTTATTCTTCAGTTATGCTGAAGATCAATAAAAATCAACGTCTTGGCTATTAAACCTTGTAACAGATCAAGCTCCTAGTGATTACATTTGGCCCCCGATGAAAAAGTTGATGTCTTATGGAGTTAACAAAATTTTATAGTTGTAGTGAGCAGCCATTTTATTTCTTAAAGTTGCTCAGAGTTCTCTTAATGCCGATCAAAATACAAGTTTTTAAGCATTTTAAATTAATTTGTTGAAAAATAGAAAACTTACCAGCGTTTGAGCAGTATTCCCACCTTTATTAAGGTTTGACAAAAAGTTTAGCTTTTTTTTTTGGTGGGACATGATTTGTCCCAGTTCTTAGGAATGGTCGATACCAAATGGCAAAGTGAGCAGACTGGTTGGTCCTGGAAATATATTTTACCATTAGAAATGTGCACTGCAACACAGAAGACTCCAACTATAAATTAATATATCAATGCAACAACCAGTGTGAGGTTGTTGGTCTTGGGCACATGGACTGCTTAGCCTCCTCTAATCACTGATCTTGAATACTACAACTAGTGCAACACGACCTGCAAGTTTGACTCACATCCCATACCATTATCTGGGTGGTGTAGGGTGGTTCAATAGTTAATTAGTACCATTATAACAGAAATCATTTAAAAAAATAGTTTGTTTTTTTCACATCAGTCTTATGCATTTTCAGTTTTAATTCTGCTTTGTTGCACAATGTAAGTGATCCAAGCCCTCGAGTGCAAGAAGATGCTAACTTGAAGATGCTCTTGTGTGTGATGTTTCATTTGAGGTAGCTAGCTACCTAAGTAGCAATAAAACTAATGCCAGATAATGTTGCCATGATAACTACTATACACAGACAGATATGACTATGACAGGATATTGACTCCTTCCTAGAACGTAAGGCACTGTGCTGAAAGTACCCTGTCTGATATATCCATAAAAAAAGAAAAAAAAAAGATTTTACATTGGATTGCACCAACTGTGCTTCACCTCTCTCTTAAATCGGGCTGTAAAGTTGACACTAGAGGCTAAGTAGTTAGTTTGTTACTGAATCAGCACCTAAAATTGGTTGCACCAAGGTTACGTGGAACATAAACTAACTTTGGAAGTAAAATCATTTCATTTTTTAATTTGTTTATTGTTTATATTGTCTACATTGTTCCCATTTTCATATTTTCTCCTCTTTATATTGATTGTTTATGTGGCTTGTTAACTTTTGTATTATTGATTGTTGTTTACTGATGCTCCTTTTTAGTTTTGCTATCCACCTGGCATGAGCTACTTGGCATCATAGCACATCCTAATAAGCTAGATTGATATTGATCGATATTGGTTGATACTGCAGGGCATCAAATCCATATGTGGCCTCAGGCGTCAAAACTGTCAGGAGCCCACCCTGGCTACAGATGTATCAACATCTCTTTCACATGGCTGCAGGAATTAATGAATGACAGGAGAAACTTTTCACAAAGGATAAAGTATAAGTGCATAAGAGGTACTGTAAGAATCTCTCATATTCATCTACGGGTCATTGAAGGCTGCTTCACAGATGTTCCTGCTTTACGTTTGAAACTCGTCATTCACATTCACTTCTGTTGTTTGGGAGATTCTGTAACGCTGTTTTCCAGTGAAACTCCAGCAGTGTTTTGTGTTCTTGCTTCTCAGCAGCAGCTAATCTTCAAACTGGATTGTAAGTGAAGTCATCTTGCCCAGCCAGGGAAACTACAACTGAGAAGAAATCAGGCTTAAAATGCAGAAGCTGTGTTTATAGAGGTTTGTGCAGACCACACACAACTAAGCAAAAAGAAAAAGAAGAGAAGGAGCTTGCATTGCCTTCCCTCTCCAGACTGAGCAGTTTCCAGCTGCTAGAACAGAAGCAGATTTGGCAGAGATGAAACACAGAAATAATACTTTGTGATGTCTGTCTTTGAAAAATAACTGTCACAAACAGAGTGAGCTCTCATCATCCCTCGCAGCTCTGTAAATGATTCTCTGGGGCTTTCCTTCATTCACTTTTGTTTGGCTCATTTCCTCTCTGAACAATAAAACTGTATTGATGGCCAACTGAAGGGGAGTCAACAGCAAGGTTATTGCATCTTTTTGCTGCTTGCTAAGCAGTGAGCGACGTTTTGTGTGTGTGATGACAGGATATGCTCACTTTATCTTAGTCTGTGTCCCAATTTCATATTATATTTACAGAACTAATTTCTTCTACTTTCCCAATTTTCTCACAATCTAGAATGTCCTATTCCCTCTGCTCTGCACCACGAACTCTACTGCTGGCCTGGGGACGGCTACAGATACACATTGTCACACATGGTGTCACCAACAGTTACCTGTAAACATCAGTTTGCAGGTCAAAGATTGTAGGTTTAAACCAGGCTAGTCTGAAAAGTTAAAGTTTTAAGACATTGAGGTTTAGGGTTGGGTACCATTTACATTTGAAGTGATATGGTGCCATCAGTATCTGAAATTTGGCACCAGTACCCAGTTGTCCCTTTTCTTCACTACTGTAGTCTCTCTGTAATGACAAAAACAATAAATCCAAATAAAAAACTAATGTAAAATTAACATACATATAAATGATAGAAATTAAGAAAAAAAATACAGACAACAGCACAGCAAAGAGGGCTGAGTCTGTCCCTTAACTTTTTTGATTATTTTGCTTAATATTTTTCAAAAAAGGCAGTTAAACCTTCTCATGTGTAAGTTTACAGTTAATACTGGATCACATTTTAAACTGGAGTTTTGGTGCAACAAAATTAAATCTGTAATCTCTGGTTAGAGTGAAAACTAAACTGAGGTTTAAAGAGAGGTTTCAGTTTTATAATTCTTAATTTTAAGCTAGCATTAATTTTTGGTGTAACATGATTTAAAGGTAAGGTCAAGATCAACTTTATAATAACTTAAACCATCCTAAGCCTCTGTGCAGCAGTCAGGGATGAGCCATGAGTTAAATGCATAATATGTAAGATCTCTCACATCAAAACATCAACAAAAGACATAGTTTGATGACGTTGTGTGGGATCATGGGAGTTGTTGTCTTCATTTTAACAACCACCATTGCAGATGGAAATCTATCTGACATGAATGAGGCAGAATTATATTCACAGATGAGGTTATGTACAAAGTCTTACTCCTGTAATGCCTTGTCACGTTCCATGACTTCCTTTCTTACGCTAATGTATCCTGTGTTTTCCCCAAAGTTATAGTGACTAGCAGGAAATGCACTATTAAATTAATAAAGTACAGATTCCTCTGGTTTGACCTTTTTTTTATTATTTTAAGTTTTATTATGTTTTGTCAGTAATAACCAAAAGAGAAAAAGAAACAAAGCAAATTAAAATGAAAACATAAAATAAGCAAAAAAAAAAAAACAGGCAGGTAACCTAACAGACATTGATATAATAAAGGTCATTAGTTTGTTACAATAACTTGGTGGGCATTAGTGCACAACAATAATGGCATAATACTGTATTAAGCCTTCATGTTCTTGTCTTGTCCCATTGTTCCTTCACCATATGGTTTTTGCACTTCAGTCTTCCCAGTGTCTTCTCACATGCAACTATTTCCCGCCACATTTTTAATGTGGGAGTTTGAGGTTCTTTCCATCATCTAAAACTCATCATCCAAGCACACTTGCTGAGCCAGTTAATAATACTCTAGTTTTAGAAAACTCTGGTTTTCCTCAGGCCTTCAGCTCTCCATGCTGTTTTGATGTGAAACTGTGTCAGTCTAAGTATTTTCATTTCTTTATTTTGTCACAGGTAATGAAAAGAATGCAAGATTTGTCTTTGTCATTGACATATATGTTCTTTGCTCTTTGTGCACTTTTATATTTTATAATTTATTTTCTTGTAATTGTTTTGACTCAGAACAGACTGTGATTTTATTCTCCCTGAAACAAGTTGATTTTTGAAATATACAAAAACAGGTAATTTGTTGCAATTTTCACTTTTACCCACAATTTCATTGCAAAAACTTCTTTAAAACATTGCAACATGTATCACAATTTATTTTAAGAAAGCTGCTATGAAAATAGATATTTCAGACGGAAACAATCCCCCCCCAAAAAAACTGTGAAAACCTGGAGGATCTGCTTAACAAATATTTAGTACTGAACTATGATTTTAAAAGTAGAGCACTAGTGAAATGTGTACTTAAGTACAAGTAAAAATACATACCTGAAAATATAATCATGAAATTACAAGTACCCACAAAAACTACTTCAGTGTGGGAGTTTGAGGTTCTTTCCAGCATACAAAAGTCATTATCCAAGCACACTTGTTGAGCCAGTTAATAATACTCTGAATGCAGATTTACTTCAGTGTGGCACCGTAGGTTTGTTCTCAAGAAGACACAACCTTGGCAATGCAGGCAAATCACATTTTAATTCAGGAATTCCAGAACATTTCTCCATAAGGGAAACACCATGGAGCATTCCCAGAATGCATGCATGTATGTACCCTGTTCTGTTTTACATTTCCAACATAAAGTATTTTGTATTGAATAAATTTGCCTCGGGCGGCACGGTGGTGCAGTTGTTAGCACTCCCGCCTCACAGCAAGAAGGTCCTGAGTTCGATCCCCCGGCTTGCAGGGGCAGAGTTATGTGCGGAGTTTGCATGTTCTCCCTGTGTTTGCATGGGTTCTCTCTGGGTTCTCCGGCTTCCTCCCACAGTCCAAAGACATGCATGCTAGGTTAATTGGTGACTCCAAATTGCCTGTAGGTGTGAATGTGAGTGTGAGTGGTTGTCTGTCTATATGTCAGCCCTATGATGAACTGGTGACTTGTCCAGGGTGAACCCCGCCTCTCGCCCAATGTCAGCTGGGATAGGCTCCAGCAGCCCGTGACCCTTATGGAATAAGTACAGTTAATAAGTTACAGAAAATGAATGAATGAATAAATTTGCCTCTGGCTTCTCTGATGTGTATCGGATAGAATTGTCTCCCATGTTTCTTTGTCAAATGTACAACCAAGGTCTTTTTCCCATATCATCCTAAGATATTTACAGCCATTGTTATTCACCTAAGGACATAACTCATACCACTTTGATGCTTTATGATACATTGTTGGCAGTTGTAGGTACTTCTCTATTGGGTTTTTTACTTGAGAAAAGTTAACTTTCCCCTTAAGACAGTGTCTGTTATAGGAGAGGAAATTAACCTCTTTGAATAGGTCATTTAATATTCTGACACCTTGTCTTATCTATTGCACACAATAAATTGTTTGTTTGCATGTTTTTACTTTGGGATCGTATGTGGCTGCGGATTTTTGATTAATATGAGAGATTTTAAATGTTTCTAAATTAAGGAAAATGAGAATGGGTGATTTTGTGTTAAAAATGTAGAAAGTGTGCCTGTGTGGAATTCTGGGTTATTACAGTTATGGACATGCACAATACTGCTGCAAAGGAAAATAAACAGAAAGATACTGAGTGAAACCTCAAGATAGCGCGTAAGTGAGAAACTGAGCAATAGACCAACACAAAAGTAAGTTTGAGAAGACAGAATTGAAAGAAGCAGCAGAAAAAGAAAAAGCAGCTTCCAAAAATTTCTTTCAAAAGGTTTTAGAAAGACAAGCATCACAGGTTGTTCCCATGGATCTATTAATGACAGTGCACCAAAGATATAAGTAGAACTTATTTTTTATTTTATTTGACAAATAATTAACCAACATACTTGCATTTTTTGTTTATTTACTAATATCAACATGTAGACATGAATATAGTTATCAATGTGAAGGTGCACAGTCACTGAGTTTACTGTATTTTCATCTGTTTTAATGCGCGTCGTCACCTGTTAGTTTACCGTATTTTCATCTGTTTGAAGGCACGTTGTCACCTGTTAGTTTACTGTATTTTCATCTGTTTGAAGGCACGTTGTCACCTGTTAGTTTACTGTATTTTCATCTGTTTTAAGGCACGTCGTCACCTGTTAGTTTACCACATTTTCATCTGTTTTAAGGTGCGCCGTCACTTGTTAGTTTACTGTATTTTCATCTGTTTTAAGGTGCGCCATCACCTGTTAGTTTTCATCTGTGTGCAGGTGCACCATCACCTGTTAACCTATGTGTTTCATCCATGTAAAAGTGTGCTGTCACCAGTTAGTTTTTATAAGTGAGAAGATGCTGACAGTGGTGATGCTTTAATCTGTTATGATGCTCTAATACCAGATTTTGTCAGACAGACTATTACATCACTACCTTGGCCTTGCTATTATGACTCCTTCTCTATATGATGGCGGTGCAATTAGCTGTTGTTGGTTGTTTTAAAGCTGCATGCTTTCACTTCTTTCATTCACTGACATTATGTTATTATATCTGATTGTGATGGGCAGGGCTCGGTTTGATAATCTTGCATTACGGCCCAGTGCTGACTCGTTACACCACTAGTACACATCTCCACAAAATATATAACAGGTATAGAAATTTTAGTGTGAAAATGTTACATATTATAGCTTTAATCAGCTATTATAATCAGGTTTAAAAATGAATCATTGTTGGTATATAAAACGTTCGCATTAAACAGCATGAAACAGGGTCAGTCTGGACTCCGTGTCCATACCCTCTCTTATTGTTCTTTTCTCTAGCCCAGAACAAATTGCCTTCTTTTCAGGGATCTTTGAGGGTTCTGTGGTCACAGCATGTTGCAATGCGTAATGAGTTACATGTTCATGAAATCATAAACAGGATATGGGGCCGCCTGAAGCCCACAAACCCTCCCTGGTGCTTGGAGCCACACTTTAAAGCCTCACAGACGCAGGATAAATTTCTGCCTCCCATTGCCAGTGAGGTGAGCTGTACCACTGATGTCTTCCATTATCTGTGCACTTACACGTCTTCAGTTTTCCTCAGGCCTTCAGCTCTCCATGCTGTTTTGATGTGAAGCTGTGTCAGTCTCAGTATAATCATTTCTTTATCTTGTCACAGGTAATGAAAAGAATGCAAGATTTGTCTTTGTAATTGACATTTATGCTCTTTGCTCTTTGTGCACTTTTATATTTTATAATTCTTGTAATTGTTTTGCTCAGAACAGACTGTGATTTTATTCTCCCTGAAACAAGCTGATTTTTGAAATATACAAAAATAGGTAATTTGTTGCAATTTTCGCTTTTACTCACAGTTTCACTGCAAAAATTTATTTAAAACATTGCAACATGTATCACAATTTATCTTAGGAAAGCTGCCATGAAAATAGGTATTTTAGATGGAAACAATTCCCCCCAAAAAACTGTGAAATCCTGGAGGATCTGCTTAACAAATATTTAGTACTTTACTATAATATTAAATGTAGAGGACATAGTAAAATGTGTACTTAAGTATAAGTAAAAATACATACCTGAAAATATACTCATGAAAGTACAAGTACCCACAAAAACTACTTAATTACAGTAAGTTGAGTATTCGGAATTAGTTACTTCCACCCTGGCATATTAGTGTTGTTTATAGAACATAGAATCTTGTTTTGCAGCTTTAAATGAGCTCCAGCTCTGCAGGGCAGCTCTGTGAAATTCTGCTCATCCAGAAACAAACACCTTCCCATTAAGACAGCAGCCAGTGGAAGAAGAAGGTCATTAACACAGTAATTAGCAAACAACATGTGTGCCGTATTTTCCCTAACAGAGTCTCTTTAATCTTGTTATTAGTCACCTAATTAATGAAGGGAAGTCGCCTAATGTGTCTCGGTTAGGTTAAGGTGCCACCGCAGCAGGTTCCCTGGCCACAGAGAACAGCGGGCGTGTAATCCCAATGAAGGACCCTGTTGTCCGGGGGCTCCAGCTGTTCCTGGCTCCTCTGAGCAGCACAGTGATGCTAAACAAGCTGACATAATGAAGCAACATTATCCAAACAGTGGAAGTGCGAAATTCAAATGCAACAAATTTAGATCTTTCGCAAATTTATTTTATATGACACTGATGCAAGACCATTATGAAAATCTTTTGCACACAAATGTTACTCTAATGCTGTGATTTTATTGGCATATTACAAAAACAGTGCATGCTTAAATTGGAGTAGCAGCAAAATCACATCAAAAACATTTTGCATTAGGATCATGATCCCACAGGAGCAGCAGCCAAAATTCAAGTCTATCTCTAAATGGTAAATGGACTAAATGGTATCAGTTACACTTGTGGTGTTTGCTGAGCCAATAGAGATCTATTCCATTCTATTCTATTCTTTTCTATTCTTCATAGCTCTGACATGTCCTTGAGGTTGGCTGCAAAGAGGGTCTGTGTCTCTTGTGTAGGGTTTTTGTGCTAAGCTGCACCCATCTCTGTACGAGATGAGTTTGATATTGATCGTCTCATCTGAAGGTAAATTTGACCTGCTGATTCCAGTTTGACTGTGCCATCAGTGTCCCTATACAACATGCTCACAAAGCACGGTGCTTTTGCAAAGGGGTATCACGCCAAAACCGTGTAATGGACCCACCAGTCTTATTTAACTTTTTAAAACAGAACATATTAAATATATTTTTTAAAAATGTAGGCCAACAGTTTACTGTCATAAAACATGCAGCAGATATGTGTGTGTGTGTGTGTGTGTGTGTGTGTGTGTGTGTGTGTGTGTGTGTGTGTGTGTGTGCTGTGTGCCAGTAAAGCACAACAAAACCTATTAATGAACACAAAGTGCTATGATTAAAAAGCACATGAATAAGTCTGACCCTGTGGGATTGCACCTCTATTGTAGGTAGTACGGTAACACATTTTGGCCCATCAAATTCATTCTGTTTCAGGCTGACCTCTTGTTACTCTGCCAGTATCGTAGTTAATACGGTTGGCTCACTGAATTCATCTGTTGCAGGTAACTCTCACCCACAGCCTCAGCTCACACCAGTGAAGCAGCTGTAGAATACTTTGTTTAGTAGAATGGCTTAGAAAACACTGATTGCTTTAACAAATTTTGTTTGTTTATGTAATGAAGATTGAAAAATGTAATTTTCGTGAGGTTATTATTTTCAGAAGACAAATGACAGACAACAAACTTGGCATTTCATAATTCTGGCAGTTGCAGTCGAGCAGCAGATATAATGAAATTCAAGCTTGATGCAAAGCTTCTATTAATTCTAATGTTGATGGACATACATTGTGTTCTTTTGCCTTAATAATGATCAAAATAATATACAAGAAAGGTCAGGTTAGGAACACTTGTATGCGTAATTCTTCTTGTTGCATTTAGTGTTGCTTGAAATGATCAGGGCTTAGCTGAAGTTATGCCTTTTAAAAAAAGGTTATTTCCCAGGATTCCCAGGAAAATTGACTTCTGTTCCGGGATACAAAAAATCTCATTTTTGGGAAAAATATTAATCCCTATTGAAGCTCAGTATGAGTTCAATCAGGAAGACCTTCTATTATGCTGCCTTCATTCACAACTTTCCTTTACTCCATCTCTCTCCTCCTATTCCCTCTAATCAGCTGTTTGTGGGCGTTCACCTTTGTATTTGCTATCCAATCAGATTTTGCCATGGTCACTGTAGCCAGTCAATTTGCTGCTGCCAAACTTTAAATCGCCTCTGTCTTTGCTCCATCAGTTGTCATTCAGTCAGTCGCGCAACCCTCCTCCACCCCTCTCTCCTCCAGTCATTGGACCCAGGTAGCCACAAGATGTTCACCTCGATCCTCCCTGTCGTCCTCTCCTCCAGTCTTCAGGTCCAGGCAGCAGGAGTCTGGAGCCACAAGATGTTCACCTCAATCCTCCCTGTCGTCCTCTCCTCCAGTCTTCAGGTCCAGGCAGCACGAGTCCGGAGCCACTTCACCTCACCAGTCTCTGCTTTGCACCTTTTCACCACCACCACCAGTGTCTGGACCCCGGGGGGTTCTCTTCACTACAGCTTCATCACCCCCATTTATATATGTGCATATTGTTTCACCTCAATGGGGTCTAACCGCCAAAGACTCTTCATGTTTCATATCTCATGCATGTGTCAATAAACCATTTTCTTTTACTCTTAGTCTCTCCTGATTGAACTAGGAGTAGAATGAACACACATTCATGTTATTCCTTCAAGTTAGTAATAATACATGTGCACCATAGCGTACAGGCCTTTTCAGGCAACACTACACCTGCGTATCTGCTTGGATCCGCGTGGTTTCACTGTGCTCCTCATGTGACTAGAAAGGGTAGACAAAGCACTGCGCAAGTTAACACCGGGTGCTCTATGTGTGGTAACAGGGAAACAGCTTCTGTGCACTACTGTCTCTAAGAGATGCTAAGGATAGCTGATATCCAGTCTTGTCCTGATTCCCTCCTGTTTATATCTCAATAAAAGTTATAGATTCAAGGAAAGTCCCAAACAGCGAGGATAAGACTCATCCATTGTAGTTGCACATCACAGGAAAAAGTTTAGGCAAGTTCAACTCTGGCCATGGGTGATGTGTGTGAGATGACCATGACGACAACACTTTCACAGGCTTACACAGGAATCAAACCCTGGTCTTCTGTGTGGAAATCCTGTGTTTTATCTTCCATCCATCCATCCATCCATCCATCCATCCGGGTTAGGGTTATCCAAACCCTGGCCTCTTCCCTCCCTTTCTCACTCTTTTTACTACATTCATCCTCTGCTCCCATCATTATACTTTTCATGCCTAGGTGAGGCAAAACATGACACTGACATGGTATCCTCTAGTGCATTGGCAGCTCTATTACATGCTGTGGCAGCTTCAGTGTGGCCTGTTGGAGTGAACCTGGCTTGGACTGCTTGATGCTCCTGTTTCAGATTGCCCTGGTCACATTGTTGTTGGTTTGTTTTACAATTATTTGTATTTTTTAACTTTTCTTAAAAAATGGCCAACTGTATGTCATGTTTTGAGTCCTTAGAGTTACAATGCTTTAAGAAAGGCAAATATTTGCCACTGCAGATAGCTTTGAATAGAAATCAACTTGAAAACCTGCCTGAAGCCAGGCCTTCTGGCCACTGAGGTGCTCGATTTCACACATCTGTGTATTTTAAATATTTGAACCAATATTCCTACTAAGCTGTGCCTTTTTCTCAGACTGACATGCATGTCACAGTAATGTTAAATCTCATTTTTAAATGAAGCTGCATACCAAAATGATGACAAGTTATTTAACATATCCTAAAACACAGGCATTTGGAAGCTGGCAGCTCTGACTTGGCGAGCGCCCATCACCACTCAGTCTGATTCAGCAGTGACAGGTATCTGACACAACACATTACCGCAGGAGGAGGGTGAAACCACAGAAGTGACACGCTCACAGTTGTGCCGACACCAACGACATGTTTATTTATCCCTGTGCCTGATTCTCAGATGCACCTGCTCCTCTCGCTCTGTGTTTTTTCCTCTTTTCTATCCAGTAAATCTCTGCAGCCAAACTTCCACACTGGAGTGTTGACAGAGCAGCGCAGCATGTAGCAAGGTGCCTCTGGCAATATATAAAAGCTACTTTTCATCTGAAATGTCTTCCCTACCCTGTTTTTTGCTGGCATGTTGTACATGCAATGATACAGCTAAGATCCTTTTTTGTGTATCAGTAGCACATTCTGTGGTGTTTGAATGATTATTTGCTAAGCTGCTGGAAAGTGGGAGAGGAAATCTTTTCATGCAGGCAAACATGGAAACGTGGCTGCACAGGGAAGTTTTGTAGCATGTGGGGGGAGTGTAATATTTCATCTTTGTCTCTTTTCTTTTTTAACATGTGGGCTCGCTGCGTACTCACTTTGTTCCTCTCAGGCGTGATTCATATGATACAGTCTCCTTAACAGACCTGACAGTTGTTGGCAAGCAAACACAAAATGGTAGGCAGTCACAGCTGCTCTTTGCTGGTCAGTGACCAAATCAGAATGGCATCTGCGTAGATCAATACAGAGTGTAAACATCTCTGTGCCAGAAACACTTGTTCAGAGCCCCTCAGGAGCTCTGAGGAGGTATCAGCTCATAGCCTGCTCACACATTATCTATTGTGAAAAACCTTTATCTCACTGTACAAAACAGATTTGTTACAGTGATATACCTCATGATCATTTTCTTTTGTGCTCTATGGAATATGGCTTAAAGGTCAATCAATATATCAAGGAATACGTAAGTACATGTTAGTTAATAACATTAAAAAATTAACTAAAATTGTCAATGTAAAGAAATAAGTTACATCATGTCAAAGTCAGCATACTACAAAGCAAGCTTCAGCCCTTCCTGTCTCATAATAGCACTTTGTGCCCCAAAAGTAATTCAAAAAAATTTTTTGAATCAGCAAAAAAGAAAAAAGAGGTGGAATTAAGATTAAATTATTTTAAAAATTCAACTGCCTTTGATCTCTTTCTGTTTGGAGTTATCACCACACACACACACACACACACACACACATATATCCGACCACACTTCTCTAGTCCGAATGACATTCTGTTCTCACTGCTGTAGATCTTGGTGACGTGGATGTATGAGTCAATGTCCTGCTCATTCCTGGCATACAGTTTGATGTTGTCCTTGTAGAGGAGGTGACTGATAGTTGCTTCACTTCGGAGCTGGTATCCATAGCCACTCTTTGAGATGATCTGACTGAGGGGGATTCAGGCCTATGCAGAACCGCAGGGGGGGACAATGCATCACCTTGGTATATGCCGCACGCGATGGTAACTTGTGCAATTGGCTTTGAGATGGCCTCCAGAGTTGTTTTCCACAGTCCCATTGAGTTCTTGATGAAGACTCTTAGTGTCCTGTTGTTGTTGTACATTTCCAGGCATTCCAGTATCCATGTGTCAAGCGCTGAATCATAGGCTTTCTTGTAATCAATCCAGGCTGTGCACAGGTTGGTTCTTCTAGTCTTGCAGTTTTGGTTGACTGCTCTATCTACCAGTATCTGGTGCTTGGCTCCCCTGGTGTTGCTACCAGTCCCTTTCTGGGCCCTGTATTGGGCCATGTGCCCACTCATCTTAGTTGCAATGATGCCTGACAGGAGCTTCCATGTTGTACAGAGGCAGGTACTTGGCCAGTAGTTGGATGGAATCACACCCTTCTAAGGGTCCATCATGATCAGGATCGTCTGCCCTTGGGTTAGCCACTCAGGGTGAGTCCCATCCATCAGTAGTTGGTTCATTTGTGCTGCAAGGTGTTCATGGAGGGCAGTTAGTTTCTTGAGGCAGTAGGTGTGGATCATGTCAGGACCGGGTGCAGTCCAGCTCTTCATACATGACACTCTTTGCTTCGGGAGTATGGAGTTCAGGGCTCTTTGCTAAGGGCTGTACGATCTCTGTATGACCGGAGCAGGAGCTTGGTTCGCAATAAGTCAGACCTGTTCCCAGTGCATGTTGGACTCCGGCAGGGCTGCCCTTTGTCACCGGTTCTGTTCATTATTTTTATGGACAGAATTTCTAGGCACAGCCAGGGGCCGGAGGAAGTCCGGTTTGGGGACCACAGGATCTCATCTCTGCTTTTTGCGGACGATGTTGTCCTGTTGGCTCCTTCGAACCAGGACCTTCAGCATGTACTGGGGTGATTTGCAGCAGAGTGCGAAGCAGCTGGGATGAAAATCAGCACCTCCAAGTCCGAGGCCATGGTTCTTGACCAGAAATAGGTGGCTTGCCCCCTCCGGGTTGGAGGAGAGTTCCTGCCTCAAGTGAAGGAGTTCAAGTATCTTGGGGTCTTGTTCATGAGTGAGGGGAGGATGGAGCGTGAGAATGACAGATGGATTGGGGCAGCGGCAGTAGTAATGCGATCGTTGCACCGGTCTGTCGTGGGAAAGAAGGAGCTGAGCCAAAAGGCGAAGCTCTCGATTTTCCGGTCAGTCTACATTCTTACCCTCACCTATGGTCATGAACTTTGTGTCATGACTGAAAGAACCAGATCTTGGATACAAGCGGCTGAAATGAGTTTCCTCCACAGGGTGGTCATTCAGCTCTGTCACCCAGGAGGAGCTCGAAGTAGAGCCGCTGCTCCTACACATCGAGAGGAGCCAGCTGAGGTGGCTTGGGCATCTATATCGAATGCCTCCTGGTCGCCTCCCTGGGGAGGTGTTCCAGGCATGCCCCACTGGGAGGAGGCCCCGGGGATAGGGAAGAAGACACAGATGGATGGATGGACTGTTTTTTTGTTTGTTTTTGTTTTTGTTTTTTTGCATTATATTTTTTGTATTTTGTCATAAGTTTGTCATTGTTATCAACAGTTATTGATGCTCTGGGCACTGTTATGTTAAAATTTTGAGCTGTTTTTACTGAGTTTTAGCTCTAACAGATTTTTTGTGGAATACCCTCCAGATGCACATCGTCATCTACAAATAAAACATATTTTGTGTTACAGCCACCGCTGTTTCTGCCCCCCACCCCCCTACCCCCGTGTTTAACCCCCTTTGCCGTGTAGTTCTTTTTGTATATTGCAGTGTGTGAACTCCAGCCCGTGATTGGCCTCCAGCTTCAAGGGGCGCTGCCTTCGCCATCCACTCTGTTGTTAGGCTTGCTGATTGGTGCCCTTTGTTCGCCCGTCCACCAATCACAGGAGTGCAGCTGGAAGTCGACGAGATTTAAGCTCAGTAATCATGCCAGTCAGGGCGGCTGCCTTTGCCATAAACAGTTTGCCACACGTGCCTCTTGTTGTTGTTAGTGTTATGCTATTTTTGAATGAGGTACTCGTTACAGGGACTGGGCCAGGGAACAGATTCAAAAACTGATTAACATCGACACACTCTTGCTAGGTTGTCTGTAAATTGTATTAGTTCACACTAGGCATAGGAGTGCTCACTCTCTGTATTTTTGTTCTAAGAATTGATAAGGTAGATAGCTACAGGTTTTTCTTTTGTTTCTTCTTTTTTTCTAGCTTCCATAGGTAGCTGTTAGGCTCCCATTTTGGGAGCTCTCATTTGGTTGTATTTCTTTCCTTGAGTTGAGCAGCACTCATCAGCCCTGTTGCCTGTTTTGATTTATCTCATTTGTGTTAATTGTCACTTTAACTGGCCGTGTAAATAAATAATTTTAATTTTACCAATTCCATCAATTTTATGTTCCTTCCCTGAGCCTTTTTTTTTCATTTGTCCTGTAATTTATAACACGTGATGGATGTACTTGTACTTTTTGTACTTCTATCTTTGTAATTTTAAGATATATCTATATTCTATGTTCAAGTGGTGGCAGTAGGTCAGTTCTTAAGGATTTGTCTTTGGAACTGTAGGGTTGCAGGTTTGAGTCCAGAATAGACAGAAGTATGGAACATGGACTGGTAGCTGGAAAGCTGCCAGGTCACCTCCTGGGCACTGCCAAGAGGCCCTGAATCCCTAACTGCTCAGAGCGCCTGACTATATGTATGTGTACAGCCCCCTCACTCTGACATCTCTCCAATGTGTGTCTATAGGTTGTGTTTGTTCGTGTGTGCATAAAGAATCACAAGAGAATGAAAAATGTATGAATAATAAAGTATGCCTTCTTACTCTTTTGCAGTGTTCAAAAGTAACTCTAAAAGATATTTACTAAGTATTGAACTTAAATACACTTGTATTTGTAATTTACTAGAGTAAATTCATTCACACATTACACCTCTACTCTAGATTTCAGAGGGAGATCTTGTACTTGTCACACTACTACATTCGTTTGACAGCTATAGTTACTGTGTAGATTCAGATGATGTGTTTGCCTCCAATCAGAGAGCTCCAGTCCCAGGATGTCTGTGTCAGTGTCTTTCAAAACAACTCCCACACATCTATTCCACCCTAGTCTTTAAAAGGTTTAATGGAGCAACATCACACGACTTCTTTTTACTTCTCAGAGACAACAGTGATTATTCACACAACAACAAGATGTTAAACAAATAACTGATGTTGTTGTTGCTGTTTTTCTGGATCTCTGTCGCCACCATCAGGACCTGCTTTTTAGGTGTATATATCTCAAAATCCAGTAGGAAGATTTCCTTAAACATGATTTAATTTACCAGCTGTGGTGCTCAATGGTTGGACAAGGGGCAACATTGTTTATTTTTACATGTATTGGCCTAAAATAGAAGATAATTATTTCTTTTACACTGCCAGTTGGTCATGGTTTCATGCAGAAAATCTAGTGTAACATTATCAACTACAACCAAAAATAAGACAAGCACTATATCTGAAAGACATTTAAAAACTAGTTTTACAATGTGTTGCACCTATGTATCATATATGACACATAAATTTGCCTCATGAAGAATACCAGCAGAACCCTCAAGCAACCAGCACTTTCCTTTGTTCCAGCTCTGACAAATCCAGTCCTCTGAAAGATGAGGGTGTGGGGGATGGGATGTGTGGAGAGTGGGGGTGTCTGGGTGGGGGTTCTCTTCCTTTTTCCATCTGCCACTGACTTCCAAGTAAACCTCAAGACTCTTTTTGCTTAACACCACCTGACAAGTCGGTTGACATCCGGGAGAGTTGCCCTAATATATTCTTAAACCTTTTGCAATCTTTTTTTTCCACCCCCCCCAAATCTCATGAATAAAGCATAGGGCTCAGTCAGCAACTGAGTGGCAAGGAGGGTGGAGGCAGCGACCAGGTCCCATCCATCACTGTCAAGGAGCAGTCAACACACACATGCACACACTCACAGGTTTGTCAGCAGCAGGCAGGCTGATAGCAGTATGCTGTGATGGACATAGAGGGGATATGAGAGGGTACATTTGTCTCAAGGAAGAGGGAGAGGGGGCATTTATGGGGATCATTTGGGATCAGATGGCCACCCAAAGGCTGCAGACACCATCTCACTGAAACAAACACATTGCACTGGTAATGTGTTGACAGAAATGACTGAATCTGTACTGTACAATTTCATAGGTAAGAAATTCCTTTCTTACCATTACTTTTCTATTACTGATCAGACCTCTGCTCAGGTAGAAGGTGGGTGGAGCAATGCTGGGATTACATGAGGTCACCAAACTCCGTGAACCAATTAGAATGGGTGCACTCCAACAAACTGGCCCTGTGCTCTTCCACGGATGTCCAATAATATTTCAGTTTGACTGGATTTTATGGTATTCATTGTTGGCGACACTTCTGTTCTGTATTAGCAGAATGATAAGCAGCTAAAAAATGTGTACTAGAGCCGCTGTAATAAGAAAGGGCGAGTTGCTTTACATGCAACATTTAACAGTTGTAACACACGTTTTCTCTTGCTATGTAAATGTCATCATGATGTCATCACATCTGCATGTGGCCTATATGGGACTAAACAGAGAAATCAAGAGGATTAGGCCACTCTACAAGGAATGGCTGATGGAAAACAGTTTATCACAGAGTACAAATTAAGATCAGGGGTATTTTTGAATTATTAAGTTTCTCCCAGAAAGTTTTTTTTTGTGTTAGCCATCCAGATGTCAGCTGTGGTGGTAACAGAAGTCTGCCTCTTTGTGATGCATGGACTGCAGTTAGAACCACGGACACTGCAGTTCATTTGCAGGTTGAGCATGCTGGCCCATAAAAATCAACATTCTGATGAGTAGTGAATGATTTGAGGATTTTATTCTTGTTGTTTGAATGTCCCACATATTTGCTGCAGTGACATTACTGCACACATCAAAACAAAACTGAAAGCAGCTTCATTAGTAATTAGTAAATTGCTACATACAGTGAGAACACTTTCACAATTTCTCTTATTTTTTTTTTCATATGAAGGGCTTGTACGAACATGCCACAGCAGATTCAACAAACATTCGTAAATTTCAGACACCTGTGTATATGACCCACCTGTACATATTTGAGTTCACATGCATGAGACTTGTAAATTAGCATAATCAATGCCCCAATAATCCCATATAAGGCTACGTTCCTGCCCCATGTGTCAGGCAGTGTCCATTCATGAAAATGGCATCAAAGAGAAAACAGAAGACTTTAAAGAGTTTGGATTTTGACATCCTACTTTTTAGAGATCCATGAAAGAAAATCTGTCATTTCAACAGCATCAGCAGGGTAATGAAAAGACCTGCTAAAGCAAAGAAACTGGAAAAGCGAGTGCTGTTAATGCTGTGCCTAATTGATAATGATAGGCTTTGTATGTAAATTTACTATTATATTATAGTTTGAAATGTAGTCAAAAGATAATGATGAACTGTAATTTATTTTTTAAGTCAAAATGTCTTCAGACTAATGAAATGAAGCTCAGCGTAAGTTCAATCAGGAAGACTTTCTATTACGCTGCCTTCATTCATAACTTTCCTTTACTCTGTCTCTCTCCTCCTATTCTCTCTAATCAGCTGTTTGTGGGCGTTCACCTTCGTCTTTACTATCCAATCAGATTTTGCCACGGTCACGGTAGCCAGTCAAATTGCTGCTGCCAAACTTTAAATTGCCTCTGTCTTTGCTCCATCAGTTGTCATTCAGTCAGTCACAGGACACTCCTCCACCCCTCTCTCCTCCAGTCATTGGACCCAGGTAGCCAGAAGATGTTCACCTCGATCCTCCCCGATGCCTCTCTCCTCCAGTCTTCAGGTCCAGGCAGCAGGAGTCTGGACCCACAAGATGTTCACCTCGATCCTCCCTGTCGTCCTCTCCTCCAGTCTTCAGGTCCAGGCAGCAGGAGTCCGGAGCCACAAGATGTTCACCTTGATCCTCCCTGTTGTCCTCTCCTCCAGTCTTCAGGTCCAGGCAGCAGGAGTCTAGAGCCACAAAATGTTCACCTCGATCCTCCTCCTCCCCTCTCTCCTCCAGTCTTCAGGTCCAGGCAGCAGGAGTCCGGAGCCACTTCACCTCACCAGTCTCTGCACCTCTTCACCACCACCACCAGTGTCTAGACCCCGGGGGGTTCTCTTCACTACAGCTTCATCACCCCCATTTATATATGTGCTTATTGTTTCACCTCAATGGGGTCTAACCACTAAAGACTTTTCATGTTTCATATCTCATGCATGTGTCAATAAACCATTTTCTTTTACTCTTAGTCTCTCCTGATTGAAATATAGTCATTAGTGGAAAACCTCAGTTTGGATACCAGCAGACTGACTGCACATGATTCTATGACAGGTCTGGACCCTGTAAATTGTGCTCAAATCTGAAAGAAAATTCAAAACAGGAGAAAATGCGACAAGTTCTCCTGAATCACTCGTACACAGCACTTAAAAACAAATCTATTTGTACAATTGATTCTTGCATGAGGCCCAATATTTGATCACATCCTTGGTATGAAATCCACATTAAAGCAGCTGCTTGACTGAAACATTATGGAATTTTCTTTTTTAGCCATTTTCCAACCACTGTTAAAATGGAGACTAGAATGTGCCTCAGTTGTAACATCGGACAGCGTCCACTTTTTAGTTTCTCACGACGTGTAGTGCTTATGATAGCAGATACAGGTAGGTCATTTGCCTGGAACTCTCACATATGAAGGCAAAAAAAAATCTCTGACTAAAAGAATACAAGGAGGAAAAAAATGTTATAATTATGTCGACTCTCCCCTATATCAGGGTGATGGTGTGTGGGCCTGCATATGGGAGGAGGAAGAGGACATTTATACAAATGGATTGCTGCTGCAGAGACCACTACATCTGTGGTTTCAACAGGCTCACAGAGGGAGAGAGAAGCTGTAGAACAGAGAACCACCTTCACCTCTGGTTCTTTTTGTCAGTAATAATTATATGAAAATGAAAGCTCCTCAGGGACAGAAACAAAGAATACTGCAGCTATTAAAACACAGGTGCAAAGTCCACTGCACTGCACTGGAGCTCTGCATTCAGTACCACAAAACCACAACACAACCAATAAGAATGCAGCAACAGTACTACAAAATTTCCCTTGTTTTTTTTGTTTTTTTTCTTCCCTGCTGTCTGAATCAGTGTTTTCCTGGATTTTAACAGCTCTCAGTCAGTCCAGTCTACGATGGTGATGCTGCAGTATTCATATCCTTTAGAGTTGTTGCCATTGTACTCAGACACCGTCGTTTGATCTGTGGACAAACATACAGCAAGCTGCAAGAAAGCCAACAGTCTGTATATTGCAGTGGTGGAAAGTGTGCTGAAAATCTGTTTATTTTGTGACACAACATACCTTTATCCATGACAAAGGATAATAGAGCAGAATCATCATCTCTGTGGACACAGTGCATGCTCTGTCTTTAAAAACGGCATCATGTTACTTTTAGCTAGTAATACAGGAGGGATGCTTTCACTGACAATAAAACAAATAAAAACGGACAGTTGACTTAATAAAAACTGGTGAAATTAACTTAAGACAACTAACATCCAATTGAATACAGTCATCTTAAGATTTACGTGCTTCAGAAGTTAATGACCATTATTTTGTCCACAGACATTCACAGACACGTTACTTCACTGCAAATCCTCCGTTGTTTTGAGGATTACCCATAATCCTTCACTACTACTACTGAATGCAGGTACAGCAGATGGTGTTCTTGCCCCATTGCCCCCCCCCCCCTTAACCATGAATTTAATATGAACCTTTTTAATTATGTTACCTAAGCATTTATTTTCTTTTTTAATTTGCACTTCTCATTCTGAAAATAAATCAGTAAGGGAACAAGGAAGTGCAAAGATCTTATGAGCTTGTTGGATGTACACATACTGGCCAGAATTCCCTGGAGTTTCCATGGGAAATATAGGTATTGCCTTGTTGATCACATTTCCTGCCACTCTGTCTCTCCTTATTTTCCTTATTTATCCTCCTTCTCATCCATATTTCGTTGTCCTTTCCTTGCTTTCATCCACATCCCTCCTTTGTTTCCTTTCTTATTTACTCTCACTGTCTCCCCTCCAGCATTTTCCTTATCTTGCTATCACTTAGCAATCGTCTTTTTTGCAGGAACATGGAGAGTGTGAGAGCACCACAGAGCAGTATTAACTCTCTCCATCAAGGCAAGAAGCAGCCACCACGGCTGCAGACAGAGGTTGGCCGATGGCAAATAAAAGGGAAAAAGATACTGACCCATTGGACTAGCAGGGTAAGGTGTGTTCTGAGTTTGTTCTTCTGTTTTCTTTTGTCTCTTTACCAGCACACTAAGACTGTAGCCATTGTCATAACAAGTGACTCACTTTTGTTTTGCCCATTCTGCCTCTCTGTTTGTCCCTATTCTCTCCTCCCTCTGGATCATGCAGTATTCCAGACAGGAGTAACAGGAATTACCAATGTGGGAACTGCACTCACTGTCAAAAGGGAACATTTTTATCACTCCCTCAGAGGGAAAAAGTTTCTTGTCAAGTGTGTCATCGCCTGCACATCCACGCACATATATGGTCCTGTTTATGTTCATAAAACTACCAGAAATTTAAAACAGAGAATGAGCAAATAGGAGAGTACAATTTGCTGAGAGGACAGAGACTATCCAGTGATGGCTCAGTGACCCCCTATGCTTTTATGGAATTAAACAAATCCCACAAACACTTCCATTGTTTTGGATTGTGTGTGTGTGTGTGTGTGTGTGTGTGTGTGTGTGTGTGTGTGTGTGTTCTTTTAACTCTTTACCTGTTTTTTCTTTTTTTTAAAGTTGCCCAGCCAGTGCCAGCATTTTTGACAAAATTGACTAATTTTTCAACACCCACAGAATACTCAGTTCTATTAGTATATATGCAATATATAAAAAAGAAAGAACAGATCTTCTAGATTCAGACACAGCTTCTAGCTTCATTCATTCTTTTTTATAAGCTCTTTTTGTAAAAGAGACATTTTTAAGCTGGATACTGACTTCACATTTTTATTTTTTATTTTTTATCACTTCATGTTATGCGTGTGACATCACTGTCACCAGTGTGGCTACCATTAGCTGTGTGTGTCCCTCGCCACCTTCCCAAAACACTGAAGGCCTCGCTGTGTCCCAGCTGTGTCCCAGCTGTGTCCCAGCTGCTGTGGATGTTCAGGGACACTAAAATGAGCACCCTTGCTCTGTGCCTGGGTCACAATGATGAAAGAGTTAATGCTTACAATAAAATGGTGTCTATAAAATGACAAGCAAGCCTGTATAAGTTGTATCATTTCATTTCTTTTCTTTCTTTTTTGACAGGGACAATGTACATTGATCAACATCACTAAATGTGCCAGATGTTAAATTAGCCATTTAAACAACTACTATTCAGACATTTTTTAGACACAGGATGTAGCTGCAGGAAGAATTTTGAGAATCTGATTCTAAATTTCTGAAACTGTCAGATTTTGGCAACTGGCTGTCTTTGGTAATGCTCCAAATCAACTACTGATGGATGAATGACTGAACATGAATGAACACTTGCAGGCTGTAAACATAGCAATCTGTCCATCCCCACCAAATAAAAATGTAGCATGAGCAGTGGGTGGAATCTTAAGTTGAAATAGAAAGCTGCACACTAGTGGTGCTCTTTTGAACATGATTGGCTACTCCTACAGTGTTCAACAGCATGTGTAGCGTACAACAATTGTACAACAGTATTTGTCACACCATGTCTAGACACAACTGGGGCACACATATCTTTCCTGTGGGCCCACTTTGTCATTCTGGGCAGTGAGATAGTGTAGAGAATATTGCTCCCTCCAGTCATCATCTCCATTTTCAGCTGGTGTTCCTCACTGCTCATTTGGAGCATTTCCCCTTCAAAGCTAGCAAGTGCATGTTAGAGTGCTGCTCGCCTCAGTCTGTCAGGTCTGGGTCCCCTCTGTCTCTGTCTGAAGTTTCCTGTTCTCTTTGATTTCCTGTGTTCTGAGATGAGATGATGGGGAACTGTGGACAAGGTGATCCTGTACTGGGTGCCTTTCTTATGCTCAGTGAGTGAAGAGGGCACGTAGGTGCCTTTACTCCTGTTTGGTTGCAGGGATGGGAACTGAGAAGACAGCACTCTCCATGGATCCATTTTGATGTTTTTTCACACAGTCTTTATGTGTCTGTAATGTGTGGCAGTTGGTCTGAGAATTAAAAGATGCAGTAATTTTGTTTTCAGTACAAAAGAATGTTTTTTTGCACATCTACATCATTTACAACATCGCTACAATTTATGACACTGTATGATACTGTAATCTTTTTTAAAGATTTGTCAGGAAATTAGGCATTAGTCATGCTTTCAGTTATTCAGTGACATATAAAACAGATCAACCACCTTAGACTACTGTGTGATTATATGTCAAAATATCTAAACGGATTTATTTTCGGGCTTAGATAGCCATTCAGGGTATAGTTGACATGATTTTGTTTTATTTTTACATTGGTAGTCGAAAAATATTTGTAAAGATCAATATTTAAAAAGTAGAAAATGTAAAATCTCAGTAAAAGAGACTTATGAAAAGGAACTGACTGACCATTTATAGCTAAAGTAAACTATAGCTGAAAAAGTTCTGCTTTTTGAGGCAGCTCTCATAGAATCCAAACAGTGTGAAACAACATATAAGTAAAGAAAGATGCTGTAGGGGGGTTGAATGACTATAATGGTCATCATTAATGTCTCAGCAAGGCTTGTTGTATCCTTATAACTTAGCCACAGCTGTGAATACCTATAGGTGGTTCTCAGAGTCCACAACACACATGAAAGGCAAATTGCAGCTACCTCTAAACAACAAGTACATTAACATAGGTGGCCCATGGCCAGAAGGGGAATATATGTCAAAGAACTAATTTTCTGTATCTCAGAAACTCTGCTCTAAAATGTAAGATAGTGATATCTATGGGGGAGTTGCTAAAGTCATGTATAAATCTTCAGCTGCCATAAGAGAGTCCTTTGGGTGCTCATGCCACCATGAGATTATCATCTAATGTTTTTTAGTGAAATGTCTCAAATGCTGAATGGAATGACATGAAGTTTGGTTCCTAACATTCATGTTCCCCTAAGGATGAATTGTTACATCAGTCCTGTGATTTTTTTTGTCTTGCATCATCATGAGGTCAAAATTTTTATTCGTCCAATACTTTGGTCAACCTTAGTTGTACCTTGTGTTTAGTACTAATCAGCAAATGCATAGCATGCTAAGGTGGGAAACTAAGACACTGAAGATGGTAAACATATACCTGCTGAAAAGTGTGTTAGCATTGTCAGAGTGAGAATTTGAATATACTGGCATTAAAATGTAGGTCAAAGCACCAGTAAAGTATAGCATCATGGCCACTAGCATGGCTGTACACTCGGCTCAAAGTGGCACACAGCACAATTGTCAGTGCTCTTTACAGATCAATGCATTTTTCATTTTCACACACACTTTAGTAGCAAAATGTACTTGCGCCCATGTGTGCACCCATGGTCGTCTTGGTCTTGGAGTTGTGGTCAGGCACATTGTTGACATTGCAGCTTTAAGTGATTGCATCATTAACCAACACACCCTGCTCTAAAGTCAACAGTACAGTATTCTACAGCGGGTTGACAGCATGCATATACTAGGCTGGTTACACACACAGGGATGTGCAGCAGTTCATATCAGTGCATTTGCTTATTCGCAGTCAAATGGAGTTGTTGATGGGACAGAGGATTAGGGAACGGCGGACGTGCAGTTCTGGTGATGACAGAAGATGATGACACATCTACTCCACCTGAGGTATTTTGAGTGGATTCTTGCTTCTTCCATAAATGACCTGCTTGCCCACTTTGACTTCACAAAAACATCTGCAGAACATCAGTGGAAGATTGTTCTCCAAACTGCTGAATCTGCCATTGAAAGGCACATCTGGCTTTTAACCAGAATAGGAGATAACACTCTTGATTGGTTTAATACATCCAAAATACACCAATGATTAACTAATGATGAGACTAAATATAACCATTTTGTACTTTATTTGTACAAATTATGCGCTGTTTAACTAGCACAAATGGAGCTGGACACATCCTAGATGGACTTCGGTATGTACTTTGGACCATGGCTCTAGATCACTGAAATAGGGCCCTTAGTGTTGTTAATGACTGACTTATCTTGCTGTGACCTTGGGCCCTATCTTAAGCTGATCTAAAGCAGATCTCCTGTTTTGAGAAGTGAGAGCACAAGAGTGAGCAATATATGGAGACAGCAAGAAGTCTCCAAAACAGCTTCATGTGTAAATAATTTATTTTACATTAACACCTGCAAAAACCAATACAATAAATGAACTGTAATTGTCATGCAGATGTGTAGCTGGTTGTGTTTTACACTGAAGCTCCACTGAGGAGCAGGGGAGAGGAGCGAGGAGTTGGGGAGGGGAGGTGAACTGATCTAGTCTAGCCGCAAAGCTGATCCCAACGCAGTTCTGCTGGTCCACCTGAGTCGGGTGGAGGAGCAGTTACATGGCTGTTCGTGCTCCTCTGTCTTCTCATCTCCTCCTCCCATCATCGCTCCTCTGTCCCACTAGAAAACAATCAGAGAGAGTTTCTGGAGTTTGAAGAGTGCAAAATTACACACAGATATATCCAACCAGCTCTGACAGAAGCACACATAACTTTTTCTCTCCGGGGTGGGCTGGACTTGTGCGGTCAAATATATTGTCCTAATTGTTTAATCCTTGTTTTTCTGGATCACAACAAACACACAGACACAAACACTACAGCTGCTCCAGCTGTTATGCTGACTCATCTGATAAAGATGATCTGACAGCTGTGATCCTGTCCTGTGAGCACTTTGCAGGTCTGTTTAGATTTATTAGGCTTTATAATTATAAAATAATTTCTTTTTCCTCATTAGTGAGTTTATCTTTAAAGACACACGCGCACGACTGTTTAACATTAATGAAAGGTGTTCTGTGATTGTGGAGACGTGTGTGCGCCTCAGCCAAGTGTGAGACACACGTGTACACTTTTAATTTCAATATTTACACTTTATTGCTGTTTAAAAATATGTTCAAATGACACTTTACTAATCCACACTCCTGTATGAGGAAAAGAATAAAAATAAATGAAGTTGTTTTGTGATCGTGAAGACGTGTGTGTGTGTATCGGCCAAATGCACTGGGTGCTATCTTGTGCTGAAAGATGCCAGGTTTTAAAGGTCTAAAGCGTGAGTGGTTTTTACTCCAATGTGCCAAGCACAAGATAGTAAACACACTGGGCCACGCCTTCATTTTGCCTTCATATTTAAACCTCCCACCCATGGCTGCACAGACCGGGAGTAAGTACAGTTTCTATCTTGCAGATGTAGCAAAAATGGCACTTGTGCTGCTGTAAGATAGCAAAACCACCTGTGCCAGCAGCACAGTGGCTTTGCACCAGGTCTAAGATTTATATTGTTCTGAGGTCTCTTGCTAAAGAGCTGTGAATTCATCCTAAATGCTACAACAGCTAACAGCAGAATTTTTGAGACTTTATCATATATTTTGCTTTTAATTTTTAGTATTTTTTTTTACTGTATTGTGTAGTTTTCACTGTTTTTAATGTTTTTTGCTATATTTGAATATATATTTGCTATCTATCTAACTATCTATCTATCTATCCATCTGTCCGTCCGTCCGTCCGTCCATCCGTCTATCTTAGTGTAAATGACAGATAAATCATCTTGTATCTATCTGTAAATGTGTCCACCCAGCCTCTGATGGAAAAAAAAGATCAATAGTTTTCTTCCTGTCTCTATTTCTTGTCTTCAGTCTTTCTTCTTTAATCTTTTCATCTTCACTGTCACAGAGATATGATCTGACACATTTAAACTTTCTTCCATGCAGTCTTTACCTTAGGAACATGATGAATGCCACCCACCTTGTCAACTCCCATTGAAGTTAACACATTTGGTTCATGCACAGTATCATCTTTGAAACTGGGGTTCAACTATGGTATAGGATTTGTTATGCATTTTTGTGGATCCATTTTCGAAAATGATTTTATTCAGTCAGTGTTAGTTCAGTGTGCAGATGCAGGTCATCTCACCAGTGTGTTCAGATGCAGGATGAATTTAATCACTTTAACAGTAGAATATACATGGAAAACCAAGTCTTCAAAGTCCCTGTTGGTCTCACATCATCCAGTGTGCTGGACAAATTCTCTTTATCTCCATTCTGGAAATTTACAGTTTTAAAATATACTTCTTCATTGAAAATACCAGTACAAGATGATACAGAATACAGTACAGATGTCAAAATGTGCTCCCTGATTAAAGTTACTGATTTGAAACTTAACAGCTGTAAACCAAAGCCAAAACAGATACTTAAGTGTTGCTAATGAAATAAAACATTTTATGGATCTATAGTTCAGCAGCTGTAAAATACAGAATGAAAATGTGGAATTATCAAGAAAAGATGAATGTTTGGGCAGCAGTACCTCAGTCTGCAGGGACTTGGCTTGGGAATCAGAAGATTGCCAGTTCAAGTCCAGCACAGATCAGTCAGTATGGGCGTTACCAAGCGCTACCAAGTTGTCCTTAAACAAGGCACCAAAACCCTAACTGCCCGGTATGCTGTGCAATGCAGTAGTCCAGTCATTCTGACATCTCTCCATTAATATACAACCCCAGTTGAAAGTTGGGTTATTGTGTAAAACAGAAATAAAAACAGAATGCAATGATTTGGAAAACTTTTAGAACTTTTTTTTAAATGTATAAAGTATAAAGGCCAGATACTTTATGCTCAAATTGATTAACCTTAACATTTGTTGAAAATATACAGTCATTCTGAATTTGATGCCTGCAGCTCTTCTAAAACAGTTCAGAAAGGATCACATTTACCACTTAAAACATAAAGCATTTCATGCTGTAATGTGTGTGTGTGTATATATAATGTAATATGTATCTTATTATAACGTGAAAACCTTTTTCTTTTTCTGGCATGGCAAGAATATGCTCTTTTAGATTGGAGATTTAATCTAATGGTTTATTTCTGATTCACTCACCATTTTTTCTTCTTTTACTATTTTTTTCTTTTGTTTTTATTGAATACATGAGTATTCTGAGCACATCTGAAATTCCCCAAAATAGTGACTGCTAAGAAGAAATCACATTAGATTTTCTGCAGAGTTCACTCGCATCTATTGAATAATAACCTCTGCACTGAGGCAGCAGAGCACACAGAGACAAAATAACACTGTTCTTTCTCTCAGAGCAGATACATTTATATACAGTGCAATCCTTATTCCAACAGCCAAATGTAGTTTGACCTTGCACAGTGTATTATCTTATGAGTCCACTCAGCATGGAGTTAAGTGAGATCCTTTACTTATCTCTCTTTTCTTTTTACTTCTATTAGCAAACCTTTTCAGTTCGTGCTTCCGAATTTGGTGTTAAGTTCTGGGCAAAGGCCTGGACCCTGGATGCAGAGACAGAGATCTTGGAAAAGGTTTTCAAAAAGTTTATTCTTTCACACGGGACAAAAACAACTGAAGGCGAGGGCAGGTGCTGGCCGCGGTCGGCAGGCTGGAGCGGCAGAGCTGGCAGGGAGGTAACCGAGCTGGCGTCCGTTCAGGAACACGAGAGCTGCACACACGGTCGGGAGGCACACTGAAGGTTGCACAAAAAACACTGAAGGTTAGAGCCACGAAAAAGCACTATAAGTCCACTGGAGAACTAGAGACTGGTGAGCACAACGTTACCGACTGCAACTGAATAGTCCGGCACCGGAGTGGTGACTTGGCCAAGCTCATATAGCAGGGGGAACAAGATGATGAGAGCCAGGTGTGTTTCATTACGCTGAGCCAGCCAATGACCACCGCCGCTGCCGCACACACTGCCCTGGAAGGAAAAGGGAGGGGGAATGGGAGACAGAGAAAAAAGAAACACAAAGCAGGCCAGACCAAAACCCAAAAAAACCCTACAACCATGACATTTGGCCTCCATTTCAAAAGACTGCCTTCATTTAGCAGGAAAGCTAAAAAGAGCAGAATAGCACCCGAGTGTGCGTGAATGTTCAGACAACTCCCAGCACTGAGTGTGAAGAAAATACATTTGATAAAAATTCCTCTGTATTATTTTAGATTAGCCCATTACATATACTGCATTTAAACAGCCAGACTGGCCTGGAGTCTTGTGAACATCTCACTCTGTGTCTGAATCGTATCTCACATCTACTATTTTTAACTAGGTCACATTGCTCTCCTTTCTGTGAGAAATGACTCTAATTGTAGCCCTGTACAAAATTCATATAGGGTACAGTGCATAAAAAATTCAGTTAAAAAAAAAAAAAAATGTTGATGATGTTTTTAAAAATTCGTGACATTAAGAAGAAAAGTTCATGATAACTACAGTTCATAATGATAAAAGAAAAAAAACAGTTAAAATATGTGCTGTATAAAATTATAAATATCATATGTGTGGCTTACAAGAATAGACTATTTACAGTTAAAAGATAAATAAATATTAAGGGTTAGTGTGGTGTGTACTGAGCATGTGCCAGGAGAGAGACAGACGCTATCGACCCTGAGAGCTAAGAAGAAGCCTCGTTGTATGGGGAGCATTTAAGTTTATTGAGGAGGTCGACTACTCGTGGGTCCTGGATATAAACTTCTGTGTAACCTCTCAGAGGTGAATATGATATGTATGTGGATATGTTGTGCTATATCTAAACTGTTATAGTGTGAAGAGACGGGATGTGTAACAGATTTAGCGACATGCTAAATAGCGAGAGCATACTGTGCTAATGTGCCTGTGTATCGTAGCTGTAGCATTCAGATGTTTACAAAGCTAAGACGAGCTAATGCTAAGTCGAACAGAGATAGCGTTTGATATTGTGGCTCATTTTATGATAATATCCCTAAAGGAGGCGGACGTTGGAGAAGGAGAGAGGTCGAGACGGATTTCCAACAGATGGCCCCTGCTGTGTGGGTGTGCTGTACTGCGCCATGTGTGTTTTACCTTCTTTGTGACTCGCCGCTGTGCATCATTGCCACGTGTGTGACTGAACTGTGACTGCCATTGCCACTGCCATTACGCTGCCATTGCCCTTACCATTCCCCGTGAGAGTTTCATCATTCCCCTCTTACCCTTACCCCATGGATTTCGTGAGTACTAACAGAACAAACCAAAGTGCACGTGCTTTTATTTTAAACTCAGTTGAGTGAAGTGGCCATTGTTGTTTTGGGCCTCACCGCACCCAAGCCTCGTCAACAGGCCTGCAACGGGTTAAACTTATGGTGTATTTCAAATGAGTGTGTGGGCCCACAGGTATAATACAGAGTTTGAGTTTACTGTGCATTAAAATACTGTATTTTTGGATAACTGAAATAAGTGCAAAGGTATCAAATTAAGGGTCTTCTTTGAAAGGAAAAAAGAGTTTTGTGTGAAACAGAGAAATTAAAAGGTACCTGTTGTTAACTAAAGTATCTAACAAAAAAGGGTTAACTTGTCATTTTGAGTTGAGAGCAAGGTGAAATAAAACAAGAGCCTGTGAATTTTATTTTGAAAACCTTTTTTTATTTATTTATTTTTCATAGTTCTCCATTTGCAAAACTTATATTTTTTTGTTAATTCAGTCGAAATATTTTATTTGAATTTCTTATTTAACTTCTGTGAATAAATACCTGGGTACAGGATATTTTGCATTTAAAATACGGTTGTGGTGGTCATCATTTTCATTTAAGTACATTATTAGAGTTACATGAAAAAAAGTTGTATTTTCCTACAACGAGCCCAGGCCCAGTCTCATCGTATTGCCCACTCTAGCTTTATTTCCAACTACATGGGACCTGGGTTACATAATACTTAAACTTGTGCTTACTAAGCTAACATTTGACCACCTCCATGAAATAACAGATAAAACTATAATTAAAGTATACCTTGTGAGTGTCTTTTTAATCCCTCTTCTTAATTTCAGCTACAAATTCTGGTAAGTTATTAACACCTTAGTCTTCTACCCAGGACTATTTATCTTAACAAAGGACACTGGAAACCATTATTCCAATCCAATCCCTCACATGAACAGGCATTTGAACCAGTTCTCGTTGAAGGTCATCTGCTGTAGTCCATTCTCACTGAGAAAATAGCTCCACCTGCTCAGGACCAGTGCCATTAACTATGGATCTGTTTCTATGAGGAACAGTAACATGACCCACTTACAGCACACTGGAAGCCAGGAACAGTTGGTAATGACCTTTGTCTGTGCAGATTGTCAGTCATCCAGGTCATGGCATTCATAGACAGGGCTCGGTTCAGAACTGAAGAAGCCTCTTGGATGACAGGCAAAACATCTTCAAGAACTCCACCACCTATGACAACCTTTTCTATGAAGGTAATGACCTTTAAGTTCATCATTCAGGCAAAGAGCAAGTTCAAAGTCTATGAGGTTTTGGCTCACTTGACTGCACTGAAACTGGAAGCGGGAGCATGAGTGGTGATGTGTGCCAACAAGGGACAGGCAGAAGGATGGTCAAGGTCAGACAGAGGATCGAGGACCCAATAGATAAGTACACACAGGACGCTCACACAAGAACACGTGTGGCGACACAAGGAGAGTCTCTGAGCCACAGGGAGCCACAGGTAAGCAGAATACAGCACTCATACTGTTTCGTTGTCGTCGGATGGGAATGCCAGGCAACTGCAAACAAACAGGAGCCAAGGACACAGAGGCAGTTCTCGTGGTCGGGGATGGAGGGCTGGCGCATTTAGCAGGGACCAGACAAGACAGAGAGGTCAGAAGCAGCTGTAGGCAGGTGAGTAGAATATGCTGATGAGGTGGGGGTGGCTGCCAGCCAGGTGGGGTGAGCAGAGGTGAGGTGAGTGGAAAAGTACTGGGAGAGGGACAGCAGAAGAAGCAGCACTATGACGGTTTAGGTGTCTCCTCTGTGCTACATCACCTATGTGATCATTTTGAGCTGATACTAACCTCCACCTCCCAATTCAGGAAAACATTTATCTTTGCATTGCTTTAATTCCACTTTTGGTGAAATTCCTACATTTCTAGTCAGCCTCTCTTCTGATTTCCCACACTGTGTCACCATACTGTGTCTCACTTGTTATGTCTCCTATCATGCCAGAAGTGGGTTCAGTTTTTAGCCTATTGAACCACTGAATTGGCTTGTTATGACAACAGTTTGCTAAACAAACCTGTCTGGGGTGGGGGACAGCACCAGCACACCCCTATCACCCCTTTCCTGCACCAAACCAGAGCAGTCCATCCAACTGGGGGTTGCATGGTCCCAAAATTGTCAATGGGATGCCTGCACTAAAAGACAGGTGCAAGAACAGATGATGTCACGTGCCCACACCCCTTCAAGTGGATCCGTCCATCAGTGTTAGAGGTCAATAATAATATGAAATAATCCCATGACATAAAGACAGAAGCACTGGAGTTCAAGTTAAAAATACAAATGAAATGGATAAAAGACATAAAAAGTGAAAAGATCGTCTCTAAAAGGTCTTGAGGCTGATGCTGCAAAACTTATCATTGCTCTTACCATACCAATTGTCACAGTCTGCATTAAGCTTCCATGGGGCCTCATGTACTAAGGGTGCATACGCACAAAAAAAGTGGTGTACACTCTTTTTCACGGCAAAGTTCATATGTATCAAGAGTGAAATGACCGTGGAAATGTTCGGTGCCTCACGCCAACTTCATGGCTGGCGTACGCACGTTTCTACAGCTCCAAGTGGTGACACTTAGATGTGATGCTGGGAAACTACTATAATAAATAAATCTGAAAACAATTAGTCCTCAGACTGAGTGATATGCACATCAGAGACACGTGAACAATTAACACACCCACGTGAGTTACATGAGTGGATATAAAAGCATGTGCAAAGTGGTGCAAAAAATACCGTTAAAAACAATGGCTGCTTTAGCAGTATTGGAAGACAATGTAAATGGTGCAATACGAAGAGAGCGTGTGTTCAGAGACAGAGAGGATTTACTGGCACATGATGACAACTGGCTCCTCCTGGAACTGTGCGCAGAGCTGTGGCCGTCCTTGGAGCGCAGCACAGCGAAGACCCATGCGCTGCCTGTGCCCATACAGGTGCTGACCACAGTGGGGTTCTTAGCAACCGGGGCATTCCAGAGGGAGCTGGCCAACCGATCGGGACTGTGCCAGTCGACCCTGAGCCGAGCCATGCCAGCCGTGTGGGACGGATGTATCCGCATGTCAGCCAGGTCAACATTAAAGCGCAATTTGCAGTGAGAGCCGGTTTTCCTAATGTAATCGGAACTATCGACTGCACACACATTGCTATAAACGCACCATCACATGATGAATTTGTATATGTCAACAGGAAACATTTTCGTTCGATCAATGTACAGATCATATGTGATGTGCAACTGCAGTTAACCAACATTGTGCACGATTCATACATTCTGAGTAACAGCATGGTTGGGAACAGACTACAAGCTGGCACTGTGCGCGATGGGTGGCTTCTTGGTGAGTAAATTTATTTGTGCAATTGTCCTAGTATCAATCCCCGTGATGCGCATTGAGCATGTGCACCCCCAAATTCTATCCCATCTTCACAGCATCATTAGTAGTCAGTGGTTAAAGTTAGTGACTTGCTGTTTTTTGCTGGTTAAACTACAGCTTAAGATCTTTCTAACAAGCCCCTGATTGTCTCTGTGTGCAAAGTGCTCATGTTAATAACCCCGTGCGTAAAGTGTGAAATGTCTTAATCAGCCTCACTTTTCCCTGGCGCACTTCTGCACTAATTTGTAGTGTGTGTGATCCATGTAAGTAGTGTATGAAATTAACGAATGGAAACTGTAAATCCAGTTTACTTTGTATGCTTTCAACTGACCCCAGGTGACCGTGGCTACCCACTTAAGAGCTGGCTGATGACCCCTCTCACCAACCCTCAGACTGACCAAGAGCAGAGGTACAATGACCTCCATTCCTGCACTCGGTCAGTCGTTGAGAGGATAACTGGTCTGCTGAAGGCGCTGCCTGGACAGGACACGGGGTATGCTGCTGTACAGTCCCAAGAAGGTGTGCCGCATTATGATGGCGTGTGGCGTCCTCCACAATGTGGCACACCGGCACACCACACCACTGCCAGAGCAGCATATTCCCCCACCGGATGAACCAGAAGCTGGACCCATGAATGTGCACCCTACCCATGAGGCCATTCGGGCCCGGCAACATTTGATTTCAACCATGTAAAAGAGGCAAGGACGCAGAATTCACTTATTCACCAATGCATTTATTGATTCACTGATATTTGTGAGGACGCCTGTCAGTTGATCTAGGCAATCATTTATGCCGCCTATTGCTCTAACAATTTCTTCTTGTGACTCCAGCACAGCACGGGTGAGGACACGGCCAGTTGGGCGGGCAGCAGCAGCTGGTGGTTGCGGCGTACTGGCGCCGGAGATGCTGGGGATGCTGGAGGAACCCCTCGAGTCTGTGATGCCGAGGATGGTGGAGGAACCCCCCGAGTCTGTGACACCGGAGACGCCGGGGATGGTGGAGGAACCCGAGCCTGTGACGCAGGAGACACTGGGGACGGAGGAGGAAGACTGCGTGTCCTCTCCTGTGTTTTAAAATAATAAATTGAGTAATCAAACATGAGTTAAAGTCTTTGATATCCTCTTTGATATGCTGGCATGTTTAAAATAAATTCAAAAGATTTCAAACCAAATAATATATCATACATACAGCATTTACACGTGAATCTCTATCTCGTAGGGCTGTGAGCAGGCTACTGTATGAACACATTTGTTCTGAGTTACACAAATACATAGGAATTTACCTTGGGGGTAATCAGAGTCACCCATGTGCTCCCACCACCCCTGAGAGAACAGTATCACCCACAATTGCAGTGAATCTCTGTTCAAATGGGGAGAGCCCCTCTTCTCCTGTCCCCCCGCCTGTTTTGGCAACACTTTGGCAGTGGGCAGCCATCCTCCGCTTCACATCCACCTTGATGTCAGACCACTTCTTCTTTACTTCTGCTTATGTGCGCTTCTCTGACCCCACAGCATTGACAGCCTCACACACACTCTCCTACTCACTCCTCTTGCGTTTGTTGCTTATGCTGGAGGACAGCGTGCCAAAGAGCACATTTTTGCGCACCTCCACTTCAGCGAGTAGCGCGTCCAATTCGCTTTCTGTAAAATTTCTTTTTTTCCCATCTTACTCACTCTTTTTTCATTTTCTGATCATGCAGAGAGGGGAATCTCAGGTGCAGGGCTCATTTAAATATGATTTGCGTATTTAAATTGGGGCGTGGACAGGGAGGGGTCGGGTACTCCAACTTGTGCGCTCAATTCCATGTTGATTGGGATGTACCAAGGAAATGTGCTTAGATTCATGCTTGCGCACAGATTCATACATCTGGATATTTTTGTGCGTATGACGTTCACTGGATTTGAGCTTACGCCATGTTTCAGTAGGAAATCCCCACAAATCTTTGTACATGAGGCCCCTGCTCTCCCAGTAGTTTTCCACTCATCCTGCCTCTGCTTCACTCCACCTGCCAGCCACTCCCACCTCATCACCCCACTCCACTCACCTGGTCTCACAGCTGCAGCTCATCAGTAATCAACCCAGTATATAAGCCTCTCCAGTTCACTTACTCATTGCCAGACTGTTGTTTGCTCTCTCCATGCAAGACTCTCCAGCATTCTCCAGACTGATTCCTTGTTGCTGACCCTGCTTGCCTCTGACTCTTCTGTCTCATGTGAATCTGAGAAAACACCTCAGCCTGTCCCTGATCACGATTTCTGCTTCAGCCTGTCTGATGTCTGTCTGCCTGTTCCTGTGGCTGAAAAGTGTTTCCAGTTCCCAGCATTACAGAGTGAGTGACTGTGTTTGCCTGACTGTGGAGAAAATGTAAGTGTCTCACCACTGATGCCTATGACATCTGTGAGTGCCTGACGAATGTTTCTCCTGCTTCTCTGGTTCCCCGACACCTCACCTGGCTCAGACTCTCCTTCTGTCTGCTCCCTGCTGGTTTGGTTACCTTACCTACCTTACCTTACTTACCTGAATCTCAACCCCCTGCCTGCTCGTAGTACAAATACGAGCTTGTGTTGTATGTTCTTACCTGCTCCCCAGTTCATCTCACTCGTCCCCAAGCCTTCTGGTCTGTTCCCCACCACAGCAAGTCACAGACTTTGTTTGTGAACTGTACTGCCAAATTGCCTACCTGGTGTTTATGGTGCCTACAGTGGGAATGAAGTAATTAATTTATACATAGAAATTTGGGTTTGAAAATTGTGAAATAATTCTCTATTCTGAAATGCTGGTGCCATGTCAAGTGTCAATTGCCAAGATGTGAAAAATGGACGCTCCATCTAGCAGCTTTATTGGACTTGTGCAGACATAAAGGAGCCAAAATCCAATTCAGAGCCAGATGACAGTGACCTGCCTGAGAATCAACTCATCTCTGGTTCCTGCAGGGCTGTTTTGGATAGAAATGGAGAAAAACAATTTACCAGTCTAACTCCACAACTGACCCTTCACTAAGCACCACTTTCATTAGTTATTGTTGCTAAGCCTGCCGAACTTTCCATTCTTGCACTGTATTTATTCAGTTTACGGTGATAACAGTGGCAGATTAACATTGAAATTGGGAGTAATTGTTGAAACATGAGGTCTGTGATTCCTTAGAGATGTAAACAAAAGCAGCTTCTCATTTCTGGCTGACGGTGGGTTCTGTCGGCTAAAATAATGACTCATAAGCAGATTTCGTAAGTGTAGCTGGCTGATGTGAGCTAATAGTACCCCCTTGAGTCAGCTGAGACGTCTCCACTGATGTTTTAATGTTTCCATCTGACACGCTTTATCTTTATGTAAAGTTACTTAGCAACTGTGTAAATGATATAACATTAATGCTAAAAGACTGAGACTAAAGCTAGCTTAGCTACATCTCAGCAAACACCGGTTGGATGGTGAAACACAGCAGGTATATCTACATGATAGATGATACACTCATTAACGTGGGAACAGGAAGCGCAGGGACTTGATTAGTGCAGCGGACCTCGGGTCACCCACCCAGCCAGACCAGCTGGACCGTGGAAGAGAGCCAGGATAAGAGCTGAGCTAATTTGGTTTAGACCTGAGACTGTGAGCCAGAGTGAGATGCATCGTCGTCGGCCCACTTTGATTCTGCATCAGCCCACATCCTCCTCCTCAAACCCCCACAGAACAAATGCAGATGCAGTGGGATCTAACAAGTTTGTCTGAAGGTAAAGTTACTGCAGCTAGGACGCTAGTCTTAATTAGCTGGACATGCTAACGTTTGCAGCTTATGTTAGAGCAGATGAAGAGTTTAATCTGTTCACCATGTGTGCTCGTTTCACATCTTTTAGAGCTGACAAAAGAAGACGCCACTGTTCAGACTCATGAAACACAAAACAAACCAAAAAAAAGTTCATCAGGGAACTGTTTTTCGTCTCTCCCCCTCTCTCTGTACCCCCTCAGCTGTTCATGTGTTCATTTTTGAGTATCAGCTTTTATCAGTCCGTTGTCACATCATCTTACCTACTATAAATCCACACACAGCCGCAGCAACGAGAGAGAGAGGGGAGGGAGAGAGGGGAGAGGGGGAGAGAGAGACAGAGAGGTACAGAGACTGTGAGGAGAGAGAGAGAGAGGGGGGAGAGAACAACTTGTTAACACTAACACTAACACTTTGTTAGGTGCTTGTGTGATCAGTGTCAACAGGCAGTCAGACTGCCGTTTTAGTTACGGAGGCAGCAGTGAAGTCCCGCCTCTTCACCTGCACGATACGCACCCAAGAGTGAGAGACTGTCAATTTCCTGACAGGCAGGAGTTTGTGTCCCTGTAGCATACATAAAACTAGCTAAAAAAACACCAACCCAGTGAAAGATAACCGCTCAGACTCAATACAAACCACTTCTGCCTGTAGGTCAGAGGAAGACTCAGGCACAATGAGTACCTTTTCTTACGTCATATGACGTGACATTGGAAAAAGTGTTTTTTAAGAGCCTTGCTCCAACAAACCAAATTTTCCTATAATTTTTGGTCTTTATGTCAAAACACTCTTAAATTAAGTTTTAAAAATGTCATTTTACACAAGATTATGCATAAATCTCATGAGGACATTTAACCTGCAAGTTACACTTTAATCGTGACTTCCCCTATAACAAACATGTAATTGTATTGTCTGGTGCAAGGGAGAGCACTGTGTACAGGAAATTGCATTTTTCTGCATGAGAGGAATTCCTGGTGAGATGGATGATGTGCTGCAGTAGAATTAGTCATTCATTGTGTAGGTAGGAAATGACAAACTGCAAGTGAGGCTAGTTATCCTGAGCAAGGATGTTTATTTTCTCAAAGATGCATAAAACCAGTGGGTGGCAGATTTAATCTCCAGCCATAGACTGTTTCTTCTTTTTCTGAGGTGCTTTATGGGTAGAAACTGAGACAAGAATTAATGCTCCTGGGAGCTGAGTGTGATTAATATCTCCTGGGAGCTATGCTTAAAATTGGTAAACTTTGGAATTTGCATTGTAGATCAAGATCCCTGCTTTAAACAGTGGATTTTTGTCTCGCAGACACCTTCACAGTTCATTACCAGCCAAATCAAATGCAAAAAACATCCATCTCAGTTGAGACGCAGTGACATTACTAAACACTACTCTTCTAAAAAGGTACCAACTCAACACTTTACTTTTAGAACTCAGCTACAGTGTAGGCTACAAAGAGGATTCATGCCGACTTGAAAAGCTTTTTTACATATTGAAAAATTATTTGTCTTCATTTCTTGTGACTGCCACTTTCATAACCTGCTTTTGTGGTAGCACTGCTATAGAAGAAAGAGGCAGAAAGATGACACCAGTAAAATGTAGATTAATGACAGGGATCAAGCACAAGTTTCATCAGCGGCAGGCCACATCAATCACCTCATATTAGCCAAGACTAATGACAACTTAGGAAAACATCTTGATAATGAACTTTATAATGATGGATGATGTCAAAACTTGTAACAAAAAATAAAGAAAAAAACAGGACTTAGATAATGTTTCTTTGCAGAGACATCAGAGCTGAGCTACGGGAGGAGAAATGTGTACAGGGCTGACAGCTGGCAGAGCCTGACCTCTACTCAGACATTTTCAGTATTCAGTATTTCTCATAAACTGTATCCAGAATACAATTTAAAATCCTTGTTATCATATTTTTAAGAGATCATATTGCCACACTGGAACACTGCACTGGCAGAATGCAGGGCTACTCATGGTTCCCAGCAGAGGCAAATTTAGGGGGAGGATACCTAGACATAAGACCTGAAAGCCCAGAATCTTTAACATTTAACGAAAATGACATTGTGTAAATTATCCCAGTCTCTCTCTGACTGCACTGACATGTCATGTTTCTGTGTGTGTGAGTGTGCCGCCATCAGGCAAGTAGCCTGTGTAACCTGTCCTGAAGAAGTGTTTCATTCTTACTGGTGCTTCTCAGTATGGACATCCACAGTTTTTTCAAAAAGCCACTGACACTGCCATCCACAGACATTTGATCTGCACCAGCTGCCAGCAAACTGCAGACAGATGATATTTCAGGTGAAGCTGCAGGTGTAACACTTAAAGGTCCCCCCCCCCCCTTTCTGACAAGTTTTTATAAGTCTCAGAGGTCCTCAAAACATGCTTTTGAAGTTTGTTTCATAAAACACCACTCGGATCATGCAGATCAGCGTGTCTTTATACCCCTCTATTTCAGCCTCTCTCAAAATGAGCTGTTTCTGTGCCTGTAGCTTTAAATGCAAATGAGCTGTGACTAGTCGCACCCCTCTCTGGAGGTGGGCGTGGTTTGAATCAGCCGGTCCTGGCTGCTATGTTTACGCTGAACACCATGACAGACATGGCTGCTGTCAGACGCGGTAGATTTTAAACATCTAATTTTGATCCAGAATGTGATCCAGATGGAGGCTTCTGCAGAAGTTCAAACACTGCGGATGTTGCCAGGCATGTCTGAATGGTAAGTCTACAACTTTGTGTGTCTTGATACTTTACAGTTAGTCGATGTGTGTGTTGGTACAGCGTTAAAATGTAACTAGCTCGGTAGCTAATGCTAACTGTAACTCACTCCGCTTGTTCATTATTGAGGGAAATTTTGGCGAATAAGTGACATTATAATTTGTGAATATAGTTAATCGTCATGCCTCCGGTGAGACACATTAGTACTCTGTGGACAAAGGACCTCTACAAGTGTTACAGGTGTCCCAATTACTGACATATTTTGACGATTGCTGACAATAAATTATCTTTGTTTTACAATATTCTCTGCAGAGATGACTATCAAAATAGTCCTTTCTGTAGCCAAATTTTTTTAAATCATAATACTGAACTTGTTTTAGTATATATAAAATTTTTCAGTCTGTCTGTATAATTTATTATCATTTTATCATCAGTTTTCAGAAGTCAAGGCTGTGAGCAGTGGTTTGTAAACTACACTGTGCTGTCTCCACATAATGTGCAACAATTTACCTGTTCCAATATTATGTATTTGAAATTTGCCAAAGCTTCCTGCTCATCCATCACAGCTTGTCTAATGTCTTTCAGGTTTGAATTTCATAGGCCTTATATTTTGTTGAAATATTTACATTTTTCTAAATTTTGTGGATATGCTCACAACAAATCTTAGAATAGACTCTGAATGAGCTGAAAAATTATTTTACAATCAATATTTTGCGTCATTTATTTATATTGTTATTATTATACTCTTGTGCAATAATAATTCAGTAGTGCAATGCAAAAGGACTACACTGGCATCACAACTACATAATTTATTTATATGAGCATTTAAATCAACCAATGCTCTTATTATTCTTATTATTATTCTTCCCAGCCAACATGTACATGTGGGCCCCATATGGGTTGTAAAGGGGCAACATGGGTACCAAGTGGGTATGGGCTTGAACTGGGCAAACTGTCTGGGCCCAACATGGTTTCAGTAACATGGGTCCTATATAGGAAGCCTATATGGTCAGCCCATATGGGTCCCATAGGGGATATGAGTAGGCTAAGTGGACATGGGATAGAAGTAGGCAGGTTATATGGGTCCCATATGGGTCACTTAACATGAGCCCCACATGGAAAGCCCATGTGGGCCAACTCAAAAGGTCCCATAAGGGATATAAGTGGGCAGAGTGGGCATGGGTTGGAATTGGGTATAGTTTTCTTGGGCCCCATATGGTTCCTTCAACTTTGGCCCATATGGGAAGCCTTTGTGGGATAACCATGTGGGCCCTGCAAGTGATGGGAGTGGGCTAAGTGGGCATTAGCTGGAGTTAGACAGGTTGTGTGGGCCCAGTGTGGTTTTTGTAACATGAGGCCCAGATGGTTAGCCCATGTGGGCCTACTCTATGGGCCCCATAAGGGATGTAATGGGGCAAAGTAAACATGGGATGGAACTTGATAACACCATCTGGGAACCATGTTGCTTCAGTAACATGGGTCCAACATGGTATGCCCGTGTGGGCCTACTGTATGGGCCCGAAAAGGGATATAATGGGGCAAAGTAAACATGGGGTGGAACATGGCAATAATATCTGTCTAATCAGAAAGTCATGACTGTGGGGAAGAATTATGTATAGGTTAGACAGCATTTGCTGTGTTTTTGTTTGTTTGTTTTTAAATGTGTTCCGTTTATTGTTTCATCCTAATATCAAAATCCCAGTTAAACAATGGTGGACTAACTTTCATAATTAACATTAATACAGACATGATAAGACATGTGAAACATTCTGATTCTGAATAAGACCCTGATTAAAATCTACAGGCTCTATATTTCTTCCTAATAACTCTGTGACTACATGAAAGCAGCTGTTAGGCATGCTGTAACAAAGTGAAATGTTCCTCAATTTTTTATTTATTTATTTATTTTTTTTGACTGACTGACTGCCCACTGGTTTGAGACTTAGGCTACTGCTCATGCAGTTTATTACAGTCAAACCACTGGATAGCCTATGATTAATAATTTCCTAACACAGACGAATTAAATAAATGAATAATTTTAGCTCTAAATTTAATTATTTCTTAAAAAAATATACCTACTTTAATAAGTACCGAGATCAGCCCCCTGTCATTTTTTTTTTTTTTATTAATTATTGTTGACAGTGTTTCCCACAGACCAGGAATCTATTTGTGGTGGTGTGGCGGGGGGTAGGAACATGGGGAGAAAAACATATGCAGGTTTTCTGTAACATTATAAGATGGCGCCACCTACCCCGACCCCCACCCCCTCCCTCAGCAGGTGAATGAACGGGCGATTGGGGGTGAGGTGGGGGAGGTGGGGGTAGTACTCGCTACTCGAAGCAGCAGCTCTATGTCACGCACAACAACAACGGCAACAGCAGCAACTACAACATCCTCCTACAAATGCACGATTGTCGGTGTGACATGCAGACCGCAGTGGGACGACTCCTCAGTCCATGAGTTTCATGTCTCAGACCAGATCATGTGAATCCAACTGCAGAAATGTCCGGGGGACGGGAGCATCATGGTAACCGTAGTAACACACACGCACATACACACGCACGCACGCACGCACCCACACACCTGTCTGTGTGGTCATTAACACGTTAACTTTGACAGCCTTGAGCAGCGCCACAAATAAATTAATGTGTGGGAAACACTGGTTAATGTTGGCATATTTATTGCTCCAAAATTATGGTGTAAGAAGGCAGACACTGTTGTCGGCTTTTCAAAATTAGTACGTCACGTTTAGTTTAGATCACCTAGCCTATGTAACCTAACAGTTACAGTGCGCGCTTTATTTAAATTTTTTTCGGAACAGCGGCTACTGCAGCAGAGAGCACTGAGAGCAGCAGCAGTCCAGCAGTGCACTTTGGATACTGGTGAGTGGCATATCTGTCTCTGTATAATCATTGTATTAAACCATTACTATTCTAAGTACTGTGATGAACAATTTGGAATGCAAAAATGCAAGCTGAATTACCACAGGTGACCAGGTAAAGACGGCGTTGTTGTTAGCAACCTAGCATGCTATCTAACGTTAGCGGCTCTGTGCTGTGGCCCCGCTCCGCGGCCGGCTTGGAGGTGTGGATGCCCGCTGAACCTGGCTCTGCTTGCTGCACAGCCCAAGGTGCAGAGTGGAAGAGCCGTTGGAACAGAGACCCGGCTGGGGGGGCATTACATAGAAACATTTTATGATTTTTAACACATAAATGAGGCATTCTGGTGTGCTGTGAGAAGAAAATAGAGGGAAAAGACAACATTGCTTCAGATAATATATGTGTACACACACACACACACACACACACACACACACACACACACACACATATATATATATCAGTGTTTCCTCTAGGATTTTTTTCAGCAGCAGGGGCAGGCGTTCCGGGGAACGTGGCGGTGTAAACAAATGACACTTGACTGCAGATTTTACTTCTACAACAAATTTATTCAATGGCCCGCTGAATGTAAAAATAAAAAAAGTGAATAAAATAAATAAATAAAACAATATAAATGAAAATAAAAGTAAAAACAATAAATAATCATTTCTTTATGGGGCCTGGAATCAGTGGCACAGTTTGCACCCTGCCTCAGAACAATGAATTTTTCTTTGTTTTTTAAAGAAGAGCTCTAAGGCTCTGTTGTACGGAAACGCTGCGAGAGGTGGCCCGCTGATGCTCAGCATCATACGTGCTGCAAGGTGGTCGCTCTGCAGCCTATTTCTCAAGTCACTCTTCACCTAAAAATAGAAACAATAATGAGATTGTTTCTCTCAATTTACTACACCCTCATTTTAAAATTGTTTCTAGTTTGTGTCTACTGATATATTATTAAATGTCTTACCCTATTCATTGTTGAAAAATCCCTCTCACAGTTCACACTTGAGATGGGAACCGTGAGGGCGATGGCTGCGAGCTGGCTGATGGAGGGACACAACTGTGCCCACTTGTCATTCTGGGACGACAGTTTTTCCATTGTTGTTGCTTGGTCCATATCCCGAAACACATTAAACACAGTAGGATGACATGTCATTACATAATTTCCTCCATCATCTTTTTGTTGAACTCCCTATTAATTTGGACCTAAATTTTTACCTTAAAAGCTCCTGTGAGTAAATGCTGCTTGTAGGATAACCATTCTTGTAGCAGAGTAGTTTCAGGCTGCTGCTGCAGGAATTTTTTGGACAGGATCTTAAGGTCTTCAGTGACGAGGGCATCATCTTCTTTAAGTACCTTGGGTCCCAGCACATGGAAAGCTCCAATTATCCCCAGGTTTTGAAATCTCCTGTCCAGACTGTCCAGGAGACCATCCAGATATGGCCCCATTACCTAAACATGGTACAAAAAAGAAAATGAGTACCGAGTTTGATTAATGGGCTTTATGCACAGCTCCACTACTTCCTGAACTTAATGCTGCCTCTTTGTTTCCTGTCTTACATTATTGGACAAACTTAATCAAAATGAAGTTAAAAATTAAATTAAGTTTTACTTCTCCCTGCTCCTTTTTGGACACTTTTTTTGCCTGTATTTTGTTTTCTGTCTGTGTGCTGTTTTGTTTCTGTTTTTAAGTTTTATCATAATTTCCTTTTTATGTGTTCGAAATAAATACAATCAATCAATCAAAAATTGCTTGCAAGTAAGTTCATACCAGTCATCACAACAGCCCCATCTGTTCCTAATCCATACAGTTTCTCGGTTGGGACTTGTTTTTTGTCCAGCACCTCCTTTATGGCTTCTACTATGTTATCTGCCTTCCCATCAGTAACATGCACAAGATCAAGAAATTGACTGTAGAGTTGGCCTTCTGCGTTAATATATCTGAAAAACATTTTTAAAAAGACATCTTCAACATGTGCATTACTGATTATTAATCATTAATTATTGTCCTCTTAATTTAATACCTGACATGCAGATCTAGCTGCCTCTTAACAGAGACATCTGTGCTCTCATCCACTTCCAGTCCAACAGCCACAGAGGACTGGATGTCTCTGAGGATTGGCTCCTCCACCAATGCAGCCAAGATCTCCAACATCTCATCTATTATTATATGAGACCGGTAGTTGGTAGTTTTTCCAATCTAAAAATAAATTAAATATAGTTTTGAGATTAAGGCAAGCTGATTTACAGTAATGATATGCAAATATAGACAATGCACAATAGCATGATAATTATTTACCTTCAGCTTTTTGAAATAGTCACATCCTAGCAATTCAGCAAGCTCAAGAAGAGCTGGATAATTTGTATGATGTGCTTGTTCTTGTTTGGTTAAATAGTAGAGGCATTTAAACCCCCCGATGATTGCGTCATGCTCCAATACAATGATTGGATCGAAGGCAGCCACAACAGAGGAACCTATACAAAGCAGGTACAAATATGTTATTGCAAGACAAAGCAGGTCATACTTAAATTAAGATGATCTGCTCCATCAATTTAAATGACTTGCTATGAATTCACCTTGTGCCAGTAAGGCCTGTGACCTCACACTCTGTGTGTGGTGCTCCGTACTCATGTGCTTATCTAAGTAATCCACTCGGTAAAGTTGACAGCCTGCCTCAATGAATGGCCGCGTCCCCGTTCCTCTTTTTGGTGCCTGCTTATGCTGCTGACATAAGCAGCAGAACATTCCTATAGGGACAGAGTGAAGTGGCATTATTGATCATTGCTCTACAATGGAAATGCACTGAATTTATTTATTATTTTATTTTTTATTTATTGAACAGCAATATTAACATCATGTATATTATGCAAAAAATAAAAAATAAAGGGAAAAAAAGGTTCAAAAACACTCACCATTATCAGTGTGGTAGAGCCATGACTGGAACCGGCTATTTTTTTCACCCCATTTAGGGTCCCAGCCTGATAGCCTGTGCTTCCCTCTAGGTTTCTCTCCTCTACTTTCATCTCTCTCTCCTGCACCATCACTTTGCTCCCCTGCTCCTTCACTTTGTTCCACTGCTCCCTGTCTAATGTTACTTGTCTTGTACGATTACATAAAACATTAACGTTAGTTAGCCAAGTGTGAACACATTTTTTTTTACCTATCATCATTTGAGTCAGTAAAAGGCTAATGATACCTGACTACCGTCATCTTGATCAGGTGTCTTTCTCTTCTTAGAGAAATATTTCAATAAACTCATCTGAAAAATGCAGTCAGTTGTTACATAATGGCGTGTAGATATTAACGTTAGCCTAATACTATCAATTAGTTTACTCACGTTAGCGACACTGAGTTGGCACCGGGCCAAATTAACTTAAACTACCGATAAGTTATGTAACGTTAGCTGGTCATCAACATATAATAACTTACGTCTACCTCTTCTCCAGCCGGTAATTCGCTGCTTTATTGTTTATTTGTAATTCGGGAATTCGCTCCTCTGACTCTGCCCTGTCGCCTAGGTGCTTGACGTGCTTGACGACCGCGCCCCCCAAACAACGCTAGCATCATGCAAATGAGCACGTGCAAATATATTTCCATACTGAGCAAGATAGTTATCTGCAGTTTACCTTAGTGCTCGCAAGTACCCGACAGGAGTCTGTTTTGAAGGTGGAGAGATGCGGCGGTGGTGTATTTGCGTCAACAATAATAAAAAAAAAAAATTAAAAAAAAGAAATTTGAAGGAGTGGCGGCTAGGATTTAGGAGTGGCAGGCCGCCACTCCTAAATGAATGTAGAGGAAACATTGTGTATACATATACATATACATATATATGTATGTATGTATGTATATATGTATATATATATACATATGTATGTATAAAGCAGATTCAATACTGACTGAAGTTCCTATCATTGTAATAGTAACAATGGCTGGACTCATGAAACCTAAACTGAACTCAGAATTGGTCTAGTTGGAAGCTGTGGTTGGAGAGCAAAAACAAAACTCATTTTTGACTTCTTCTCTTCCTGTCACATTTAGAGTTTGTCATATTATGCACAAGTGATCAGAGATGGCAGAAAGGGCAGAAGATGGAACCCCACACTGCAATGGCACCTTGAACCCAGGCAAACTAAATGCATGTAGTCCAGAGGAAATGCAGAAACCATACCAATGCCTAGCCCTTGGAGAGGGGATTTAAAGTGATGGTGGTCTTCATTATACATTTGTTCAAACTGAGTGTCTGTTCTCAGGCTGGAATCCATCTCTGGAAACACAACTCTACTGTCAACATAAATGCCATACTGTGTGCAACGCTCACAAGAACTAGAGCCATCATGACCTTTGATACATTTTAAAAAAGCTCTTGCTGGAGTGTTTCCCATTTAACATTACACCAGTTGTTGTGATGGCTTTTAAATCTTCAATAAAATCATGCATATAGTCATTCACAGACTCAGGTTTACAGGGACCCGTATATACACCTATGACAAACACTTTTGCTTTTGGTAGTTCAACTATTTGACCTAAAATAGGCCACAGCTGCATATTAGAGCTTCTTGAAAGAGGCAGCCCATCAACATTCACATGAATGTGTCTGTTGTCAGTATTGCACTTTTTCTAACAAGCCTTAGACATTCATTTTTTATTATACAAGAGTTATAATAAGTAAGTAATTAAGTTATTAATTATTAATAAGTAATTAATTATTAATTAATTAAGTAATTCAGCAGCTGACTGTTTTTAATGGTGCAAGCCTAAGTTTGTGGTGTATTTTGGGTACTGTTACTTTAATGGCAAATCAGTAATCAGCAATAATGTAAAATCGAATCGATAATCATTAATAAGAAGTTGGTAATCAAATTGAGACTTCAATAATCGTAATTGAATCTAATCGGCAGCACAGAAACAGTTTCACTGTACACTTTTACTTTTGTTGATATTCAGTAAAAAGTACATAACAGTAAATAAAGAAGTTATTTAAGTAGACATATTTCTCCCTCAAGTGATTGGATCATGATCGGTTATCTGTTTACTTTGAACTCACTAATCAGTGATTGGCCCCAAAAATCCTGATCTTGTAAAGGCAGGGCAAGTAAGAATTTACGTGGGGCAAGTAGATTTGCGAAGTAATTGCCTGGCAGGGCAAGCAGGAAAAAACCTTAACGTCAGAACCTGTGTTACTTCAAATGTTTAGTTAACTTTGCTGCTGAATTTTTAAATCTTTGAAGCTTATTGACTCGGCAGTTAATGTAAGCCTTTTTTTTCTCCTTTTGGCCCTCATCCCTAGGTTGCCATGGTGGCAGATATAGGGGGCACAAGTGTAGATGATGCAACGAGGCGAATGATGAAGTACATTCTGTCCAACGAGCTGGCATTGGAGTATAACATGTTTGGCCGTCACGGGAAAAAGAAGTTTAAGGACTTGCGTCTTTTCAACGTTGTGTATGGTAAGTTAGAGAAGTTAACATTCCATCTGTAGGGATATAATTTCTCTGTTGCCCTGATGGATCTCCGTCAGTTAGAAAAGTTAAAGTAAATTAGAGGAAAAATGTCTCCTGAGATGAAAAGGCAAGGAATCTCTTTGTACTCTCTTTGGACTGCACTATTTTAAGAACTGCTCATCTAATTTCTTTAGTGATAATACTAAAGCTTAAATCAATATATTCATAGATATCATGTGATGTCACACAGGGGTCTCAGTGCCTTCTAAGTTTTTTACAAGGCGTACAGTGGCCCCTAATGGCTCCAGGAGGTAACAATTATTAACAATTATTCAGTCATATTTACTGGAACTGTCACTATAGTAGGACATTAAATGGCTAATTTAGGACAAAATCCAACTCCTCTGGCTCCACCTACAGCCTGTAATCGCACTTGCCAAAATCCACCGGACCGAGTGCTCTCCACCAATCAGGTAGAGAGAGCAGGAGGATCAGCCAATCGCAGCTCGTACACAATGTCATAACTTGACAAAACTGAAACTAAAGTCAGCGACTTGGTCGGGAATTTCAAGATGATACACCGTCAGGTCGCTCTTTTCACCTCTGTCAGCCCCCCTCCCTCCCTCCACACACGCAGACACACAAGAAGAGTGTGTTTCATGGTGAGAGAGATGCAATATTTTGGAGTCTCTGGTTGCTATGGATACGGTACGTGTTCTGTGGGTGCGTTATGGCTGCTTTGTGTGTGTGTCTGCACGTGTGTCTTCATGTGTGTTCGTGTGTCTGTGTGTGTGTGGGGTTCTTGGCAGAGGTTCATAAAGCCACCTGATGGTGTTTTGTTTTGAAATTTCGACCAAGTTGCGGACTTAACTTTCACTTTCGTCAACTTACCAACTGTAGCTTTAAAGGGATAGTTGGTGTCACAGCTCCATTCCCCCAGTTCCCTCCTGTCCCTCTGCCCCAGTAAATTTCCACTCTCCCTGTCCCTGCTCCACTCTACCTGCCAGCCACTCCCACCTCATCAGCTCAACTCCACTCACCTGCTGGCACAGCTGCAGCTCATCCACCATCAGCCCTGCTTATAAGCCTCTCCTGCACTCTCACTCTTTGCCAGATTGTTCTTCAGTATACCCCTGCAAGACTCTCCAGCCCTTTTCCCGGATTGTTTTTTCTATTGTCTTCCCTGCCCGTCTGACTCTCCTGCCTCGCCTGGTTCCCGGATACTCACCACAGCCTTCTGTTCCTGACTGAGATCTTTCTCTACGTTCTTTGTTTTGCCTGCCTGTCCCTGTGGCTGCTGCCTTCTGCAAACCTCTCTCTGTCACTCCTGCCTGTAAGAGAGCGGAACTTTACGGGTCTGAGGGCTCACATCTTCTCCCTCGGTCCTCACATCCAAGTTTGGCTCTACCCATTCCTCGAGTCTGACACCCTGTGACTGTTTTTGGGCTCCCAGCCCGTAGAGTGACTGTAACCTGTGTTTCTTCGTCAAGTCTAGTTCCTGTTCTCTGTCTGTTAAAATAAAGGTTCATTACCAACTGTCCCAGAATTGCTGAGTGCTGCTATTGGGTCCAAAGAACACCCGTTACAGTTGGGGTCTTTTGACAGGAAGCTGTATGAAATCCCATCAGCAGTATCGTGCATCAACAGTGACTTTCCCCCTACTGCGTCCTGTGAGCTGAGTTCTAGCCTGGTTTTGGTGTTGATGAAATGCTATCTGGCTAGTTGGCTGGGGTCACAAATATAAAGCGTTCTCATAACCATGTGTGTTCATAAGAGTAATACATTTGCATCACAAAACCATTGTTCACGAAGAAGTCAGACCTCACAATCACTTGGCGTTATCTTCTATCTCACTGTATGCAGCAGCCTGTCGACAGCTGTGCACATTTCCATCACCTGCCTGACGGTGTTTACTGCTCAGATAGTTAACATAAACATGTCTGACTATGACACAAGTGATGAAGACAGCACCTACACACACACACACAAAATAGTGCTGTTCATGGTGCTCGGCCCCTGAGCCGTCTATACCAGCACTGATGCCATATCATGGCCACACCACAATGAGACTTAACGTTTTCATTCTCCATACACACTCGTTAATTCACAGCACACACTCATACTCATTGCTACAGCCACGAAAGACGAGACGGTCGTGCACGGAGCATTATCAACTATGTCAACTATGTCAACTATGGGCAAAATCTGCCAAATCAGATTCGACTATGAAAATCCTTAGTTGAAGACAGCTGTAGATTAGACTTTTTTATTAACCTCCCCGCCCCCCCATTTTTTCCACAATTTTAAATACACATTAACATGAATCCACTGTAGCGAACAGATAAATGGAGGCAGAAAACGTCTTTCAGTCAGTAATGCACACATTCAGCAACACACAGGAGCTCTTTCAAGCTGGAAACAGTGTGTGTGCACCTGCACGTTTGTGTCGGGGCAGCCCTACTTAATTCTAAATGGTGTTTGAAGAGCATCATGTTCATAGCTCATACTGTCAACCAACTTTGTTTTACAGAGGCTGTCAAGAAGAACACGTTGACGGCACAGGTGAACCAGCAGGAAGCAGAGAGGGCACTGTCGAAGTGGTTCACTGGGGCAAGAGACAGAGGAGGAAGAAGGGCATCCAGACAGCCAGTGTCAAATTAAACAGTAGAAGCAGTGGTGGCGAGTGAGTGCAATTTGTTTTAAGTACAGTTACCCTGTTCAGATATTGTTTAGTTACAAGTAAAAGTTCTTAAACAAAGTAAACTTTAACTTCAAGACTATCTTGTTTTGCAATTTTATTTTCCTCATCAATAAATCTGTCATCTATCATTTTGTTGAAAATATGTAACTGAAAAACAGAACATATTCATAAATAAAAAGTTGAAATCAGAGAATGTGGCCATTTTCAAAATTAGATAGAGCCTGTCTCAAACTGGTTGGTGATTAATAATTTATTTTTTGATTGGATGGATCTTAAAGCTGGGACCAAGATGGCCTTATGTATTTAACCCAGTTGGGGCGTACTTAACACCTATTATTACACAGCTCTATTGGATGCTGCACTCTAATTTGTCAATTTATGAATCGAGAAAAGTTGAATTTTTATCGACATTATGTTTCAAATTAATTATTTTATTCACAAGCCGTGTAATAAGCGGGATAATGTGTAGTTTGCCGGTTGTTATGGAGAAATAAACCCCTTCAGGATGTATGGAACCCACCCTCCAACCCTGTCAGGGTTTATTTCTCCATAACCTCCGAACTATACATTATCCCTTGTGTATAATCCTGCTTTAAACCCACATCAGGCAAGAATGCAACCAATGTAAAACCCGTAGACTATCCCACTTGCAACCCATGTTTCAGCTCATGTTGTCTCCATGTAGGACCCACATAGGACTAAAAGCTGGGACAAAAATGTGTCTTGCATATTGCCCAATTGGAGCCCACTTAACAGCTAGTGTAATCCTGCATTAAACCCACATGGCCAGTTAGCATGGGGCCAACATGGAACCTGTAGACAATCCCACCTGCAACCCATATTTCAGCCCATACTCTCCGATGTAGGTCCCACATAGGACTTAAAACTGGGACCAAGATGGGTCTTGTCTGTTTTGCCCAGCTGGGGCCCAACGAAAACCTTGTGGAATCCTGCCTTAAACTCACATGGGCAATTGATTTGGGGCCAACATGGAACCCGCGGACAATCCCATATGGGTGTGATCTGACAATCCTATATGGGGCCCATTTTTTGCCCACTTTGTACCCACATGGGCCCTACGTAAAAATGTTGGCTGGGTTGTCCCCATCTTCAGCATACTGTTTTACACTAGTATGTGTACCACTGCTGTATATATTGTTGTAAATCACTTGCATACAAATGCATATGTTTACATATTCTTACATGTCTTAGTTTTTTTTTCTACTGTTGTATATAGTTTAATTCACAATGCACATGTTAACTAATATTTTATTTTTATTTCTTAAAAGCTTTTTCTTAATTTCTATATTCTATATGCTTATATGTACATACTTATATTCTAGTCTTCCTTGAATGGGTGCAACTGTAACACTACCAATTTCTCTCCTGGGATTGATAAAGTATATCTGATTCTGATAAGTCATTGTATATTGAGCACGATAATGTACAGTGAGCAGGTCAGTATTGTAAAATAAACCTCTTTAGGATGAAGTAAGACCCTCTGTTTTGTGTCAAGGTCCTGTATCATCCTGTCAGGGTTTATTTCACGATACTGACAGAAAAGATTTTCACAATATTGTTAGTTGTATTTATGAAGATAAATATGACAGATTTTTTACAGTTTGCTTTACATTACTTAAGGTGGCATAACATTACAGTGTTCACTAAACACCATGAATGGAGAAGCACACCCCAAAATAAACAGATACTGTTCATATTTAACATGACTTCACAGGAGACAAGTTTTACACATACTGTGAGGCATTTATTGAATCACATATATCACATCGTATAACATGTCAAATGATGTACCTATCATCCATGACAGCAAACTGAAAGATTCACTGAATCCATATGAAAAAAAAAAAACTTTGACACATCAAAGATTGATGTTTTTGAGGCTAAACTGTTAACTGGACATCTTTTCCACGTTTCATTTGTTACAGGTATCAGCCTATCAGAGCATTGTGAGCTGGTGCTGAGGTTTCCTCGTCACTCCTCATCAAAGCCTGTCTGGTTCTCAGGATTCGCACCATGTTTCCTGACGCCCAGGGCCTCTATGTTGGATTCAGACCTCCTCTTAGTTGAACCAGGACACACAGCTGGCGATGACCTTCTCCTTGTCTGGCTCCTCATACTGTGCACTCAGGTCCTCTGGATCTTCATTCCTGTCTGGCACCGGGTACAGAAACACTTTCTTAAAGATGAGGTCCCTTAAGTTGGCCACATATCCTGTGCAATATTACACAAAGATTTTGTTTAGACTTCAAAAAAGTCAGTGCATTATGTTTATGTGTGTATTTATATAAGTTATGAGTTTTCTATTTTATTTCTTTTTTTTGTTGAAACCTTTACAACAACTGTTACAGTGATACAGTAAATACAACATGTACATGACTTAATTTTAGTGACAAATAAAAGAATGTAACACTTACAAAACATGGGCTCAGTCTTCACTGGTTTTGTTCTGCAGGCTCCTCTCATGGTCTTTGGGAAGTGCACTTTGAAGAGTTGGTCTCCACCAGATGTGATGTGTGATTTGTCAGCAGGTTCACTGTGATACTTGACAGCCAGGCAGAGTCTGAAAGTACAGCAGTACAGAGAAAATCAAAGATGGAAATATTTTTTACAAATTAAAAGTAACCACAATTTCATTTACCTGCACAGCATTCCAAGAAATGGAAACACCAAGAGTCTTTCAAATGCTACTGAGACAATATATGCAATCATACACTGCTATGGGCCTAATATATTTATAATAACAGCTGATGTGTGTGACTTGGTCATTGTTACAGTGCCGTTTTTGTGAGTAAAAACTGATAACCCATGTAGTCACATGATTTTATGAATTGTATTGATATCAAAGCAAAATAGTCGTCATTATGGACGCGTCCCTCTCCTCCTCCTGCATGTCCTGCACCCCCACTGTGTTGTTTGTAATGTAATGCAGGACTACTGTTACCGTACTGTTGTCCTTTAGCGCATCAGTGTTGAAGCACCGTAAACCGTAAAGAGGAGGGGAAATTAAACTTATTTTCTGATTATTTTGGTTCTTACATTCTAAGCACAGACAAACACAACTGCATACCTGTGCTAATCACAACGCCTGATTTAGTCTGAACACAAGTTTCTCAGCTTGATTTTGCAGCAGGTCGCTACACATTTCAGGTATGAGACACTTAGCAGCTTGGTGTTAATCTAAGTTACACAGCAGGCAGAGGAGAGAGGACGCGTCCATAACAACAGAGCAGATAACACAAACCCAGCAGTATGAAGTCACACAAAAACTGACATGAAAAACAGTCACCAGCATCCAACTTACTATTCTGTTTAGTTAACTGGCTTCATATGAGGTTTAACGTTCAGATTATCATGACTCTCCCTCAATATTATACTCCAGCGTGTGAGCACACAGTAGATGCTACACATATTAGCCGCGATGCTAACGGCAGGATGAGCGGCTAAATACACAGTAAAGCAGCATAAAGATGATAAAACTTACCGCTGCCATGTCTGCAGTTATGTCACAGTCGGTACTGATCCATCCTTGAGCTTCAGTTTTGAAGTAAATCCTGTTTTGTACCGACCGTCGATGAAGAAATAGTAAAACGGTTAGCACACACACACAACACTTTACCGGCGTTGTGAGGACATTTTACTTTAAAATTAATAAATTAATCCACTGGGTCTTCTGTGGGTCAGATGACAGGAGTAAATGCAGACATTTGTGCTCGTTCCTGCAGCCAACAACAGAGCACTTGTTGTGCTTTTCTTGTGCCTTCAACATCTCTGTTTGCCTGTGCAGTTTTACCGGAGAAAATCATAGCGACCGGGAGGCGGACTCGTAGGTTTTCAGTGGGCAGCACAGACACGCAGCACAGGGAGTGTCTCCTGCTCAGATCCTCTAAACAGAGCGTTTTGGCCTACATTCACTGAAAGGTGGAGCAAGCAAGAGAGGGAGAGAGCGGATTGTTCTCATATCGGGGGAGTCTGAAGGCAGACCAGGGACACATATTTTCACTGGAAAACCTTGAAAAAGTGCATTTTGCATAATATGGGACCTTTAATATAACACATAAAGGAGTTGCTTAATACATCTGTGGATGGTTCATAACTTTTACATGTTATATTTGAAATTCAAAATCATTCATCAAATTTGTGAAATTCAAAGTTGGTCTGTTTACAATGATAGAAAGATGCAGGGGAAAAGGGAATGAAGGAGAAAGTGAAGAAAATTAAAGGGATAAGTGACAAAAAAAATGAAAATTCAGTCACTATTTACTCACCATCGTGCTGATTGAAGGTCTGGTTTGGTTTTTCAGTTCACAAAACACTGCTGAAGTTTCACAGGAAAACCAAAGCCCCAAGCCAAATTGACTTAAAAAAATGTTATTTGCACCATGTTTTTAACCTGAATCTTCACTGCAGATCTTAAGCTTGGAGCCACGTGCACATGCACACTCTATGAACTGTGTGTGTGTGGTGTGACAGTATGCAAATGGTATGTTGGGACTTTAGGAGATTTGGATTATGCCAGATGACATTATGAAGGTATTTTATGTTTTGTTCCAGTTGTTGTTGTTTTTTTATGTTTCAAAACTGGACACCATTCATTTCCATTGTTTGGAGGATTCTGCAACGCTGTTTTCCTGTGAAACTCCAGTGTTTTGGACTACCAAAATAAACCCAACCCTCAGTCAGCATGAGGGTGAGTAGATAATAACTGAATTTTCATTTTTGGGTTAACATTGTTTAGCTTCTGTGCTGGCTCCCCTCTCTGCATTTCCAAATTTGAGGCATTCTGTCAGCCATCTCCTATAGGTACATTGACTATGGGTAAGGATGTTTTACAACCCTGCTTTATATAATCTATCCTTTTAAAACCTGAGTAGAAAACATGCACTAATCTATATACATTTATGTGTTTGTATGTCTGCAGGTGTTCCATCACATTACAAATGTGAACCCACGCAACCAATTCTGTGAGCTTGACAGATGTACACTGCAGCCTTGTACAGGCCAAAGGCCAGACAGACAGGCAGCACAGCAGAGGCCATCAGAGGATCTAATCATTAGGATCTAATTAGCATCTAATTAGGCACTATTAGAATCTAATCCACCATTAGGATTGGATCCTAATGGTGCAGACACACCAAACGATGCGTTACTGTAAGTCAAGAGATCCAATTCGTTTTCTATGGAGAGGAGTAGATCTGACCGCACAGTGCATGATGGTTGCAGTGCAGCGAGATGATGGACCATTCGCTGTATTTGAATTTGCATAATCACGACTAGACCTGTACTTTGTGTGGTCCATCAAACACAACATAGCAGTCTCATGAAACTCAGATCAAACTGTCAAACTAGGCAGTGATGATCAAATATTAAACAAAATTCTGTCACTGCATTGCCTTGTTCTCACCTAAAATGTTTACAGAAACATATTTTAGTTTTCTCTTTAACTGAAAATTAGAATGTTTGTGACCCAGCCACAATATTGAAAAGATGTGAGCTAGAATCACAGTACATCTGTCCTATCAACTGTAGTGTTGACAAGATCATCAAGATCCGTCACTTCCGGACTTGGTATGTCTGCACCGTAGGGATTTATGACCTGGCAGTGAGTTTACAATAAAGTTTGCCACACCCATAATTTTGATCACACTTTGCTGGCATTACAGATTGAGACAAATGTGAAATTTGAATATGTTATCAGCTTGTGATGACTGGGATGATTGTGTCATCTAATTTAAACTGTCATTCCTCCATTTCCACTGTTGTTTTGTTTTGGGGGTTTTGTTTTTTTCATCAGTCTCAATTTTTTCAGTACATTACAACTTTAAAAGTCATTTATAGGCCTCCTTTTAAATGACTTAGACTACATGATGTAAATAATACAAGAAAATCTTCACTTCAACTCAGATATTTTCCAAAATTTTTCATTAGATATTTAACAACTATCTGGGAGTCCTTGGCCTACTGTGAAAAAGTGTCAGTTTGTGATGATGTGGTCATGTCTGGATGGTGTCTCACCTGTTGCTTCATCAAGGGTCAACACAACTGAACCCTCTTCAAGAGCAAAAAAGACTCTCAGTAACAAAAGTAGTTTAGTGGTTGGAAATCCCAAATACTGAGTGTGACAACTATAAGTCTTTAAAAATATGACCATCTTAATGAGTTTTTTTGAAGTTTTAAAGTAAAGACTTTCCTTAGTATCAATGTGGAGTTGAACTGCTGCTCTGACTACTAAATCTGTTTTATTGCCATGTGCAAAGTCAGGGTCAGCTTCTACATATTTCTCAGCCATTGTTTGGGTTACTGTGTGTAAATTTCTCTTGTCTTTTAAGTAAGCACAGCAGGATGGATGGTTTTATTTGTATTTATTTTCTTACTTGCATTGAAGAATTACATTAGTAGAACACTGGTACACTGCTTGGCTTGGCAATGTTAACAGGACATAAGCCCATTTACAATATGCGTTCTTCTCTGTACTTGTGTTCTTCTTTACTTGAGAAACGTCATCAGTCTCACTCCAAGTACTGTTCCAATTCAAAAGTCCGTATCTCACCAAGTACAGTCAAACACGCAGATGTGTTCTTGTCCCACCTGTTTTATTGGTGATGCATCAGGTGGTGACTTGTGTGGACTTGCATAGCCACGTATCCCAGAATGCATTTCATAGCAACAATGGCAGAGGAGAAGACCCACAACTTTAAGTTAGAAGTGTCGAATATGACTGTTTTAGTATCACGGAATGTAATTTTAAGATTCTTGTATGTGAGAATGTAGAAGTTAAAACTTAAAATCTGTGGCCGATTCATCAGGATAGCACGTAGTTTAAAATTTTCGGAGATGTGTCGTCCTGCTAACGGGACAGCCAGCATACCTCGCCAGCTAGCAAGATGACCGGGCGGTTAGCATTCATGTTACCCTGCTAAAAACAGCTGTAACCCGACATGACCTTTTGAAATCTGCCACTGGCTCTGATATCTCTGTAGTAGTAAAACATGAGATATCTGTTTTCCGCACATGTAAACCAAAAGATACAGGGTTGTGTTTTTTATCATATTTAGTTTTATTTCAAATATATATATATATGGTGAAAATAACTGGAAGTGAGTAAGCCAAGCAAGAGTAACTGGCTGCACATCATCAAGTAGGCTACCCTCCCAATTGCAGAATGACCATTCTGCGTCCTCCCGTCCTCAAGAGTTTGTACTCCCAAGTCAAACTTGCTAAATCTGAACTGCCAAGTACATAAGTCTGAACACCAACTTGATTTGGACTATATTTGTAGTGCATCTAAATATAATCCTGAAATGTGATATGTCTAATGAAAGTGTTATTGTTGAGTTATGGACGAACCTATTCTTCTTGTTTCATCCAAAAAAAAATATCCCCAAGTGAAGTTGAAGCTAATATTAGGTTTCAGCGAGCTGGATTAGAAAAATAAAGTAGATATCCAGGGTTCAATGTAATGTTTTTTTCACTTGCACAGTTGAGTTTTCTTGTTTTTTTTTCAAATGGCACTGCTTGTGAGATCAGAGCTGGAAATAATATTTTTATTATTGATTACTCTACTGATTATTTTCTTCTAATCGATCGATGGTTCAGTTTACAAAAAAAAGCTGGTTTTGTTTGACCAACATTCCAAAACCCCAGATATTCAGTGCACTATCACTTGAGACAAAGAAATCTCATAATTAATAAGCAATGAAATATTCTACATCAAGTGAGGTTCCGGTATCGCAGCCACCATATTTCAGGGGAGAAAACTAGTCTTGGTCCTGCAAGTGTGTAAAGGTGTGCTGAGTTGGTTTCACATTATACATTTATTATTATTATTATTTCCATAATGCCAGATGCAAGTGTAATAACAGAACCAAACCCAGATTTATATTCCATTAAACTTCTTTAAATACACACCAATATGATTTAAGGGTTTCTGCAATTTAAAGGTACAGGGAGCAATTCTGGAGGTAGTTCACTGTCACGTGTCATCAAATACTGATGTTTTGAGAGTCAATAACTGACCTGTGATTAGCCAAAGTCTCCAGTAACAGGCTCAATTTTTAAAGCCTGAAGACAGAGCCAAGAGGATGAGCAGAAGTCTAGCTTTGTATCAGACCACTTCAAATACAATATGCTTAAAGGTTATGATGGAACTTTTTCCCAATGATGCCAAAAACCCACTGCCTGTCCCAGATGTAAAGCCCTGTGGTAGTGGAGAAACCTACAGAAGAAGGGCTGACTGTGTGATTCAGCTGGAGCCCACATAGATTTTCAGTGATCATGTGATAAATAATGACTCTCATATTTTTGTTAATTGCCAAAAATTGTTTTATTGTCAAAAGTTAATTGTAGACATTAAGAAACAGCATTTAGATTTGTTTAAGACTTGATAACTATTTTCGGCACACCAGGAGAGAACAATAAGAATCTCTGTGGAACTAATCTCTAAATAACTAAATTTGTCACCTTTTTTTTGCACGGGGATTGATCCTCCTCCACTGAAAGTTCCCTCATCCACCAAGCTGGTCTCAGTGGCTGAGAGAAGTAATGCTCCATTGCAAACTTGAGAAATACACAATATACATCTTCTCTGACTTGTTTGAGAGGACATGGAGACATTTTATGGATTATATTAGGGTCAAACTTTATTCCCCCCAGCCCTCTGAATGTAACTCCAAATTAGTCCCTTTTGTTTATTATCTTGTATGTACTTTTGCACATGTAGCCCCTCATAATAAGATAAGACTTGCATTTTAACTTTGTGTAACTGCCCGTTTTTGTTTTGTTTTTGTTTATAATGTGTGTTGTTATAGATGATGTAGTACAATCAGTGGATAAACAGGCTCATGAAGTTACTGTAGTAACTGTAGTTCACATATAAACAATCAGAAAAATTCACTAAATGTTTGTTACTCAAACTGATGTTTATTCCAGTATGATGGTGCGGAGCACTGTGCTGTTTTGTTAGTATGAAGCTTGCAGCAGGGTGTGGGGTTTGCCATAATGTATTTTTGTTTAACTTAAATGTTTTAAAGGGTTAGTTCAGATTCATCAAAGTCATACAGTAATGTGCGGTTTAGGCTGTGGTGGACCAGCAGCTCCTGTGCTCTGTGAGGCCAAATTACAGATTTTGCTAAAGGAGTGTAATAGAGTGAAAGAGTGAAATTTGACTCATATAAAACCTAGAATGTTTCTTTTGGGAAAAGGCTGCCTGGCGGCGAGGTTAAGTACTGAAAATATAGTGTTCACTTTAACCAATACTGATATTTTAGGTGTCTGTGTTGCTGCTGACCCTGTCCACAGCAGGACATTGCTTACCTTCCTACACCAGCACTCCTGCTGCTTCTGCCAACCTGGAGTGTGTCCAAAACCATCTACTGTAGGTAGTGCCTCAAATGACCACACTTCAAATAATCCAAACTGTGGTTTACAGTTCATCCATTCATCCATTTTCAGCCGCTTATCCAGGCCCGAGTCATATTGGTGGCACAATAAGCAAAGTGACCTGAATGTCACTTGATTTAGGAACTACTGTTTCTACCTGAAGCCAAAGCAAACCCAGGATCACTGATTGATGCTGTTAGTTTTGGAGATGGATCAGCACAAAACAAACACAGAACAGGTTTTAAATGACTTGTATGTAAGCAATACTCCAGACTGATACAACAACCTAAAGCACAACAAAATATTATTATTGATTTTAGTTGTTCAAAGTTCACTCTATCTGCAAACACCTCTGATGGGGATAAAAGTAATCGGAGAAAGTCATTCTTCATCTGTCAGCAGCAGGCAGCAGCCTTATGTCTCTTCTCACTGTTTGGTACAACCTTTTCCCAAAGCGACTAAAGTGTCACTGTGTACAAAGTGAATTCCTTATTTTAATTTACAGATAGCCAGACAATGAAATTGCTTTTCTGCTTTTCACCACGTCTTATACAAGAACTGGTGTTTCAATTTACACTTTCACTTTCTCTTCCTGCCCACATGTGAATGTTGATGCCCCACCACTAACCCAGATGTTAGTCTCCATTTATTTCCGTGCTCTATTAACGACTTTCTCTAACTTACTTACTCTTCTTTTTTCAGGTCCAACTGTATTTCATCCATGATGTGTTCCCATTCTTGATCTGCATAACCCATTCTGCAAATGATGTGCAACACCCCAGCAGTTATTCTTTTAGCCGGAGCAAGAATCACACTTAGCATGAGATTTAGCTTTAACTAACCCGCAGAGCTGCTGTAAATCATCCTTGTATCTCTCAGTCTGAGTGACCACGGCTCCTCACTAATGGCCAGTCATTCCTGCGGGCTCTTCTTCATTTTTATCACCCTATTCCAAGGTGTTGTATTATTTTGTTCTGTCAAGACACCGGCCACGTTATTATTCATGATAATGAGGAAGTTACTCTCACTGCTCAGATACAGACACTAGTTAACCGCAGAGTACTTAATCTTGTTTCAGGACAATTTTCTCTTTTAATTAATTAAATAGCTTTGCAACCCTTATACCTGAGGTGTTTTTTTTCCTTTTGTTTCAACTTACACAAATCAAAGCTACCATGCCCAGAGCAACACTGCTTGTATGGATGAAAACTAATGGATAGATTTGTATTGCCTTTGCTGTGGATAAAGGTTTAAACAAAAAATCATTTTCCCCAGTGAATGAATACTAATGATTTTGATGACCCTCCATACAAGTACAAGAACAAGTGTACTTGTGAGGGTATGAGCAGCACATAGTATTTGCTAGGTATCCTAACAAAAGAGATGGCTCATGAGCATTTTTTTTCAGGTAAATATTTCAGCCCATAAAATTTGTTACAAATGTAGCACCCTACCCAGGTGATTAAAAATAAATTACCTGAGTTGAAGGTATCACTCTGGGCGGGCTCTGGGTCCTTGATTTTAATGTTTGGTGGTTTGGTGAAACTCACATGAAAATCACAGGTCTTTCATTCAATGCACAGTACCACTCAATAAACCACAGTCAGTACCCAAATACTGTATGAGCTCTGCTAATAAAATAAAAACAAAAAAGCCTCGAAAATAAAACGTTGCTGGCGTGCGGTGAGGTCCAAAACTGATGACCGCTTCGCTTTTCCAAGCAAACATAAAATAAACAACTGCACGTACACTGGGTTTTGTTTTAGTACTCACTGTTCCTCTTGGGTTAGTGTGAGGGGTGTGTGTGGAGAAGAAGGCTGAATGAGGGGTTTTACTGATGAAGATGGAGGGGAATGGAGAGGAGGAATGGAGACTGGGACTCAGCTACTGCTACGCACGCAGCTCCCACCGATAGCCGATCTCTGCCGCTCTGAGGGGGAAAAAGGTCCAAGGAGGGCTTCCTGGTCCGGTCCGCTCTGACAGCATACATTTACATCCTTTACTCACTGATAAATATCTATGCACTATGATGAACTCAGTCCGAATTCACACAATAACCCATACGCACACAGGTAAACATGAGTAACGTGAGGCTACTACAGCAAACACTGTGTAAATACCAGCTGCATGCTAGCTAATCGCTAATCACGTTTAGCATTTACTTTATAACATTAGCAGTAATACAGTCCGTAATTACCACACACAAATAAGCATTTACCTTCTGTACACCGTTATACTTCGGTATTCCACTGACAAACTCTGCATTTGTACAGGTAACAGAAATATTCCGGTTTTTCCAACACTACTCAAGTCGTTTTTCTCCTGTGCTCTCTCGGCCTCTCGTGTCTCTGCCGTGATCTAACCTGCTTCCTTCAAGTCCCTCCCCGTACTCTCCCAATTGGACGACAACTCAGACAAAAGAGCAGGTGACCAATAAACAACCTATACAGTGATGATTGACAAATAAAACACCAATGGCTTGCACATTTTAACCAAACACATAATATCATAAACATAAACACATTTTAAGTACTGTCTTGACTTATGAATGTTTTTTTATATATATATATATATATATATATAGTCTCTTCTTTCAAACTGAACTCATAAGCAATTTTTTTTTTTTATATAGAAAGAGCTTGTTATTTATTTATTTACTCCACTTATTAACTTATTTACATTAGACAGGGCTACACAAACTACATGCATACACTATATGTATAAATGTTTTTCAGATTTCATATAAACAAACTATATACTACATGGACTCAGGAACACTTTGGAAAACCGTTGTCAGTAAACACAGTTTGTCTCTGGAAGGAAGACTCTACCATGCAAAGAGAAAGACATATATCAACAACATCCAGAAACACTGCAGACTTCTCTGGACCAGAGCTCATCTGAGATGGACTGACGCAAAGTGGAAAAGTGTGCTGTGGTCATTTCACATTGTTTTCACAAATCATGGACGTCGTGTCCTACTTAAGAGGAAAAGGACCATCCAGATTGTTAGCAGTGCTAACTTCAAAGGCAGCGGCTGTGATGGTATGGTGGTCTATTAGTGCCCATGGCATCATGAGTAACTGTCATATCAATGTTCTACACTGGGTTAGGAGTGGAACATCAATTTCTTCTACATCCTCATCCTCAGAGTCAGCTTCATTTTCAAGAGATGGGCAGCTCCTTTAAAAAATGAAAGCAAGAAGAAAGCACAGATTTGAACATGTCATATATCCTTCTTCATTCACCAACACACATGCAAACACACGCATTAATCTGCTGGTTGTCCCTTGATTGACCCCTGATGTCTTAATTAACTTTCAAACCTGATTTGGAGATCCACTCTTGCTCATGATCATCATTGTCACTCTTCTGCCCATAAACTGAGTTTATTTTATTGTTTATTTTCTGTAAGAATATATAAGTAAAAACTTTAACCATGGTCATAAGTATGCATCTGCATCTCCACACTTTAGCATGATATTGCCCGATCAAAAGTGCAAAAGTGCACAGTAATGTCCTGAGGAAACAAACAAAACAACAGCTTTAGCATATACGAAAAAAAACAAATTAGGATTCAACACTTTTAGTCAGACTCCACTGGTCCAGGAATCTGCAGCACAGGCTGTATTCTGAGTCTAACTGACCCAGAAATCTGCATCACAGTTTAAAGACTGGGTTATACTGGGCCAGAATTCAGCAGTGGAGTCTCATCTCTGCAACACTGGTTCTGGGCACCAAACTTAACCCTTTCATGCATAGAGGTCACTACAGTGGACAGCTATTCAAAAGCCATTTTCTTGCATATGCATGGGTTTTGATAGCATAGATGCACATCAGCCACTACAGTGGACTCTATTGCATCATCTTACACACTGCCAACTAGTGTAAAGCCATTGTATATGCTACTTTTTTCCCTCCAAAACAAAATGGCCGACCGTCAGCCAGAAATGCCGAGTTCCTCTGGAATATCCGTCCAATCCTTCTATTCTAGGAGAACCTTGCAGGTAAAAAAAATGTTGTAACATCAAGTAACATCTAAGGAGTCATGTCATTGTTAAATTTTCCAAGAATTGATTTTAGATTGTGAGAAAATTCCAATTAATCATCTGTCCACTGAAGTGGACATCATGCGTTTGACTACAATTCATACTTTTACTGTGACTGTTGTTCTTGAAAATACTTCATCTGCAGTAACTTTTTTGGGTGTAAATAAATGTATTTATGCAATTAGCTGTTTTTTGTATATCATTACATTTTGTAGTGGTCAAGAGCAGAGCTGGATAGGAAGACCTACAATATAGTGGAACACATACCATCTGAGTCAAGTGAGGATGATGCTAGTGGCAGTGAGGATGAATGGCTGCCAGGAAAAGAAGGAGTGGCTAGTGCTAGCAGTAGTGACAGTGGAGCTGAGGATGATGAGGGAGCCAAGCATGCAGAGGATGAGGGAGCTGAGGATGAAGTAGCTGAAGAGGATGTGCCAGTCAACAGAGGCCGAGGGAAAAAGGCAGAAAACCAAAGCAGACAGACATGGAAAATCAAAGACAACCAGTTTGAGGGAGACTTGCCTACATTTTTAGGGGAGTGGAAAGTGAATGTTGAGGGAAAAGAACCGATAGATTTCTTTATGCACCTGTTTCCCGAAGATCTGATAGATGACATAGTGCAGAATACAAACATGTATGCACTCCAAAAAGGAAAAGAAAATCTGGCCTTGACAAATGCTGAAATGAAAACATTTCTAGGAATAAATATGGTCATGTCATACCTCAGATACCCAAGATCAAGAATGTACTGGTCATCAGAGGAAGGTCTTCGTCTAGATTTGATAGCAAATGCCATGCCAGTGAACAGATTTGAGGAGATTCTGAGGTACATTCACTTTGTTGATAATTATTCACAGGAGGCCAGAAATGCTGATAAGCTCTTCAAAATCAGACCAGTGTTGGATGCACTTGAGAAAACCTTCCATTCAGCAGTTGATCATGAAGAGTTCCAGTCGATAGATGAGCAAATCATTCCCTTCAAGGGCCGCCTGTCTCTCAAGCAGTACATCCCCAAGAAACCCAAACCCTGGGGTGTGAAAGTGTGGGTGAGAGCTGGATCCTCAGGGTACATGTATAGATTTGAAGTCTATCAGGGTTCAGCTGGGCATGGCCAGATCAGTCAACTAGGAATGGCTGGAGATGTAGTTATGCGCCTCTGTGACGACATACAGCAAAAGAACCACAAGGTGTTTTTTGACAATTTCTTTTGCACCATTCCTCTCATTGTGACATTGCAGCACCAGGGCATCTATAGCACTGGCACAATCAGGATCAACAGGCTCCATGGAGCACAAGAGAAACTGAAGAGTGAAAAGCAACTCAAGACAGAAGGAAGAGGAGCCTGCTCTGCTGTCAGCAATGGTCAAAACATCACCATCACACGTTGGCTAGATAGCTCAGTGATCCACATGGCCTCATCCTGCACTGGCCAGTCCCCAACAGATGTAGCCCAGAGATGGAGCAAAAAAGAAAAGAAGATGCTCAGCATCAAAAGGCCATATTCTGTAATGCTGTATAATCAGCACATGGGCGGCGTGGATCTCATGGATCAGTGTGTGGCAATGTACCCCCACCGACGCAAGAACAAACAATGGTACATCTGACTGTTCTTCCACTTCTTGGATGTGGCCACCGTCAATGCCTGGCACCTCTACAGAATGTCTGGATTAGAGAAGAAGGACCTTCTGCACTTCAAAGCATCAGTAGCTCGTGCACTACTGAATGCAGGATCCACCAAGATCCGTGCCAGAGGAAGACCCAGTGCCACCCCGCCACCAGTGAAGCGCAGAGCAGTGTCCAAGGCACCCCCAGAGATCCGGTTTGGCCCTGGGAACCACTGGCCCCAACTCATCGAAGCCAAGAATGCAAACAGGTGCCATGATGCTGCATGCACCCGAAAAACGAAGTACATCTGCACGCAGTGTCTTGTGGCTTTGTGCCCTGGGTGCTTCTCCAGTTTTCATACAAGATAGTCTTCCCTCTTGAAGTGTCTCCGCAAAGAGCAACGATGAGACAAGCATGCCATGACAGTCAACAGACAGTTCAGAGGCTCTAATGGACAGATCAACTTTATGCCAGTGTGTTCTTTTTCCATATATTGATGTTATGGCAAGGTTTCCAGTATTTGTAGCAAAGCTAACAGTAAAAACATTCATTGCAGAGTATTCCTCAATTGCGGTTGCAATATTTGAAGTTGTATCATTTTTTTGTATGTATTTGGTAATTTTCGGATCATTTTATATTATTGTATTCATTGGCTTGTCAAATACACACAGTATTACTATGTTATTACAGTATTATTATTAATACAGTATATTTTCGGTTGAAAGCAAAAATGCATGTTGTCCACTCAAGTGGACATATGAAAATATCATTGGAAAATCTGGATAAAACCAAAAAAAAAGTTCAAATCTTGTTTTTTCATGCCCAAAGAGCAATAAAAATGCATAGGAAAAAAAAATCCTTACTGAGGTTGTCATAATTCATGCATGAAAGGGTTAAATATATTGACACCGACCAAATTGCATCAATTCTTAAAGAACACCTTGTAAAAATGCCCACTCAGATTGAAGCCCCGGCACATCCTGCCCCAGTCACCTGGATAACCTGATGTCAAGGCAGAGGGTGTCTCTGATGGCAAAAGCAGATAAACACCTAAAGTTGAGCCTGGCTAACTGTTCTTCAGCACTGAGAAAGAAAAAACCCTGCAAGTATTTTAAATGACCACATATTCACCAATACATCGTCCCCCTGCTCTTGTTCTTTTGAGGCAGAACAAGGCTTTTAGTCTGGGTTTAAGTGGGTTCAGAGTTGACAGTGAGGTTCTTGTCCATTTACAAGTGGTTCACTATTGTTACTGACTACTGACTTAGTGACTTTTACATTAAGGTATAACTGTATACCAAGGGAAAAAAAGTCAAGTTTAGGTTAACAAATCTGTTTTTTAAAGAAAAATAACACTTTATACAAGAAATAAACACATTCATGTAGAATTTGAGGCAAACAAACACAAAAATGCAAAAATAGAAAAACACAGAGGAAAGTTTAAAAATATAGACTGTATTTGTAGATATATTTTGGTAGTGATATGTCTTCAAAACTAAATATTTAAGCCATTTGATTTGTGAGGAAAAAGGGAAGAATATGTCAGTCTGAGAGCTGTGCATTCATTGTGAGGCTCCCCTCAGCCAGTTAGCACAGTGCTAATACCTGATTCCCACAGCTCAGTGAATGTGATTGGTAATAGGCAGTGAGTAAGAATCCTGTCTCGTGATGTTAATGTATTCCAGAGCCACACACAGCATCTCTGCTGACAGATACTAATGATGACTTATTCCTGGGAGAATTCTTTTTTGTTTTCCTTTTTCATCCCTGAACTTCCACATTTTCCTGAGAGGTGGTGAAGTGCAGCACAGTATGCTCCACACATACAAGAGGGAGGCCATTGCAGGGGGGTTAGTTGGAGGAGGCGTTCATGTTTTTGTTTACCACAGCAAATGTGGTAAGAAAACCTACTGACCAACTGTCATTGCAATAGATGAAGTCTTTCTCCGCCAGTATTTTTCAAAAAAAGTTGCCAGACAGCACCAGCATTTTTGACAAAATTCTCAGATTTTTTAGCACCCACAGAATATTCAGCTCTATGAATATGTTAACATGGAATATATCAAAATGAAGAACAGATCCTCTAATTGAGACACATAAAAAAAGTTTTTTTCTTGTTTCATTCATCCTTTTTCTTAAGCACTTGAATGTTGGTCGTTTGCATCGAAAAATCCACTTTTCTGATGAAAAAACTAAGAAAACAGTGTTTTTGTGAACAAGACTATTGACATCACTGTCACCAGTGTGGCTAACGTTAGCTGTAAGAGTCCCACCGCCCACCGGAAACACTGTCCAAGAGGCCCGGCCTGGAGCGCTCTCTGCCCTGCTCTGTGCCCAGGTCACGGTGCTCTCTGTGGCCGGCAGATCTGCAGCTGAGCATGTTTCATTCTACCTAAAATCTTCTTCTGCTGCTGCTGCTGAGTTCCAGCAGTTCTTCTTAGAGTGACATTTTTTTGTCAGCTGATGCGTCACAGCGTCTTCTACAGCCTGGCAGTGAAAACAGTAATTGATGGAATGTCAGGGAAGCGTTATATCTTTACTGTCGTGATCTCTTGTCAATGGCAGGCAAAGAGTTAAGGGATTTAATGTCAAAGGTCCACAACTATGTACCAGCTTCGCTTTGTGCTTATTACTTTATTACAAAATACTGACCTTTGAGAAAGAAAGACTAATAAGGTAACACTTTCTATAAAGGTCATGTCTACAATGCATTAAAACACATTCATAGGCTGAACTGCTTAATGTTATTATTTCCATATTGTTGCTGATATTGAACAGTTATGTTCAGTTTCATGTTCTTGCTTAGCACTTAACACATTGTGTTTTATTGCTATTTTCCTGTGTCATTTTGTCCAACGTGCTTTGGCTATATTGTACTTTATTATGGTGATTACATTGAAGTCACTTTGAATTGAACTGAATCATAACACACGTTCTGTTATATTGGCCTGACCAATAGTTTGAATCAGTCACTTAAAGACCGGTCTAACCAAAAACAACACAAACTATGTAACTTAAAGGAGCCAACCAATCCGGATGTGTTGTCTAAACAAAACTATTCATCACATAGTTTAAAGAACCTGAAGAAGGAAAAAGTGAATTTTACTTACCTTTTGTGAATTTTATTTATCTTTTGGGTACCTGCAGGATTAATGTTCTGTTGAATAAGCGTTATAATGTGTTTTGCTTTGTTTACATTTAGTAAAGTGCTGGCTTTTGTATTTAAAGTATCTGGTCTATGGTTTCTTGCCCAATGTTAGCTGGGATAGGCTCCAGCCCCCCGCAACCCCTCGGGAATAAGCAGTTACAGAAAATGGATGGATGGATGGATGGATGGTCTATGGTTTATTTTTGTACTTTTACCCCAACTCCATACAAACCTAGAACTGGTCCAGTAGCTCTACGTTGTATTGGTCTATACAAGTCCTACAGTTTCATCTGCATATTTATCGGGATCCAAAAAAAGAAGGATTAAACAATTATGATCTATAACATACAAAATGAACAAGACTTTATATGTGACCACACGACACCAGGGAGAAAAAGGTATGTGTGCTTCTGTCAGTGCTGGCTGGATATACCTGTGCGTAATTTTGTATACTTGACACTTCAGAAACACTTTCTGATTGTGTTTCCTACTCCCCCAGTAGTGTTAGCAGGACAGAAGAGTGAGGATGAGAGAAGGAGATGAGGATAGAGAGAGAGAGAGAGAGAGTGTAAGATAGGGCCTCTGGAGTACAGATCCATCTCACATCTGTTTGCCATTGGATTGTCCACATGTTGTATCATCACCCAGCAAGTTATCACAGCAATAAATGTTATCATGAAGCCACTCTACATAAAAACACCCTCTGTAGCTGAATATAGATCAATTATACAAAGTTTCTGTGACAAGTGGAGATTCCTACTCATTCCCTGGTGCTATTGATGGTACCCACATTACCATCAAAGCATCACCAAATGCACCAGCAGACTTTTAGAATAGAAAGAGACAGTATTCTGTCGTTTTCCAAGGTGTTGTTGACAATAACATGCTCTTCTGAGATATAAATGTTGGCCAACCTGGCAGACTACATGATGCTCGTGTTTTTGCACTATTGTCACTATATGATCAAGGACAGAACAACAGACTATGTCCTCGATGGACAGAAATGTTTGAGGGAGTAGATGTCCTCCCGGGTGACTCTGCTTATCCGTTACTCCCCTGGCTCATGAAGCCATTCCCAGAAACCAGAGGGCTAACAGCTACACAGTTTAAACTTCAATCAGAGGCTGAGTCAGGCATGAATGACTGTAGAGAGAAGCTTTGGATGCCTTAAAAAGGGCAAACATTGCTTTTATCAGCCTGCTGTGTACTAGATATTTTTTGTGAGAAACAGCGAACAGTTCAGTGAAGGAGACAAGGAAGATGAGGTTGAGGAACTTGTCATAAATGGATGGTTTCAGATGTGAAGTAATGTTGACAGTTAACGACAGTTTACAGCAGTTTACAGCAGTGATGTTTTACGGGGGAGCATGTATTTTTTTGGCGGTTAGTTGTGAGACCCCACTGCTCGCTGTACGTTGAGATGTGTTAGTGAGAGCTGAGAATAAAGCTGATAAAACGGAGAAAGCCTTCCCTCGATCATTCTACATGGTGTCAGAAGTGTTTCGACGCACGGTGAAGCAAGACTAAAAGACGTGCAACGGTATGGCGAAGTTTAATCCCCCAGCGAACTTTACCTTTGATAAGCCGACGGAGTGGTTGGACTGGAAGCAGCGCTTCGAGCGGTACAGACTCGCTACTAAGCTGCATAAAGATGAAGGTGAAGTGCAAGTGAGCTGTCTGATCTACGCGATGGGCAGCGAGGCAGAGAACATTTACAAGTCGTTCACATTCGCTGAAGATGAGGACGGTAATGACTTTGCCATAGTGATGGGGAAGTTTAACGACTACTTTTTCCCGTGGAGGAATATTATCCATGAGCGGGCATGTTTTCATCAGCGAGTCCAGCGGCCAGGGGAAAAGGCGGAGTGTTTTATCCGAGCCCTGTATGATTTATCGGAGCACTGTGAGTTTGGTGCGACGAGAGAGGAGAACATCCGCGACCGCATTGTTGTCGGGATACTGGACAGAGAGCTCTCCCGCAGGCTGCAGCTGATGGAGAACTTGACGCTGGCGCTGACGATACAGACCGTCAGGCAATCGGAGGAGGTCGCAGCGCAAGTGAGTCTGCAGGGGGACACTGTCGGGGCGGTACAGGAGGTACAGTTTAAGCGGAAAAACACACACCGGAAAGCACAACACCAACAAAAAGGCAAGTCTAAAGACAGAAAATGGGGAGAAAAAGATAAGAAATGTGGACGGTGTGACAAAGCACAACATAACAAAGATGAAAAGTGTCCTGCAGAGAGAGCCACATGCCATAACTGTCATAAAGTTGGACACTGGGCTAGAGCATGCCGCAGCAGTAGATCAGTGAATGAGGTGTCAGAGACTGTGGGGGCCGGGCAGACATCTTACTTTCTGGGCTCAGTGAGTAATGCCGATGAGACAAATGAACAGTGGACTGTGCAGCTACACATGGATTCCATTCCAGTGCAGTTTAAAATTGACACAGGAGCTGATGTCACTGTCATAAGCGAAGACACCTTCCACACATTCACTCCTGAGAGGACGCTAGCGCCACCCGACATCCCTCTGGACAGCCCTGGAGGAGAACTGGTGTGTCTGGGCCGTTTTAAAGCTACAATCAGGCACAAAGAAAAAGATTACCCCCTCACAGCCTATGTGGTCCGTGGACGCCGAGTCAACAACCTACTCAGCCGAAGCCTATCAGTAAGGATGAATCTGGTGAGGCAAGTGGATGAAGTGAGGCCCGACACCAGTCACCTACAAGCCTAGGGTGAGCATGGCACATTAAAAACTGAACCAGTCAAAATTGAGTAAAGAGACGATGCTGTACCGTATGCTGTGCATGCTGCTCGCCGTGTGCCCTTTCCCATGCTTCAGAAAGTAAAAGACGAACTGAAAAGGATGGAGGACAACGGGATCATCGAGCCGGTGACCCAACCCACTGAATGGTGTGCACCCATGGTCCCAGTTTTGAAAAAGAACACAGGCAAAGCCAGGATCTGTGTGGATCTGACAAAACTGAATAAGTCAGTTAAAAGGGAGCACTACATCCTGCCAGTCCCAGATGAGATAACAGCCAAGTTGAGCGGTGTGACTGTGTTTTCTTCCCTGGACGCTGCCAGTGGATTTTGGCAGATTCCACTGCATCCAGACAGCTGCAAACTGACAACATTTATTACGCCGTTTGGCAGGTACTGCTTTAAAAGACTACCTTTTGGCATAACCAGTGCACCGGAGATCTTCCAGCGGAAGATGCTCGAGACTCTTGAAGGACTGGAAGGCGTGGAAGTCTTCATGGACGACATCTTAGTGTATGGGACTTCAATGGAACAACATGATGTGCGGCTCGAGAAGGTGCTCCAGCGCGTCGAGTCAGCAGGTCTGAAACTCAACAGAGAGAAATGCTCCCTCCGACAGAGCCAACTACGCTTCCTGGGTCATCTTATTGACCAATCAGGGGTCAGGCCCGACCCCGACAAAGTTGAGGCCATAAGCCAGCTACCTCCACCTGAAAATGTGCAGGACCTCAAAAGAATCCTGGGTATGGTGAACTACCTTGGGAGGTTCGTCCCAACTCTTGCAACAGTAGGCCGACCACTGTATGAGCTCCTGAAGAGCAAGAACGTCTGGTCCTGGGGACACTCTCAGCAATCAGCTTTTGAGGACATTAAAATGATGCTGACCAAGGCTCCAGTTCTCACCTTTTATGATGTCACACGGCCCACAGCTGTGTCTGCCGACGCCAGCAGTTTTGGACTGGGAGCTGTACTGCTCCAACTCCATGGAGAAGAGTGGAAGCCGATAGCTTACTGCTCCAGGCGTTTATCTGAGGCCGAAACACGCTATGCCCAGATAGAAAAGGAGTGCCTAGCTGGCGTGTGGGCGTGTGAAAAGTTCGACAAGTATCTATGTGGCCTGGATGAGTTCAAATTCGAGACCGATCACAAGCCGTTAGTGTCAACAACCGGAGTCTTGACAATGTCCCTTTAAGATGTCAACGCCTTTTGATGCGGCTCATGAGGTACAAACCAAAGGCTGAATACGTGCCAGGAAAAACCCTCCTCATAGCAGATACTCTTTCCCGAAGCCCACAGTCATACACAAAAGAAGTGACAGATACACACAATGACGTGGAGTGTTATGTGGCCACAGTGATACAGGGCACACCAGCATCACCGAGCAGAATGGAGAGCATCAAAATGGCCACTGCAGCTGATCATGAACTACAGTCAGTCATCAAACATGTTAGAAGAGGATGGCCGGAATACAGTGGAAACGTGCCACAGGAGGTCAGAGCATACATGACAGTCAAAAGTGAACTCTCAGAGGCTGATGGGTTGCTCATACGCGGGAACAGGATCATCATTCCACAGTCGCTGAGAGCGGATATCTTAAAGAGAATACATGATGGACATCAGGGGCTGACAAAGTGTAGAGACAGGGCAAATTCATCAGTCTGGTGGCCAGGACTTTCTGCAGAACTGAAACACACAGTGATGTCGTGTCACACCTGCCAACGACAAAAGCGAACGCAGCAGAAAGAGCCACTCATCTCCACACCTCTGCCTGATCGTCCATGGAAACGAATAGCCCTCGACCTCTGTGAACACAACAAAAACAATTACCTTGTTGTATCAGACTACTACTCACGGTTCCTGGAGGTGCTACACCTGCCGTCCACTACCAGCTCTCAGGTTATTCAGAGACTTAAAGCAACCTTTGCTAGGTTTGGAATCCCGGACGAAGTTGTGAGCGACAATGGTCCCCAATTCTCCAGTGCAGAATTCCAAGAGCTGACAAGAGAGCTGGGCTTCAGGCACATCACGTCGAGTCCTCACCATCCTCAAGGGAACGGCCATGCGGAGAGAGCAGTACAGACTGCCAAGAGAATCCTCAGCCAGGAGGACCCGCTACTAGCCCTAATGTGCTATAGATCTACTCCCTGTACCACCACAGGAGTCAGCCCAGCAGAACTCTTAATGGGGAGAAAGATCCGAACAACACTCCCAACACTTGAGAAAAACCTTCGGCCTAAATGGCCTAACAAAAAGACTGTTGAACAGAAAGACGCCGGTGAGAAGGCGAAACAGGCTTTCTATTTCATCCATGGTGCCAGACCTCTTCCACCACTTCAACCAGGAGATGCGGTCTTCACTAAGCTAGATCAGGAAAAGGCCTGGGCGACACCAGCAGTCGTTTCTAAGGAAAGTGTTACTCCAAGGTCTTACCTCATCAAAACACCACAAGGGGCGGTGTTTCGGCGGAATCGTCGACATCTTCGGGCAGGTATATCCTCACCGCCTGCGCATGACACCCCGCCTACACCAGCCGTGAGTGCAGGAGAGACCTCTGATTCAGTTGTCACCCCAGGGACCTTTCCTCCTACCTCAAGTGAGGTCATGACCCTTGCCCACACCCCTACACGGGCACCAGGACAGTTTCGCACCAGGGCTGGACGGGTGTGCAAACCTGTCGACAGACTGGATCTGTAGACAGACTTTTTTTTTCTCATTGGACCTTCGGGGGGGGGGGTTAGAAAAAAAAAAAAAAAAAACAGAAATGAAAGTGATTTCACAAATATTGCAGTGTCTGTGCAAGTTAAGTGTGACACTGATGCTAATGTTACAGTTCAGGAAGACATTATTGCAGCCAATTACACTTTTAAGTTGTTTACAGACCTCTTACAGTTATGGGAGAAATGTTTAAAAGGTGAATATGTTTGCTAGAGAGGTAACGTTACTAAGCTAAGATGCACTTTATGTTTATGAAAGAGAGGTTAATTTTCTGACTGAGAAATTGTTGTCAAGGTTTGTTGACTGCCATTGCACATGTTGTGTTATTAGGAAAAAAAAGGGGGAGATGTCATAAATGGATGGTTTCAGATGTGAAGTAATGTTGACAGTTAACGACAGTTTACAGCAGTTTACGGCAGTGATGTTTTACGGGGGGGCATGTATTTTTTTGGCGGTTAGTTGTGAGACCCCACTGCTCGCTGTACGTTGAGATGTGTTAGTGAGAGCTGAGAATAAAGCTGATAAAACGGAGAAAGCCTTCCCTCGATCATTCTACAGAACTGGACACCGCTGAAAACTCTGAGCAGGTGGGAGAAAGAAGGGGTCACAACATCAGGAATGCACCATGTGCCTACTTTTTACATATATAGCAAAGTAAAAAGATAACAGCTGCTAACAAAATGTGCAATGCAGAGCTTATGACCATACTGTAGCTGTACAACATGTTGTTAAATCATATTGCAGTTATTTTGACAGACATTTTGATATGATTCATGATTAGAAGGAATGATCATTTTCACTGATAAAGGAAAGAAACATTAAATGATGATGATGTAACATTTGTTGATGTTAGACGTGTTTTCTTATATCTGGAGAAAAACGTTTGTAGGCCAGGCCATCTATGCAGGTCTACATTATTTCACTATAATACTGTTTTGATATTTTTCCTTTATCCAAAAAATATTATAAGAAGCGTACTTGTAATATGTATACGAGTTATAGTTGGTATATAAAAAGGGCGTACCTTTAAGCTGCAAGTTACATGTGATCATCTGGGCACAATAGCACACCACACGTGTCGGTGTGGCACAAATGTGTTGAGGGAAGCTGAAGTTTGGGTATGACTGCAAACTGCACCTGCGGGGAGGCCAGTGAAATCCTATTCAAGACAACATGCACAGATACATCTATACAGAAACCAGGTAAGAAGCATACCTCAGTCTGATGTTCACCCTTCAACAGCAGTAACGAAGTCAGGAAACAGCAAGACAGTGCTCAAGTGGCTGACTAATACTCCTTTTAAGGGGAGGCTAGATTAGAAACAGCTGATGTCTGTTTACTTCCTGTCTATGACTACAGGGCGGGACAAACGGGGGAAGCTCCACTCACTACACAAAGTTTATTGCTGAGGTAGCAGAGTTTCATTTTATAAGCATATGTTTCTTTTTTTTAAAAACATAAAACATCACAAACATATTTTGGAAAATATTGCCTCAACAAAAATTCTTCATGTTAAATGCCTTCAACAAATGTTTGTGTCACAGCTTCATTCTCCCAGTTTCCCTCCTGTCCCTCTGCCTCAGTAGTTTTCCACTCTCCCTGCCTCTGCTCCACTCCTGCCAGCCACTCCCACCTCATCAGCCCAACTCCACTCACCTGCAAGCTCAGCTGCAGTTCATTCCTAATCAGCCCTGTATATAAGCCTCTCCAGCACTCTCACTCGTTGCCAGATTGTTCTTCAGCACACATGCAAGACTTTCCAGTACTCCTTACCTGCCTTCTGTCCCCGACCATGACTTCTGTCTCAGTGTCTCTGGTGTCTGTCTGCTCAACTGGGGCCTCATGTACAAAGACTTGCGTGGATTTCCTACTGAAACATAGCGTACGCTCAAATCCAGTAAATGTTGTATGCACAAAAATATCCAGATGTATGAATCTGTGCGCAAGCATGAATCCAAGCACATTTCCTTGGTACATCCCAATCAACGTGGAATTGAGTGCACATGTTGGAGTACCCGACCCCTCCCTGTCCACACCCCCATTTAAATACGCAAATCATATTTAAATGAGCCCTGCACCTGAGATTCCCCTCTCTGCACGATCAGAAATTTAAAAAAAAGAATGAGTAAGATGGGAAAAAGAAGGAATTTTACAGAAAGCGAATTGGACGCGCTACTCGCTGAAGTGGAGGTGCGCAAAAATGTGCTCTTTGGCACGCTGTCCTCCAGTATAAGCAACAAACACAAGAAGAGTGAGTGGGAGAGTGTGTGTGAGGCTGTGGGGTCAGAGAAGCGCACATAAGCAGAAGTAAAGAAGAAGTGGTCTGACATCAAGGTGGATGTGAAGCGGAGGATGGCTGCCCACTGCCAAAGTGTGGCCAAAACAGGCGGGGGGACAGGAGAAGAGGGGCTCTCCCCATTTGAACAGAGATTCACTGCAATTGTGGGTGATACTGTTCTCTCAGGGGTGGTGGGAGCACATGGGTGACTCTGATTACCCCCAAGGTAAATTCCTATGTATTTGTGTAACTCAGAACAAATGTGTTCATACAGTAGCCTGCTCACAGCCCTACGAGATAGAGATTCACGTGTAAATGCTGTATGTATGATATATTATTTGGTTTGAAATCTTTTGAATTTAAACTTAAACATGCCAGCATATCAAAGAGGATATCAAAGACTTTGACTCATGTTTGATTACTCAATTTATTATTTTAAAACACAGGAGAGGACACGCAGTCGCAGCTACGTGCCACAGACTCGGGGGATTCTTCCACCATCCCCGGCGTCACAGGATCGGGGGATTCCTCCACCGTCCCCGGCGTCTCCGGCATTACAGACTCGAGGGGTTCCTACACCATCCCCGGCGTCACAGGCTCGGGGGGTTCCTCCAGCGTCTCCGGCACCAGTACACCGCAACCACCGGCTGCTGCTGCCTGCCTGACCGGCTGTGTCCTCACCCATGCTGTACTGGAGTCACAAGAAGAAATTGTTAGAGCATTAGGCGGCATAAATGATCGCCTAGATCAAGTGATAGGCGTCCTCACAAATATTGGTGAATCAATAAATGCATTGGTGAATAAGTGAATTCTGCGTCCTTGCCTCTTTTACATGGTTGAAATCAAATGTTGCCGGGCCCGAATGGCCTCATGGGTAGGGTGCACATTCATGGGTCCAGCTTCTGGTTCGTCTGGTGGGTGGATATGCTGCTCTGGCAGTGGTATGGCATGCCGGTGTGCCACATTGTGGAGGATTCCACACGCCATCACAATGCAGCACACCTTCTTGTGACTGTACAGCAGCATACCCCCAGTCCTGTCAGGCAGCGCCACCGTCCCTTCAGCAGACCAATTATCCTCTCAATGACTGACCGAGTGTGGGAATGGAGGTCATTGTACCTCTACTCTTGGTCAGTCTGAGGGTTGGTGAGAGGGGTCATCAGCCAGCTCTTAAGTGGGTAGCCACGGTCACCTGGGGTCAGTTGAAAGCATACAAAGTAAACTGGATTTACAGTTTCCATTCGTTAATTTCATACACTACTTACATGGATCACACACACTATTGTTGCAAATTAGTGCAGAAGTGCGCCAGGGAAAAGGTGAGGCTGATTAAGACATTTCACACTTTATGCACAGGGTTATTAACATGAGTACTTTGTGTAGCTGACTCAGAAAAAATGTCTCAAGAGATTTGAATGTTTTTGTTTTCTTTTTGTCTTGAGATTGTATTGTAAATAGTTTTTTGATGGTGAACCTTGTTTGTGGGGCAGTGGCGACATCTATTGGCCAAACCATTGTATTGTACCGAGTGGGCGGCATGCTCTGTTCACATGCTCAGCAGTTTATAAGAGAGTGGCATTGTGTGTTCTGTTAGTAGAGGCCACATGCAGGAGATTTTACACAGAAGAACAGCTGTGCATGAAGATTTTAATTGACTCCTACATTTTTGGACGGAGGGCGCACACGGTATGTGTTTGTGTTTTATTTTGCCTTATAATATTTTTATTTGTGCATTATTTGTGTGCTAATAGATGCTGCTGTGTGTGATAATTTATTTCAGTTTTTCACGGTGTTTGCTGAGAGAAAAAAGAAGAAAATAAACACATGTCAAACATCAGTTGGAGCGTGGCTTCTCTGTCCAAGAAGAAGACTTTAGGAGCAGTTACACTTTGCACACAGAGACAATCAGGGGCTTGTTAGAAAGACCTTAAGCTGTAGTTTAACCAGCAAAAAACAGCAAGTCACTAACTTTAACCACTGACTAGTAATGATGCTGTGAAGACGGGATAGAATTTGGGGGTGCACATGCTCAATGCGCATCACAGGGATTGATACTAACCAGCTTGTAGTCTGTTCCCAACCATGCTGTTACTCAGAATGTATGAATCGTGCGTTGAACCAGGCCACCTCGCCGCAATGTTGGTTAATTGCATTTGCGCATCACATATGATCTGTACATTGATCGAATGAAAATGTTTCCCAAATTCATCATGTGATGGTGCTTTTATAACACATTGCTCTATTATAACACAGTGCAGTCGATAGCTCCAATTACATTAGGAAAACCGGCTCTGCAAATTGCGCTTTAATGTTGACCTGGCTGACATGCGGATAATTCCGTCCCACACGGCTAGCATGGCTCGGCTCAGGGTCGACTGGCACAGTCCCGATCGGTTGGCCAGCTCCCTCTGGAATGCCCTGGTTGCTAGGAACCCCACTGTGGTCAGCACCTGTATGGGCACAGGCAGCGCATGGCTCTTCGCTGTGCTGCGCTCCAAGGCCGGCCACAGCTCTGCGCACAGTTCCAGGAGGATTGCCCTCAGGAATCTAAAGCAGCCGATGAGCCAGTTCTCATCATGTGCCAGTAAATCCTCTGTCTCTGAACACACGCTCTCTTCGTATTGCACCATTTACAATGTCTTCCAATACTGCTAAAGCAGCCATTGTTTTTAACTGTATTTTTTGCACCACTTTGCACATGCTTTTATATCCACTCATGTAATTGCAGACACGTGGGTGTGTTAATTGTTCATGTGTCTCTGATGTGCACATCACTCAGTCTGAGGACTAATTGTTTTCAGATTTATTTATTATAGTAGTTTCCCAGCATCACCTCTAAGTGTTGCCACTTAGAGCTGTAGAAATGTGCGTACACCAGCCATGAAGTTGGCGTGAGGCACCGCACATTTCCACGGTCATTTCACTCTTGATACATCTGAACTTTGCTGTGAAAAAGAGCGTATGCCACGTTTTTGTGCGTATGCACCCTTAGTACATGAGGGCCCTGGTCCTGACTTCCCTGCTGCTTGTCCCTAGTTTGCTCTGCTGCATCATCAGCTTGCTCGTCTGGTTCTGAATTCCTTGCCTCCTGTAAGCCCCTCTCTGTCATTTCTGCCAGTAAGTGAACAGAACTGTTCGGGTCTGAGGGCTCACGTCTTCACCCTCGGTCCTGCTTCCAGGTTTGGCTCAACCTATTCCCTGAGCCTGAAACCCAGAGACTTTGTGTGGGCTCTGAGCCCGAAGAACGAACTGTTACTTGTGCTTCTTTGTCTGGCCAAGTTCCAATTTTGCCTGTTTATTAATGAAGGTCATAACCAATTGTCACAGATTTCCAGAGTGTTGCATTTGGGTCCTAAACACACCTGTCACAGTTTCAAGGCCAAAACGCACTAAAGGTGTCTGATGCTCGCATTTTGAAGTGCACCCATTGTTCTAAATGGCAGAACACGCATTGAAAGCATCTTGACGTTCGCCAAACTGACTTGACACTCGCACTCTGAACTTGTTTCGATTTTGAGCGTCAAATGAGGACCAGTCCCTTGTCTCCTCCATGAAATGTCACTTTGCTGCATTATTCTGAAGCCTGCAGTGTGCTATAGAAGCTTCTTTTGATGTGTGTCAGATGAAACCTGCAGTGCATTTTGGCCTTTAGTTCAATGTAGGTACAGAGTGAAAAATATTCCACATTTGTATTTGTATTTGAATAACAAAATAAAGTGCTGAACTTCACATTCTCTTTCTTGTTTCACTGTTCAACCTGCTGGTCTATTACAAAATGTACATTTGTGGCCAGCGGTAAAGTTGTATTTATAAAATACCAATTTGTGTTCAATCTAAAACTGGTCTCAGTAAAAACTGATTTATCTCGTAGTGGCGTTATAACTCCCAGTCAGATAAATAGTTGTTATACATCCACTGCATGGTAAATCAAGTTTTACTATGTTTTACTGGTGCTGCCTTACCATTGGTCATACTTGTAGGCTGAGTAATTTACAAACCGTAGAAATTCTGGTCATGTAGCATCATGTAGTATGGATAACACAGGAGGAACACCTTCCATGCTGATGGGTGGTTGCATGAGCTGCTGAGACAGGAGCATGGCTGCAGGTGTCATTCCTAGAGCCAAAGTGACATGGACTGCTGAGGCAGTGCTTGACCCCATATGGGCAAGATGAACCCAGTGTAGTGACTGTAGGTGCTGTTGTTGAGCAGGAGACATAGCAGTGATGACAGTGTCCACGGTCTGCATGAACATCTAATGATTTGCTTTGTTGCTGGGCTTCCATAGACTGGAATCTCCTTTCTTCTGCGTCAAGCTGTGCCCTGTTTTCTAGTGTTTGACGTTTCTGCTTCATACATTTCTTCTAGCTCTGTTGACTTCTGTATGACTGTAGTGTAGCAGCATAGAGGTGTTCCTCCCCTATGCAATTGACCGCCGCCTGTAATGAGGTGGGCCGATATAAAGGTGGCAGTCTTCCCACCAGGTTCTCCCTCTTGCGCCCCCGTCATCACCGGCGCGTCACTTCCGTGTCAGAGGTCGTTTGGCCCGTCAGGTATGGCTACACGCTGCTTCACCTCGCGGCTCGTGTTTTGTCGGCGTGCTTACGGCATTGTTGTGTTTTCGTAGGACAACTGCTTGGGTGTGACTCTGTGCCTCCTGTACGTGCTGCCACGTGTGTTTGGCTGTGGTAAGTGTCCTCTCTCTTTGCGGTATGGGTGATGCTATTAGATGGCTAATGTTAGTGTGGTCACAGGTAAATGCTGGCGGCTGCCTGGAGCCCTCTCTCCCTCCCCCCTCTCGAGCGAGTGTGTGTGTGTCCGTACCGCTAACAAGGTATGTATGCGTAGCCTAGCGTGCACCGCATCATTTTTGTAGTATATTTAACATTACTCATAGTACTTTTCTTGATTAGGTGCTACTTTAACCAGCTCACTGGGGCCGCTGCTGCTTTGTCTCCACTGCTGCTTTGACTCCGCTACTGTTGGCCTCGCCGCCGCTTGCTCTTGCAGCCGGGTGTCACACCGCAGCCTCAAAGCCACTTCACAACTGTGCCTCCATTAAATAGACTGTTCGAGGGGGGGTGTGACAGCTGCTCGGCCGCACACTATGGGCCAAGGCACAACACTTTTAACCGGGGTTTGGTCCCCCTCCTTTTATATGAACTGAATGAGTGTGGGTTATAGTCTGTTAGTTTTTGGGTTATTTGTATGAGTTTATTTGTCTATTCTGATTTTGTTTGCTAGTATAATTTCCTGATTAATTAGGTTAATTTGAGGGTTTTTCTGTAGATAATTTGGTAAGTTGTTTGGGTTTGTTTTCTTTGCTTAGCCTTGTGTTTTTTTACATTTGGTTAACTGGTTCTAGTTTGGCAGTTATTATTTGAAGTATTTTGTTAAGTTTAATCTGTGACCTGCCCATTAATTATAATTTTTGGTTGATTTTGATTTCTTGATTTCTGTTTTGTTGCAGTGCAACCCCCACTAATTTGTTTTATTTCCCCCCCCTTTTTCCAGTTGCTAGAGGCCGGTGGCGGTGGTGCTGGTGTTTGGTGGTGGTATCCCCCCGTCTTGTCTGCTGTGTCCTTGGGAGTGGGTTTTGTTGTTGTTTGTTGTTTGAGTGTGTCTGCCACGTATGCCTGGTGATTTAAGTTGATTCCCTTATTTTTTTTTCCTTTTTTGGTGGGTCCCTCCCCTGCACTAGTTCTCACCCATCCACTAGGCCTCAGCCCTGATTCAATTTTTCCCCATTTCTCCTTCCTGTGTGAATGTTGAATTAGTGTTGTTTTAAAAGAGTGATCATTTAATAAAACCTGTATTTTAAAACTTGGAACCACGTCTCATGCCTCTGGAGTAAACAAATCTGTGTGCCTTATATCATAGAAGTAATCCTCTGGGTGAAATTCCCAGGGTGGCGTTGTCGAGCCCTTTCCCTTTTTGGTAACAAAATCATCTTTAAATTCTTTCACCTCTTCCTCGTGCCACAGTAGCACACTGTGAGCTCCACTAGTTTTGGCCTTGCTCTTCCTTGCTTGAGCCCCAAGAATGGCCAACTTCTCACTGCTTCCTTCACTCTGCCCATCATGGACCTGCCTGTGACTCCTTGTAGTCTGTGGAGCATCAATAATTTCTTCATCAGGGGGTGTGTTCTGAGCTGCAGAAGTTGGTTCCCTTCCAAGTTCATAATCAAGGGTGTAACTGCAAGTTTCTCCTGCATATACAAAGAATTAAGTTATCTGAGGTACAACACATGAGTGGTCTTACATAAATTAATTGGCTATTATAAAAAAATGAAAAGCTTAAATATAAATGAATAATCAGGCCAATGGTGAGGAGCAAAGTCATAGCATTTTCTGAAACTGTGAAGTGAAATTAGAGTTTTTAATTTAACTTGTCTCAATATATAAGGATCAGCACAACTGAAATAAAAGAGTTATATGTGTATGCTTGTACTATATATAATCATGTCCTATTCCAATAGTCCTATTGTACTGTGGACTGTGCCTTTGGCCATAACTGTAGTAGAGTTTTACTAAGTGCATCTCTCACTTTCATGTACTGTTGCCTCTGTTTCTGGACCCAGCACTGTTCAAGTGACTGGTTATATCCTGTCTTCTTCAGCCATTGACTGAACATTTTGAATACTTCTGTGTTTTTATTAGTTGTTTGCAGGAGCTGACGGATGTAGACATCTGCCCAAATATCATTTATTTGGTCCTAAAGGCCCAACATGCCAAGTTGACAAATGTGTGTTTTTAGCTTAAATTCTCACTGTAGATCCTTAGCTCAGAGCCTCGTTCATGTTCATGTTCTGAAGTGTGTTCGTGTGGTGTGATGATGTGCCCATGAACATGAATGGCACTTCTGGGCTGTCACATTGTTAGTTTTCATCATCTTGTATGATTTTTATGACAATAATAAATGAAATAACAGCAGATTTATCCTTTACGCCCTGCATATCCTCTTTATTCATATAACGTAGACTGAAGAATCATTTGACAATTGGAATATTGGTATTATTTAAAAAGACAGTTAGCACTGCCACCTCACAGCAAGAAGGTCCTGAGTTCGATCCCCCGGCTTGCTGGGGCAGGGCCTTTCTGTGCAGAGTTTGCATGTTCTCCCCGTGTCTGCATGGGTTCTCTCCGGGTTCTCCGGCTTCCTCCCACAGTCCAAAGACATGCATGCTAGGTTGATTGGTGACTCTAAATTGCCCGTAGGTGTGAATGTGAGTGTGAGTGGTTTTCTGTCTCTATGTGTCAGCCCTGCGATGAACTGGTGACTTGTCCAGGGTGAACCCCGCCTCTCACCCAATGTCAGCTGGGATAGACTCCAGCTCCCCTGCGACCCTTCCGGAATAAGTGGTTACAGAAAATGGATGGATGGATTTTAAAAGACTTTAAATTCAGCAGTATACTGACAGGTACCAATTTACACTGAAATACAAATGGCTTGTAATTCATATTTTATGGTGAGTCCATTCATTTGTTTTCATAAATGTGTTTTATAGAGTCATTTGCAGTTGTGATATTTGTCGTCCTCCATTAAAGAAGGGATCATTGTCAGTGTTCTGTTGAGCGTGTTGTTCTCTCTAGCATTTATTAATGAAGTGTTATTGCTGTGACTCTCTGCACCACCCCTGCCACCTCCTGCTCTTCTCCTGAATCACCAGAATTGTGCACCTTGTGCGATCATTTGCAGTATTATCTCAATTCTGAATGCTGATGATCTTCGATGTTGACTGTGCCTCAGGGGATTCAGCACTCCCAGCAGAATCTCCCACATGCTGCTTGGACTCGTCAGGGAACTCCCTCAGGGCCACAGTCATTTTTCAGGCCTGTATAATAGAACTGGCATGAAGTCTACAAAAGGTGTCATCGTTTTCCATAACCTTTGTCCTCTGGTTTCAAGCTTCTGTAGGCATTAATGGAGATTTTCCCGGGTCCTCCCCTCTGCAGCAGAGATATTCCATGCTGTGTGCTGTGGTTGATGTATGATAATGGCTTTCAATGTTTCTGATATTCATACAGCAGTTCCATGATGGGTTAATGATCTGTAAATGTTAATGACTCTTCCCATAGGTCTGGATACACTGATGCTTTTGGCTGAAGAGCACCACAGTGGCACCATGTAAAATGCTAATTTGAACCATCATCCAGGCAACGATGGAAAAGTTTTAGTCTTGTACTGTAGTGTGTTACCTGAAACTGTCATCTTTTAATGACATATTATAGTATATGACTATATATATATGACATATATAAAGTTTCCAAGCTTAAAGGGATAGTTTAGGTTTTTTAAAGTGTGGTTGTATTAGATAATTCCATAGTCACTGTATTATTTACAGTAGATGCAGTGTTGGAAAGAATACTGAAAATCTGTAATCAAGCACAAGTACTATTACGACTACTACTACTGTTAATTCAATTACAAGTAAAAGTGGTGTTAGAAAAATACTTAAGTAAAAGTACAGAGGTATTCATCTCAAAAACTACCCAGAGTATTAGTTACTTTTTAACCGTTGATGTTTAATATATTATTAACAGTAGAGATTCAATCTAAGATGTTTCTCCAAATCTTCAGTCTAAATTACTCCCAGCATCCTCTCTGTTCTGCTTAGTGGTCACACTCACCTAGGGTTGAAAATTTTCAGTTTCCGTAACTGATGGTTGAAAATGTTAACAATTGAATAATCATTAATAATCTATAAATACAAAACATGTTTTGTTTTGTTTTACTTGTTTCTCATTTTCAATTCTTGCTGTTTTGTTTTGTCATTTTTTTTTTTATCATTTATGTCTAAATTTCCTCATTCAACAAATGGCTTCACCAGACAAAACAATGTCAAATGAGGTGGAGTTACTGCCATTCCTAGACTATTAAGTAAACATGAATACATTTTTAATTGGTTAAATTCTTGATGGTGATTAATTGATTGATAATTAATCATCCTTACTCCAAGCCTGTGCTAGAGCATTGTTTAGTTATTAGTTCAAATGTCTTGGTTTTCATTGGTCGATTTGCTATCAGATCACCTTATTTGCTACAAAAATGCAGATGAAAGGTTTGGATGTAAACTCAACTTCGACTCTGTACTCAATTAGAATTTTGAACATCATTAAGTAGATTACATCTTGTAATGCGCTTCCACTTGAAAATACAAGCACCAAAATCAATTTGTTAACTGCAGCTGTGTGAGAGGAAATGTCAGCTAAATCTTGTGTAACATGTGGTTCCTTAAACCACAAAGAGTCCATCTGCAAAACAACATCCAAAAGAAAACACAAAGCAGTGTGTCAGTTCTTACTTAGTTCTTACACTTACTGAGAGGAGGGGTGGGTAATGCTGCAAAATTTCTTTTTGATCTGACACTATGGCCCAGATCAAAGATATTGATACCAATACTTTTCCTTATTAAAAGTGGTTTATGTACTTTCATGTAGGGGAAAGCAGTCTGCTGTCAATACACCAAATCTGCCTAAATATAGGAATCCATTTACAGTTAAATGAAAAGGTGTTTTCATATTTCAGCTTTGAAGTATATTAATTTTGTTTTCAATTGCATTAACACTAGAAGAACCAGAATTCCATAACTACTAGAACAGCCATATGACCTTTGACTCTCTCATGATAAATAGCACACTAAGAGATTAATTTATTTATTCTCTTTATATTTTTAAAAATGAAATAACACCAAAATGTAAACTTTGTAAAGTTTATTTTTTTATTCATTGATATGCAGCCATCACATGCAGTAAACTGTAATGATTACATATACAGCAGTATTTTTCTGTAGGATAATAACAATCAGTGATCCGATTCAAATTTTAGATTAATCTAAAATTATTCACAAAACAGTTAAACATATTTTATACGATTATAAACATGTTTTATAACAACAACAACAACAACAACAACAACAACAATAATAATAATAACATATTAATAACATATTTCCACTTAGAACCATCACAAAAATCATCACAGTCTATGGGAAAAGACTGGAAACAAGTACAAAAATAAAACCAAAAAATGTTGGAAACATTGCTGTTTGTAGTAAGGGTACTTTATTTCAACATTTGAGAGCTTTAACACAAAAAGTGTTACAACTGTTCCTGGTCTCCCCTACTCTATTTTTAATTCAGTCAAATTAATTAATTATATGGATTTTAATGTTGGGAAATTGGAGGACCACTTGTTAAGTTTTATTGACACAGTCAATGATAGTTGCTAAGCAACCAAGATGCATCTCCAACTGTACAAAAAGTAACAATATAACATTGCCAATTTCTGTTGGGTCAGTGTGACCGCCTGGGGCTGAAATAGGTAAAATTATGACATTTTCTTTGCCTTTAGTGTTATTTATATAAGAGACATTTTAAGTGAAAATACAGAAGCTTTTAGGAAAAGTCAGGTACCAGCAATGTTGTAATTTTCAATTCAACAAAGTGAGTGCACATATAAATTTGAAAACAGAATGACTGCCTTGGCTGTTCATGTGTTAAAAAAAATCATTTAGATAACAAGCTTCAATTGGCTTAATGTATTATTTGAATGTCCAAATAATGAATATATATTGAACAAGTCTGCCAAAATAACAGCTATTGAAGAGCAATTGCAGTTTGAATGTAACATTAACTAATGCCAAAGTTCCAATTTCACTAAAATATTAATTTACCTGGATATTGCCCCCCCCCCTCCTTTCTGTTGTAGCTCCAAGTTCTCTTTCTCATGATGTTTTATTATGTATTTTAACAAATTTGTAGTTAACAGCCTTCCTTTCACACAAGTTTTCATTTACAGCTGTGAATATCTCCAAACAAAGCTTCTCTTTCATTTATTCATCACTATGTTGGATGAAAGTATTTGGCAGGTGCACAGTGTGCTACCTGTGCACAATGCATGTGTTTGACTGCACACACACAATACTGCAATAGCAAGGAGCGCAAGCACTGCACAACTAAACGTTCTTTGCAAATGCCGTTCTGCTCTTTAAAGGAATAAAAACAGAACAATCAAGTAGAGAGAAACTGAAACTTGGTATTGATCCTGTTGATTCCAGAACAGATCTTCAAAAATGAGACATAGTAGATGTAGAAGTATAGGTATTTTGGGATTGAGCCGCCCACCGCTAACTGAGACAGCTGGGACCATGTCAGACTTTCATCAGCACTTAGAAAGGAGGCATAAGAAGGGTAAACTAAGTAATTTTAGCAGAGCTAGCTAGCTAACATGGTGTTTTTGTTTGTGCTAACATTGACGGCCAAATAAGAAAATAGCAAATGTGTATATAGTAAACGTGTATAAAATTATGATAAATGAACGTTAGTTTGTCAACTCCAACATAAATGCTACACGCCACAGTACTGCTCCCTCACTTGGGTGAGAGAGCTACAGATCTGACAGCACTTGGTCCTGACTTGGTCTCAGTCTCTCAAGGTCTTGGTCTTGTTCTGGTCTTGATATGCTCTGGTCTTGGTCGTGACTTGGTCTCGGTTTAAGGTTTTCTTGACTGCAACACTGGTGCTACATGCACATGCTAATGCATTACTTCTGTATCTCTTCACAAGAAATGCGTTCAACCTCATTGAGTTTTGTAGCCTCTCACTTCTCAGTTAGTGTAACTGACAAATGTAAAATTAAGTTTATGCTTACAGTTTGGAGAGTTTGTCAGCATAATTACTTTGCTAACATTATGTGACAGAGAGAAATACAAAGTAAATATGAGTATTTACCACAGGTAAAGGTAAAGTTGTAAGATTAGGGAAGATTTGTTGGCAGAATATGTCTGGGGTTATATTTAATAATTGTAAGTATATTTTCATCAGTGTATAATCACCTGAAAAAAAAAAGAATTATTGTGTTTTCATTGCCTTAGAATAAGCCCTTTATATCTACAGTGGCTCCTCTTCCACAGAGGATGTCATGATGTACAGCCATGTTTCTACAGTAGCCCAGAACAGACAAACCAAACACTGGCTCTAGATAGGGTTGTCAGCTATTTAACAAGTTTCACAGCTTCTCCAACAGGCCTGGAATGGGAGGGTGATTTGAAGTGTTTGCAGTCTGCAGGCTCACCTCTACATGCCACTAAATCCAACACCTGGGTCCCTTAAAACCAAAAAAACTCGTCATTAACTATTGATTGACCTCCAGAGGGCCCCAGAGGCTTCAACTTCTGTCCATCCCATGAGTTCACATCCAATCAGTGATAAATTTAAACTTGTTTGGCATTTGTACAATTTCTAAACTTAGATGATAAGTGTTAAAGATGTCTGCTGCATTATTACCTACGTCCTGTCCTGTGTCAAAGTCTGGATGCACACTACAGTGCTTATTCCATGTTGTGTCAGGAGCCATTTCTGTAGTTTCCAGTTATCTGTGTTTGGGCTGCTGCTTAAACAGGAAGAGAAAATGAGCATTTCATCAGTTTAAATCACTGCTGGTAAATGAATAGCCACCCCAAGCCTCAGTGGTTTATTTTACTTATCGATTCTTTGACTTTCCTGTTGACATATTTCCTGTCTTTTCTCTCTCGGAGATGTTTAACTCGAGCTTTGTTTTGTGTTCTTTGCTGCATTGCTGCTCCTGAGCTATGGTTCAATTGTGTGTGCAGCCTAACGTCGAAATCCTCACTCAGAGGTGCCGATAAGTGTTGTCGTGCAGAGAAAGAAAGAAAGCTGGTCCCTACTCTATCAAACATCTATACTTCTTCCTCTAATTGATTGTGACTCTTCCACTTGCATTCCAGTCAAGACCAGAGTGTGCCTAATTAGACCCTTTCAGTACTTTATTTTAAATTGATTAATTAACACATAAAACACGCTGATTAATTTTTTGCCAACTCTTCAGATATTTATAATTCTGTCTTTAAAAAGTAGTTTAGTATTTGGGATAATGGAAATGTGAGAGTTAGATGAGAAAATTTCTATAAATCTCATGCCTGTTCATCAAATAAGGAGTTGATTTCAAGTGTTTTATTGTCATATGCAAAAAAATAAATAAATAAAATGAAATGAAATTGCTAAAGGGCTAGTTCATCCAAAAATAAAAAATCAGTCATTATCTACTCTCCCTCATGAAGGTCTGGTTTAGTTTTTTAGTCCACAAACCACTGCTGGAGTTTCACAGGAAAACAGTGTTGCAGAATCTCCCAAACAATAGAAGCGAATGGTGAGCAGTTTTCAAACATAAAAAAAATAAATAAAATGCCTTCATACTGCTCGTCTGGTGTAATCCAAGTCTCCTAAAACCCCAATATGCCAAGTTGACTAAAAAACTTATTTACACCAAAAAGTAATCAAGTTACATAACTTAAATATTGTAATAGACAGTCTGAACTGTAGGTATGTCACACCTGAATGAACCACTTTCAAGTAAACATCGGAAAAACCTTTGATGAGCTTGATAACAACACATTCTGCAGGATTTTGCGCATGCAGACATTGTAACAACCCGTCCACAGACAGTACTGTGTGTACAGCTGAATTAGAGAAACGAGTGCTAATACATGACTCTTCTGCTATGGATACACAGAGCAGCCATGTTGGATTTTGAGGTCAGAACTGGTGATAGGGATGCACTGATACCACTTTTTTCAGATCAAGTGAATGTACAAGAACTTATATTTGGGTACTTGCCGATACTGAGTTCTGATACAAGTACTTAATAATGCCATTACAGTTCTTACAATAACTTTAAAAACATGTTTTATTTTCATCAGATGTTCCTCAATTTCTAAATGTAACCATAGTTACTGTACTTATTTTTGTTTTATTTATAATAAGTTACTTTATTATTTTTGTACTCCTTATTAAACTGTGCAGTTTGCTGTCCATATGATATATTTCAGTATAATAATTACACAACATTATTATGGACTTGCAGAGTTAAGTTTACTGTTACAAATGGTGTTACATATGATAATTATTTCATTATCATTTACAGCACTTTAACTATTGTTTTAATCACACATTTACATGTGTAGTTTGTAAGTTTCTTCTTCATGTCCCTCTTGTCTAAGAGCTAATTAGTTCCTACCTGTCATTGTTTAGGGGGGACAGGTGTGAGTGTGGTGCCATGTGTGCAACAGTTTACCCTGCTGTGAACCCCAAAGAGTGAAGTTGGGTGTGCTTTATTGTCATGTCATTTTGGCAAAGAGTAATAGCAGAATAAAGAAGAGTACACACAGAGAAATTGTAGCATCTTATTACCAAAAAAGAGGTTACACACTGGTGGTAGTGGTGTTTATTTCTTAATCCTCGTGTTAAATAGTTGAGGCATTCAATTAGTTTACGCCCGCCCGGACTTATTGGACAGCAGCTGGCTGCGGTCTACAGGTGCACTCTGGGAGGTTGTTTTAGTTTTACATGGACTTACATGGAATTTTATGGACAGTCACCAAAGTGGGTGTGGTCATTAGTGGAGTTTCTCACTGATAATGACAACGCGACAAAGAAAAGAGGGTAAGCATCAACAAACTCGTTGAACTCTATGTTGTGTTGGTTCTTCAGATGCTTGTGTCGAGTATAAGTATAAGGAGTATAAGTGAGGACAGTATCGGTATCGGTGCATCCCTAGCTGGTGAGGTTCTTCTGACGTCCCAAGTCAGAAATCCCACTTCAGGGGGCATTCCAGTTGAAATGTCCAAGTGGGAAGTCAGAACCTCCATGTCCCCAGTTCAAATGGAATGCGCCATTATACCTGCTTAATTTAGGCTGCAGCCTTTTTGAAATCCATGTTAAACCCTCTGTCTTTTACCAATTGCTTAGATGCACTGTAATTACTTACTATTTAACAAAATCATCATGATGCACTGATCACCAGCAAAATGTTTCATCACAGTTAAATTAAATGACTAAATGCATAATTTTATGCAGAATTAAGTCAATGTTTAGTCATCTGTGTTGGCCTGATGGTCTGGTGGTCTAAACACATGCCCCTGAACCATAAGGTCAAGAGGTTGAACCAACTCATCCAAGTGGACAACCCTGAACCCCTACTTGGCAGCACCAGGTACCAGGTGGAATGCAAATGTCACCCACCCCTGCGGCACATATACTGACCTCAAGGTGATGCTGTATTATCTTACAAAGGGCTTGGCCTACAGTCAACATTCTTTCATCATTTTAACTTCTTAAGTCATCTGCATCGAGTCTGCTTCTCTGAAATGATAAAATTCTGTGATTTCTGCAGCCTACTTGGAACCCTTTAAAACCTGCTTGCAGATCTTGTTTAGTATTTTATTAGCCCCTTCATTGTCTCTTCAGGGAAGAAACTGAGGTGATCTTTTTAATCACAAAGTTGAAGATTTGGGAGCATTTTTAAAGTCAGTAGTAAATGACTTAATGACACCTTCTATTTTTCCATCTGTTAAGACAAAAAATGTAATTTTATGAATTATTATTTAAAAATGAATTATTTTACCATTTCGAACATTTTAGAGGTATTTGTGCTTTGTTTTTAATATTTTTAATGCCATGCTGTTGTTTTATAATGCTACACTATAAAGCCCTTTGATATGCACGTTATATATGAAAGGTGCTATATTACTAAGTTATTATTTATTTATTTATTTTCCTGCTGTAAATGTCATTTTAATCAATATTTCAGTGATGCACTCTAGCCTTGAGGGCATACAACAAAAACAATGCCTTTATTCTTCCCTGCTTGAAAAATCATTTTAGGACTAGCACCTCATGTAATGGTTTTCCTCAGAGTTAATGTGTTTTTCATGGACTCAGAGGGTGAACTTAATGTGGTAGAATCCCTGCAGCCAAGTGATTAGTTGTACAGTTAGATGTCATGTCAATCTGAGGGATCAGGCAGGGTATGATTGGCTTTAGAGGCATCAATATGAACTACGAAGCCATTGGGGAGAAATAGAGGCTTCATTTAGATCATTATTATTATACACAGTTTGCATGTTACATAAATCCTGTCCAGTGATGCAATATTAAGAGACACAGAGACTACAGACCTGAGGTGACAAGGGCTGAAGATGAGCCTGTCATGGTTTGGGTTTTTTTGTTAGTTATTTCCTGTTTTATTTTGTAGTCTTGGTCCTCCCTTATGTGTCTTGACTTTATTTCCTGTCTTTGTCCTTGTCCTGCCTGTTTTGATTAGCATTTGTTTCACCTGTGTCTAATTAATTCCTTTACTATTTAGTCCTTGTGTTTCTCTGTTTTTGTGGCAGTTTGTCATCACCCTTGTATGTCATCCCCTGTCCTAAGGATCTCTGTTGCATTTGTTGCGTGTTGGATTAGCTTTCATAAAATTTGTCTTCCTCATTTGCCCTCAGTGGATTTGTTTTTAAACGCTGCCAGCCATGCACACAAGCTTTTTGTACTTTCTGTTCTGTTGAACTGTTTTTGCTTTGCCCCGTTTGGGTCCACCATCTTGTTTAGTTTGACACACATGTGACAGAAGCATACGGAGCCTGACGGGTGTCACTGAGGAAAAAATAAAATAAAATATGTAAGTAAAAAAAAATGCAAATTTGTGTCCTCAATTTAACATTGAATTTGTTGCGGGCCAGATGATTTTAAACCCTGTCCTCTCTTTTTTCCCCATTTAAAAAAGCCACAGAGCCATTCTATAATGAAAAACATACTGTAGCTGTGTAAGTGGTCTGCCTTGTAACACAGGACAGAATCTGAATGTCAGGCTCTTTACACATTTCAGTTCTGAGATGAAAGCCACAAATTGTTCGGCTTTAGTTGGCGGAGGCACACATATAGATCTTTCCTCAATCACTTCATACCTTTCATGCATGATGAGTTTAGCCTCTTTCATTTTGCTCTATAGTCTCAGAGTGTATAATGCATTATATTAAAGAATCTTACTGATTATGTTCACACCACTGGTAATCTGTTTATTTATATGTATTATTAACTACCTGTAGCCATCACACAGCAGCTGGAACTATACGAACTTCACCAAATGAAGAACTGGCATTTTTACACACATGGCACAGCAGCAGTAACATCATTAACTGATTATTAATTATCCCATCAGGGCAAGAGGATCTACAAGAGTCTAATGGTAAATGACGTTCTGTACTTTGTACACATCGAACAGATGAGCTCTAACACAGAGATTTTAACTTCATCAGTCGTCCTCAGGATGAGTCCCTGAGCTCCATCAAATCTGTCAGGACATTTTTATTTTACTGCTGGTAAAAGTCCAAACTCTGTGTATCACACACGTTAATCAGTGAAAGAAAAACATGTTGACTGTGGCTGATTAAAACAGTTTGAAACATTACAAATATCCATGCATATTTTCTTCAGTCAAAACACACACTTTATCATCACAACCAAGACACTGACAGCTTCACTGACACACAGCGGTCTCCCTCTGTGTGGCAGTGAGGAGTGACTTTAACTTTACTGACAGTGATTAACTTGCATTTTGATAGTTTCTGCTGCTCTTTGGCTCAGCTGCCTGGAGGAGACAGTTTGCTTTGAGCCTCCAGCTGCCTGCTTCAAAACACCCCTGGTTAACGTAGCCTGAATAACCAGGTTACTCACTCCATGTTGCCTAATTGGCTTAATTATGGTGGACAGTCAGACAACTAATCTCTGGCAACGCAAGTTTTACTATCTGGAATCTGCAGTGGGACAAAATATTACAGAAGGCACAGCTGGTGGCTGGACCCTGCTGTAAATCACACAAGAAAGACTTGTGTGTGCAAGCAGCAAGATTAGGATGTTCTTTAAAAATATATATTCAAATTTGGTGAATGACTTTCTGGAATATGGAAGCATCCAGTATGTGATGGCGAGATAAATTCATCCAAAAACATGCATCAAAGAATAATACCTGTTATCATGCCTGACACTTTCCCACCAGTGCAACATTAAACTGATTTTAGTGTTTCCAACAACTACTGAAATACATTTTTGTTAAAGACTTGGGAATGGTTTCAAATTGCTGGAACATTCTACTGTTTTCCCACTTATCACCAGTGTATCTTTATTCCTGCAGGCTCCTGGAACAAAAGACTGTTAAATAATCTTCAGTTATGATAAAGGATAAAAGATTAAGGTCTTCTCCTCAGATGTGACGTTGTCTGTTTTGCCCTACTCTTGTTATGGTGGCAGATCCAGTGGTAAACCTGGGGGACTGGGATTGGTGTGTGTGTGTGTGTGTGTGTGTGTGTGTGTGTGTGTGTGTGTGTGTGTGTGTGTGTGTGTGTGTGTGTGTCTAATATCAAATACTACTGGACCCATCTGTGAATCACAATATTTGAAAAATTATCAAAAAAAACCTTTTATGGGTGGAGGCATTACATTTTCTGCTCATCCATCCACCTGCCTCATTGTTGTGAATACAATATGTCAAGAGCACTAGATGGCCACGCCACCCAGGGGAATTTCACCCCCGGGAAATTATAAGTACTGGTATATAAATTATCTAATAATTCATCCAACAACTGTTAAGGCACACAGGTTCAATATCATTAGGACAGGAGACATATTTCAATAATACAATAATTTTATTTAATCACAAAAAAAGAAAATTAACAATTAAAATGTCTAGGCCACCAGGGTTTAAGGGTGAAGGCAGGTACACTAACTAAAGGTAGGGGGTCAGGCTGGCTTACCAACGGCAGCAGGGGACAAACACAAAAGGGGAAGGGTCCTAAAATAATCCCACACCCGTGACACAGCACACCAACCAAAAAGGGACTCGTGAAACACCACTGGACTGTCACCAAGGTTCACCGTACCTGGAGAAAACAAATACAACAATTAGTACACCTGCCGATGAAAGGCTAGCAGTGCCTGGTGACCAGACAGCTAAAATATGGTCATGCATAAAACTCATTCACTCACTCTGGACCATAACTCAAAACAGGAATCAAAATACAAAAGAAACCCAAATCCAAATGAAATGTATACTAATATACTCAACAGAAATGTAAATTAACAGAAACTTAACTAACTTAAACAATCAAATATACACAATAAAACACAATAAGTGGTTCCTATATTGGCTGCAGTTTGCAGCCCTAACCCGTAATTTACACTAGGCATGCACGCAACTTCAATTTACAACAGCAGCATTTCAGAAGCGTTTCAGCAGTGGAGCGTTTTGCCCGTCTGAATATGTTTACTTGCTCTGATTTTGTTGATTAAGTCCTCTTTCCTTGCTCTTTATGCTTCTATTATGGATAAGCAGGCTACGTACTTAAATTTTTATTTGTCTGCACGGAGTCTTTTATTTTGAAAATCGACCAGATTCTCCCCTGTTTTCCGTGCCTGACTTCCTACCTGTTTGACCTGCTCTGTGCCAATTGACGCACCATCCGTCAAAAATCGAACTGCTGTATTGTCCGCAGAGCAGAGTGCCGAGCCGCTTCTGGGACGCTGCTGAGACGCGCCGCGGTGCTTCTAGTGTAAATTGCAGCATTGACTAGCATGGCAGCGTATATCCCTGAGTGCCGCAGCGCAGCCATTACTCGGCGAAGCTGCGCCCAGTGTAAATTAGAGTTAACAAATGACTGAGTGTCTGCTGGCAGCTATGGTTATGCCTTCACGGGTCTGACAACAACCCGAGTTAAATTGCTCTGATCCACACCAGGGCCCCAGAAGAGGGGGAGAGCCTAGCAGAACCGAGTAGAACCGAATGGAGCCAAAACACAGCCGAACAGAGCTGAACAGAGAGCCGAATGGAGACTAGCAAAACCAAGGAGAGCCAAGACAGCAGTTCATCCGAGGGGAGCGGCGAAAAAGTGGTAATCCCTAGTCCATCCCTAGTCTGAACGAAACACACCATCACTAACCATCAGCATCCACCATATCATCTATATCCCTTTTCCATACACATGTGCTGGCTTTGACTCTGCATATTAGCGCAGCACAACAGGGATTTACATCTCCATTACAACAGGGCTTCCTGCTTTTAACTTAAGATGAATTTAACTTGAGTCAAGCAGCTGTAAAACGGTCAACAGCCAATTTTTCCCATAGATTCTTCACAATAAAAGTCCCCCATAAGTTGTTATTCAAAAGCTTTTATGAAGAAACAACAAAATCAGGACATGTTGGATTTTCATCAGCAGTAACTTAACACAACTCCTTTAAAGCTGAAAGTGAATGTGAAACAGTAAAATAAAGCAGATACCTGAACGTGCAAACAGCAATGCAGGAAAGAAACTAAACTTCATAACCACAGAGATTTAGTTAGAAGCTCTCTGATGCACAAAAAAGGCAGAGCGCTTGTTAAAAAAGATGTTGGGTGCAGCACCTTTTCACTGGGCGGCCGCAAAGAGCCACAGATGCTCTCTTCTCATTGGGAACAATTGAAAAAAATTCTGCTGCTCAGAAAAACAATCGCTGTGTACACAGACCCTATGACTGGATGAGCATTTGTGCAGCCAGTGTTGAGAGAAAAAAAGCTGTTCTGCAGATAATATCTATATTCCGGTCCCCAGACCCCAGTTTGAAAACCACTGACATACAGACTGGACACAGTCATTGAGGATTTCTTATGATCGCTTGATAAAATAACCTCAGGCCATTAATCTGTTTTAATTTAAGCTGTTTTTAAATATCCCAAACCAACTAAAAATATTTCAATTTTTAAGAAAAAATTGAGTCTTCACACCTGTATCTGACCTGAAATCCACAGCCTTCCTCCAGTCTGCCACTGGCAATAACAGAAATGCCTGGACTCTCTCTCCCTCACACACCCACACACACGTACACACACTTTTCCAGCAACCCCATCCTCCTGCTGTCTGTCTGGAAGCCAAGCGCCATGTAAGAGCTGATGAGAAAAGTTGAGTCTCAACCGGCCAGCCATGACAAAAATAGATTAGTCTGAAAATGTGTGTGTGTGTGTGTGTGTGTGTGGGGGGGGGGGGTTATGTGTGTGTGTGTGAGAGAGAGAGAGAGAGAGCAAGGGAGAGTGAGAAAGAGAATAGTTAAAGACTTTAAAGTGAAACATTATAATAATGAAGTTAAACTGTAAGACAGTTATTCTTTCACACTGACCAGCACATCCTCTGTTCTCTGAGCTCATGTTAATCTCCTTGTAATACATTGTAGAATGATACTACTAAGACACCAAGAACACCTGTCTTATCAAAGCCAATGATGATCCTGGGTCTGTGTGTCATCTGTTCATTCAGTCATTGAATCTAACCTGCATGTTTTTGGACTGTGAGGAAACCAATGCAGGCACAGGGAGAACATGCAAACTCCACACAGAAAGGTCCCAACAGGGCAGCAGTTTTCAACTCAGAACCAACTGACTGTGCTGAACACCAGTGGTCCTGACAATCTGTACTCCAGCAGAAGTACTGTTGCATTAACTTTCTAACTAGTGATATTTAATGCAATATAATAGCAAGCATTTGACTGAAGGTAGGATCCATATATAAAATATCTACTTTCAACGAAACACCCTTCTATGATATGTGATAAAAGGTATGAATGGACTGACCTAAAGCCATTTGTTTTCCGCACAAATATACAGAGATAAAGTAGGAACTTTGTTAAAACACTACTAAAAATGTTCTTGAAACTGCATATAACAGTATTAACTTCAACACTTGCACAGTTCCATTTCTGTTCCTCCTGAAAAGAGGGCTAGCTCAGTTGAAAAGCCATTGACATGCAGTAGAGGCAAACAGAGGTGTGTTCAGCTTCTGACTGGCTGAGGAGGAGTGAAGCAGCTCCATGCTGTCTGTGGCACAACCAAGATAACCATCAAGCTCTGTGCTTTTTTTCATGACTTTCTGGAGATTGGTCTGGAGGAGACAGCATCATCATCAGATGACTCTTGGTTGATGTGTACTCTCATGCTCTGTTGTTTGAAGATGTTGTTTCATGTATATCAAGCCTGTATTTGCAAGCAGACAACATAATTTTTGTTCTTTAGCAAATTTAGCAAGTTAGTTAAAATACAGTGAATATACCTGGGCATATACACACACATCCACACACAAAATTAAAATCACAAAAAATATACTTTGGCATTATGCTCATCAATAATTAACAACCTTTTAGGTTTGTGTGTAGATGCTGCAGGTACAGGTACTACAGGTACCACCTATGACATAAATTAACTTGTAGGCATTGAAAAAGGAAACTGTTTTTGGATTAAAGAGCCTGAGACAATCAACAATGCACACTGCATCTTTGAACACTGATCAGCTGGATGGACTGCCACAGATCACCCCAGAAGGAACAGAGGTGGACAGGGATAAGAACTATGTTAACCCAGCTTGGACTTCAGGCTGCTCCTGGCTAATGTCTTGTCAGGAAAATGAAACGAAAAAACCAGACTGTTGTGCCACATCTTACAGAGAATCTACTCCACAACTTCCATGGTGAAGCTATTGCACTTGATCATGAGATCATGTGAGAATCCATCTTGCCAGTTGTTGTTGTTGTTCATTGTTTGTGCCTGCACCAAAAGTGATGCAGCCAATCAGCATCCTAGGAGGAACTACTGGCATATATGGGCATGGTTTTAGGTGTGACAACAGTGAGAGGAGTCTGTGCAAGCAACTTGTCTCAAACAAACAATGGCAGCTCCTGAAGCTATTAGTGTACACTGTGATTGCTTCAGTTATATCAGAAGTGTTCCTCCGTGAAAGAGGAGCAAAGAATGACACTGAAAGCTTTTCTCCATGGAAAAGATATTTTTGCTCTCTCCCAGCCAGCTTCAGCAAGAGTTTGATTTACCAACATCCAAAGATGACCTCCCAGATGGCTCTGTGTAATAAACTACCTGTTGTGTCTGATTACAAGTAGTGGTATCTACTGGTGTTTGGGTAGTCGAGATTGGTCATGGTGTCGAGACTTTTTGAAAGCCTTGGTCTCTTCTCTGTCTCAATCACATTTTGAAATGGTCTTGTCTCAGTCGCAAACAACAAGGGCTCACTCAAGTCCTCAACTGCAGAGTTATCACTAAACTGCCTATACATTGGCTGATGTACTTGTTAACATACTGTAATTTGAAGTAAACCTTCCGGTTACAAATGCTGCCAATAATTTGACTCATTTCTAATTTGAAATCTTTGTTACTGTTACCACCCTGTAACCCCACCCCCCTTCAAAGGCAATCCAAGAAAGTGAATGCAGGAGACAGGAGAAGACGATGTCAGACAAAATTTCTGCAACATTTGACTTCCTAAACTATGTAGAGTTCATCTGCAAAACAGCATCCAAAATAAAACACACAGCAGTGTGTAAATTATACAATGCAATGCTCAAATGGCTGAGACAATGTCAAATTTTTATCAGTGCTTAGCATGGGAGTAAGTGTAAGTAATGCTGTCAAAACTGCTAGCTTAGTTATGTTGTTGCTTTTGATAAACAAAGACAAGACATGCAATATAAAACTATAGCTAATATAGAATTACCTTACCTCAACATTAGTTAATGTCAGTTATGACATAAATGCTACACCGTGGTACTGCTCACTCACTTATGAGTTGTGATGAGTTAAGAGATGTGACAGTATGTGTTCTTGACTCGCTCTGGTTTCTTTAGATCATTACAACATTCAGCTGGCTTTGCAACAGTATCATATATACTTATATTTAAATTATTTACCCTTGATGTTGCCTTTCAGAGTCTGCGTGTCTCAGATGTGACAGATGTGTCTATTCAGAAGGTTCATGTTTTGGCATAAAGCGGATTAGATCGCTCCCAGTAACAGAATTTAATTCCAGTAGCATATTCAGGTTTCATGGTCAGTACCACTGGATGCCCCTAGTTTCATGTGATAACAGTATCTCTGTTCTACCTTTAAAATTGAGCTTACGATAGCCTGTGAAGATTGGTTGGTTGAGAGCACAAATGCCCCTCCAGAGAGGTAACTGACTTCTGACTTAAGCTATTTTAAGTAGTTATCCTAATATTTTGGGATGCCATTTAAAGAACAGTAGTTTAGTTATGCTTGCATGTGAGCGCACACATATTAGCTAGCTCTGTCCTGAGCTAACTAATGACATGGTTTTCAGTGTATTTGTTCTCTGTCTTCATTTGATTTCCTTTTCTATTTTAAGCTAAGCTAAGCTGGAACACATTCATCTCACAATTAAGTTGTTCTTTATACTGCTGGAGTTTTGACTTCCTCTGGAATAGCACTCCTGTCAGCTACAAACCCTGATATATTGTTATTCTCCCAAAAAACTCTCGAGGGAAGAAGGGCATTGGTTGGTGATGCAGTTGTGTTCAGTCCTCTATGAAGGTTTTTCAATGAATTTTTTTTTTTTTTTGGTACCAGACAACCATTTTTGTGCTCTAAGTGTGGCTGATTTTATTCTTCAGAAATTAGCTCTTGCTAAAATAAACATTTGTATGTGAGATGCAATGCATGGTGGAGGACAACAAAGTCTTATTAATACTAACAAGTGAATAATGATTCACAAGGGAATACTGACTCCCTGCTTGCTAACACTGTCATTCCAGTAACCATGGTAAAAGATGCTCACTCCTTGGCTTTTTTCTCTTTGTTTATGACAGAAGTTATAGAAGACTTTCTTAAGAGTTGAAATGGAGGTAAATCAGGCCCAGTTATGTGGGCCAGCTTGACTCTTTTTTTGGTGTCTGTCTTTAATTTCCACTCCTCCACTTCATTATTTCTTTTGGAAAGCTCAAAACTGTCATATACTTGAGAGTAATAAAAGTGAATTATTTTAATTATACTTTCTGCAAGTTTGAGTCTAACTAACTTGGTGACAAAGCACCACAGTCTGGATACAATCTGATTTAGTTCATAAGCCTATAGTCGAGGTGCATCAGTCATTGTTAAAGTGACTGCTTCCAGGCGTGGGAGTAATAGAGAAATATGATCATCTGCACCTTTTTACACAAGCTGAATATGTTCTTTAATTGTATTTTCTGAGCCGTGGCCCAGTGCTGCTTACCTCAGATCTGTGCACTGTACGTGAAAAAGTTCTGTAATGATTGCTTTTGCTAATGGGAATAGCACTGTGATTGCTCTGCCTGATTCAAGTTGTAGAGGAAACAAGCTTGTTTTCTAAATGGCAGCTATTGAGCTGACTATTGATCAGTGTCACCTCTCTGGGATGAGCACAGCATAAAATTCACATTCAACAGGAAGTATGCTTTACATACTAAATAGAGCCAGCTGTTTGCAGGAGAGCAGCAACAGCTCAAGTGTCAACCTCAAACTGCTTAATGATAATGTCTTAGGTTTAGGATTCAGCTATGCAATGGTCTAGCATGAAAGAACAGTCTGTAATAGAATTAGATGCCAACAGTTTTCCCTCATTTGTTGAGAACAATCAGAATCAAATTTATTGTTCCTTGCAAAGCAATGGAAATTTGTCTTTGAAATGGCTCACACAGGTACACAGAATAAAAATGTGCATAGCAGAAAAATACATAGCATTGAAATAAAAAGAGAAAAACAAGTATAACAGTTTGGTCATGAACTGCCACTATATGTTAATTGCTTCATAGCTTGGTTATGAAAAACTCAATGTCTCCAAAAATCATGATTTGGTTCCTCCACTGACCTTGTTGTCAGCAGTTTCATTTAGGAACTATTTTCTTTCTACTGTAGAATCTACCACAACTACTTTCTTTAAAGCGAAAATAGTTCCTACATGAAACTGCTTGAAACAAGTCCCGGTCTCTGATATCTCCAAAACTCAACTCACACCAAAACAATCTAGATGTATAAATATCACAGACCTCTACTTCTGTGTGTTCTCAGCACACTTTTTGCTGGCTTGTGACTTGTGCGCCCCTTCTCACTCAGTTACCAAATGCGTCATTGCTACCACGCCATTTCACTAAACCCACCTGATCCTTCTGTCTTTTCAAGGCTCATTCCTTTCAGGCGTTCACCGTCCATCACTCCCAAGCCACCTACCTCCTAATCAGCCAAAATGTGGCAAGCAGCACGCAGTCGCATTCCTCAGAGCACAGATAGGATGGGAGGGCCCATTCTTTATCAAGACTGCAAAATAGTCTGCAATAATTTCCGTGACTTGAGTTACAACAATTTGCAACAATCTGCACACCTGTTCCTTCTATGGCAGCATCCAAAAGGCCCCAGAACCCCACAAGAATATTTTTTGACTACGCAGACACGTCAAAATGCCCATAAACATTCCTTGAGTTTCACTTTCCTTTCAGGCTTCAAGGTCATCCCCAAATCATTATTCACCTGCCAAAGTCTCCAGTTCACTCAATGGATAGGCATCTAGCTAAAGAGGTTGACAACGGATTTATGATCGCTCCATTCACCTGATCCCCTTTCCCAATCTACTGGATCAGCCCCATCAGCATCGCCACAAGTACTCAGGCAAGAAGATCTTTTTTCTCCCCACAACACCACTACACCAAGCATCAGCTTCATTCCCAGTCTGGACTTTTCCATGTACTTCACAATTACACATTACATACACCATCAACCTCAATGATAGTTGATGTTGTGTGCCAACCACACATCAATCTGTCTTGCCCCGCCCATGGATGGAATAGTGTTCACTAATGAAGCTCGGCGTAAGTTCAAACAGGAAGGCCTTCCTTCACAACTTTCCTTTACTCCATCTCTCTCCTCCTATTCCCTCTAGTCAGCTGTTTGTGGGCGTTCACCTTCGTATTTACTATCCAATCAGATATTGCCACTTACTCGGTAGCCAGTCAATTTGCTGCTGCCAAAACTTTAAATCACCTCTGTCTTTGCTGCATCAGTTGTCATTCAGTAAGTTGCGCAACCCTCCTCCACCCCTCCCCCCTCCAGTCATTGGACCCAGGTAGCCAGAAGATGTTCACCTCGATCCTCCCCGACGCCCTCTCTCCTCCAGTCTTCAGGTCCAGGCAGCAGGAGTCCGGACCCACAAGATGTTCACCTCGATCCTCCCCGACGCCCTCTCTCCTCCAGTCTTTAGGTCCAGGCAGCAGGAGTCCGGAGCCACAAGATGTTCACCTCGATCCTCCCCGATGCCTCTCTCCTCCAGTCTTCAGGTCCAGGCAGCAGGAGTCCGGAGCCACTTCACCTTACCAGTCTCTGCTTTGCACCTCATCACCACCACCACCAGTGTCTAGACCCCAGGGGGTTCTCTTCACTACAGCTTCATTACCCCCATTTATATATGTGCTTATTGTTTCACCTCAATGGGGTCTAACCACCAAAGACTCATGTTTCATATCTCATGCACTATTACTGTCTGTATCTGTTGTAAATATTCTAACTGCGCCTTATTTTACTTACTTACTTTTACTATTTATATTACATTATATTATATTTTATGACCAGGACATTGTAGCTGCTACAAGAGATATTGCCAATCGGAATTTCATTGTACCCCTTGCAATGACAATAAAGCTTCTTAATCACAGCACTAGGCCACTGTGCACCATGCCTGGGAAGCTGGAGACTGTGCTGAAGACTATATTTCAGCACACTGTGTTGCACCGATTCCAGCTTACAAGCAACGGGCTGGGAAAAGAGAGACATGGACCTAATGGACTTAATGGATTAAAAGAAGTAGTTTCAATGATGAGTGAGTTGATTATGAAGTCTTTCCTCTGGGAGTAAAATGTTCCAAGTTGGGACATTCAATGTGATAACATAGAGATAAATAGTCACTTTAGTCTCCTGTTTGATAGTGAAGTGTGATGACACTGATCTCCATTGATGCACTCTCCTCTTCAGTGCCCTTGCTGATGAACTAATCCAGTTTAGGTCTTTTGTTAGCACCAAACAAGATAAGACTCCTTCAAACTATATAGCTCTCCAAACAACCTTACCCATTGTTTTTTGTTGCATTCAGCCTTTTTCTCACACTGACTGAGGACATTGTCACAAATGAAATGGATAAAAAATGAACTCAGAACAACAATGAGTCAGAAAAGGCTTTCAGAGGTCTCTCTGAGGACTTGATTGCAGAGTTTGCAAAGAAAAAGTCAAGAAGAGCCTCTAAATTGATTCTGCTGTATGTGCATTAAGCAGTAACATCTGTTTCATGTGTTACTGCATAGTTTGTCAATGAGTTTATTTGATGTGCTGTTTGCTTAACACATATATTGCATTTCTGTGGTATGATGTTGTTACTGGAGCTTGTTTGTCAAGTGCATTATATGTTGATTTTTACAGTTCTGTGTGAAGTTATGTAGTTGACTTAGTGAGATTTATCTTGAAAGCTGCATTCAGCTGTGCTGTGTGATTACCTTAGGGTGGCACAGTTGTAAGCCAATTCCCTGTCAGTGATTGGTTGTGGTAGTAATAACTGGTGTGCTGTCTGCTTGGGTGGTTTGTCATCAACACAAATATTGGCACAGTTTAGAGTCGTACACAGCCTTGGGATGAATTAATCCATTGTTTACTTGCCCTGTGATTTATGAGTGAAATGGCAGTATTTGATCTATTGAACTGCACTGGATTATTCAGCCTTTGATGAGTACATGTGTGATTATGGTCTGGTGGATTTGACACACCAAAACAATTTAATAGTAATAATAGTGGGGTTTAATGGATTGGGAGAGGCGCAACAGCATCCAAGCTTGTTTACATGTAAAAATAAAAAACAAAAAAATTACACTTTCACCATTACCCCCAGGTATGGTCCATTTCACTCAAACTCACAATATGTTACACACAACAAGCACTGACGTATTGCATACTGATGTGTATATAGTGTATGCTGGAGTATTATATTTAGTATAGTATGGTATTATTTGCAAACACAGACTCACATGAATGAGCTCAATTTGTAGTTCAAACTTTGAACCTGGGTGGCACTGTGGTTAGCACTGCTGCCTCACAGCAAAAAGGACCTGAGTTTGAATCCTCCAGCCAGCTCGGGGGCTGAGGAGTTTGCGGCTGGGGCAGGGCCTTTCAGTGCAGAGTTTGGATGTTCTCCTCATGTCTGCGTGGGTTCTTTCCAGGTACTACAGCTTCTTCCCACAGTCCAAAGACATGCATTTAATAGGTTAATTGGTGACTCTAAATTGTCCATAAGTGTGTGAATGTGAGAGTGAGTGGTTGTCAGCCCTGTGATGAACTGGCGACTTGTCCAGGGTGTACCCCACGTCTCGCCCATTGTTACCTGGGATAGACTCCAGCTCCCCATGACCCTTCAAGGATAAGCAGTTATGGGCAATGAATGAATGAATGAACTCTGAATCTGTAGACCTCTATGCTGCTTAAGTGGACTAATGTACTTTGATAAAGCTACTACAGAGAACAACGGTCATTTCCATGGTAGCATATGTGACATCTATTCACCAGAAGATGAACATGGAAATGAGCATTGGACCTATGAATGGAGCAAATAAATGCAGATTTTTTGCTGGTTTTCAAATCATACCAGACTATAATACTGTGACTGTAGATGTGCTTCAAGTATCCAGTTTGAATGAAGGTGAGAAAACTTTCATGTAAACAGTGAAATTGGCAGATCTATGTGCAAGCGAGCTGGGAGTCTGTTGCAGCTATGTAAGGCTTTGTTTGTTGGCATGGTTAGTTTACCTCATGAAAGTTTTAAGGTGATTAGCAAAGATCTGTTATGTCACTGAAGCTAATGACCAGTTTTCCTCTTCAATATCTTGGCACATGGTCCAGATGAGGAAAATGTTGAACCCAAGAAGAGAAATCCATGTCTTTCATTCATTCATTGTCTGAAACCGCTTATCCTTGAAGCGTTGTGGGGGGCTGGAGTCTATCCCAGCTGACATTGGGGGAGAAGCGAGGTACACCCTGGACAAGTCGCCAGTTCATCGCGGGGCTGACACTTAGACATGCCAACCATACACGCTCACATTCACACCTATGGAATTAACCTATAATGCTGCATGTCTTTGGACTGTGGGAGGAGTACCCAGAGAGAACCCACACGGACATGAGGAGAACATGCAAACTCTGCACACAAAGGCCCTGCCTCAGCCAAGAACTCCCCAGCACCCAAGCTGGTTGGGGGATTCAAACTCGGGATCTTCTTGCTGCGAGGCAGCAGTGCTAAACACTACACCACTGGATCACAACACAACTGCCATGAATGCATCAACTGCAGAACTCAAGTTTAAAGATCAGCATACAAGAAAGCACAAGCTTGATGGTAATGCTGATGACATTTGTAGCAGTACAGTTCAGGCCCTTAAGAAATCAGAGAAACTTTTATTGACCTTTAAGTACTAAAGCATAGTTAACTATTAGCCAGTGCATAATAAAGTGTAAAGGATATGGCATTGTTCTCACATTAGACCTGGTAGCTGCTCATAGTGATATTTATCAAGCTTGCTACTTTCTTCTAGACAAATGCCACAGTTGTTGCATGTACAGCTGACCTGCTGTGACTAAAAGACTCCAAGGTTACATTGATTTGAACTGTTTAACGGGAAGTGTACCAACTGAGCACTGCCTTTAGTTTTCCTATGATTAGTAGTATTGGTAAGTTATTAAATTATTAGGATATATTTGGAAATGACTTAACTTTGAGTGATTATTTATCTGTTCAGTGGACACCCCACTGATGTCTTCTGGCTTTATGCCCATTCTGCGTCCAGTTTGTATATCAATCGAGATACACATTTAGCTTTTAGTCATGCTATAAGCTTAGCTCTGGTGATGTCAGCCAGTCAGTCAGGTGGAGCACCACGTTGGTCCAGACCAGGGGGGAGCAATTATTTTTGATGGGGGGCCACATGAGATGTTGATCAGACTGCTGTAGGCCAGACACAAGTGATATAAGGTCCTAATAATGGCCAAATATCTAATAATGGAATGGTCAGTAGTGTTCTAAATAGGGCACTTCTACTGTTGGTCACCCTCTCTGAATATCCATGTGATGAATTGTGGGCTAATATTTTTTACAGTGTACCATGCATGCTGCATAAAGGTTACAATGATAGTAGCAGCAAAAGTAGAAGAAGGACAATATAAACAACTTCCTTAATATAGAAGATACAGTTCATTATAATTACCAATGAACACAGCACCAACCCCTTTCAAAATAAAGGTCTGACAACGGTTCTATGGTAAGCAAAATGTTATTGAATTGATTTTTAATTTTTGGTATTTTCATGATGGCCTTGTGGGCCACATGAAACGTTTCAGTGGGCTGCTCTTTGCCCAGGTCTGGGCCAGACTAGAATATCCCAACAACAATTGGATGGATGGATTGCCATGGAATTTGGTGCAGACATTGACATCAGCTTTTGAATGAACTGTACCAAAGTGATCCCCTGAACTTTTCTCTCATGCCATCATCAGGTCATCATCAGGTCAAAGTTTCAGTTTGTCCACTTTTTTGGTTGATTTCTAAATGCTCCAATCAGCCTCATCAGTACTTTATGTTGAGTACTAATCTGCAAATGTTAGCATGCTAACACTAACCTCAGGCAGTGAACAGGGTAAACATTACACCATGTTAGCAAACTCACTTTAGCATGCAGCTTGCAGCAGTTCTTGATTTTATTTGACCAGATACAGTATAGATACAGTTCTTGCTTTGCTTTTCATCCCTGCTGGAGACTCATCCAGTGTAGGAGATGAACAGTGAGAGAAGAAAAAAAGTGTCAGATCTGCAAAAACAGGAAAAAAAAGTCTAACACCTGAGGTTAATGTGTATGTCTGTGTGTGTGTGTGTGTGTGTGTGTGTGTGTGTGTGTGTGTGTGTGTGTGTGTGTGTGTGTGCATGCGCACCTACTCTCCCAGCTCCCCACAGTGCTCTGCCTGCCAATCAAACATGTCCTTCCACCTCCACATTAATTATACCTGACTGAGGCTGACTCCCCTGCCGGCCCAGCCAGGATTTAATTGAGAGTCGACTTTCCCTTCTGACTTCAGTTAAGATATACATCTGAGTTCCCCCCAGGCAAAGAGAGACCATATCAAAGACAGTGTAATTCACTTCAGAAAATGATGTTTTTTTCCTTTACTCTCACATTTCAAATGTGATGAATTTGTGATGGAGTACCTCCATCCTGCTGAATGTCCCTTCCAGCTGTGAAGCCCCACTCTGCACTCCTGAGCATTCCCGCCTTCACATGGTGCCTTAATAGCCTGTAACTCGGAGCACTCGCTCATTTATGTATCATTCAGCCAGTATTACATTTATTTGGGGCTGTGTAACATCATTCACATCCATTTTCTATGCCTTTATTGTTCTGTGCCCTAGAGTTGGAATACTGGAGTGAATATAATGTCTTCCACAAGAGAGAGCGTGTCCTCCAAATGGATTTTAATGTCGACTGCTTCATGCTGCCTGATGTGATCTGTGGCAAACAAAGTGGAGGAGGGCAAGCTTCTGTACATCAGATCTTTGGTTCCAATAATGTTACCTTAACATTCCCATTAGTTGCAATAAGAATGTTACTTTCAAATGCTCTCATGATGTTGTTTGAACAAGTCACACTAAATCCCTGAAGGTGCTGGTGTGAAGAACTGGCTGTATGCCGAGTGTGCAAAGTGGTTAATGTTAAAGGCATAGTTCACCCAAAAATGAAAATTCAATCAGCATGAGGGTGAGTAGATAATAACTGAAGATCAGGTTTAGTTTTTCAGTCCACAAAACACTGCTGGAGTTTCACAGGAAAATAGTGTTGCTGAATCTCCCAAACAATGGAAGTGAATGGTGACCCAACATGTCAACTTGACTTGAAAGACATCATTTACACCATGTTTTTAGCCGGAATTTTCACTGTAGATCCTCAGTTTGGAGCCATGTTCACGTGCACTTGCACACCATCTGAACTCTGTCTGTGGTGTGACAGCGTGCGAATGGCATGTCAGGGCTTTAGGAGACTTGGATTATACCAGACCGGCAGTATAGATGCATTTTATGGATTCTTTTAGTTGTTTTTTCTGTTTGAAAACTGGTCACAGTCCCCTTCCATTGTTTGGGAGATTCTGCAACACTGTTTTCCTGTCAAACTCCAGCAGTGTCTTTTGGACTAACAAAATAACCCATCCATCCATTTTCTGTAACTGCTCATTCCCAAAGGGTCGTGGGGAGCTGGAGTCTATCCCAGCTAACATTGGGCGAGAGGCGGGGTTCACCCTTAACAAGTTGCCAGTTCATCGCAGGGCTGACACATAGAGACAGACAACCACTCACACTCACATTCACACCTATGTGCAATTTAGAGTCACCAATTAACTTAACATGCATGTCTTTGGACTATGGGAGGAAGCTGGAGAACACGGAGAGAACCCACGCAGACACGGGGAGAACATGCAAACCCTGCACAGAAAGGCCCTGCCTGCCTATCCCTGGGGGATTTGAACTCAGGACCTTCTTGCTATGAGGCAGCGGTGCTAACCACTGCACCACCATGCCAACCCCTAACAAAAGAACCCCAAACTATGAACTTTCCCTTTAAATATAGGCATATTGCTAAACTCCACTTTGTTTCAGTTCGCACAAGGAGGTATAGTAATTAATGAAATTGCCACACTAAGTTTGTTATTCAAATGACAAGAAAAACTTTATGGGTTGCTAACATATCCTGTTAATTTTGTTCAACTTACCTGGATTTGTTGGTTATTGAGGCTGTTTATCCTTTTTAACCATATGAGGAGCAGGTCATAATGTTAGTGTCAATAAGTTAATTAACTCAAAGGAAAATGTCTTTAGAACAAGGTGCCTTTGCAGCCTGAAAGAAATGTGACAACTACTGTAAACATACTGTACATGAGACATGTGAGACAGCTGTCTAGGTCTGGGACAGTGAAGAAATGGGACCAATAAATTCAATCAATAAATTACTTCTCAGTAACAGTGAGAGATTATCAGATTATCTATCCTCTGTATAGGAACACACTGATCCAGAGATCTAGAGAGGAGTGAAAGAGGAACTCAAACTATTTACATGTTTACAGGCTGTAGGAACAACTCCATCTCCTACAGTGTCCTCCTCCATCATGTCTAGAAAGGAACACTTAGTGAGATCATGGTTCATGCCAGAATAATCACTCTTGTAAGATTTTTGTGGATCTGGGGTTCCCTTCTAGACATGACCATCGTCCTGCCTGCCAGCAGCCCAAGTGAGGGAGAGGGAACTACACCCTTTGCAGTTGCTAAATTTGTGGCTACTCACTTTCTAGAAGTAAAGTTGCTAAAACGTTTGGAAAAATTGCTAAATCTGTCAGCAACACTAGTTGTGCTATGTGGACAGGCGCTGCTTTCTGCCCACTAGTTGCTCGCACATCTCTGTGATGACAGTGCACTGAAAACTGTCTATGAAAGCTGAACAATGTCATTTTAACTTCATACATATGGAGGCAAATTGATCATCTATGGTTATATTTATTGAGTCATATATTAATATATTATGTATTGACCTGTGCACACAGTGACGACAAACCATGATTCTACCAACAGGACATTATTATTTCCCTAAATATACAGTAGAAGTCAGTGCCTTTTTACTGGCCATTCTGTTGGACTCTATGAAGCCTCCATTGTTTAAATGTGACACATAGCTAGTGCTAGTAGCACTGTGCTATTAAGCTATTAACCAAGTTGAAAATATTCAGCTTGAGCAAATATGTGGGGCTTTGCAGAGTGTGTGAGGATGACCGAGTGGAACGGAGGGATAGAGCCACTGCACACAGCACTTTTATTTAGCAGTCAAGCTTAAAAAAGAGTAGATTCTATAACTTGCATTGCTCATCGAAAATGTTGTAGTCTGCTGCACAGACAGGACATCTGTCTTAATCCACAGGGGTCAGATTTTGACAGATAAAAACGATTTACTGGCACCTGTAGACCTTTCTCTACATTTCTTGTGCTTTTGTGATTTTTAAGTGGAGGTTCGCTTGTGTGTGGTTGGCCTAATTGAAATGTCTCTGTATATTGTCAGAACATTACAGGAATGTTTTGGGATTCTGGGGAACATGCTGTTGTCGTAGGTTATGGCAACAAGCGTGCCACATCTCATTCCCCACACTTCTTTAGCTTGAGCCTCACTGTAATCAATATGAATTACCACCTTAATTTCCCATGTAGCCTTCTGTTATCCTCCACTGCACACCATATTATTCCATACCTAGTGACTTTTCTAAATTGTGAGTAACACCTGCATGTAGTGAGCGCAGTGGAAATCGATGTGTATCCCACAGAGTGGAGAGCGTTGTTATTTTAACGTCTGCTCTGAGAACTGCTGTACATGAAACATGTTCATTAAAGAGTGTGCCAACACGGAGAGCTCCTTCACACTCACCAGATCCTTAAACAGTGACCTTTAGGGAGCACGAGCACTACAAAAAGAATGAGTTTATTTCTGCTAATGTTTAATGAGAACAAAGTAAATGTCGTAGCTTGATTAATGAAGTTCTTATACCCACAGAGGTGGAAGATGATAAAAAACCCTTCATTTAGGGGTCTTTTCCACTCTTTGCAAAAGCTCATTTCTCAGGGAGAGCCTGCTATAATCACCTTTACTGTAGTCTGTAACAGTGGAGCTGGAGAGACAATCCCTATCAGGACAATAGCTTCATTTGAAAGACATAAAATGACATGTTATGTCATTTTCAAGAACTCTTGTGGTCATATGAAAATACCTTAGATCATGTTGGATGGTTTGGTGTATGAAGTGTTGAACCAGTGCTTTTACTTATAGTCAGTGATAATTTCTTGACCACACCCTTAATCTCTCACAAACTTTAACCATAAATATACACATTATTTTTGCCGCATTTCTAAATGTGCATGCATGTGCAGCAGATTTTATTTTAAAAAGTCAGATTTAAAGATAAAAAGTCAAAAAACATGAGATAAAAATTATTACTTTATCTCATAATTTTGGGGCTTGATTCAGTGATTCATTGACACCTTTATTACTGGGCAAAATCATTCAGCATATCTTCCTGGAACCTGGCCTCTGTGTTGCTGGCATGGTCTGCAGTTCATCATCGCTGGTTTAAATGTGTATCTTCTTTTTTTAAGATCGTTATTTGGCCATTTTGCATTTATTTGATAAGGACAGTTGAAGATATGACAGGAAAGTGGGTAGAGAGAGGGGATGACATGCAGCAGATAGGCTGCAGGAAGGAGTCAAACCAGCAGCCCCTGCAGAGGACTGATAGCCTCAGTATGTAGCAGCATAGAGGTGTTCCTCCCCTATGCAATTGGCCACTGCTTGTAATGAGGTGGGCCGATATAAAGGTGGCAGTCTTCCCACCAGGTTTTCCTCTTGCTCCCCCGTCATCACCGGCGCGTCTCTTCTGTGTCAGAGGTCGTTTGGCCCGTCAGGTATGGCTGCACACTGTTTCACCTCGCGGCTCGTGTTTTGTCGGTGTGCTTACGGCATTGTTGTGTTTTTGTAGGACAACTGCTTGCGTGCGACTCTGTGCCTCCTGTACGTGCTGCCACGTTTGTTTGGCTGCGGTAAGTGTCCTCTCTCTTTGCAGTATGGGTGATGCTATTAGATGGCTAATGTTAGTGTGGTCACAGGTAAATGCTGGCGGCTGCCTGGAGCCCTCTCTCCCTCCCCCCTCTCGAGCGTGTGTGTGTGTGTGTGTCCTTACCGCTAACAAGGTATGTATGCATAGCCTAGCATGCACCGCATCATTTTTGTAGTATATTTAACATCACATCACATTACTTTTCTTGATTAGGTGCTACCATAGCCAACTCGCCGGGGCCGCTGCTGCTTTGTCTCCGCTGCTGCTTGTCTCTGCTACTGTTGGCCTTGCCGCCGCCTTGCTCTCGCGGCTCGGCGTCACACCTCTATTAAATGGGATATTGCCTATTGCCTCTATTAAATAGACTGTTCCGCTGCTCCATCTCCACGTCTCGGGTGTGCCGGTCGCTTGGCCGCACGCCACAGCCCAGGCACGACACTTTTAACTGGGGCTTGATCCTCTTCTTCTTTTTATATGAACTGAATGAGTGTGTAAAAGTGTGGGTTATATTCTATTAATTTTTGGATTATTTGTATGAGTTTATTTGTATATATTGATTTTGTCTGCTAGTATAATTTCTTGGTTAATTAGGTTCAGTTGAGTTTTTCTGTAGGTAATTTGGTAACTGTTTGAGTTTTGTTTTCTTTGCTTTAGCCTTGTTCTTTTTGTTTACATTTGTTTAAATCCTTCTAACTGGGCAGTTATTGTTTGCAGTATTCTGTTACGTTTAACTTGTGACCTGCCCACTAATTATAATTTTTGTTAGATTTTGATTAATTGATTTCCTGTTTTGTTTTGTTGTAACCCCCCACTAATTTGTTTTATCCCCCTACCCCCCCCCTTTTCAGTTGGTGGAGGCCGGTGGCGGTGGTACTGGTGTCTTGGTGATTCAAGTTGATTCCCTTGTTTTTTTTCTTTTGGTGGATCCCTCTTCTGCACTAGTTCTCACCCATCCACTAGGCCTCAGCCCTGATTAAGGTTTTTCTCCCCATTCTCCCCTCCCAGTGTGAATGTCTGATTAGTGTTGTTTTTAAAAGAATGATCATTTAATAAAAACTGTTTCAAAACTTGGAACCACGTCTCATGCCCCCTGAGTAAACGAACCTGTGTGCCTTGCATAATAGCAGTAATTCTCTGGGTGAAATTCCCAGGGTGGCGTTGTCGAGCCCTTTCTTTTTTTGGTAACAAAATTAGCTCTAACTTCTTTCACCTCCTCCTCGCGCCACAAGTACATGCCACGCACGCTCTACCAGCTGAGCTACAGGTGGCACCGCACAATCAGATTTCCCAGTGACTGTAAGGTATGCATTCTTACAGTTTTCCAGTACTGCACCCTCATACCTTGTGTCATTGCTTGTGGCGTTTCTGCCTCTGCTTGCACCTGCATTTTGCAATGTAGCTAGCTCTCACTTTATTCTGCTAACTTCTGGCAGCTTCTGTTTGGTCTCCAGTTAAATGCGACTCTTTTTCTTGATAGTCATCAACCTCAGACTTTGCGGCTCTCACTCTCCTGCTGTCTGGGAAGCTGCACCTCTGTATGGTGTGCAGTATAAGCCTAAGTATAAGTATTACTTTAATTTTAGTATTTTTGTGTACTTTGCAGGCACAGGCCAGACTGCGCACCACAGTCTGTGGCCCTTTCTAAATTCCTGACTTTCACTCCCTGGTGCAACTGCTGTTTTGTCTCATTGTCTTTTTGTCTGTATATCTCTACTTTGCATTGCTTTGCTTTACTTTTTTCCTTCATTATTTCCCAAGAGTGAAGCTGCCCATTTATGACACCAGAAATTCTTCTGGGTCAATAATACAAGCAGTTTGTTATCTTTTTGCATGTATTTTCTTGAAGTTGATTGAATTTGCAGATCAATCCATATGGTCCTATTTACTGTTCAATTGCATTAAGTTTCTTTTCAGTTTGTTTATTTATTTGGAAGATTCTTTTCCTAGTTTGTCCATTTGATCAACTGTGTGTGTTTCCATGACAGTTGACCATTGCAGTGGCAAGTTTGAATTATCTGTTTGAATTTTAAACAAAATATTGCTAATAAATTTATAGCAGTTTTTTGGAATCACACTGAGTGATCTACACTGGTTCTCACTGAGTCCTTTGTTGTACTTGTTGTACCATATGCTGGACAATTTCTTTGATAAGGATGTCAAATCTCTGTCTTTTATTTTGGGCTAAAACAAATCTTGTTGCGATGGTCTGTCCCATGACATGTGTTTATTACAGATATCAGATGTGCTTCCTTTGGAAAAACTGACTTATGACCTCAATAACAGGTTCTGGCAACTCTAGGAACCCCTACACTTTTTCCTGTAGAAACACTGCCTACCCCTGGAAGGCAGTTACTGATTACTCCATCTGTTGATGTCAAAATCACATTTATTTTTAGTCTTAATATACCACAGCATCTGTTCTTTAGGAGTGGGACTTTTTTGTTTTATATGAATATCTTTTAAAATACTTTTTATTTTTAATTATTTATTTATTTCAAATTGATTTCTAATTTATTTTCTGTGTGTGTGTTGTTTATGTTGGGTGTTTTTTTTTTGTTTATATGCATATGTTTTATTCAAAAAATCCTATAAAAAGAAAAGAAAGAACAAATCTAACCAAACTGTTCATAGCAGGGCTCGTTCACAACACACAATGCTGACTGAAGGGAGGAGGACTGCTGTCAACTTGATGTTTAAAAAAGTTGCTCTCATCTAATCTCATTACAGCAATCAAGTTGAGTGGACCAATCACAGGGTACCACCTGCTCACTGCTACACAGAAACTCACACAGAGGAGAGCAGACCTGCAGCAAATGAAAATGAACAAATGTGATTCAGGGTCATAACAACAACCATCCTGTCTCTCAGTGCAGAATCAACACACTTCTTGCTTTGACACTGAACGTTCACAGACAAAGTAAATTGGTGCAGTATTGTCCAATATAGTAAATATTGAAAAAAACTCACTCAAAGACTGAGAGGCTCAGACAGGCGCAGCGTTATGGGTGGGCCTAACAGGCCTGGGCCCACCCACTTGTGCAACTGGCCCACCTTATATGACTGGGAGAACATATATTTTCTTATCTTTTATTTTTAATTATTAAAATCAGCATTTTAATACACCCTTAAGACAAAAAAGTTTACATTTGAAAAAAGACATTCATTCAACTATTATCACATGTGAGGTCTGGACCAATCACAACGGGCCATTATTTGTTGCCCCAGACATGTTATGCTTGCGTATGCACATCGCACTATGGTGGTTGTTCCACAGAAAAAGATGACAGGTATACTGAGGAAAGTGTATCTTTGTCTTATTTTATACCTGCCAATGCCTTTCCCATAGAAAGTAGAACTTCTATAAAATGTAGACAATACAGGAGGTAGAGCTGAATACTCCTGTCTGACTTGATTGTCTTCAGATGACCTTCACAGCAGAGACAGTTAAGTTTATGACTGAAAAGCGCAGTGCAAGGTGCTCTCTCCTGTTAAAGGTTGCTGTAGCTCACCCAGTACTCTCTGACTCTGTTTCTCCCTCTCCTTGCAATCAATTTAAAGAGTAATCCAGCCAGATCAAACGAAAATGCATTAAAAGGAATTAAAATGTCATATTTTTTAATGAATTGATGTATTGATCTACTTGATCCAGTGTGAAAATATAGATAAGGAGATATCCTGTGCCACTTGAAATAAATACAAACTGCTGTGGTGAAATAATAAACTATCTTGGCACTGAAACTGATTTTTAAAAAGATTTTTAAAGTGTCATAATCAACTAGAAATGCTTGTCGCCCTCCACAGCATGATACCAGTCATTTTTGTTAAAGTGAGATTACCAGTTGGAAACGGTGTTAACTTTTGTAATTAAAAGGCCCACCAAAAGTTACTGTGGCCCACCCGACATTGAAATCCTGGCGCCGTGCCTGCACTCAGATGTAGATTTGTCTGATATGCTGCCATGTGTTGGCTGTTGTGGGCTGTACAGCACTCTCTGTGTCAGCCTATTAGATCTCTTCTTCACAGCAGGATGGTGAAGCTGTTCACTGGAGCAATGGCACACCATGGAGCATGATAGATTTAGGTGTCATCTCCAGGCACTCTGTTTCAGAGCTGTTGCTTCTCGTCTGTATAGAAATATATGAGACAAGATTTTTTTTCTTTTATTGCAGGGATGGGTTTAAGGCTTTGCCATGACAACAGAGAGTGAGAGAGAAGTAAAAGGTAATGACACATGACTTTTTGCCTCTTTACTGATTTGTAATGATCCTCTGATATGAGCAGATCACAGAAGGACCTTTTATAAATCAAATACATTTGGGTAGATTCAACATTATTGTTTGTGAATTAGCAAATATGTTTTGAGTAATATCAATATGCTTTATTATTTTGAGCAAATGTTCATATTACACATATCTGTGTCTACCTATATAACACATTTTCAGCTGCATATACCAACAGTAACAGCACATGTGAACATTATGTTTAATTTCAGGCAACTAAAACCACCTGTTTATAGCTGGGACTAAGTGTTCTGTGAAGTGGTGCTCACCCCACATTTATGCATCTTAAAATTGGAGACATTTTCACTGAATTATCAAAAATTAAAGCAGCAAAGGCAGATTTTTGTCTTCCAGCTGCAGTATGAATAAAGTTCCAAAAACACTGCACCCTACACTGATCATAAGCAACTTTCATTAGACCCCCCACCCCCCCCCCCCAAAAAAAAATATTAGCACATAAATATAAATCAGATTTCATGGATTACATGTCTATGCCAGGGAAACCAGTTAATTCAAACACCACTACGACCTGACAACCACCTAAAACATGGATGCTCTGTGCAGCTTGTCCAGACATGTTTGAGCCACCAGAGCCAGAGGATGGTGACAGGATGGCATTTTTTTCTTCTGTGTCGGGTTTTTGGAACTGAAGTGAACTGCTGGGCTGATTTTAAATTTAGAGAGTCGCTTAAGTTATGTTCATAACTAGGACCTAAACTAGGTTAGGGGAGGGAGAGGCCATGTTATTCGTGTGTCAGTTTGCGAAGTTTATATTGTGTTGGGGGACCATGCACATCCCCCTGCACATCACCAAACAAAGTTTCAGGTCCACACAAAAAAATCCTTAACACAGTCGAACTCCACAATTGATACGTCACTGAGCCCCACCTTCCTTAGTTAATGTTGCTAAGCCTGCCAAACCTTCCATTCTTGCACTGTATTTATGCAGTGTACAGTGATAACTGTAGCAAATTTCACATTGAAGTTGAGTAAATGATGAAACATGAGGTCTGTGATTCCTTTGAGAAGTAAACAAAAGCAACTTCTCATTTCTAGCTGACAACGGTAGATTCTATCGATAAAATAATGACTCATAAGCAGATTTCATAAGTGTTGCTGGCTGATGTAAGCTAATGCTAACTCCTTGACTCAGCCAAAAAGTCTGTCTCCAGCTGACATTTTAATGTTTCCATCCAACACATTTTAGAACAACTACCCTGTGAAAGTGTTTATGTAAAGTTAGTAAGAGCTGCGTGCATAATATGACATTAATGCTAAAAGACTGAGGCTAAAGCTAGCTTTCATCTCAGCGAACATTGGTCGGATGGTGAGATACAGTAGGTATATCTACATGATGGATTACAAAAATACACTCATTAATGTGGGAAAAGGAGGTGCAGGGACTCAATTAGTGCAGCTGACCTTGAGATGGGTCATCCAGCCAGACCAGCCGGACTGTGATTGCCACAGAAAAAGAGATGGGATAAAAGATAAGCTATCCCGGCTTAGACCTGAGAGAGATGCATCATCATCTACCTACTTTGATTCTACATCAGCCCACATCCTCCTCCTCAAACCCCCACAGAACAAATACAGATGCAGTGGGATCTAACAAGTTTGTCTGAAGGTAAAGTTACTGCAGCTAGTAAGCTAGTGTTAGTTAGCCAGTCATGCTAATGTTTGCAGTTTATGTTGGAGCAGGTGAAGACAGAGTTTAATCCATTCACAACATGTGTGCTCTTGTGTTTCACATTTTCGAGAGACAACAAAAAAGATGCCACCATCCAGACTCATGAAATGCTGAGTATCGCTCTTCTCAGAGCCTCCTGCACACCTTCAACATGGAGAGAAATGGAGAGCTTGTCAACTCTTGTTACGGTTGCTAACCTATGATTGGATAGATACTGTTTGGGGCGGGGTTTAGTGAAGGGTTAATTCAGTACTACATAGTTCTCAGTCTTTTCACGTTTTCAGCAACTGTGTTCTATCATGTGGAATGTGTTTAGAAGATTTTCATAGCAAGAGTGAGTCTTACAGGGAACCTGTGTAGATGGTGTCATTATTCTTTCTAAAATCTTACCTCATAAAGATTAGACAACAAACTGATGTGAACACCACAGATGTGTAGTACTTCTATTTCTACCGCTTTCTGGAGCCTGCTTGGAGGACGCATCTCACACGTGTCTACAGAATCGGCATAGTGGCCACATGGAAAAATCTGTGCAGTCACAAGAAACTGGGGGTATGCAGATGTCCACAGAGACTTCATGTACATCCTCTGGATGATGAACATTCATGTCAAGTATTATATACCAGTTTTGGATTAGATGTTGTTTCAGTTTTGAGAACTAAATGCCTTCAGTGATTTAACACTGAATTTAGATAGAGTTGGGGTACCTGCAAAAAAGATTTTTAGAATGGTCCAAATCAAAGCAGCAGAAGGGAAGATATCTTCACTCAACCCTAACCCGAACATAAAGTCCAAAAACACCCTTCCCCATTAATAGCAACATCTTTCTGATATGACAGTCACAGTTTGGAGCTCAGACCTTGTAAAAATGCAGTATCCAAGCCTAATAAACTCTGAGCCTTGTGCATGATTGAGTGAATATGGCATAGACTCTGCAGTTTGCACTGAGGGCAGTGAGTAAAAGAGTGTGTACAAAAGCTGGTACCAGCTGCTGCCGAGTTGAGTCGGATCAAGTCAGCTACACAGGTTTGTTCTGCTGAATCATCTCAGCAGAGCGCACACAACTACAGGCAGCCCAGCACCCACACTGCCTAAAGACTGCCACTAAACTTTGTTTTTCATTTATTTAATAACAAAAACATGACATCAGTCACCAGGGGACAAACAAAGCCATAAACATAAACAAATAAACACAACACCTGACTCACACTAAAACAAACTAAAATACACAATACAAATAAACACAAACAAACAAACAAATCTTTCTGCAGTAGAATATATTGCAAATATTACTACTTTCTACGGGGAAAAAGGTCATTCCTACATGAAACTGCTCACAAAGAAGTCTGTGGATTATCTTGAGTAACTGGCTCATGATTTTTGGAAAGGGACACTGGTTTTGAATTTTTCTGATGTATTTGCCTTCTACTTCCATTATATTGGAGAGAAGGCAGATATCTCTACAGCTGATATCTCCAAAACTCAGCAAGTCATACCAAAAAAAGAAGATCCTGATGGATAAATAGCCAGGGCCAGGGGGGGAATGTGCATTTTTGCTTTTGGGGTGAACTGTCCCTATAAGTTCTTTTTAGATTTTTTAGTTTTCTTTTGGAATATACCCTTCCAGAATAAAGTGATGTTTAAAAAACATTAACATTCTAAAATTATTAATATTCATGGTATCCTCACTTGCAGCCTTAAAAATAAATATTTTCCCAACCAAAATAATCAGATTAATAATATAACTGCTTGTCTCTGAAACATCACATAATATCACAGAGAAAAAAGTGCAGCTTCATTACATTATGCATCTTTTAATGTGTAAATGTCTTCCCCTCTATGGTTGTCAAATCATATCTATCCTTCTGCACCTATTATTATAAGTATTTGGCCTTGGGATCAAAATATCTACAACAATAGCCCATCAGTCCAAATAATCACTCATTTCCGTGGTATTTTCTCATTTGTACCTTTTCATTTACCAGAATTTTACATCTTTCGTAATTTGGGTTCAGACCAGAATACTTTAAAAAAGTTACAAAAGAAGAAGATTTTGTATGAGAGAACATTTTGAATTGAGCAGATTGAATTTTCTGTTTCCATATTCCTAGTCTCCCGTAGCCAGATATCTCTCCGCAGTGCTCAGTGTTAGATAAAGGTCTGGCTTCAAGCATACATGTTTCCTGGGAACTTTGAAAACAGATAGCAGCTGCCACAATGCTGCTTGAAGGAAGCAGCCAAAGGCAGAACTTATACCAGCAGTGTATATCTGGTGAGTCAGACTAGTGTATTCCCAACCTCAAGTCGTTCTGTGTTCTTGTCAGACATCACTTTAATAACTAGTATTTCCATAGAAATTATGAATAAATATGGCAACAAAGGACTCCTTGTTTTATTCCTTGCACAGACTTATTGATAATACGATTTCACCAAAAAAGTCTAAACTTTTAAAAAATGAAATCTGAAAAAACAAAAACAACAACAACAAAAAAAGCTTTGTCTTTCTTCACATCTGCAATAAAAATTTACCTGCCATAAAAATTTTATTATCTTAACATCATAACATGTTATTGGTCTCCACATTTTAAGGTTCACTGAGTTCCTTGGTTCCTTCTTGAGTAATAATGAAATAAGGCTGATAGTCAGACTTGAAAGACCTTAAAGAGCCTGTTGGTTATAGGCAACATTGTTATTATAAGTAATGTCCAAAAGCCTTGAAAAGCTTCCCAGAACTTCTCCTCAGCCTCAAAAGAGAGAACATATACCTTAGAATAACCTGAAAGATGCTAAAATCATATAAAAATGTAAAATTGCATGTTCACAGTTCAAACATTTCAGTTTTTTTTAAATAGAGGTATTTTGATACACCTTGTCTTTTGTTGGTTCTTATACACAGACATATTTTCATGGGAAACATGACAGGACATACACTCTGCATTTATATGCTGTAATCACTTACCAACATCCTTTGGTTTCTGAGTCATTTTCTTTTCATATTTTTGTCATACACAGCTACATACAGGAAAAAACAAAGAAAAACACTGTTTGAATGCAAAATCATTCATATGGACTGCGGTACCTGAAGAAATGGATGATGGATGATTTATAAAAAGCACAAACTCGACTTAGAAACCACATGACGTGCTGAGTGGATGACCTTTAAGAAACCCCCAGGGACGAACTGATGCTCTGCCTGGTCAATCAATGCAAACAGTCTCTGGTATGTGTATCACATTGGTCTCTTAATATACAGTATTCATTTCCTGTGAAATCACCATCAGGTTTAGATTCTGATGTTTGATATCAATATCAATCATTTCAGTCCATGAACTACTTTTAATTGGATACAAATCCTGCTGCTCAAGTATCTAAAAAAAATGAAAAAAGTGAAATCACAGCCTTTGAGGGGAGGTGGTGTGTGTGTGTGTGTGTGTGTGTGTGTGTGTGTGTGTGTGTGTGTGTTAAAAACTGTTTAATTCCCCGCAGGGTCTGACCTCTGAGGTCTGGACTGTGTAAATGTTTAATTAAAACAAGAGAGGAGTAAAATAGAACGGGGGAACTTTACACCAGAGCATGTGATTTAAAATTGCTGTGATCTCATTCACAAAGAAAGGAAAAACTATATAAACTAATTAAAAACAACAGATTTTCCTGTGAGTCTGGCAGCGGGCTGTTTCTGTGGTACTGGCAATCACATTTTGATGATGGAGAAGTAATATACACCATGCAAGATAAGAAAGTTCTTACCCAAAAAATGCTCAGGCCTCCTTTACATTTTATAATTTAAAGGCCACACATGCTCATTCATTGTTCATGTTTTTTTGCACATCTATGTGAAAATGTTTACATGATTAAATATTTTTTTAAAAAACTTTTTTATCATTCAGTCCATTGCTGCAGCACCTCTATTCATCTTATAACGGTGTGATTCCCCTGCGCACATGTGCGGCAGTTTTAATCCATCACACGGCTGCAGCCCCCATCAGCAGCGATTCAGAAGCATTTCACAGAAGCAGAGCATTTTGGCCACCTGTTTATGTTAAGCTGCTTAGATTTTGTTTTGAATTTGCTCCTCTTTCCTTGCCTTGTGTGCTTCTACCATAAGTACATCACATTGTTATATATAGAGATTATTTTCTGTCCTTCTTCATGTTTTGGAGTGTGCACAGGGGCTTTTATTTTGAAAACTGACCAGATTGTCTCAACTTTTTCACTTTCCAACTTCCTGCCTGCTCAGTCTGTGCAGATTGACGTGGCATCAGTCAAAAATAGGCTCAGCATATATTTGAAGCAGAGCAGAGAGCCACTTCTGGGGCTCTGTGCCAAGGTGCCACAAATCTCAAGCATTGTATTGAATGGCAGCAGCTGATGTGCCTGGTGGAATTAAAATACTCAGTGTGTACTGCCAACCACTCCAAACATAGATGGCTATATTTCCAGTCTTACGCATCTGCTTCTTAAGCAATAATATATATACATCCTTCCAGTTATCTGGGGTTGGACCGTGGTGGCAGCAGGCTAATAGGGTGATATAGATGTCCCTCTCATTTGCAATGCTTTTGGGTTTGTCCTGATGGATCCTGAGGTGTTCCCAGGCCAGATGAGACATGTAATCCCTCCAGCAGGGTCTGGGTTTCCTCCAAGTGGGATGTGCCTGTAAAACCTACAACAGGAGGCATCCAGGAGTCATCCTAATCAGATGCCCAAACCGCCTCAGCTGGCTCCTTTTGACACCAATGACCAGTGGTTCTGCTCAATGCTCCCTCCAGATGTCCAAGCTCCTCACCCTATCTCCAAGGCTGAGCCCAGCCACCATATGAAGGAAACTCATTTCAGCTGCTTGTATCCACAATCTCATTCTTTCGGACACTACCTAAAGCTCATGACAAGGGTGAAGGTCAGAACATAGATCAATTGTAGCTTGAAAGCTTTGCCTTCTGACTCAGCTCCCGCCTCACCACAATCCGGTACAACGTCTGCATTACTGCTGACGTTGCACTAATCCACCAGGTGGGAAGTGAGTTACTGCCCCCAGAGATGGAGTTCAAGTATTGTTGGGTCTTGTTCATGAGTGATGCTAAAATGGAGTGTGATATACATCTTCCTCAACCTCTGGTCCTCTACCAGTTTAAGTTTGACGGCTCTGCACTGTATCATAGCTGTTCTTAGGATAGCACTCTTCTGGACAGAGCCCTCAGATGTTGTACCTGGAATCTGCTGGAACCACTCTGCCAGTCTGAGGGAGAAACTAATTCATTTATTACCACTGAGACCACTTTGGACTCCTTAACATGAATCACATCTGCTCCCTGTCAACCACCGCTAGATCTGGTTGGTTAGCCAGCAGCTAACCACAGATCCCACAGGATCTTAACTCTGCTGTTCCCAACAACTTTCAGTGGTGTGTCCCATTGGGACTTGGGACTCTTAATCATGACTTACAATAATGCAGTGCAGTGTGAAGGAGACGAGCATCTATGGTCTTTGCAAACAACAGACATGTTAATCTGTAGTGTTCAAACCACAGAACTGTACAGTAACATCAGGATTCTCCTCCCTCCCTCCTCTCTGTAGCTTGTCTCCCTCACACTTATGATCAAGTGGCATGAAGTAATTAAGTTTTTAAAAGTACACAAATTGGACTTTGAATAAAAAAAGTCACGCACCAGACATGAACCGTAACATTATGATTCATGATCATAAAATGTTTTTATATCAAGTCGACACATCTGTCCATATTCACACACTCTCTCTCTCTGCTGTGGGTCAGACTTATTTTTACTTTTACCTGATTTCAGGTGGAGTTGCAGCTCCATCAGCACTCTCTCATCTCCCTCCTCCTATACTTCTGTTTCTTTATGTTGAGTCAGTTGCCTAAACAGACAAGCCTTTACATTGTCAGCTGACAGGGAAGCTCGCTTCAGATTCAAACTAGTGGTCAGGCCGATTTTGTTAAATTGCACGTCAAAAAAATTTGTGGCATTAAAAGGAATTTGTGTTAGCGCATTATTAACACATTAACTTTGACGGCCCTAATGAAAATATGCAATTACTTTCCAGTAAAGTTGACAATCTTGAATGTTCAGTTTATGATAAACTGTATTCATTCAGCATCAAAGAATGGGCAAAAGCAGGAGGCTAACAAATACAAATGGCAAAGTAGAGCAGAGTATGAAGTGTGCGATCAGTCCTGTTACCACTGGCTGAGCATTAGGTTTCATGGTACATTTCTCGCTGTCAGGTTTGTCTCTGGCAGATGGAAATATTATTAAATCCCCTGCTCTGCAGCACTGATTGATCTGATCAACAAATAAGACATTACGCAGATACCATCCATCATTGCACGCCTGCACACACAGCAAAAACATCTCCATTTACCACTTCAAGAAAAGAACCTGCCATATCCTGGCTGAAAAGGTGTTAGAATTCAAGTGTACACACATGCATGGCTAGCTGCATGTCTTGGATTACTGGCACACATCCAACCTCCCGAAATGTATTTACTGAAGACAAAGCTCACAGAGACATGATATGTTTGTAGAGAAAAACACAAACAATTAAAGTTAAAAAGTTGTTCAGTTTTTTTTTTCTTGTCACCTTCAGCTGTTGTCTAATATTAGACAAATATTCCCAGGATGATGTCACAGCTTGTTTTTCTGTGATACAGTAAAGTAAAGGCTGTGTTAAAAGAGCAGTATGTAGCAAGTGCATGATGCAAAAATGATTAGAGCTGTCCAAAACATAAGACAGAGCCACAGACCATATATTAAATAGGTTGAAATCCTGCTTAATAGGAATTTTATGCATATTTGTGAGTAAGACTTTATTGAATTACTTTTCACTTTGTTGCCAACTTTTTAAATCCATAGTTGAGCAAAATAATGTTTTGGTCCTAATAACTATTTATACTATTTATCTATTCATAATTGTTTTTGAGAAATGGTCCAAAACCATGTTGTGACGATAAAGTGAAATAGAAAGAACATCAGATTTGGGTATGTCTTTTTTTTTTCCAGACAAAGTATTTAAATTATATTTAACATCCTAAAATTACACAGAAAGGTTGCCATAAAAACTACTTTTCTTGAAGCCAAAATGTTAAGTTAAAGAGCAGTATTTTACTTTAGGGTAAGGCAAAAAAAAATTGGGTTGGAAAACTGGAAACTATGAGTCCTCCACTATGAGTTGAACTGTCAGTTATCTGTCAGAGTAAAGATAAGTCCGTCATCCTGAAAACAAAAGCTCACTGCTCTCTGCACAGCACTGCATTCTGGAATTGGACTTAAGCAGCTGCCTGTCTCACTGCCTGCAAACTCCATTAACATATTGCTCAATTTAACATTTACAGACATCTACAGCTTCTACAAGATTATTAATCATTTTTATGACTCATAAACAGACACTTATTAATTCAGTAAACATTCAACATTAATTTGAATTCTAATTACATGCATCCAAAAACACTTATTCCATCCCAGAATAGCAATTTCAAAGAGGGGGACACCACAGCTGGAGTGTTGATGTCAGATGTCAGAGAAATTAGTATTTTGACTTAACATGTTTCCTTAATATCTGATGACATATTATGGTAATTTTATGGTTTAACAGTATGTATATCACATATTACATTTTCCATCTTTACTTTTCCATCAATGTTTCATTAACAATCTACAGTATTAAAACACATCACTGTATGGGCCCTGTCACTCAGTTTTTCACCACTACACCTGGTTTCTGCATCCAACCACCAGATACCCTCAGATTTTCCTACCCCCACATCCACCTGCTCACTTGCTCATTATCCAACCACCCTGCAGAACAGTTTTACAGCCACTGACAGTCAGTTGCCACATCGTCAATGTTGCTTCATGCCTTTGCTTACCAGCCTCTTCTACCTGAACCTGGATCTGTGCTTGACTGCCAGCTGTCCTTTTACCTGCCCAGGACCTGTTCACCTGTGGATTCTCAGCTACGTAACTTTCTTTTGCCTGTAAGCTTGTTATGATGGTGATGGAGCATGCAGATGGACCTTGAGTGCGTGGCCAGGCAAGTCGCACCATATGTCAGTGCAAGTGTTGGAACAACCCCATGATGAGGAGGAAGGAAACCTGGATAAGAGCTAAGGATGAATGGAGAGCTGAGGGTCATATCCATAGCCAACACACTGGCAATACCTTAAGTTGGCTTGGGCAGTATTCATTTTTTTTAGTGGTGCAATGATTCACGCATGCACCCAATGCATCCGGCTGTAATGTGTAAGATACAAGTGCATCAGTTCAGACAGCCTGTAATGGTAAAAAGCTAAACGTGAATCAGAAAAAAATTGATGCAGCACTAGCGTATCAATACATTTCATAAGGATGTGCATATGTTTCATTTTTGTCATCAAGATAGTTCTGCTGTATCTTTCCTCCATTTTCTCTCTCCTTCTGCCTCTGCCTTCACCACTCTCGCTGGACACCTGCTGCTGCGATCACACAAAATAAGCACTCCCCCTCCCGCTCCTGTGTCCCCTCTTCTTTTCCTCAAAACACACACTGACGTTGCACCATGTTGCGCTGCCAAACTTTCATAAAGCACAAGTGTGGAATATGTTTGGGGTTCATAAGAAAGATGAGAAACACTGCTGCAAGTCATATATGCAGATCTTGTTGGACAGTAGAGTACAGAGCCACGAGTGGGATAGAGACGTCATGTCACTGTGAGAGCAGGTAACACGGAGCATCACTGTTCTACCAAATCCAGTTGCCTGCAGCTACCCTTTCTATGAATGCCATGACCTGGATGACTGAGAATCTTCACAGACATGTAGCATCACTGTTCTTCCACACCCCACTTCCTCTACATGGTCAAATTCAATCAGAACCACAGCACTCTTCATATGAAACAGAACTGCATCATTTTACCACAACAGTTAAAGTTAGTTCGTTCACAGATTATTGTTTAGGCTGTAGTATCTCATTTACAAATCACATTCCTCATAAAATGTTAACACTACTGTAATGTCTCCTTCCCTCTGTCTCTACTATTACTGTATTTAGTAAAACTATCAGGATTTCTTCTAGCAACTAATAGTACCCTACAAATATAGCCTTAATAGAATCAAAATGTAAAGATTGACACATCACATCATTTCATATTGCATCGTCTTATATTGTATCATGACAGGGCTGAATTATGTCACACTGAATTGTTAGCTAGATAAAAACTTCTAAGATGAATTGTATCATTGAAGAAGTATCGAGATATTAATACATCAAATCATCTCAGTCAGTGAGATGCACACCCTCAATTTTTTCATACCTTCATACTCTCTTGACATTTTACTGAGGTATTTAGTATTAGGCCTCATTTGTATACAATTTGTGTAAAACTGCTCAATTGCACTGCACTCCACTGTACTTAATACTCTCACAACATAGGCAGAGCTGATCATCATAACGTAATACCTTTATACGGCCCAAGCCTAACCTGAAGCCAGCTGAAAGCTGACATCAAGAGAAACTGGAGAGAGACTTAAATACCAATAGCATCAAAGATATGTGGTAGGTGATCCAGAACATCACAGGCTACAAAGACAGGAGTGCCTCACTCTGTAGCTTTGCATGACTCTCACACCTCCTGCCACCCTTTACATATTACATTAATATAGGTCCAGTCACCTGACTCTATCGTGCATATTGCAGATATCCTCTTAATTAATAGTGTGATATTGCACATTCCAGCTTAAACATGTCCAGCTCCTTCATTATTTAAATTCAATCAGGAGAGACTAAGAGTAAAAGGGAAATGGTTTATTGGCACATGCATGATATATGAAACATGAAGAGTCTTTGGCGGTTAGACCCCATTGAGGTGAAACAATATGTGTATATATATATATATATATAAATGGGGATGACACTGGTGGTGGTGGTGAAGAGGTGCAAAGCAGAGACTGGTGAGGTGAAGTGGCTCTGGAGTCCTGCTGCCTGGACCTGAAGACTGGAGGAGACAGGGGAGGAGGAGGATCAAGGTGAACATCTTGTGGCTCTAGACTCCTGCTGCCTGGACCTGAAGACTGGAGGAGAGGCGTCAGGGAGGATCGAGGTGAACATCTTCTGGCTACCTGGGTCCAATGACTGGAGGAGAGAGGGGTGGAGGAGGGTCACGCGACTGACTGAATGACAACTGATGGAGCAAAGACGGAGGCGATTTAAAGTTTTGGCAGCAGAAAATTGACTGGCTATCGCGACCGTGGCAAAATCTGATTGGATAGTAAAGACGAAGGTGAACGCCCACAAACAGCTGATTAGAGGGAATAGGAGGAGAGAGCTGGAGTAAAGGAAAGTTGTGAATGAAGGCAGTGTAATAGAAGGTCTTCCTGATTGAACTTACGCTGAGCTTCATTAGTATATTTTACATGTTCATATTATTCAGATTTTTTCTTGTTTGTTGTTATCCACAAACATACCACAGCAAATTCCTTGTATGTCCTTTTTCAATGTGTTTAATTGTATAGAAGTTTAGAAGAGTGAAGAATCTCGCAGCAGTTAAAGGGCTTGGATTTGTTTCTTCATACCTATAATGAAAACATACCATCTACTCTTTCCCTCTGCTGTATGAGAATGCTAGATGAGTGTACACTTCTATTTGATTGTAGACAACACATAATGGACATAAAAAGCTATTTCAAGAAGTGCTGAGCTTATCAAGGCTACCAGTAGACATTCCATAAAGAAAACCTATTAGATGAGACACAGAGCCTGGCATGATAAGACACTCAGGGACAGATCTGGGTCAGGGCGTCACCCACGAGCTGTGGAAAAAAATCATCAAATCACCCAAGGTACTTCCTTGAATCTTTGTAAGAATGTGTATGCAAGTGAGAGAGTGTGAGATTACATCACTTTCAATATGTAAGCATTACTGAAGCATATCATAATGTCCTTACTGACTATAATTAAATGCCTCATTCTAAAGTTATACCTAGATTTCCCCCTGGGAAAAAAAATATCATTCCTACTGACAAACACAAACATCTGGTCAAAGCATATGTTAGCATATGTTAAGCAAACAGGAGGAAATAGTAAATCTGTTGGGAACTATTTTCAGGAGTGGATTAATCCATTTCAGTGTTCTAGCGGTATTTCCAACATCTAGATGTTGTAGGTGGAACTGATTCAAAATAAACTACAGTGTGTGGTTGAAGGAATATGTCACCTTGTGCAACAATGACTCACTGATGTTTTTTTGTTTTTTTTTTCAGTAAGGAAACTATTCACATATAGTATACAAGATATGTTGGGCAATACTTGTTAGTAAAACATTTTTTTTGTATACTGGGGTTTTTAAGGGGATTTGTTGACAGAATTGTTACTACTACTTAATACCAGTTTCATCTCTGTGCATGTGGTAGTCTTAGCACAAAGACTAGAAGCAAGGCTAATGGCTCTGAGACTTTGTAAGCACAGTAGTGCTTTGACCAATCTACTGATGTTTTAATGAAGTAAAGTCCAAATTCACCATCTTATTTTAATTTGTTGAAGATTTGCTGCAATCCTACTTACAGGAAAAGTAAGTAGGATTTACCTTCTGGACCCTGAATATCTAAAAATTTCAGAGAATCCATCTAATAGTTGATGAAATATTACAACAAAATAAAAAATAAAAATAAATAAAAAAAAACAAAAATGTTGATCCCAAGGTAACTGTTTTGCCTTCATCCTTTGGGGAACATGGATGTCTGTACAAAATATTGTGGCAATTTATGGAAGGATCACTCCCAAATGCAGACAAAGAGGGCAGAGTGGTGCCGTCCAATCATTGCTTTACTAAAATAAGGCTCAAGGACAAAAGAATACAAAATAATCCAACAAGGAGCAAGTCCAAAGTTTCAGGCAGAAGGTCCAGCAGGTACAGCTGACAGGGCTGAACGCAAAGAAACAACAGAGGAACACTGACAATCCCTGCCAGGGAATGAATAGGAATGTGCTGGTGGAATAGACCCTTTTACAGCCAACGACATCAAAAAGCTATGCACACATTTCTGTAACGGATGTAGCGGTCTCCCACAGTCATCTGGGTAAATTATCAAGCTGCAAATGCAAATGCAAATGTCTGATTGTTGCATATACAGTTGTCAGAATCAATATTCCACTGGTCAAATCAAGTCAAGTACAGAATGATGAAAGGGGCATGACCATTTCAGAGCAATCAGTGGCGTACGAGGGTGCAAGCAATTGGCTGAGCTGAGGACACAGCCAAAACTGCTCATGTGTGCAGCGCCCATTGACAAGTTGTTGCGGTCCGCCATACATGTGTATGCACGCACATCTTTTTAATTGTTTAACCAAGTGTAAAAGGATCTATACTGCAAGTCCTGTGAGTGGAAACAAGTGAGAGAGTGGGCAGGGAAGATCAGGTAACTGCAGGGCAGAAGGGAGTGTCTGGCTGTGGGAGAGAGACAGGAGTAAAAAGTCAGGAGACATCTGGTTGGCAGGTCGAAAATAGCAAGGAACAGATCTGAAGAGTTGGGAATGTGGCTGGAGAGAGACACAGAGAAGCAGATTGTGAAATGATATCAGCATCCTTTGAGTCCCACTGTTGTATGATTGCCAGGAGTGTTGCAAGAGAGCATGATGAACTGCTCAACTTCATGACCAGAAATACAAGCTTTCTATTAGATTTCTATTGTCTTTTTTTTATTTTTAGATTTCTCTTTTCATCTGTAATTTAATTAAATTTTGATCAATGGCTGTTTTTGTTAAGTAAAATGAAACTGATAATCTTTACACTTACCACAAGGCCCTCTGAAGGCCTGTCTCTGGATGTGAGTCAGACCATGTTGTCTGCTTTTTTTACTCCACCTCTTGGCGAGCCATGCCGGTTCTCCTCTCTGCTGGTTTCTCTGGCACAGGAGACCAGAGCCTGGCTTCTTCCAACACCTAATTTGTTCTGGCATTGTAATGGAGACAGGTGAGCTCCACTAATGAGCCTGATTGCAATGTTTGCCACACTGAAAAATCACTGTGTGGGCAAAGTCATTACAACTCAAAAAAAGATCTGGAAAGATCATGATGACAGCTCTGTCCCTCTTAATTGTGCTTTTCCTGATTGTGTGCTCCTACGTCAGACTTGGAGACAGACATATCTGACAAAGATTCTACTTCAGCTCTGTTCCACATGCTGGAATATTTCTGGCGTGATTATAAAGAATGCAGTATGTAGAAGCAGCAGAAACCCACATCTAATGAGTAAAAAGCAGTGAAATCATTTGTCACTATTTGGGACGCACACTGTGGAAGCATCTCAGACGACTTTTTGATGAAGATTCTCGGAAGAGCCGTAATGATCCTCTCAAATTAATGCTGGGTAAATTTGTTTAATTAGAGGAGTGTGCTTTGCCCTAATTATGGGCTGAAATGCACCACTGACTCTCACAGTGTGTTGTTTTTTAAAGTTCATCAGGGACTGCCGGTGCAGGCCTTGTGTTTCAGGGCTCTCGGCTCTTCTCCAAATGCTGTGTATCCTGCAGTTCCAAATATTATTCACAGTTGACTTGGCTGCGTTCACAGTGAAATCCTTCCTATGTGAAGCCAAAAATTTCCTCCCTGTCTCTCTTTATCACCCTTTCTTGCTCCGTTTGCCTGTTGGTCTTTGCAGTTTGCCATTGGAAAGGCCATCTAATGTGATTTGAAACTGCATGAGAGTTGCCCTTTAAGCAGCCAATCTAATCTTTGTAATCATGGATTGTACTCAAAGCCCTTTTTCCCAGTGACTGGGTGGGGGGAGAACACGCTCCATCCTCATGAGGAGCTGTGACCCGTACAGCATTCAATGCACTGCTTTATTTCTCCACCTTTTAAGAGATATGTGCTGGGAGAGTAAAAGTGACAGATAATGTTTCCAGCCTGTTTCGGGATATGCATGCAACCGATATGGAATGACAGGTGCATTTCCCAAAAAGAGAGCACATAATGTTTTTCTATTTAGCACTTGACAGTTTGCCTTCATCATAACATGAGCTTAAGGGCTTCTGAAGCAGCATGATTATTGCTGGCCCCCAGTGCCTCTCTGCCCAGCAATTGAATTCCTTTATGGGGAGACGAAAGCTGTTAAAGGCCCTGCCTGAAAGGATGCAGACAAATCAGCATACTAAGTGAATTTTATATGTGCCATTTTTCTGACCTCCATCTTTGCATTGAGAGGGAAAAATGTCCCCCTCTTTCCCTCAAGTGTGACCTCACCTTACTCAGTTGGCCAGAAGTTTATGAATTTGTAAAAGACACCACGCATAATGTTTACTAAAGTGTTACAGTCTCTCCCCACATTCTGAAATATGTAAGTGCCCTGCAGGATGTCATTATCACTGCTGTCTGATGTAGTTTCACCTTAACCCCATTTCAGAGCTGTACACTCCATATGTTGATGGATTGAGGAGCTTTTGAAAACTTGTTCTATGCTGTGATAGATTCCTTTCAAGCTGCTTCAGTGTTTATGTGCATTTTACATTGTGTGGAACGTATTCAGGCAGAAATGGGGAGGGTCACATGGCTGATGAAAGAAGGTAAAGGCCTCAAACTTAAAGGGATAGTTCACCCACAAATGAAAATTCAATCATTATCTACTGACCCTCATTCCGAGCATCAGGTGTGTTTTGTTAGACCGCAAAAACACAGCTGGAGTTTCACAGGAAAACAGTGTTGCACAGTCTCCTAAATAATGTAAGTGAAATAGTGACCAGTTTTCAAACATAAAAAACAATGGGGAAAAAGTTAAATACATCCATACTGCTTGTCTGGCATAATCCCAGTCTCCTAAAGTCCTAACATGCCATTTGCACACTGTTACACACACACACACACACACACACACACACACACACACACACACACACACACACACAGTTCAGACAGTGTGCATGTGCACGTGAACATGGCTCCAAGCTAAGGATCTACAATGAAGATTCAGGCTAAAACACTGGGGTGTAAATAACATTTTTTAGTCAACTTGCTTGGCTGAGAACTGAGAGCTGAACGCAGACACTGTTAAAAACCTCTGTCTCTCTGCTCTCCTGCACACGAGTTGAGTCTAGCAACACATGCTTGTTTGAGGAGGGGTCATTACAGGTTGGCTGTGGATGGTGAAACACCACCACAACTCACATGATGAAGGTTCAGGTGCGTGGTGGCCCCACTCTTGACAGTGCTCTCAAGATTGTTATTGTCATTATTACATAAACACACCAAGGTTGCGCAATGTGAGAAAATTTCACAACCAATCATCATCGGCCATCCATCTGGTGATATTGTCATCCCTCCCTCCCACCTCCTCCTGTCTTCTTAAGTCTCACCTTGGAGATGTGCACAAGCATCGAATCCATCATAACACACTTCATTCAAAACACCACAGAAAAACCTGTAAAACTCACCTAAACCATCTTTGTTAGCCTGTCCACTCATTCAATGATCACCGACTCTGGTTTGGTCAAAATAAATCTTTAATTCACCGACTGAAAAGAGTGCAAAGAGTGTGACTCTGCAGGCTGTTTTCCTCTCACTCCTCACCCAGTTCAGAGCACTCATAGTCTGGATGAGTGGGTGTTTACTGTCATTGTACAGACCATTACACATTAGCAAATATTGCTCCAAAAATTGGCCAAAACAAAAAAAAAAAAAAAAACAACCGGCGATGGATACAGCCCATCATTGCTAGGTGATATATCAATCCAATCACCAAACCCTAAAACACACCTGACATCATCCCAGTATGATGGTGTACACAGTGAATTGTAGCAGAATAATTTGCTTATTATTTTAAAAGAATCAATGTATTCTATATGTATGGGTTGTGAAACATGCTGTAACAACTTTGTAGTTGCTGTTTGCATTCAGCTGATATGTGCTTGATAGAAGTGATTATGAACTTGTGGTACAAGCCTACTTCTCCCGTCTCTGTTGCTAACATGTGTTCCCAAGCAGAAGCAAAGGCATACAGACATTGGGAAAACTGACTTGGAACTATCGATTTCCATCAAGCAGCATAACCAATAACCAATTAGCCTTCTCTTTTCCTCTTTTCTCCATGTTTTGTCTTGTCTCTTATTGAGTGTTTTGTTTTTGAATGGAGTCCATGTTCACCGGCAAATATGTAAAGAAGAGATGAAGTAGTACTGAAAGGATTGTATTTTATGGATTTCAAAATAGACATTACATTTTTATAAATACTCAAACAATTTAGCACAACCTCTAACAGTCACTTTTAGCTGTAACATTGTTGTTCTCACAGTCACTCATACTGTGAGAAACAATCATCTTTAATCCTTTATTTAGTTAAAAAAGTATTAAATTATGTTTTTTCACTTCTCTGCTCATTCTGTGGAGTTTGACTGCTTGTTTTTTATTTTTACTACAGTAGTTTTGACAATCCCAGTGAATACTGAAACCTTCAGATTTTTCAGCCAAGCCATACTCTGTTTTGTTTTAAATGTATTCAGTACTTCTGAACAAACAGAACATTTTATTCTTCATAAAATATTAACTATTCACCCAAACATCTGCCGAGTTATCAGCGGAGCGGTGGTTGTTTTTGCTCTAACCTGCCCACTCCAAATAAAATAGTCCTCCTTGAGCTGAAATTGCTGTGCTGCCAATTGGGAATTGGATGGAAATCAAGCTTTTCTGAGGCTGAAGACTATTTAGCAAGTTGAATGTGATTGCCACTCCACACTTCTGTGTGCAGACATTTCATTTCAGAGATTTACCAGCTCTCAAATTTAAAACAGGGCGAGAGGAGAAAATTAAAAGTCGCCACACACCACACACAGTCTTTGGAGAACAGGATCACTCTTTATGTGGAAGGTATATCAAAGAGGGAGACAGTTTCTCAGCAGATGTCATTCTGCTCTGTCCAGCCTTGTAAAAGAAAAAACAATGTCACTCTAAATGTTGGATGTCATCCAAACCTTAATGTATATGTACTTAGTCTTTTTAGGTATCACTCCAGGGTCATTTCAGGTATGTTTATATTTATGTACTGAACATCTTGGTTTTACTGTTGTCTGAGATGCCAGAAAACATCTTGACAGCTCCTCTTGTGTTATCATTCAGGCCTGGTCATGTCCAAACTGTCTTGTTATCTGGTTAATAGGTGTCTCGTCTGTTTTTTCCCAAAGTGGGGAAGTCCCCATGTTGTCTGTAAAAACAGGTGGTGAAAATGATGACACATCTGTGTATTAAAATCTAAATCTATAGAATATGTCACAGGCCTAAAAGAACTGACCTTTTACTAAACACCACCCTCCTTAGTTACTGTTGCTACACCTGCCAAACCTTCCATTCTCGCGCTGCATTTATGTAGCTTACGGCAATAATGGTGGCAGATTTAACATCTAAATTGGGAGTAATTATTGAAACACCAAGTTTGTGGATCCTTAGAGATGTAAACAAAAGCAGCAATCTAGTTAGCAGCTGCGTACATGCGTACATTCATACTAACAGACTGAGGCTAAAGCCAATTTACATCTCAGTAAATATTGGTCACATGATGATGTACAACAAGTATATCTCCATGATAGCTGACAGAAATACACTCATTAATGTGTGAAAGGGAAGCACAGTGGACTTTGACCCAGCCAGGCTGTGATTGCAGAAGACAGCCAGGATAAGAACTAAGCTACAACTTAGACTTAGACATGAGACAGTGAGCCACAGTTCAGATGCACTGTTGTCGGCCCACTTTGATTCTGCACCAGCCCACATCCTCTTCCTCAAATCCCCACAGAACAGCTAGTAAGCTAGTGTTAGTGAGCCAGACATGTTAACGCTGGCAGCTTATGTTAGAGCAGATTAAGACAGAGTTTAATCCATTCACCACGTGTGCTCTTATGTTTCACATCCTTTAGAGACTACAAAAAAGACGTCACCATCCAGACTCATGAAACAGAGGATCGCTCTTCTCAGAGCCTCCTGCATACTGCTTCAACATGTAGAGAAATGCAAAGCTTGTCAGCTCTAGTTATGGTTGCTAAACTATCAGGATTTTTTGACACTAACAGCACTCTACAGATGTAGCATTAGTTGAATCAAAATGTAAACACTGACACACTGCATTGTCTTGTATTGCATTGTATCGTATCGTATTGTGACAGAACTGAATCGTATCGAACCGACAGTTATGACTCATTTGCTGATTTGGGCAGATGCTGAGGGGACTGGCTTGAGAGGCTAAAGGTAACGTTGACTGATGCAGGGCAAGGCTGAAACATGTGGCAAAACAGCGAAAGTGGGCCATGGAGACACTGGTCCAGGCAAAGAAGAAGAAATGACAGACTATTGAGTACTATCTTAATTGATTATCTTGTTTCGCCACTGAACCCTGTATGAAAGCTGTGCTGTTGCACATTTCATTGGAGAAGTTGCTAGTCTCGTTCCAGCATAGTTGTCGGTCTTATTTCTTATAACGCATAGGCTAATGTGAATATTAGGGGTGTAACGATTCACTCATAAGTCTGATGCATCAGACTTTAATGTGTTAGATACGAGTGCATCGGTTCAGACGGCCCTGCATCGGTAAAAAGCTGAACATGAATTGGAAACAAATCGATGCAGCACTAGCATATTGATACATCTCATTGGGATGCGCATATGTTTAATTTTGGCATCAGGGAGCTACCACTGTTAACTTTCCTCTGTCTTCTCTCTCCCCTGTCTCTGCCTGCACTGCTCTCGCTGGACGCCCGCTGCCGCGCTCACAAAACAAGCGCTCCCTCCTCCCTCTCCTCCTCATTTACTTAAAACAGATGGCACTGAAAACAGCGACAGAAGTGACATTGTACCACGTCACACCACCAAACTTTAATAACGCTTAAGTGTAGAATAAGTTTGGGTTTTATAAGAAAGATGAGAAACGCTGCTGCAGATCATTTATGTAAAACGTCTGACAGCAGGATTTTTTGGCAACTAACAGCACTCTACAGATGTAGCATTAGTTGAATCAAAATGTAAAGACTGACACATTGTATTGTCTTGTATTGCATCATATCGTATCGTGACAGAGCTGAATCATATCAAACCAAATCGTTGGCCGCTTAAAGATTTATAAAATATAGCGTATCGTTGAACATGTATCGAGATACGTATCGAATTGTCTCAGTCAGTGAGATACACACCCCTAATGAATATGTATAGATACTTTATTATGTAAACAATATCACTAAACAACTAGAATATAATTAAAAGCTATAAAATAATCTCCAAATCTTAAAAGTAAGGCTAAAGCTCAAAAGAGTGGAGAATGTGCTGCTGCTGCACATAAAACCTGATGGTACTGACATGTTCTGATATGAATCTTTGAAGTTGTTCCACAGCAGGCAAAACAGCAAAAACAAAACATGCTCATATACAGACTTGTGGGCCTGGGCTGAGCTTCTATAGGCACAGACTCCCAGATGATCTACACTGACCATTAGCTATCAGTGTTTCATTCTAACTAATTCAGTGCCCGTTCAAAACGTGCCTGTTCAGAACAGGCTGATTACTTTGCTTCTGGTATTACTGGATGCAGCTTTCTGGAGAACCGTTCTTTCAAACAACACTCTGACTCTGACTGCTTATGGTTATCAAAATGTTCACATTAAAACTCAAATGAGCTGACACCTTGTTAGGCAGAAACACTGAGAGAAAGGGTCAATCATAACCTTCTCTGTACATGGCTCTGGATATATAGTTTGGGGCTGCACGTGTCCTTTTCAATTAATGTAAAGATAAAGAAGGTAAAGAAGGTTAATGTATTGACTAATGTGTTGATTATTCAAAATATGTTTTATCACATTATTAAATATTTGTCAATATAAAACTGTTACAAGTTCATGTTGTAACGTTACTACAGCAGCAGTGCGGAAATTACTTTTAATATGGAGGTGATGGAGGAACATTTAGAAAATCCATTTTAAATGATTGGAAGGAAGGAATTTCATCATTTAGGAGCGCATTTGGTGTTGTCAGTTTTTTGAGGAAACAATAGCCATCCAAAAAAAACCCCAACAATTTTATGTTAAATGAAATGGTGACTTTCAAGGTTAAGGATAATTTTTTATATTAATTTTTTCCCCTGATTTTTATTTTTTGAATAGTTGGAGGTGCTGAGAGGTCAGTCTGTAAAATGATGTCAGTGTTGAGTGATGTTTATTGAACTGACTTTCTAAGTCATTATTTTGAGAAAGTTTGTCATTTCTAGATACAAATTCATTTTGAGATAATAACTTATTAAGTATTGTTATTATAATTATGATTAAAGGATATGTTTTTCATTACATTAGCAGAAATGGGCTTCCATAGGAAGAGATAGCAGTGGGACAGCAACAACATCTGGCTTCATGATCAAATAAAGTTTATATCACATTGACTCTTTTGTCTATAGTTACACGCTGCCTTTCTCGCATTCGTCCTGAACTCTCTCTCAAGTCATCTGCAAGTCATCACAGTTTAACATCCCGCTGGTTTTCCAGTTTTTCATACCAGGCTCTTAAACAGTCTCAACCCAAGTTCTGTGCACAGTGTTTCACTTGATGCTTCCCAATCAGTCTCAACAAAAAGCACTGGTGTTTAAAAACCACATTTACAAGGAAAAAGCAGAGGAGAAAACCATGAAATCAGTTGCTGCAGTGTAGGCAGAGCATCAAGACCACTGTGGTGGGGGACAAAAAGTAAACAGGACATTGCGATTGTCTGTCACTCCAGTGCTTTCACTTCAAGTGTTTGTGCAGCAGAGCAGCTGTCCTGCTGAACTGATGTTAAGCCATGTCCACTTAAGAGAGCTTACAGAGCACCACATTCTTTAACAGTCTGTCAAAAACACTATATGATCATGAGCAAGGAATTGTAGCTGCAGCTTGCATGATTCAACTAAGCAAAGCCATCTCGCGATGTACCAGTGTGGTAATCAAAGGCATAGGTGAAGTTAGATGTGCTAATGGCTGTTTCTTTTACATTTGTTTTTATTTTTGTGGAGGATTCCCACCACCCAAAGTCTAACTGAAGATATCACTCTTGGCTGTTGGCATTGTGGTCCTACAAAGTTACACAAAAATAGAGAGAAAGAAACCGTGGAGGTTATATAAAGAAGTGGCTCAATCTAGATGAAAGCAGCAGGGCTCTTTGTTCTCTAAATGCAGAGCCAGAGGGAGCGAGTGGAGAGTTTCCTTTTCTCAGAGGCCAGTCCTTTGTTTTTTGGGAGAATTAATGTGGTTGTGGGTGCTGTCATCTCAGTCCCCTGTGTCCTCTCTTTCCTTGACGTGTTGGAGAGCATCTGTCATGGAGGTCTCTGGTCGTTAGCTCGTCTGTCAGCCTCAGACAGCGGCTCGCTTGTCACTTGTCATTTCCAGTACCGTATTCAATCTAGCAGTTTTCTTTAGAGACCCTCCGTCTTTGTCATACATGCCAATATTGATTCTGACAACCAGGGATGGAGGGACGGGGGCTTTTGTTTCCTGCCGCCCTCTGGCACTGACTTCTTTTTATTCCTCTCTTTGTGGGTGTGTATCTGGTGGAGAGTGTTGAAAGAGACAGTGAATGTAACCATGGGGATTTATATTTTAAATTTATGTCTGAATGTGGTATAATGTACAACTACATGTCACATTTGCTTGTGTGCTGGAAGAATTAGATGCCGGTTCTGTGGCTCCTGCTTGTGTCATGAGCTGCACACCTCAACTCATAGCAGGCAAACACAGGATTATCCAGGTTTGTTTTTAAAGATCACCTGTCAATGACTACAAATCACAACAAGCTGTGTGCTGTGGAAGAAAGTACTACTCAAATAATTACAAGTCCTGATCTCTGCAGACATTTTATTATTATTCAAATTTGCTCCATTCCACACCATTAACTCCATTAACTAAGATTCTTCAGGTTCAAGGTTCTGCAACACAAGGTTGTACAATGAAATGCACAATGTAGTCACTTCATGCTACACAAAAAGAAATATTTTTATGGTAGTTTGTGGAGGATAAGAAAGAAGTCAGAAGCAGCAGATACCTCTGTATTTCATGCCAGACAGCAGCAGAGTAAACACGCTGTGCTTTTAGGATCCTCTGGGCTCTGTGCAGACCCCTTACCTTCCCTGCTATCACTGATAGATGGTAGATGGGTACTAGAGTGAACAGTCCATCAGCCAAGCAAATGTCCCAGCAGAAGGAAGACCCAAAAAGTCCTCACTGAGGCTGCTGGTCACAGGAACACTAAGCACAACAATGAAGACACGCCTTCTTGTGCTTGTTTGATAATGGCGCATTAAAGCACATAAAGCACATAGATACTGTGGTGACAACAGAGTGAGAGCAGAGGCCACTTGGCTTGGTTCACTGTAAAGCCAACTGCATCACTTATGAAATTTGTTGTTTTATTTTATTTATTTATCTATTTATTTATTTATTTTGATACTTTTTATTTAGTATTTTCAGTTTAAGGTAAAACAGGTAGGCAACAGAAGACAGATAAACATACAGAAATGTGGGGGCTCCTCTGATGACCGTATTGTAATGTATCATGTCCAGTGTCTTTAATTGTCCTGTTCAATTTGTAGCATCCTCTATTCTTTCGATGTAGGCATTCCACTTCTCCCATTTCCTGTCAAAGATCGGTCCTTTGGATCTCAGACAGGTCATCCGCTCCATTGCATGGATTTCTTTCATTTTGTCCATCCACTGATTGGTATTTGGAAGTTCTGATTTATACCAGTTCTTTGTGATTTTTTTTTTTTACATGCCATTAAAGGACCAGTGTGTAATAATTACAGGAATTTATGTACATAAATGAGATATATTATATATAAGTATGTTATTTATTATTATCAATCAACGTAAACTCATAATCTATATGTTCCTGTTACTTTAGAAATAGCCATTTATAGTTACATACTGTCGGGTCGACTTACGGAGATCATCATCCTGCGCCGTCTACGGCAGCGCAGAGCGGACAAACTGCACTAACAGTGAGTATTGGGAAGCCCATGGCGACCTTACGTAGACGCCGCAACACGTAAGTAGACGGGGAGGATAGACGCGGGTGAGTGCTGGCAGACCATTTAGAGTTGTGAACCTTGACTGGCACAGTTTTTGACAAATGGAGGATCATACATACACTGTACCAGAACAAAAAGCAGCGGACAGTGAATCCCCGTCATCCAAGAAGCGGAGACGTGAAGAAAGTAAACACAAGCATGACAGGAAACAGCAAAAACACGAATCAACATCGGCATAGCGTTTACACGAAGGAAATCGCTGATGGAGGACAAACGTTTTCACAGCAGCGCCGAGGTTGCCTGTTTTCTGCTGGACAGGTAATTCATCCTACACACATAATTGTAGTTTGTTGTGAGATAGCTTTCGCTCGCCATTTTGTCCGCTGACGGCCACCGTACTCTTGGTGAGAGAGGGGCGGTGTCGGGGTAAATCCTCTTAGTTGCAATCTAAGGTTTGAACGCTAGATGGAAATAACACACTTCTCCTTTAACAGTATTTTATACAAATACCAGTCTTTCTTCATAATCACTTCATTTTTCAAAGCACAAAAATACAGGGCCAGGACATTGTTAGGGATCTTATAACCCAAAATCTTTCCCACAATTAGACATATCTTTTCCCAAAAAGTATGAATTTTTGACCAAAAGATATGGGAGTGATTGGCGTTCATGTTTCCATATTGCCTCCAGCACTGTTCCTGTAGTTGGGATAGTTTGCTTTTAATATGTGGTGTGATGAAGAAGTGGATCAAATTTTTCCAACCAAATACTCTCCACTTTTTTGAACTTAGTTCTTTCTCCCATTTTGCTTTAATGTATCCTGTGTTGTTTCCATTCTGTTTCTGAAGACCCCGATATATTCTGGAGATTATTTTTTTAGTCATCTTTTTATAGGCTTCAGTCAGAATATCTATCACTGCATTGCCCTCTCCAAATAATGTTGGTTTTATGTTTTTTATCATAGTAATCTCTTATTTGCAGGTATCTGAAGAAATCTTTGTTTTCAAGTCCGAACTCCAAATTCTTTAAATTTTTTTAAGAGCCCCTTGTGAGTGAGCATACATATTGCTGTAATGCCCCTGTCCCACCATTGTTTGAATCCATCATCACTGATTCCCGGTTTGAATTTGGGAGGCCAGAGCAGGCCAAATTAATAATTTAATGTCTCTCTCCATCTTGTATTATTTTACCATCTTTTTTGCTAATATCACGCCCAGATATTTAGTTACTTTAGTATTCCATTTGATTTTGATTTGTTCTCTAATTTCTTGGCTTGGAGAATAATTTAAAGTGAGATTTTTTGTTTTTGCTAAATTTAATTTATAACCTGAGTATTTACAAAAGTCCTCAAATATCGACATCAGCTTAGGGAAGGTTCTGTCCGGGTACTGGAGAGTCACAATAACATCGTCAGTGAAGAGTTCTATGTTATGTTCCTGTTTTCCTATTTGAATTCCTTTCAAGTTGTTACTCTGTCTGATCATTTGTGCCAGTGAGGTAGGGCTAAGACAACATCCTTGATGAGTCCCTCGTTGTAAGATGAATCTATCATGTCAGATGTCCATTGATTTTTATCTCTGCTGTAGGTTCTTGGTAAAGGCCTTGAATACATTGTATTAACTGTTTCTGAATCCCTAGTTTCCCCAGCCCCTGATCCAGAAATCTCTAATTGACACAGTCAAAGGCCTTCTCTGTGTCAACACTCACTAGTACAGCTCTCAGTCACTGTTTTAGAATCTGATCTATTATGTGTAGGACTTGCCTAACATTATCCTGAGTCTGCCTACCTGTTATAAAACCTGACTGGTCTTCATCTCTCAAGTCAGACATAAAGTTTTGGAATCTTTTAGAGATTATTGAAGTAAAAATCTTATTATCCATGTTTAGAACTGAAATTGGTCTATAGGACTCACAGTATTCTTTATTTTTTCCTTCCTCAGGTATAACTGAAATTATAGCTTCTTTCCATGAGGGGGGTAGTTTGCTCTCTGCCAGAGTATGATTGAAAAAATTCAGGAGTAGTTAATTCTTCCCTGAATGTTTTATACCATTCACTGGGGAATCCGTCACTACCTGGCATTTTGCTTGATTTTAATCTGCTGATTGTGGCGTCTAGTTCCTTCTTAGTGATGTTGGTAATTAGTTTTCTATTTTGTTCTTCTCCAATAGCTGGCAAATCCAATGAATCAAGGAATTCCTTCATTTCACACTCTTATTTTGCTGTAGGTTGGGAATATAAGTTTTGATAATAATCTCTAAATACCTTTTCTATTTCTTTAGATTCAAATAATAGTTGTTTTGTTATGGAGTCTGTAATCTTGTGTATTGTGTGGGAGGCTTCATGGACCTTATTTAGAAGCTCTTGGGCCTGATTTCTCAACTCCTTGATTTAGGATATCATCGATCTGCCATCTCATACTGAGTATTTATTGTAAAACTGATTCCTCATTGTTGTTTTTATGTTGTTATTCCAATGTTTTTAATTGTCTAAACATTTTTTTATAATTTTCCTCCCCATTCTTTTTTCTGATATGCTGCCCTCGCTATTAACCTCCCTCTCATTATAGCCTTAACCGTGTCCCATAGTATGGTAGAATCCACTGGGCTGTCTATGTTTTCCTCAATGCAGCATTTAATATCTTTCTTAACCTCCTCCTGTATTTTCTGGTTATTCAGCAAACCCACATTTAATTTCCATAGTGTATTTCTATTTCTCCTATTTAGATGGATATTAAGGTAAATTATACTGTGATCTGACAAATCAGTTGTCCCTATTTTACATTCCTCTATTCTATATCTGTCTATTGTGTTCATAAAAAAATAATCTGTTCTGGAGTACACTGAGTGTGAGGCAGAATAATGTGTGTCGTCCCTCTCTAATAGATGGAGTTCCCTCCAAACATCCCTAGTTCAGTAAAAGGTGCTGACAAGTTTTGACAGATGGGACTATTGTTACTAGTGTCCAGTTTAGCATTCATAATCAAGTTGAAATCCTCTGCACATATTAAAATCCCTTCATTTTCCAAGGCTATGGTTGCAAACAGTAACTTCAAAAATGTTCTATCAGAATTAGGTGGCACATAGACATTGACCAAAGTAACTACATTGTTATCCATTTTCCCTCTTACAATTACATATCTCCCCTCTGTGTCACTTATTTCTTTAGTGACTTCAAAATTGACAGAGTTGGAAATTAATACGGAGGCTCCTCTCTTTGAAAGCATTTTTAAAAACAAATTTCCTCAGTTGTGTTTCTTGTAAATATATCACTTGGATTTTTTCTTTTCTCATTTTTGCCATTACTTTTCCCCTTTTAGTTGGATTGTTCAAGTGGTTCACATTTAAGGACGCTGTTTTCACATTGTTACACTGCATCACTTATGGAAACAGAGACAAAAGAAACCTCCGGTAGCCCCACTAACACTGCCAAAACAGTGGCAAGGAACAGACGAAACAAATCTAACATATGAACTTCCAAACAGTGGAGGATCGTTCTGACCTCCGACAATCTGATTCTGTTGGTGGATCTAGGGAAAAACCTTATATAAAGAGGGGCCTAACTTTCTAATGGGGGTTTTAGTCATATTAAATGAGTCCATTGTTAAAAATTTGCAAGTGAAAAATAAGTGAACCAGACCTCTGATATTTACTTTTCTTTTAACATAGGAGTTGTACATTAATCATTATTCAGATAACTAAAAACAGAGGCTATATCAGAACATTCTTACCGGTTTGGCTTCTCTTTATATTTTGACTTTAATCAAAGAATCTTTGGAACTCTTGTAGCCTTTCCTTGGCTCGGGCCACTGCTGTTGTGTAGCTCCTCTGGGATCCCTCTTTGTGCTGCCACTCCATTGTGCATCTGCGCAGAGCCGTGCCTCCTCCCCCTGTGTCTTCTCCGTGAGTCCGCATCTCTCCAGTTCCTCCTTCACTTCCCCAGCACTGTTGTAGGCTCCCGTTCCTGTCTCCCAATGGATCCTCATCCTGGTGAAGTGCGTCTGGAACCGGATTCTGTTCTCCTTCAGGATTCTTTTAGCAGCGTTGTACTCCTTCCTCTTTTGAACAATTTCTGTCGCATTGTCGTGATCGATCGCTCTTTGTTGGTGAATTCTAGGAAATTCATGATGATGGGTCTCGGCTGTGCTCCATCTGCAGGCTTCTGTGCTAGCGACCGATGCACTCTTTGGATCTGGAAGTTTAAATCCTCCGACAGGTGAAGTTCACGTCTAAGCAGGTCTTGCGCAAACTTGGCCGCAGATTCACCCTCCGTACATACGGAGATTATTTCTCCTTGATCTGGATTCCAGATCAGTTAACTTTTCCTGAAGAGCTTTTTGTTCTTTCAGTGAGATGATGAGAGCGTTGTTTGCCTCTTGTACCCAATGTTCCAGCTTTTCAATCTTGTTGATTCTGCTGCTCTGTAGCTGCTGTTCAGTGGTGACTTTAGCAAGCTGTTGGTTTATGTCTCATTTGAAATTGTTCAAGTCTTTTCTCACGTCGCTCCTCAGTGTTTCTCCAAATGCGCGAAAGGCATCTTTAATTTCTGTTTTTAAATCCTGTATCTCCTTGCTGATAATTTCTAGACCCAACCCCATTTCCTCCTCACATCCAACTAGGTGCATTGTTTCATGGCCGCCATCTGCTCCCATTTTAATGTTAGCTAGCAGTTTTTCCATTTCGTCTTTTGCCATGTTTTTAGCCTGAGTGACTTGAGTTTTCCTTCCCATTCCAATTGTCCACCGGTCACATTTCTGTCAGTATGATTTCTAGCACTATTTACGTAGTTTTCGGGGAGTTTTATCCTTGACTATCGAGAGCTCCAATGCCACGCAGCCTACCTCTCCATGTCCAAAGCAGAAGTCCATTATTTTATTATTTTTATCATGTTTTAGAACTAAAGTCACTAAAAGGCCAAGTTGCAAAATCTCCAAGTTGTAGCCAACTTGCCACCTAATTGCACACGCATCTCTGTGATGTTGCACTGAAACTTGTCTATAGGAATAAACATCTTTGCAGCCTGGTGGAATAAACAGTTTGGGTCTGTAAAGCTATGCATATTTACGGGCATGGCCGCTTTGATTGAAAGGTGGGTGCCTTATAGGGATGTGTGTGATTAGTCGACTACATGACTAAACATTGCCACCCTCGCTAGTCAGCACATAAATACTAGTCCTTAAACTGTAGCAATAGTTAATTTGTGCACAATGGTGCACAATAATGGCCCACCGGATGTTTATATCAGCAAAGTTGGACAGATGACAGCTCATAAAAGCAGTGCTGCATGGCAGTGTTTTAATCTAGAACATGGAAATAAGGTTGAATGTAGACTGTGACATAGTAAACCGGCATATAACCACTTGACTGGAGCAACATGTGACCACATTCAGTACAGACATGGACATTAAGCTACAGGCAGAGCAGGCTGCTGTGGCTGCTAGCACTGCTAATTTTAGCCACACAGTGTAGGAAGCTAGCAGCTCCTGGTAAATGATGTTGTTTACCTGCAGATAATGTGGTCCTTTAAAGTCTGAAAGGGTGAAGAATTTAGTGAGATGTTCTATTTTGTGGATTAATGTGCAACATTAATATTGTACAGCGCAAAGTGGCACACATTTTACCAGCATTTAAATATGACGTGGCGATTGTAGACTGTGATTAACAGTTGAAAATGGCTCTTACACACAGTATACACACAGTATTTTTTCAGAGAGTGTTTGACATTATCAATTCATAAATTGTGCTCAATTTTAACTGCTTTCTGAGTGTTTTCTTCCAGGGTTGCTGAAAGCTCTGCTTTCAACAAACTCCAGAAACAGAGCAGTGCAGATGTGTAGCAGTGCTGTTCAGGTAGTTTTTCAGGTCCAGGAGAGGTGTCAAGGCCTTACAGAGAGAAGTGTGAGTCTCAGACCCATACAGCAATACTAAAAAGTTGCCAAATGTGCTCCAGCTTCATAAGCATAATAGGTTCACAGGTGAAGTCAGGCCTTACTTTAAAGGAGCTGTTTTTAGGTGTAACACAAGACAAAATTCACCTGTGAGCAAAATTACAAAAAGAAGTTTGGACAATACCACATACTTAAGGATATTTCACTCTCTTTACAGCTTCTGTCTGACAGCATCTGATAGCAGCATGAAGCAGATGGGAGCAGGTGGACAGGGCTTCCTCTTTCCTTTATTGTCATGGCAGGAATTGTCTAAAAGGTGCTAATAACACTCTGAGCTGGTGGGAGTGAGCAGCTTGGGGCCCAGATGGAGCTCTTTAACCACACTGACTAAACGCTGATGGTGATAAAAATAGTCATTATCAAAAAAAGGCACTTATTTGCATGAGTTTGTTTTTCATACTTCAAAACTGATATGATCATTTGCATTTTAAACCAAGAAGTATGCCAGCACAAGCCACAACATGAAGTTGTAATCTATCATTGTGTAACACATACATAAAGTGTAATTTACTCTGTGTTAGATTTGTTACCCATTACAAACAGTAATACTGATTCATTCTGCAATTAGTGTAGAATTTGTTGTTCTGCATTATATTCATCATATGGCAGATGGACCAGAAATACTAGATTAGAGTTACCTTGCAAGTGGTGAAGCTGAAAGGGATAGTTTGCCCAAAAGTGAAAATTCAGTCATTATCCACTCACCCTCATGCTGATTGAGGGTCAGGTTATTTTGGTAGTCAGCAAAACACTGCTGGATTTTTACAGGAATTCCCCAAACAATGAAAGTGAATGGTGACCAGTTTTCAAATGTAAAATACTAAAAAAAGAAAAAACAAAACACTGCTGTAAGTCTCCTAAAGCCCCAACACGCTGTTTGCATACCGTCAAGTGAAAATTCAGGGTCAAAACATGGTGTAAATAACATTTTTTTCATCAGCTTGTCATATTAGGACTTAAGGAGACTTTGATTACATCAGATGAGCCATATAGAGGCGTTTTATGTGTTTTTCAATTTGTTTTTAATCTTTAAAAACTGGTCACCATTCACTTACATTGTTTGTGAGATTCTGCAATGCTGTTTTCCTGCAAAACCCCAGTAGTGCTTTGTGGATTACAAAAGCCAACCCAACTTTCAATCAGCATGAGGATGAGGGGATACTGACAGAATTTTCATTTTTGGATGAACTATCCCTTTAATGATATAGTCATGTCAGATGCAGCTTTATCATTGTGCTCTAAAAAGAATTCCTGACACTAAACCTGCTTCTAAGAACCCCCATTGTTATAAATATATATATAACAATATACAATATACAATATATATAAATTGTCATTAGTAATATTAGTATTAGTATTAGTATTATTGAGTTTTATTTCCTACATTCAACATGCACATGCATATTTCTGGGTTGCATTTTTTAAATTACCAGCAGGATGAATGTAAACAGCAGCAACACGATGGTGATTTGTTCTTAAACAAAGCAGCATGAGGGAAATATGAAAATCCTACATGGGATTCATGGAACATGCGTTGAGAGACAAATCTGTTCTTACCCACCTGAGCATGTTGATGAAACGTGTTTGATCTTAAATTGATGTGCCAGGAAGTTTGCAATTAGCATATAGAAATGCCCCAGTAAATTCATATAATGGCAGCAGAGCGAAGTGCAAACCTCCAAGCAACAAGCCAGTCACATCTGACAGGTGACGTTAAACTCGGAAAAAAAAATGAAATGAAAAGGAATGGAAATGCCACTGAAGGAAAGTAAAAAAAGATTTTCAGCAGACATGGAGGGGCATATTGGAGGATCACTGGCGTGATTACGAGTGTTTTTTCTGTTGGGGTGCAGCAGGTGCAGCCAGTTCGGTTAAACAGTGGCCTGGGACATATCAGAACTATCACCAGTCTCTCTTTGGTAGCAGTGAGTACTTGCTGGTAGAAAATTAAATCAATTTGTCTCTGACCTAAGCTGAGGCTCCGGAACATCACACAGGTTTAGAAGAATGTGTCTCAGTAACCTAATCATCTTTAACGTTAGGTGTTAACATTTAAAATTATTTAATGAATAGTTCTCCAACATTTTTCTTCTTTGTTTTGATGACAGCAGTTGACTTTTGTGCTTATTGACTTAAGCGTGATCAGGGTCACTCATATATTTTATTACTTAAGAACAAACAGGAAATTGTAAAGTATTTATGAATGCCACAAAAGTTCTTAAACTGTTCATACACACAATTTAAGGTTAAATCTGTTTATACAAATGATTGATTAACCTATTGTCAGTTAACTTTGATTGTGTTTGAGAACAAAGCATCATCGATGGTTTATGAGTCTTCCTCCCTTCCTTGCCACAGTCTTGCGTGATGTGTCCTGTCAGCCAGAACTTGTCTGCCTGTCAAGTGCAACAGCTTGATCCTGGGGTGAAGCAGGTGTCTGTTGGTACAAGAGTCTCTGATTTCCTGTTGCTCAGCCAGACTGAATCCCATTTCATTTTCCTTACTGGATGTTTCACAAAGAGCAGCCTTTAAACCGGAGCTGGATTAGCATGGCTCTTATCACCACTCTCCTCCACTCCTCCCAGAGTGACTTACAGTTGTGAGTCCAGCTGATTTGGCTGTGTATTTAAAGATGTGGTGTACATTGTTGATTGTCGCAACATCCACTGATCTTTAATCCAAACCATGTCCTCCAGGCAAAAGAAGAATAGGACCGTCCAGACTTTTACCAGCGCTAACTTCAAAAGCCACCATCTATGATGGTATGGAGGTGTGTCAATGCCTGTGGCATGGTGAATTGTCACATCTGTGAAGGCCCCATTTATTCTGAAAACCACTGTATTTTATTTTGTTATTTTTATTTTATTTTATATATTTTTTTGAAAAGCATTGTTTTTTGTTTTGAGAAGCACTGCATTTTATTTGGAAAAGCATTATATTTTATTCTGAGTTACTTTTACACACCATTTTGGTTTTAAAAAAAAATGGGGTGGTGCAGTGGTTAGCACTGTTGCCTCACAGCAAGAAGGTTCTGAGTTCAAAACTCCCAGCCGGCTGTGAGGCTGGATGAGTTTGGGGCTGAAGCAGGGCTTTCCTGTGCGGAGTTTGCATGTTCTCTCCATTCCACATGGTACTCTGCCTTCCAAAGACATGCAGATTAATAAGTTCATGGGTGACTCTAAATTGCCCTTAGGTGTGAATGTGAGCATGAATGATTTGTCTGTATGTGTCAGCCCAGTGATGAACTGGCGACTTGTCCAGGGTGTATCCTGCCTCTTGCTGAGGGAAAATATGTATTTTTTATTTTAGGCTGAACTATCCCTCTAAAGGGACTAAGGGCTAATGGGACTCTGGTGTCTTTATTCACCTTCAGTGCCAGTTCTCATTACAGGAACACATCACCCATGCACACACACGCACATGCACGCACACACACACACACACACACACACACACACACACACACACACACACACATGCGATCTGAACTGCGGTGCACCTTCAGAGCAACTGGACACTGACATCCAGTGCTGTAATTTATTATTTGAGCCCTTGCATTTACTTAAAGGAATAGTTCATCCAAGAATGTAAATTCAGTCATTATCTAGTCGTGTGTGTGTGTGTGATGTGTTCCTGTAATGAGAACTGGCACTGAAGATTAATAAAGATGCCAGAGTCCCATTAGCCTGAGCATCTCGCTTATGGTCAAAAAGAACTTGCTCTCCATTTGTAACTTAGGGCAGATGGTCGTGCCATCATGGATTCCGGGGTAGTGTTGGTTTGTGTGTTTGTACGGTATACTAGTGTGTCATTGTGTGTGTTTTCCTGGCCAACTAGGTGTATATTGGAGGAGTTTGGTGGGGTTTGTTAGGTAGCCAAGAGGAACATTGCTCATCTATTTATCTGCATGGTTTCACTTCTGCATGTATTTCAGAACGCCTGAAGACACGTGAGCTGCAAATGAAATTTTTTATTTCATCCTCAACTGTAAATAAGGCTCTGTCTCCAGTCTGTGAGGGGGTGCATTGACACAGCTTAGTCTCCTATGAATTATGTTCAACTATTCAGCACTCTGAATATTTAAAATGAGTATTCATAACTGTTCACTTGTGTATGGTTCATTTGTACAAACTCAGACTATGGAGGTCCAGCAAATGGATGGGAGTTATAAGCCACTTTTGTCTCACACTAATTTTTCATTAACCTTAACAAAGGGATTGGGTTGCCTAATGGTGGCCATACCTTTCAATCAGTTCTTCCATAGCTTGTTATAAATTTATGCAATCTCTCTCTCATAAAAAATAATTGGAAAAAAAAAATAAAAAACATAAAATACCTCCATACTGCTTGCTGGCATAATTAGGCTCCAAGCTAAGGATCTACAGTGAAGACCCTAAAAACATGGTGTAAATAACATTTTTAGTCAACTTGGCATGTTGGAGCTTTAGGAGACTTGGATTACACCAAACAAACAATATGGAGGCATTTTATGTTTTTATTCTGTTGCCTTTTTACGTTTGAAAAGTGATCACCATTCACTTCCATTGTTTGATTCTGCAACACTGTTTCCTGTGAAATACCAGCAGTGTTTAGTGGACTAAAAAACTAAATCTAACCTTCAGTCAGCATGAGGGTGAGTAGATAACAATTGAATTTTCATTTTTGGGTGAACTATTCCTTTAAACCACATTTGCTGTTAACACCAGAAACTACAGCTGTTGCCAAATCAATCAGGACTAAAAACCCTTAATTCCCACTTAAAGTATTAGTAGTAATAGAAATCATGTAGAAATACTCCACTGCAAGTTAAAGTCCTCTAGTACTGAAGTACATCCATCTGATTCAGGCAATTACACCAATTTAAGCAGGGTGTATATTTGGATGCCCTCAATTCAGAACCTTATTGCTTTTTACTATTTGTTGCTACTATTTTTGCTGCTTGTACATCCCTTCTCTTCCCCCTCCCATCCTCTCAAAGATTTCAAACCTTAACATTCAAAATGACATAGGTTCTTTTGAAACATAACAAACAGGGTTTTCCTGTCAAAAATATAGAAAACTCTTGAAAACAACATGGACTCCAAATTGAAAATTGAAGCTATCTAGCCGAGTCAACATTGCCTCTTCCGCCATAAATACCCACCTAACCCTCTCCTCCTCTTTCGCTCCCATCTGTCCTGTTTCACACTCATTCTGGAATTCAGTCATAGTGTTTATCATCAGTATTTTTAAGATGAAAAAGGCAACTTACCCCATGCATATCATTCTTGGAAAATCACCACCAGAGCTAATGAAGAAACCGGACCAGTACCTATATAGAATAATCAGAACTGCAGCCATCATAATATCATCCATCATAATAATAACCAGGAACTGGCTAAAACATTTAAAATAATCTGTTCAAAGATGGAAAGTAACAATACAGGAAATCTTAGAAATAGAGAGAATAATTTATATAGTTAGAAACAAAGACAGAGTAGGAAAGACATTGGTGAATTAGTTCATGAAATTGCAAACACTCAGTTTACCAAAATAATTAGACACCTTTTATGTATTTTTTGTGTCATTTCTTCCATTTTAAATCAATCATGCATGCATAATCACATATATGTACATATGTTCATATGTGTTCATAAGTGTGTTTAACAGTCCCTCCAGGATTTTGGGCCTAAAATGCCTGATTTCACAGCAGTTTTGCAATGTTGCAATGTTTTTAGACATTTTTTGCAATGAAATTGTGGGACCAAATGAAAACTGCAAAAGAAAGTTATGATTTTCTTTTTTTTTTTTTTTTTTTAATAATTCATTAAAAATCAAAGGCAGTTTGTTCCAGGGAGAACAACACTGCACAATTGTTCTAACTAACCTCATACCAAAAAGACTCAGAATTACAAAAATGATAAATATCTGCTTTATTTGTAAGTGATAAAGTGCACAAAACATTGATAAATATAAATAACAATGACAAATGTGTTCTCTTCAGTACCCGTGACAACATTAAATATGCATAAATGCAAAAACAAAAATACTAATCACAAAAATAGTGAACAATAAAACAAAACATTGAGTCGGTTCATTGAGACGTACATGTATGATCTTAGGGTGGAAATTTGTGGAAAAGTTGTGAAATTTGGTCAAAATTGCAAGGTTGCACATATGCATGAATTATTATGATCACAACATCACAACATCCTGCAGGGACTGGTTTATGGATGAACACAGAGTTTTAGTATTTTCTTTGATTACTCTGTATCACTGAGTGGATTAAAAAATTGCAATTACATGTAAAAACTGGTTTGCAGTTACATTGAATCATGGATATATTGCAATAAAACATTTATAAAAAGGTCTCAAATAACTATGAATCTAAAAGAATATACTGACAATGTTTTATTCACATTTCACCAAATAGTCCTTAACAAATATCTTAACTGCAACTATCCAGAACACCCAAAACAGGTTCTAGTTCAGCATTCTCTCATTGTTTTCAGGAGAAAGTATCCACATGCACATCCACAAAGCAGGACACTTCCTGAGTGTGGATAACTCTTAATTTTGTCTGTGTCAGCTAATAATAAGCAGAAAATACACAATCTTTTGGGGAGAGATTCAACTCAGGCATTGAGCACTTGGTCTGCACCAGTATAATGAGAGGCTACAATCCCAGATGCAGCAAAGCCTGGAAAGGGAGGTGGGACTCCTCTCAGCTATCGATGAAACGAACAGCTGTTCCAATGAGCATGTGGAAGGTTTACAAAGCATCTAATCACAGCTGCTGCCTAAGTTTGTCCCTCCCTATCAACACTACCGTATATATACCGTAATATCTCAGAGCCTCAGGGTAATTTTCTCTTGTTCCCGCAACTTCATTGAAAAAAATGTGTAAAAGCATTGCAACATGCATTTCAATTTTTGTTTTTGTTTTTGTTTTTTTTTTAGAAAAGCAACAATGAAATTATGCATTTTAAACTGCTACAATGCCTAAAAAGGCCAGCAAAATCCTGGAGGGTCTGTGTAGTCAACAGTTCCACATATGTGGATCTGCTCTGGGAAGAAAAGGAATACATCCAACTGTGGTTAGTAGTTCTTAGTTTTGTATAAAGTTAATTTACTGAATGCTCTATAGACTTAACAGCTGATAGCATAACCAAAAGTTTGGTTTGATTCTTTTCAGTTTCAATATACAAACTGCACAGTAAGCCATTTTGTTAAAGATGTTCACAAATGGCTTCACAGCTGTCACTGATGGTCACAGAAGCCTACAGCCTCATCTTTGTAAGATGATTCCTGCTCCATAGCCTAAGAGATATGCAATAATTATGTAGTTCATTTGAAAGCTTATTATGTTCAGAAGAACTGATTACATTTGAGCACTGTTGCTTTAAAGTGCCAGTGTGTAGAACTGAGTGGCATCTAGTGGTGACCTTGCAGATTTCAAACACATCTTACTCTCTCCTTCCAAGTGTGTAGGACAGAGCTTCTCAAAGTGTTTCTGCCATGTGCCCCTTCAGAGACCAAAAATGTTTATGATCAGTCATTAACAATAATTGCAAATGTGGCACAAGGGGTGTGGGAGAATAGAAGGTGTTGCGACAACACCACCCAGGGGAATTTCACCCCTGGGAAATTATAAGTACTGGTATATAAATTATCTAATAATTCATCCACACAGGTTCAATATCATCAGGGCAGGAGACGTATTCCAATAATGCAATAATTTTATTTAATCACGAAAAAAGAAAACTGTAACAATTAAAATGTCTAGGCCACCAGGGCTTAAGGGTGAAGGCAGGTACACTAACTAAAGGTAGGGGGTCAGGCTGGCTTACCAATGGTGGCAGGGGACAAACACAAAAGGGGAAGGGTCCTAAAATAATCCCACACCCGTGACACAGCACACCAACCAAAAAGGGACTCGTGAAACACCACTGGACTGTCACCAAGGTTCACCGTACCTGGAGAAAACAGAAATAAAACAATTAGTACACCTGCCGATGAAAGGCTAGCAGTGCCTGGTGACCAGACAGCTAAAATATGGTCATGCATAAAACTCATTCACTCACACACTCACTCTGGACCATAACTCAAAACAGGAATCAAAATACAAAAGAAACCCAAGTCCAAATGAAATGTATACTAATATACTGAACAGAAATGTAAATTAACAGAAGATTAATTGATTAACTCAAACAATCAAATAAACACAATGAGTGGCTCCTATATTGGCTGCAGTTTGCGGCCCTAACAAATGACTGAGTGTCTGCTGGCAGCTATGGTTCTGCCTTCATAGGTCTGACAACAACCCGAGTTAAATTGCTCTGATTCACACCAGGGCCCCGGAAGAGGGGGAGAGCCTAGTAGAGCTGAGTAGAACCGAATGGAGCCAAAACACAGCCGAACAGAGCTGAACAGAGAGCCAAATAGAGGCTAGCAAAACTGAGGAGAGCCGAGACAGCAGTTCATCTGAAGGGAGCAGTGGCTTATGACAGGCCGCACACCCAACTGCAGCCTATAAAAGGCAGACAATTAATCAATAATAATCTTTCCCACACAATTACGCTTATTTATTATTAATGTGATAATTACCCTTAATATGCAGAACTATACATACCGTTTATGTGAGGCGCAGCGTGGCAACATGCAGGTGGAGGAGAGCCACCAAAAGCCACAGCACAATACACTGCAGCAAACATACAAAACAATCAACTAGGGCCCAAATAACAAGCAAGGTAACAAGGCGGACAACATCAGCTTACCATGCAGGCATCAGACACAACCCACAGCACACCGAACAGAGCGACCCATCTCCCGATGTCTCAGCAGTCAGCTGCACAACAGAATGGAAACAACTGTCACCAAATGTGCACTGCACACATGAACGAGGGATACTGGCAAAGCGCATTACCTGTTCAAGTGGTTATGCTGTGCAGACAAATATCGTTAGGCCACAGACCTGCTCCACCAGGTTGCAGCCACCTCCACGAAGAGATCTCTGAGCAGAAGAAAAGAGAAAGAGGTGAGGCCGCCCACCTGTATACATAGATGCACCAGCACCAGGTGCCGCCCTACAGCCACAGCGCCGGTAAACTTGGCACAGTGCCATGCAGTGGCCATGAGGGAGAAGCCATCCAGCTACAAGCAACTAATAAAAGGTCAGTAGCATCATCGAACTTGTTTATTTTCCCAACATAAATCATATTCATTTTCCATTGGACATCCATGCCCCACCTGCAGTGGCTCTGTCCCACCAGTGGGGTCCATCCCACAGTTTGAGAACCACTGGTACAGGAGAACCTATGGAGGCCATGAACCTGACTAAAAATGCTAAAGGTCAGGCTAAACTCTCACCACAACCACCAGCTCATATCCAAACACCACTTTACAGTGTGCTCAGTAGCAGCACAGTTGCTCCTCCTCCAGCCACTCCGCCACCTCCCTGTCTGCAGATGGAACATTGGAGACCAGCAGAGGACCAAACCCCATCTGTAAACAGGACTACAGACCTACGTGGTGAGGGTGTAGATCAGAAACCAGTAGCTGCTCTGGTGAGCAATAAGATAAACAGTTCTGAGATTCAAATTGAACTTTTAAAACATTTCACTTTATAAAAGTTGAATGAATGTTAACTGTATAACCTATATTCCACCTTTGTCTTTTAAACACTGGATTGAACTAATGTCCAGTATAGCAAGTTATGGACGAGTCATATCTAGACTCTCAGGACACCAGGACTTCTTCCTGAAACCATGGAACCCATTCTTGGACTATGTTAAAAATGGACAATGCCCAAGGACTGATCCCACATGTAAAATTATATTTTTAAATATTATTATTAATGTTATTATTAAAATATTTTGCTGGTTCTTTTTTTTTTATTTATTTTTATTTATTATATTTTCTTAATGTGTGTCGCTTTTTTTTTTTTTTTTTGCTCTGGAGATTAGATTAGGAGGGTTAGATCGGCGCGGGGTATTCACAGTATAAAAATGTCCTAAGAAATGTCTTACAATGTTCGTGTTATGACTAAATGTTGGACTTAAATATCAATTAAAAAATAATAATAATTTAATCAATTAATTAATTATTCAACATGCAACAAACACACTTGGATCCAGATGATTATTATTAGTAAGCTTGAATATTATTGGACTTGTATTATTTCAATTTCTTGTTTATATTCCTGACTTCAAGTTTGAGCTAGAACAAGAATAAGATGTATATGAAGAGATGTTTTGTGATTCTTTCATTTTTTAAAAACAAGTGCCAACCAATCACTATTAACAATTACAAAACATTAGTGCAGGTGTGACATGTTGCATAAATGAAGTGGGCTGTGTTGCACCAAAGTTGCAAAAAAATAATAATGAAGTGGTTTTATATATGACTTATCAAACAAAGAGTTACAAAGCTGAGGTCTGCTGGAAACAGACTTGTAGTGGTGAAGCTTTTCACCACTGCTTCCTGCTGCGGCCATCTGATCTCATCTATTTTATCTATTGCACTTCATCTCAAACATCATACACTTTACAAATTAGATAAACAGTAAAGAATCACTTCTCACTTCAACTACAAATAATGAACAACAAATAAAGAATTAATGTTAAAGTTAAAGAAAATGAGTCAAAGGCAACACAGCAACAACAACATGCCATTCACTGTGTCAGCATGAGGAAACCTTTATGAACCGAAGTAGTAGAACCGAAGAAGAGGAACATCTGCATTTTAGGTAGGCAGTTATTATGTTGCTAAAATATGTTTTTTCTCCTGACTCCTCTGCAACAGTCCAGTGCTGAGCTCTGGTGCCGTGGCTTCTCTCTCCTTACACTGACATGCAACCCCACTTCAAAAAAACTGAACTATCCCTTTAGATATCAATTTTGACTTCATGACAACTGTAAAACACTATAAAATTTTGAGTGTTGGTAAATATAGATAAAAATAGGTAAAAATAGGTGCTGTGTACTGTAAAACCATTACCCTGTTCTTCTTAGTACTTATAACAGTGCAAGTATGGAGTTTTAGAAGAATAAGATAAATTTAAAGATTGCAATCCCAAATCAGTGCCTAAATGACTGTTAGTGTCTGTTAGTTTTATCTCAAGAGCAGTGATGTGTAAACATAATGCACTGCCATAGCTCCAGCTGCTGGTGGCCTTTTTACAGGCAGCTCCTGGTATTGAGCAGAAGGTGAGCCCCTGCAGGCTGTTAGGGCTGTTAGTTGTGTGTTCTGTGGATATGTCAGAGGTGCTCTGTAGAGAAGCTTGGTCCCTGCTGAGGAGCAAACAGCTGAGCATCACACACTGCCTCCTCCCAACACAGAGTACAGCGAGGAATGCTGGGATGTGGGCCAAAGGCTTCTCACACAGGTTAGATGCTGATGTTTATGTTTGCTTGCAGGCCTAACCAGGTCACTACGGGGCTACGTATACATAGAAAACGTTAAGGTATCGCACCAGTGTGTTTTAATAAATGAAAGGGCCTTTACTTGTATTTGCTGAGCTGAGAGTATTAATGGAACTTGTTTGGTTATGGTAAGTTAAGGCACTTCATTTAATGCAAATCCTTTATAGTAATTATTAGGGCTGCAACGGATCAAAAAAACTCATGGTTCAGATCGTATCACGGGTTTGAGTCACAGATCGGATCATTTTTCGGATCAGCAAAAAAGAAAACAGTGGTGGGATTAGGGTTAAATTATTTTTAAAATGCACTTGTCTTTGATCTTTGTCTGTCTGTAATTATCACCATAGTTATGTAATGTAATAATAATGATAATAGTAATGATAATGATAATAATATTAAAAACTTCAAACTTATACAGTGCTGTACTATGTATATAATATACATATATTAGATCATTATATACTGTACAGTATAATACACAACTACACTCTTTAGTCTGGTTCAATGTCCCGCCTACAGCAGCACATCTGATTGGTTAGAAGTCATGATCAATCAATCATCACCAGTGAGCAGAGAGGAGCTGTGTAGAAGTTAAGACAGCTGATATCACCAAAGTTTCAATAAACATCAGTTTTATGATCTGTTTCTTTGGTGATAGCAGAGTTACATCAGTGAAAAAAGTTATGGTCCGGATTTCACTCAAGGTGATGTGACGGCTTTTAAATCAGTTGCTCTTCACAGAGATGCGCTGCACACAGCAGCGTCTGTCCTGTCCTTTCACTGCAACTCTGCATTGAGATTTCGGGTATTATAACTTATACAGAAGTAACAGTGACAGTAAAACTATGATGCTCACATGTGGTCCGTGGATCACATGCGTGACGAACCGTAGAGGGCGATCCGTACGGGACATGGGTCAACTGCGATCCGTTGCAGCCCTAGTAATTATCTTTTATGCTACAATTTGTTATGCTGAAAGATGGAAGAAAATAATGAACACACTAGTAAATAACATTTTAGTAAATAACATTTTAGAATAAATAAATACATAATATGGTATTACCATTGAAATTTAAAAATTGCAGTCTTGTGACTTAAAATCTCCCTTTTCATCTCTGAGAGACGTGAATTTCTCAGTGACTCTGTGGTTAAATGTTTCTGTCTTAGGTTTATATAAAGTACTTACGTTAAGGTGTGTTGCCCACTTTTCTGTGCAAAAAAGCAACTATTTAAAAGTTTGTAACAGACCAACACCACACATTCAGCTTCTGCCATCTCCAGTGGGGGAACATCACTTAAGTACATTTACTCAAATATTGTACTTAAGTAGAATTTTAATTACATCCATCATGTGCTCATTTATAGTTCTACATAACTTATTTACTCCACTACATTTACCTGACAGGTACAGTTACTAGTTACTGCACAGTGCTTACTTTTACTTTTCATACTGAGAACAGCTGATAATGTTTACTTACTTTTAGTATGTATTTTCATGTACAGTATTTTCACAATGTTGTATTTTCCTGAAGTAAATGATGTGAATAGTTTATCCAGCACAGCTCACCCGTCTGAAGATCACCTGGTCTCAGTGTGAGACTGAGTTCCACTGTCATTATGTTCTCCTCAGAGAGTTTATCATCTTCTGATTGTTGTTGTTTATGATGTCTGATCAGGTCCAGGTTCTTTAACTCTCAGCTTCTTTTCTAATGTTCTACTCTCAGAACATCTTGTTTATAGTGCCTTTACTGAATTTTGTGTCTCTATTTTAACAGCTGATGCACTAAACTCCTCCACCTATCAACACATCTCTCTCTGTTGTATTAATTATCAGGTGTAGATCAAGCCAGTCACTCGCTGCTGCCACCCTGAGGTTGACAGTGTGTATATCATGCTGGGTGGAGATAACATGCACCCCACCGAGCTCCTTCTCTTGGATTGAGAAGATCGAACTGTGCAGGTACAACTTGAGAATCAGTGGGCCAAAAAATGTTCCAATCTGGAAACGTGACCTATCAGTAACTTTAGACAACTTACAATCTTTTTAACACCACATTTTATTGCAGATTGTATATTTAAATCACTAACTACACAATATTGTCCTTATTCATTTAAAGAAATATACAGTGTATATTTATACAGTGATTAAGTCGTCTTCACTTAAGTTCCTGGATGTGGGGAGAGGTGGGGCATCACCTTAATGTCCTCTATTGACCAGGGCCCCGTTTCCCAGAGCCTTCGTAGCGCTACGTGCGTCGTAAATTGTATTTTAAGGTCTCCCTTAAGGTTGTCCCAACTCTGGGAAACAGCCCGTAACCTTAAGGAAGACCTTAAAATACAACTTATGACACATGTAGCGCTACGAAGGCTCTGGGAAACAGGGCCCAGAGTAGTAATATTAAGTTCTTTTGAGGCTGCATTTGGCAATTACTTAAACTGTAATGAGCAGTAGAGGCTGACATTTTTTCCGGAACTGGGACACGACAGGAGTGTTTTTGTTTTTTAACTCGTCATTGGATTGGGATGGGATGGGAGTATTTTTGTGGGAAAAACCACTCCCTCTGACAAAGAGAAGAGTACTGGTCTAGTGTTGACGTTGAAACAACTAAAAACTCAGGTTTGTGATGTCATATCCCTGCCTATACCAGCCTGACTGAGTCTGTTTTTTAGTTTTTTTTAGACTGTCCTTGCTCACTGCAGTTTCAAAGCAAGAAATGCTCAGACATGGTGTTTACTGCTTATTTCACTCCTGATATGTCTTGTAACTCATGAAAAACATGCACATATGGACATGAGGCTAAAAACCTGGAGGGGGTCTTTAAAAGAAACCAACCATGACAACATGGCTCGTATTCCACCTCTCACCAACTTCAAAGTCACATCCTAACATTTCCAAGGCAGTAAATTGTTACAATACTTTTACCAGTTGTTGCTAGACTTTCAGATTCTGTCACATGAATGTTGCATTAGGATAGACTAGAGAGAATGTAGGAAAAATCAAAACCCATCTTTTAATGGATTTTGGGACTGCCAACCATCTAATTTTACAGTCAGAAATAGGAAAAGATCCTGTTGTTATATACTGAAGATGTAAAAACTAAAATCAATTCACAGAGAATTTGCCCTCTAGGTGAAATGTACAGGCCAGATTTACATGGGGCAATAATCCTGCTGACCTCAGTGATAAATACAATTAGCAGAACTCCCATGACAATGCTTTGTGCCTGTGCAAAAGGCCTGTGATCTAAAGCATGCATAGCATTATGCAGATGTTCTTCACATCCAAGCAAAAGAGGGAGTATAATTGGCTTTGAAGCACGATGGTTTCATTTCCAACGATCTACTCATGGCCTGTGGGGATAGAACACATTACAGGAGAATACTAATAGTAAAGAAAATCTATAAATTCCCACTAATATAGACTCATGATAGACAGTTGCTCTGTCTCTCAGCATTTGTCTTTGCCTTTGCTCTCTTTTTTCCATTTTTAGGCTACATAATCAATCGGTTCTGTGTTCAGTGAGTTGTATTTGATTTGATAGCATCAGTTTCACAAACAAAAACCAGTTAGAAACAAAACCAAAGCTTCCCTTGTCTAAAATACAAATGGAGACAAAATGTCTGTGAATATTCTCAGTCATCCAGGTCATGGTATTCGTATCAAGGTTTGTAGTAGGCAACTGGACGTGACAGAGTTCTTGAAGACGTTTCGCCTCTCATCCAAGAAGCTTCTTCAGTTCTGCCTGACTGGTTTGGGAGTTCAGGTTTTAAACCTAATGGGGTCGTTAACACCTAGGGCCCGCCCCTCTATTGTGTGACCCTTTAGTGTCACATGGGAGGAGGTGTGAATGGGAGTCATTAAGTCATTCAGGTCCCTGCTATTATGTGACTTGTTGGAGTCACATGATTTCAGGTGGGTATCCAACTGCCTGGGCAGTGATCTTAAGACTGCATTGTAAGTGGCAGATAAATTGTGTCTTAGGACTCCTCCTCTGTTGAGAGATGGCTGTTCCAGGTTAACAAAAATGGCCTCTTTCACTCCTCCTTGGCTAAAATACGGACATTGTCATCCTCAAAGGAGTGTCCTGTAGCTTTCAGATGTAGATGGACTGCTGAGTCCTGACCTGAGGAACTGGCTCTCCTGTGTTGTGCCATGCGCCTATTAAGCGGTTGTTTTGTCTCCCCAATGTACAGGTCTGTGCACTCCTCACTGCACTGGACAGCATACACTACATTCTCTAGTTTGTGTCTGGGTGTTCTGTCCTTGGGGTGAACGAGTTTTTGCCTCAGGGTGTTGCTGGGCTTGAAATGGACAGGGATGTGGTGTTTGTTAAAAGTCCTCCTGAGTTTTTCAGAAACACCCGCATTTTGCTTTTGGATGTAGTTTTTTTCTCTCTCAGACCCATTTCTTTTGTTGGTTTTGATGAAGGCCCAGTTTGGGTAACCACAGGTTTTGAGAGCTGCCCTGATGTACCTTTGTTCATTATCCTTTCCCTCCAAACTGGTTGGAATGCTCTGTGCTCTGTGATGGAGGATTCCAATGACACCTAGTTTGTGTTCCAGTGGGTGGTGTGAGTCAAAGAGGAGATATTGGTCCGTGTATGTGGGTTTCCTGTAAACATTGATGTTGAGGCTTCTGTCCTCTTCAATGTGCACTGCACAATCCAAGATGGCCAAACTGTAGCCTTGGACATCCTCTCGGGTGAATTTGATGTTTTGGTCCACAGCATTGATATGGTCTTTGAAGGCTTCAACCTCCTGTGTCGTTATTTTAACCCAGGTGTCGTCAACGTACCTGAACCAGTGGCTTGGAGATGTTCCTCTGAAGGAGTGCAAGGCTCTGCTCTCTACTTCTTCCATGTAGAGGTTGGCCACAATCGGAGACACAGGTGAGCCCATCGCACAGCCATGTTTTTGCCTGTAAAAACCCCTGTTGAACTGGAAATAGGTGGTGGTCAAACAGAGGTCAAGCACTGCTTCTGTGGTAGGAATGCATGTGAAAAGTGAGGTAACGTCGTAGGACACCTTGGTTTCATCTGGGTCCAATTTCATTTCTCTGATTTTGGTGGCAAAGTCCTGTGAGTTCTTGATGTGGTGTGGGGTGTTTTCAACCAAAGGTGCCAAAATAGTGGCCAGGTGTTTGGCAATGTTATAAGTAACAGAGTTGATACTGCTGATGATGGGCCTGAGTGGGGTTCCCTTTGTGTATCTTAGGGAGTCCACAAATACGAGGAATGGTTTCTCCCGGGTATAGACGGTAGTACAGCTGTCTGTCAATGACTTGATCCTTCTCCAGTTGTTGTAAACAGCAGACTACTTTCTTCTTGTAGCTGCTGGTAGGATTTCGCCTAAGTGGTTCATAGGTGGCTGTGTCACTGAGTAGACTATTTACCTTAGAATGGTAGTCTGATGTATTCACTACCACCAAATTTTTGTCTGCCAGGAGAATAGTGATGTCCCGGTCTCTTTGCAGAGATGTCAGTGCCTTCCTTTCTTGGGTGGTCAGATTGGAGGGAGGTGCCTTGGCACTGGAGAGGGCAGCTGAGACCTTTAACCTGCACTGCTCAGCCTCAGTGATAGTAAGCTGGTTGTTCCTGGTGGCTGATTCAGTTGATGTAATGAGGTCCACCACCGGTATTTGTTCTGGTGTTACTGCAAAGTTCAGTCCTTTGGCCAGAACTTCCCTCTCAGGTTGTGTGAGGTTCCTGTCTGATAAATTCTTAACCCATTTGTCACTGGTGTCTGGTTGTGTTCTGTTGTTGTCATTCCTTCTCCAAGTTAGTTCTTGTGTTCTGTAGGAACTGTTTGGAACTGCAGTGTCTGGAATTTGTTTTGCTGGTGGTCTTTTTTTTCTTGAGGTGCTGAGAAGCTTTTTCCACAAACCCGGAGACCTCCACCAGAACTTCATTGGGAAGAAGTGATGTAAGATCATCATGAATCTGGTCAAGCTTCACTGTGAGGACATCAATGTTGAGATGGACCTGTCTCATTTAGTAGTTGAGTTTCCGCCTTCTATAAGATTTTCTCTGCTCAGTGGCCTCAGAGCCGAGGCGTAGGCTGTTGGGGAATACCCTCTCTTGCCTGCATCTTAAATTGAAGCGCAGATGGTTTCTAAAGTCCGCAAGTTTTCTGGAAGTCTTCTCATACTCCCGCACCAGTCGAAGGGTGTGTGTCCCAAAGTGTGTAGCAACATGTCAGTGAATATTCTCAGTCATCCAGGTCATGGTATTCGTATCAAGGTTTGTAGTAGGCAACTGGACTTGATACGAACTGGAGACAAATGCTTTTCTCCACTGCACTGGCTTGAAGAGAACTGATCTGGTTGACCTTTATAACAGCTTTCTGTCTTTGTGTCCCTCAGCAAAACCTCCATAACAGCCATACAGCACTCAAACACACATACAGACACACAATCACAATCTCTCAGAAGCGTTACTACGCAAGATTGCAAGCCAAATAGATGTGAGCCTGCATCAAGTTTTCTCATTGTGCCACACAAAAAAGACATCTGTCCCTAATGAAAGCTTCACCACCCTAATAAAGTGCTCATAAACACAGCCTGAAATACCACCTCAGAGCTGTCAGACCACTTTCAGCTCACACAATGTGTGTTCTCGCTCAAATGCAAAATGTTTGTTCAATGCTTATCTTTATTAGGAGTCAGCTAATTGTTATGTAGGCACAGCTGTTGTGACACTTGATGCCCACGGTCTCGCCTGTGAGGTTGTGATGTCACTGAGCAGATAAATGCATTCAGTGGAGTTTTTATATCATAGAGGTGATTTTTTTTTATTATTATTATTTTTTGGGCTTTTTGCCTTTATTCAGATAAAATAGCTGAAGAAATGACAGGAAAGGGGTAGAGAGAGAAAGGATGACACACAGCAAATGTGCTGCAGGCAGGAATCAAACTGGCAGCCGCTGCAGAGGACTGATATCCTCAACACATGGTGCGGGCGCCCATAGAGGTGATTTTGATAAAGTTTATTCTTACAAACCCCAGATAACAGTTTTAAGTAAAAGAAAAAAGTTTCCAACTTAAATATTTGTGTTTGGATGTATGAAGTTGATAAAGTATATTCTTACAAACCCCAGATAACAGTTTTAAGTAAAAGAAAAAGGTTTCTAACTTAATTATTTGTGTTTGTGAACAAAAGCAGATGTCATAACTAAGGAAACTGTTTGGTACTATGTGTGTTGAGCTGAATCTGAGGACATGGGGCTAAAAAACTACACTTCCCCAGAGTGCACCAGGAGCAGCAAAGAGGTGCCTGACTGATAATCGCTGATTTAGAGCACCTGGTAAGGACTGGGGAAGGTCGGTCACTTACAAACAACCTGCATAGAAGGAAGAAGCAAGAAAGAGCAAAGGGGACCAAGTCCACTCACAGATTCAGCCAAAAGACGCCAATGGTTGGTGATATGTTTGTTTGCTTTGTTAGTGTTCTGATTTTGTGTTCAATTAGTTTGAATTAAGGTATTTTGTTTTGAGTTTAAGTAAAGTGAAAATGAAGGATACACATATATTCTGTTAAATGTTAAAATTTTGCTGAACTCTTCTAAAATGTTGACCATTCTTTATTCAATTTAAAAGGCTTAAGTGATTTAATTTAAAATGATTGATATGTCAACTTTTTGGTTCTGTGTTTGATGTTAATTTTATTTTCTGTCTTTGAAGGTTTACAACCTATTGAAATACCAATCAACTAAGGTGAAAATAAAAGTTTGAGTTGGATCTTAAATTGGTTGTCCTCGTGTCCTTTTGGAGGGAAAGAGGTGGACTTGACAATGTGTGTACAAAAAAAGTGTGTACACACAGGACAAGCCTTTGCATTCCATTCTGTTTCTAATCACTGCCAGTGACAGAGGAGTTATTTTTAAAATTCTTAAATAAAAAAAAAAAAGTGTTGAAACCATACTGCATGACCCTTGATCTGTGCAAGACCACACTGATGTAGCATGGAATTCTGCACTATTTTCAAAGGTGACACTGCTTGCTGTAAAACCTGCAGTTCCCTCTCAGTGATCAAAATCAAAGTTCTGGTCCAGGCTTGATGTGACACATTAGATAAGAACACAGGATCGACTGCACCCTGTGATTTCTGGTGTGACATGCAACAAAAACCATTTAATTATGCCTAACTAGATTTTGCTGACTTCAAATGAAAATCAGTGTCAACTTGCTTTAGCTCTTAACTCTTTTCACAGTTTTCACTGCCAGGCAGCAGCAGACACTTTGACAGATCATCTGACAAAAATCTGTCACTCAAAGAAGAAAACCACCGGAATTGAGCAACAGAAGAAGATGATGTTATGTAGCATGAAAACATCAGTGCTCAGCTGCAGATCTGTGGGACAGAGAGCACTCCAGACCCTTTTGGACAGTGTTGGGGGGGTGGGGGAACACACACAGCTAATGTTAGCCACACTGGAAACAGTGATGTTACACACATAATGTGAAGTGGAAAAAAAACAAAAAACAAATGTGTAATCGATATTCTGCTTTATTTATTTTTCAGGGGTGCTCCCATAGCTCTATTAGTAGTGCGTTCGCCCCATGTACTGAGGCTGTTGGTCCTCTGCAGCAGTCGCTGCAAAACTTTTTTTGCTCCTTCCTCGCTCCTTCCAACTGTGAAGATAGAAAGATAGATATTAAGATGTGCAGATATAAATGGTGCAAGAGTGCAGCTTGAGCCTGGAAACGCAGCATGAGCAAAAGTCCTACAGTCAGAGTGTTGGTCTTTTTCTTGTTTGTTTGACATTATTTTTTTTATTATAATTGGAAGAGTTTTGTACTAAATCTTCTTTGTTATTATTATTATTTTTATTTTGATAAAATTCAAATTCCCCAAACTGCACCCTGCACTTGGTAGGTCACAGCAACAAAACAAAACACCAGGTGAAGATTTTTGATTCTACCACTGGGACAATTCCAACACACAGTGTGGGATTTAATAGAGACTACAGGCACCATATTTATCAGGGAGTTTTTCATTAGCTTTTATTATAGTATTAGCATTTTATTAAATTCATATTCTTGCCAGAAGGATTGGGGCTGTCTTTTTTCTACATATTCACACTGAGAGACTCTGTGACTGTAAAGTGTTCCACAGACCACCACCAGACTCTGATATGTGAATGCAAAATACACCAGTTGGTGTTTCTTTATTCCAGTTAACAGTCTACATATTGTTGACTTAGGGCGGCACGGTGGTACAGTGGTTAGCACTGCCGCCTCACAGCAAGAAGGTCCTGAGTTTGATCCCCCCGCTCGCTGGGGCAGGACCTTTCTGTGCGGAGTTTGCATGTTCTCCCCGTGTCTGTGTGGGTTTCTCCGGGTTCTCCGGCTTCTTCCCACAGTCCAAAGACTTGCATGCTAGGTTAATTGGTGATTCTAAATTGCCTGTAGGTGTGAATGTGAGTGGTTGTCTGTCTATGTGTCAGCCCTGCGATGAACTGGTGACTTGTTCAGGATGAACCCCGCCTCTTGCCCAATGTCAGCTGGGATAGGCTCCAGCAGCCCGCGACCCTTACGGAATAAGCGGTTACAGAAAATGAATGAATGAATGAATATTGTTGACTTGTTGACTTAGTCATTGAAAGACTTGGTGTGCTCCCACATCTTTGTGAAGGCAAAGTGATTCAGGTTATTAGATTTGTATAAAACTACCCTGTAAAGTTTCTGACCACAAGTGGAGGAGTAACGTTTGGATGAGAAAGTTCCCATCAATCAAGAAAGAAAGAAAGACTTGACTCTGAGTGCAATGTGGTGTTGTGGTGTGTGTGAGGTGGTTTGTAGTTGTATAAGTGTATAAGTTAGGTAGAGGACACCTGGAAATACTTGAGAAACACTTTTTAAATTGATGTCAGTGTGGCTGGCCTGAACGTTTCCCTCAAGAATACTGGAGAGAGGGTTTTCTATTTTTACACCTCCAAACAGTGGAACACCCTGCCCTGGATCTGAATGTCATTCTAACTCATTTCTGTAATTAAAAAAATTAAAGACCTTTTAATACTTTTGATTTCTGTAGTTTTCATATATTCATTCAGTTGTTTACCCCTCATTGTTTTCTTATTTGACATTTGTCTTTTTTTAAAACCTATTTCATGTATTGTTAATGCTTTACCTTTGTTCTAATTGTGCTTAGTTTTCTACATTTTGTCCCAGTATAGCAGGTAAAGCACTTGGGGCTGTTATTGCATGAATGGTGCTTGTTTTCATAATTATTACAAGGCAACTCACAGAGGAGCAAAGAGAGCTGTTATTTCTGCTGCAGTCACAGAAATTACTGTAATACCATGTGATGTGGACAGAAATATCTTAAAAATCATAATCACGCAGCAAACACAGCGTCATCTCAAACTACAGCCTCCAAAATGACCAGAGTTTTACATCAATGCTTCTCTGACACACTCAGCTAAACTCAAAGGTTCTAAGCTGAAGGCTGTATTCATGGCAGTTCCACTCTATCAGGATGCAGCACACAAATAAGGTTGGGAGGGTTACTTTAAACAAATATTCTAATACAATTACTAATTACTTTTAAAAAAGGATTGACTCAATACCAGATATGGTTTAATAGTTTAGCCTAATATCATGTTTTATGATCATTGTTGGGTTCATTGTTTGTCCAGTTGTTCCTTACCCCGCATTTACACCAGGCGCGGCTGTACCGCGGAACGGCTGCGCCGCGGCACGCAGGGAAATAGAACCCATTCTAGTCAATGCTGTAATTTACACTAGAAGCGCTGCGGTGCGTCTCAGCAGCGTCCCAGAAGCGGCTCGGCGCTCCGCTCCGCACAGAATACGCAGCGAGTCTATTTTCGACGGATGGCGCGTCAATTAACACAGAGCAGGTCGAACGGGCAGGAAGTCAGGCACGGAAAACAGGGGAGAATCCGGTTGATTTTCAAAATAAAAGACCCTGTGCAGACTCGCGATCATAAAGACAGACAGAAAATAAACAATTTAACTACGTAGCCTGCTTATCCATGGTAGAAGCACAAAGAGCAAGGAAAGAGGACTTAATCAACAAAATCAGAGCAAATAACATAATCAGACGGGCAAAATGCTCCGCTGCTGAAACGCTTCTGAAACGCTGCTGGTGTAAATTGAAGTCGTGTGCATGACGGAGCAAAACCGCGGCGCAGCCGTTTCGCGGCGCAGGCGCGCCTGGTGTAAATCCCAGGTTACTTTGTTGTGCATGGATGCAAGTTTAGATTAATAGTTGCAGTTATTTGCTTTTAAATGTACTCACAGTAAACTGCCATAGATTAATTCTGGTCTGGAGCCTGCATTTTTACCCACATCCTCATAATTTTACAACAAAATAGATCTGTTGCCAGTGACTCCCAAACCAACATATATGACCAGTGGAGACCAGAAGCAACAGGCCTACCAGACCTTAACTATGTTATATAAGTCATGTGACATAACTTAAGTGACATTATACTTTGTAAAATGGTCACTGATTTGTTAGTTTTGGTCTTCATGAAATCTTTGTTTAGGTTTCAAAAAAAGATAGCGGTTGGGGTTGAAATAACTATGTTACATATGTCATGTGACCGAAATGCCGCAAAAGGAATCATGAAACTTAAAACTAAATCCAGGTTTAGTTTCATACAGAGTCCTGGGTGAAAGTCCTGTGTTTTTCTGTGACATCCATTCACCCCACCTCCTCCACCTCTCTCACTCTTTATACTTGTTTTATAGATGAATCTGGTGCCGGAGTTAAAAAGCCACCATTGCTGCAGTGGCATCTCCCTACAGTATTAGTGCAAATGAATGTTAGCCATCATTTTTCAACTTTTACACTTACTTTTTATGTAATGTTACTTTTGACAACAATGTTTAGGAAGTCAGGAAGAGCCTGTGCAGTTCAGCTACCCTAACAGTAGTGTCAAATTTCAACTTGGAAAAAAGATGGTGTAACACACAAAGCAGTGGCCGGATTCATCTATACTCCTGTCATACTTACCTTCCCACTAGAGGTCGCCCCCTATCAATAAACAGAAATATGGATAAGAAGAGGCTGCTTCAACATTTAACTTTACATGCATATTTTTGTGGTGAGGACAGGCTGTTTTTTACCCACTCACCAGCCTAGTCAGCAGCATCACCACTTACAGCCCCAAAATATTTGTCAGTAGTAGTGGTAGTAGTATTGATAGGTTAGCTAGATAACTGTACTTCTGTGTAGCTGACATTAGAGGTTGGTCTAATAATCCCCGTTTTTCCCAAATCTATCTGGAGTCTGGAGTCTTATTCTCTGCAACTGTAATGGAATACAGTTACCTTTTTTGTATCCTAATTACTCAACTCTTTGACATGTAATCTGTTACTTCCTAAGCCTGTAGACCTATACAAAACAAATGAATGTCCTGTATATGTGTTTTTTGTGCATATGACATTAAAGTTAACAGACAAGGCATATGCAAATGTGTTCAGCATACTGTTGAGTGAAGCAGGCCCTTTTATCAAATGCTCGAGTAAAATTCCACATCAGCATGGCTATTTTACCATGCTAATCTTTCAACAGTGCTGACTGACCCTGAATCATACGTATATTCAAATGGTCATCATTTGCAGTTGGATCAAAGGTTGTCCCCTCATAGGGTATATATCTATGGTTCAGAATTGCTGCGCCAATGATTTCTAATGGCTTTTCACCTGCCTTCATGACTAAAATACAGACAAAATTATAAGGCAATTTTATCTGTTGACGTCAGCAGCTCAGCTCCCACAGCATCCTCAATCAAATTTGAAGCAGGTACATTTGGGAGGGTCTGGAGTAGGCATGTGAACAATTAGTCAATGACACAATTAAACATCACCACCCCAACGCTAGTCTACACCAGTCGGTTAAACTATGTAGAAATATTTTATGTGTTTGTCCGTGTACTTTTCTGTGAGTTTAATTTAAATTCATCAGTTCTAACACACTCACACACTCATTCAAACCAAGTAAGTGATAAAGATGTTATTTAAGTCATTACAAATTCATAAACAGCTCCTTTATGATATTACATCAAAATGATATTTAGTCAAACATCACATTTGTAAGATTAATTAAAATAAGGTAAACTACAGAAGCACAGTCTCAACAAGGACCTGAGTTGAACAAATGAATATATTATTCAGCTGTAAGATTTTCATTAGACTGCATATGAAAGTGAGAGGCAGTGGAGTGTAAAATTATTCAGCTGCACCTTCCCATTTGAACATTTTGAATACAGTCTCCTCATGGCTGTACTCTACCGTCTATGACAACTGAGCCTTTTGAAGTGCAGCATTCCTCAGACACAATATGATCTGTACCATTGATGGAAGTGCTCAATTCACACTATTCACAGGAAAATCTCATTATATACTTTAATTAGATATTTATTTCTGAACTGATTCACCCTCAAACTTTTTTGCCCAAATTGATTTTTTTTTCTCCAAAAAGATATCAAAGTGCATGAAAGAACAGAAACCTTTCCTGTTGTGTGCTGTAAAGTTAAAAAGTTTGACAAATCTGGGAAATTCCATTAAAGAGCTTTCACAGAGTAACTTATTAAGTTTCCATGTTATTTTTCACTATTATTAAGTAGGATTAAAAAAAGGGGAAGCAGATATCAGGTGAAACTGTGTAGCTCTAAACCTTAACTCACTTAACTCTCTGTGTTGGGGTGCTTTGGTAATATTTGGTTGTTCATACACATAAATCCATATCACTGTAATAAATGATCCTGTGGTCATGTAGGTTTTAATTGATATATTTGGTAAAATATATTAATGTGTCCTTGATTTTGTGGTAATTATTTAAGAAAAATTCTAATAAAAATATCTTGAATAAAACCAACATATGGGTGGCACGGTGGTGCAGTGGTTAGCACTGCCGCCTCACAGCAGGAAGGTCCTGATTTCGATCCCCCAGCTCCCCGGCTGGGGCCTTTCTGTGCGGAGTTTGCATATTCTCCCCGTGTCTGCATGGGTTCTCTCCGGGTTGCCCGTAGGTGTGAGTGTGAGTGGTTGTCTGTCTATGTGTCAGCCCTGCGATGAACTGGCAACTTGTCCAGGGTGTACCCCGCCTCTCGCCCAATGACAGCTGGGATAGGCTCCAGCAGCCCTGCGACCCTTACGGACTAAGCGGTTACAGAAAATGAATGAAAACCAACATATTCTGGGTTAATCAAATATAAGATTTCTGTTTATGTAATTCTAAACAGAGAGAAAATGGAATAAATCCAACTCAATGGAATCAGTTGATTTTTAATTGAAAAGCATTTCCTGTTAACCGCGCTTTTTGAATGCAGCAGGCATAGCCTCTTCATCTATGTTATCAGGGCTGAGTATATACGCGCTAAGTATAGTGAGCATCTATGTTCCAAACTCTACTTGCTGCACTTCTGTTAGCTTTACTTCCTCTTTGTATTGGACCTTTTACCACACAGATAATGCTATCAGTTCTCTCTGTTCTTTCACTTTTTTTGTCAAAAATGTTAAGTTACCTTGAAAACACATTAAGTCAGTGTATCAACAGTTATGTTTTAGAGTTTCAATTTTATTAAAGTTAACTGTTTATTAATCTCCTGCCAGTTGCAAGAAGTCGCAGCAGGGAGGCGAGCTAACATGACGGCTGCGTCAATTTTCTCATTTAAATACTAAACAGTAAAATAAATTCTTCTGAAAACATGAGCAATGGAGTACAAAATCTTGATTCATTTTTTGTCCAGCACAGCCTGGTTTGATAGGCGGCAAGGCAGGCACGTCAGGACATGTAAATTAAAAGTTGGTTAATGTCACAAGCATGATGTGAATTGATGGAGCGTGATGTGATGTGTGCTATAAAAACCTCCCTATTAAAATTAATTTGTTCTACCTTTGTATAAAACTCAGTAAAAATTTAGCCGATCACTTTTGACCCATGGTGGCCTTAGTAATAACTTAATAACCAATAACTGAAGGCAGAGGCATAGGAAAAATTGTTGTAATCACATGTTCAAGTGTATAACATTAGGCTTTACAATCCATTAAAAATATGAAACATTTAAAATGGTTTAAGTGGGGGGCACTGTTATACTATAGACTGACTGATTTTAAGAACGAACCATGAAGCCCCCAACCAACAAACCATCCAACAGCAGGACCACTCCTGGTGCTACTGGCGGTGCTAATGCTAGTGCTAGCGCTATGGCCGAAGAGATGGAGCCAGACTATGCTAAAGAGGATGACACGTTAACTGCAGCCATATTCTCAAAGGCCCTAGACGCTTTGAAAAGTGACATTTACAGTAAGATAGAGACAGCTGTTAGAGGAATACAAACGGAGATTGCCGTGGTCATGGATGAGCTAACTTCATCAGTGGCTACTATACAGCTGTCCCTGAGGAGCAAGACGGAGGCCTGAAAGAGGTAGAATCATCAGCTACAGCAACAAGTGATTCCCTATCTGCTCTGGAGCCCGCGGTCTCCAAACTCCAATCTGACGTTAAGGACCTCCAAGTCAAGTGTGATGACCTCGAGAACAGATCGAGGCGAAACAATATACGTCTGGTGGGCATACCAGAGGACCAAGAAGGCACTTCTCCCACGGAATTTGTATCCACTCTCCTATGGACAATACTCAAACTGGAGGAGAAACCCCTGTTTGACAGAGCCCACGGGACTTTACAAGCTAAACCCAAACCTCAATCAACCACCACGGGCTTTTATCGCCAGGGTCCACTACTTCCACATCTGTGAACTCATCCTCTGCCAGGCGCACCAGATCGGCTCTCTGTCTTACAATGGATGGGCCATATACATCTTCCCCGACCTGTCTACCAGCGTGGCTAAAAGGCGAGCTGCCTTTGGAGATGTGAGGAAATGGCTCCGTGACATCCGAGGCGCCCACTTCGGCTTCCGCCATCCAGTGAGGTTCCGGATTACATTACCCGGCGAAGACGAGCGCTCATTCATCGACCCTCAACTTGCAATGAACTGTAACTTCCAGAGCGCCATTACCCCTTGGCGAAGCTGCTGTCGGAGATGCATGATCCAGAGACTATGAAGGTTACAGGTGAATAACTTTAACTTGACTTGCAAGGTAACATGATCGATCCTGTAACTTAGGCTAATGTCTATCATTTATTCAACTAGAGGGCGCCAGCGACATGATGTTGGACATTTGTTTGCTGCTAAAGTTTTCCATTATATTCTTCAGCTATGGTAGGCTAGTTAATTTTAAACTGACAAGTTTTTTCTTTACTCTCAATTTCTCTGTGCATTTCTGTCTAATGCACTTTTTTGTGTGACATGACATTTACCTCATCTTGCTTTTGTGTTGCCAGTTTTGTATAGGTAACTGGGACAGTAAAAGGTTAATCTACAGACCTGTTAAATGGGGATTATGACTACACCAAGTTCAGGGAGGTGTACAGGAGGGAGGGAATTGTATATGTGCATTTTTATTATGTTTTGCATCTCTACTTTGGTTTTATTGTGCAGGCTTAAGGCTTTATATGGCAGTGCCATTCCACATCTGGTACCGATGTTATCAATGCTACTTGCATTTTCTTCTGGCTATGGCTTCGGCTAATCACAACCTAACTCCTGGAACAGTGGGCATCTCGGTTAGAATAGTTGGCTGGAATGTTAGGGGCCTTGGCAAGCTTACAAAGCTCAACAAAGTATTACATCACCTCAATACTTCAGGTGTGCAGATTGTGTTCCTCCAAGAAACACATCTGAATGTGGCTGGCCACACTAGAATCCGAAGGCAATGGGTCTCTCAATCCTACCACTCGCTTTTTAACAGTAAGGCACGAGGAGTTGCTATTCTCATCCATCGCTCCATTCCATTTATCTACTCAAATATAATAGCAGACCGCAACGGGCGCTATGTAACTGTAACAGTGACACTGTACAATACTCCACTAACTCTAGCAAGTGTATACCCTAACCCCTAACTATGACAATGAACAGTTCTTTGTACAGTTCTTTTCCTCTTTACCTAATATTCACTCACACCACCTCATTAGGGGGGAGACTTGAACTGCTGTCTTCAAAAACAAGACACATCCTCTGACAGATTGCCACTACACACACAATTGTAGATCTGCAAAAGTGATTAATACATTTCTCACAGATTATGCTGTTACAGATGTGTGGCGCTGCCTGAACCCCAATACTCATGGATATTCTTTTTTCTTTCCCGTTCACCACACATTTTCCCGTATTGATTACATTCTTGCCAATAATAAGTTACTACCATTCATTCTAAGCTGCAGCTATCAGGCTAGAGTCATTTCTGACCACTCACCCCTTGTATTGGACATGATGTTTACAAACAAATCTTCTTCTCGAACATGGGTTTACTATCTGATGTCAGCTTTGTGGAATTTGTTTCCAAACAAATAGATTTTTTCATTGAAACAAACACAACATCTGAAACAACTCATAGTACACTTTGGGAAACACTTAAAGTGTACATGCATGGTCAGTTAATTTCCTATGTATCATATGAAAAACGTCAACGTACTTCCACTCTTTCTAATCTTACCAACCGCATTCTACAGCTGGAGAATGAATATACAACATCTCCTTCTGCAGACCTCTACAAAGAAATACTTCTCCTCAAATCCGAATTTGACAACCTCTCTACTTACAAGGCTGAAGAAATGACTATTAAGTCCAGACATATATACTATGAATATGGTGACAAACCAAGTTAACTTTTGGCACACCAACTCAGACAGACAATCCCGGATAATTTCAGAAATCAATACTAGCAACGGCCTTACTCATGACCCACAGAAGATTAATGATGCATTTAAAAATTTCTATGCTTCTCTTTATACTTCAGAACAAAGGCCCAGTGCACATGATCTGCACAAGTTTTTTGACAACCTCTCTATGCCCAAAGTGGCCACAGATATAGCTGAAACTCTTGATAGCCCAATAACACTAGAGGAGGTGACCAAGGTAATTGCAGCCTTACAAAGTGGCAAGAGTCCAGGCCCCATTGGCTACTCGGTTGAGTTTTATAAAAGATTCTCTGGGAAGCTCATGCCACTCCTTCTAAACATGTATACTGAATCATTTGAATTAGGAGTTCTCCCAAAAACTTTATGTCAGGCCCAAATTTCTCTTCTCCTAAAGAAAGATAAAGACCCTCACTGTTGTGGCTCCTACCGCTCAATTTCACTCATAAATGTCGATGCTAAAAATTATTGCAAAGACTCTTGCCCGCCACCTGGAGAAAGTGTTACCAGATATCATATCATCTGATCAGACCGGCTTCATTAAAAATAGGTTTTCATTCTTCAATGTGAGACAACTGTTCAATGTTCAATGTCATCCGAATCCTCTGTCCCTGAAGTAGTAGTCTTCCTAGATGCCAAAAAGGCTTTCAATAGGGTCGCGTGGAGCTATTTGTTCCATACCCTAGAAACCTTTGGCTTTGGTGAGAAGTTTATATCATTGGTCAGGCTACTTCATGTAACTGTTGCAACTTATCTTCCACTACTCATGTCCATATGTTCTGGTCATGTGCTAATCTTCGAGAACTCTGGTCTCTAATCTCAACTATCTCAGAATCCCTGAACAAAATTATTGACCCGTATCCATTCATAGCCATTTTTGGCACCCCCTACAGAGCCTCACAGACTGTCCAAGTCTGAGGCGAACTGTGTCGCTTTTGCTACCCTGCTTGCCAAGCGCCTAATTTTACTTAAATGGAAAGATGCATACCCACCTCCCTTTACTCACTGGATAAGAGATTTATTGCACTTTCTGAAATTAGAGAAAATAAAATACTCATTAAGGGGCTCCACAAAAAAGTTTTATAAAGTATGGAATCCCATTCTTAACTATATCAAAGAAAAGGTCCAACTGCATGCATGCATTGTACAGAACACAATTACTGTAGGAAATATAATATTAACTGAAATGCACATTAGTTCACTTTAACTCAAATTCACATTACATTCTTTCTCTTCTTTTTTTGTTTGTTTGTTTGTTTAGGGCAGCGATCCGCCTACACCCTTTACATGTCTTTGTCTCCCTTGGACTCAGATCTATTTCATTACATAGTCTTTTGTCCAAGCTGGGGGTTCTCTCTCTTTTTGAAGAACAGGTTTTGTTGAAGCCCATATCGGGCTGGGGTTTTCCTCTGCTGTGTGAGCTCGTGGTGCATTCCCCCTCCTCCCATCACTGAGGGTGAAGGAGCTCATGCCGTTTTGCTGTTGCACCAACAAGGGCTCACTGTACTTCGTCTCTCCCTTTCCCACATGGAAAGGCTTGCGCACCCTGACTGCAGCCCCAACAGTGACCTTAGGGGTTTTGGCACCCCTCTTGACATCTGTGTACCACTTACTTTTGACCTGCTGTAGGGCAACTCTGGTACTGACATGTTCATACTGCACTTTTTCCTCCGGCGGTGGCAGAATGTTCAGCTTTGTTCGCACTGGCCTCCCTCTGAGAAGTAGGAATGGGGATTCACCAGTTGTGGCATGGGCTGTTGCACGGTAGCTGTGCAGCATGTCAGTGACCACCGACTTCCAGGGCTGCTGAGTAACTTGTGCTGCCTGAAGACTATCTTTCAGCACTCTGTGGAAGCGTTCAGGACACCCGTGTGCCTGAGAATGGTATACGCTCGTTCTGATGTGCTTGATGCCTCGTTCTCTGAGAAAATCTGCAAATGCAGATGATGTGAACTGTGGCCCATTATCCGTTGTAATGACACTGGGGTTGCCTTCACGGGCAAAGACAGAAGCCAGGAACGATGTGACGGTGGTCGTAGTTGCAGTGTTAGTAAAGGCAACTTCTGGCCACTTACTGAAGTAGTCAATGAGGGTAATGGCAAACTTTCAGTTGTAGGGTCCGCGTTCAAATGGGCCCACAATGCCGACAGCCACATGCTGGGAACTGAACAGGTTGCATTGGGGCAGGAGAAGTACTGGCTGTCTTATCACACGCCTGACAGGTTGTGCATGATGACAGGACTTTGTAGACGAGGTCGTCCATTCGTGGCCACCAGTATAGCTCCCTGAGGCACTGTTTAGTGCGAACCACACCCTGGTGTCCTTCGTGAGCAAGGCATACTACACTACGCGAAGGGACTTTGGAACCACCAGGCGCATTCCCCAAAAGATCCGTGGTGCCTCTGCAGCAAGCTCATGTCGTACCAGGAAGTACGGTTGAACCTCAACTGGAAGAGACTTCTTCACTCTAGGCCACCCTACGTGGATGACCTGTCTGAGTTGTGCAAGTTCAGAACAGTCCTCACATTCAGCTCTGAAATCCGCGATGCAGTGCAGGCAGGAGGGGAGAAACCTCAGCTATCTCTGTGACCAAGTCCTGCTCAGGCTCTGTGACTGTACTGGTGTCGCTGAGGGGAACGCATGAAAGGCAGTCTGCCATGACATTTTGGCTGCCTGGATGGTACTGCATGTCATACTGAAAACACATCAGCCTAGCTGACCAGCGTGCAATTCTCATGCCAGCCCTGTTCATCCCTTTATTGTTGTACAGGGTAGTGAGAGCTTGGTGATCAGTTCTGAGTCTGCATCCCCACACGTAAGTCCTCCACCTTTCAACTGCCCATACACAGGTGAGAGCCTCTTTCTCGATTGTGGAGTACTTCCTTTCAGCAGCTGATAAGGTGCGGGAAGCAAAGGCAACAATGCGTTCCCTATCATCCGAGTGCAACTAGGTCAGGGCAGCACCCAGTCCGTAGTCTGGGGCATCCGTTGTGATGAACGTGGGCAGCGTAGGGTCATAGATGGTGAGTGCTGGACTTTCCAGTAGCATTGCTTTGAGCTTAGCAAAGCTGTTTTCTGGTACATCAGTCCACTGAAGTTCAGCCTGTGTGCTTGTTCGAAGTAACTGTCAAAGTGGCTCTACCACTGTCACGTGGCTTGGCAGGAACTTGCTGAACCAGGAGATCAAGCCCAGGAAGGAGCATAGTGCTGCCATGTCTTTTGGTGCAGGAGCTTCAGCAATGGCAGCCAGGTGGTCTAGGCTGGGGCACAGGCCCTCCTTGGAGACGACATGTCCCAGGAATGGGATACTTGTCTGACCAAATGAGCTGTTATCAAGGTTGACCTGCAGGCCGGCATCCTGAAGGCGCTGAAGGACAGCCTGCAGGCGCTCATCATGCCTTTCCTTGTCCTGTCCTTCCTGTCTCCATATACTATGATGTCGTCCAAGTAGTTCTGTACTCCAGGTAAATCTTTCAGTACTGTTTGCATTATTTTCTCACCACACTCACTGCTGATTTGCATACCTTGGCAAAATGTCCCTTTTTGTCACAGTTGTTACACTTCACTTTTGCAGCTGGACAGTTTTTATCATTAGCCAAGTGCTTATTAGATCCGCATCTGAAACACTGGCGTTGTTGATGGTTACCACTTGCCTGTTTGTGATGTCCTGGAGGTGGTGTAGGTGCGTGTTCTTTAGCTGGCCGCACTCCTCTTTTCCCCCGAAAACGTGTGTTTATAGCATCCACAGCCTGTACTGGTGCGGTCATGGCGGGGTGAGCAGAAGACAGCAGCGTGGCATTTTTCACCGCTGCCTCCACCTGGCAAGCGATTGTAAGGGTTTTGTCCAGTGTGAGATTGTCCTCCAGTAGCAACTTTCACAGCACTGAGATGAGCGTTAGCAATTAGCTGATCTCGTATCAGTTCACTCTCCATTTGTCCAAAACCACATGTCGCAGCTAAGGCTCTCAAAGCCGCAACGTACTGGCTTGCAGTTTCATCAGCTCGTTGAAGGCACTGCCTGAATGCATGTCTGCATGCTAGCACATTGACTTTCGGGACAAAGTGTTTTTCAAGTGCTGTCATGGCCTCCTCAAATGTTGTACCTTGTTCCAGTAGAGTGTAGAATAGCCGTTGACCCTCCGGTCCCAAGCAGTGTAGCAGAACTGCGCGTTGTCTTGCATCCGGCCATGCATCTCCTCTAGCATTTATCACTAGCATGTAGTTGTTAAAGATTTTTTGCCATGTAATGAACGGTATTGGTGGCTCACCAACGTGATGAAGAAAGGGTCGGGGGCTCGGCACTGAAGCGCTCATCCTCGTCGCTAATTTGTTACATTGTTTAGTGAGCACAGGAGACGACGAACTGTTGAGGAGTTTTATTCAACAACGGCAAAACTCTCCTTTCTGTGTTTCCTCCTATCTGCTCTACACAGTCACACACACCAGAGACACCTGCTGGTGAGGGGGGATAGCGACAGTAACTTATACATTAAATGCCTCTGTGTTTGTAAACACAACAGTGTGGCAGCAGACAATCTTGATGCGCACTCTCTTGGTGGACTTTACAGGTCCTTATGTTTGCAGATTAAGATAAGATAAGATGAGACAAAAAATGACAATAAGTATTATAAAATATTAAGATAAAAGTAGAAAATATAAAATATGTACATACCTATCAGATTTAAAAAAAATAGAGTCTAAGATATAAAGATATAAGTACTAAGTACGGACTGTACACAAGACCATTTACAATATATACACCTTTTACTGTAACTATGTTGCCTTGAAGAGGCAGATTGCACAAGGGGGGGTATGGTGTATTGCACAAAAAATTAAATATTAGCAGCAATAGGATTTAAGAAAATGAACATACAGTACAATACAATATTGCACACGGATGAAATTTTGTAGCAGACCTAACATATTAAGTCATGCTGGTATTGAAAAGTCTGACAGCTGACGGGATGAAGGACCTGCGGTAGTGCTCCCTCTTGCACAGTGGGTGCAGCAGTCTGCTGCTGAACGAGCTGCTCAGTGCACTTACAGTCTCATGCAGGGGGTGAGAGGTGTTGTCCATGATAGATGTCAGCTTCGCTAACATCCTCCTTTCACCTACCACCTCGATGGTCTCCAGGGGACAGTCCAGGACAGAGCTGGCCCTCCTGACCAGCTTGTTCAGTCTCTTCCTGTCCCTCTCTGTGCTTCCACATCCCCAGCAGACCACTGCATACAGGATGGCAGATGCCACCACGGTGTCATAGCAGTGTCCTGCACACTCCAAAGGACCTCAGTCTCCTCAGCAGGTGAAAACGACTTTGGCCTTTCTTGTACAGGGCGTTGGTGTTGGTAGACCAGTCCAGTTTATTGTTGAGGTGAACACCCAGGTATTTGTACTCTCCCACGACCTCAATGTCCAAACCCTGGATGTTCACTGGGGTAGTCTGGGGCACGTTCCTACGAAAGTCCACCACTAACTCCTTTGTCTTGCTGGTGTTGATATGGAGGTGGTTGACCCCACACCATTCGACAAAGTCAGTGATGACCCTCCTGTACTCCAGTTCATTCCCTTCTGACACACATCCAACGATGGCAGTGTCATCAGAGAACTTCTGGAGGTGGCAGTTGTCCGTATTGTGTCTGAAGTCCGATGTGTACAGAGTGAAGAGGAAGGGGGCGAGGACTGTCCCCTGGGGGGCCCCCGTGCTGCAGACTACGACATCAGATGCACAGTCATGAAGCCTCACATACTGCGGTCTGCTTGTGAGGTAGTCGATGGTCCATGCAGTCAGGTGGCAGTCAACTCCAGCTCCTTCCAGCTTCCCCCTGAGCAGTGATGGCTGTATTGTGTTGAAAGCACTAGAGAAGTCAAAAAACATGACTCTCACAGTGCTGCCAGAGTTCTCCAGGTGCGATAGTGACCGGTACAGCAGGTAGATGACTGGTGTCATCCACTCCAATGCCTGGCTGATAGGCAAACTGCAGGGGTCCAGTTCAGCTCTCACCAGGGTCGGTGATTAAGTATAATCCTCTCCATGGTCTTCATCAGGTTGGAGGTCAAGGCTACAGGTCTGAAGTGGTTGGGCTCCCTGGGCGTGCCGTCTTTGGTACCAGAACCACACAGGAAGTCTTCCACAGGACAGGAACTCTCTCAGACTGAGACTCAGGTTGAAGATGTACAGAACTACCTCACAGAGCTGAACTGCACAGTCTCTCAGCAGTCTGGAGCTGATGCCATCTGGGCCTGTAGCCTTTCTTGCCTTGATCTTCATGAGCTCCCTCCTCACCTGGTCAGCTGTTATGGAGAGGCTGGAGCGGGGTGGGAGGTGACTCCAGCTGAGGAAGAGGTAGATGGGAGGGGAGTGGAGAGGAGGGTCGAAAGGTGTGGCGAGCAGCTGAAACCCCGATGTTCGGGAGGGGGTGCCAGAGCAGGTGAGGAGGTCCTGGGTCGGTGCAGTGGGTGAGGAGGGAGTGGGAACAGAATCAAACCTGTTGAAAAACAGATTTAGTCAACTGAATGCAGTTGAAGTGTGCTGGTGCAGGTAGGCCAGGAGAGAGAATCCATAAACAATCACATTGCTGTGCATGCCATCCACAGTTTAAGATTAATTTAAAAAGATCTGATCACTTGTCTGTCAAAACTGATAACTTAGTTTTGGATATTTGCAGAGAATCAGTAGTATTTTCCTCTTAACTTGACAGCTTGTTGAGGTACACATGCAGATGTCAGCCATCTTAGAAAGTGGAAATAGTTCTGTCTTAAAGAAAAATCCTCCGCCTTCCTCACCTCAGTGAGCTACTAAATTATATCAGTTCTGATCTTAAAGAGAAGCACAAATCCTTGAAAAGTGCATGTGCCACAACAGAAAACATGTAAAGAACAATTTGTACATAAATATTTTTACCTTGAACTGACCACAACAGAATTTTTTTTCGCGATCAGCTGTTGGCGCTGTGCCACACTCGCACTCCCCAGCGAGAGACCGGAGGGACTCCCGGGAGTTGAGGAGAAGGAGGCGGGGTGCAGAGCTGGAGCTAAACACGGAAGCGGAAAAGACGGTACAAACCAGCTATACCGTCTGTTATTATGGGGAATGTACGATCTCTCCTAATAAAATGGAAGAGCTCACGGCACTGACCAGGCTGCAGAGAGTACGGGAGTGTAGCATGATGTGTTTCCACGGAGACTTGGCTGAATGAACTCACTCAGTCTCTGTAACTCTGGACGATTTCAGCTGTTGCGGGCGGACAGGAGAGCAAAAAAACCGGTAAGAGGAAGGGAGGGGGCTTGCGATGTTAGTGAATGAAATGGTGTAACCCGAGGCACACTAGTGTTAAGGAGCTGCACTGTACCAGGGACATCGAGCTGCTAGCTGTTAGCATTCGGCCATATTACCTCCCGAGGAGTTCATGTCATCGCGATGGCGGTGTACATCCGCCGTCGGCGATGCTGCAGCAGCCTGCGAGCTCTTACATACGGTTGTGTCTCAGCTGCAAACATCGCACCCCAGTCCCTCCTCCTCATCTCTGGTGAGTTTAATCATGCTTCTCTGTCCTCCTCTCCCCATTCACCCAGTATGTTGACTGCCATACCGGGGACAATAAAACACTGGATTTACTGTATGCAAACATTAAGGATGCATACAGCTCATCACCCCCTCCCCACCGGGCTGCTCTGACCACAACCTGGTTCATCTGTCCCCTGTATACATACCTATGGTGAGCAAACAACCTCCCACCATTAGGTATGTGAGGAAATGGTCTGAGAAAGACCAGCATGGCGCTGAGGACTGTTTTGAAACAACTGACTGGGAAGTGCTGTGCAGCCCACATGGGAAGATATTGACAGTCTGACCCACTGCATCACAGACTATATAAACTTCTGTGTGGAGAACACTGTGCCAACCAGGAAGGTACGGTGCTTCTCCAACAACAAACCATGGGTGACCCCTGAACTGAAAACCCTGTTGAATGAGAAGAAGTTTTTAGGTTAGGGGACAAGAGGAGTTGAGGAGGGTCCAAAAGGAACTGAAAAGAGAAATAAGGAGGGCAAAGACAGCTACAGGAAGAAGTTGGAGGAGCATTCCAACAAAACAAGTCACGTGCTACAACTGTAACATATTCACCCTAAAACTGGACATAAAAACGCATAAACAATGGTGTACAATCATCATAATGCAGGCAAGCCAACTAGGCTACTCAATTAGCTCAACATTAGGCTAATACTCAAACAGGCTAATACATGCAGCAAACATCATAAATATGACAACAGTGCAAGAAACACACCCAACAATCATAAAATACAGAGAAATAACTGGGCAACTTTGTCATATAAACACCAAAGCATCAGTATCAAACTTACATCATCACTGACTTCTGCACCAGAGATGACTGCACTGCCAAATGAACAGAGTAAAAAGACGGAGTAACTCGCGATACTGAAGCAGGATTTCAAAATAAGAGTCTCTAAATGAAAGCATGTATACAAAATAAAAGTCTCAGAACTAACAATGTCCATAACGTGAAGAATTCACAACACATAGTCTAATAAATTTAATTTGCATTTGAAAGGAAAGGAAAATAAAGTCATAGCATATTGCTATATTGTTCTTAGTATTTGATTTTCATGCGGGCTGGTGTGTGTTTTGCTGCTCTTATTACCAGCCAACACCAAGCGCTTAAATTAATTAGTGAACAAGAACAAAGTGCCATGGATTCAAGCACCTCTGATCATTAATGCATTTAATACAGTAACTTTTTGCTCTACCATCTGAATGAGACACACAACAGGATGTCTGCCACCAACTTTGTGTGGAAATACTTCAAAAGATTAAACCACGGAAATGTAAATTGTGCGCTGCGCTGGAGGGATAAAATCCGCTGGACTGAGGTTTTCTGCATTTGAAATATCAGACAAAATTCCAGGTGAAAGCCTAAAGTTTCAAGAACACTGAATTAATTTATCCAAACATCTGGATGAAATACTGCAGCATCCGATGGACTTAACATCAGCAGTTGGCTGTGGCAAAAAGAGTTCCTCACTGAAGAAAGATGTCAAAAGTGCGAAAAGTCCATCTGAAGCCTCATACCAAGTGAGTGAGACCTGTTTTAGAGTTATACTTTTTAATGTTGAGTGATCATTTACTTTATTAAGTCAACTGTGTTGAATTTTGAGCCATTGGCGGGAGCTGCCTGCTGCGCTCAGCTGCAGCGTCAGCTCAATATCATGAATTTGAAAACACCAAATGACTTGATTTAACAATTTCATTAGTTTAAAATATGAAGAATTGTAAAATATCACTGCCATGAGGATGTTCGGTCAGACAGTGACAGCAAGGTCGAGCTTGAGGTTGAATATGTACATCACAAGGGGAAATGTGAAGAGCAAGCAAATAGGCCAAGGTCAATAGTAATGAAGCTGCTCAAAGACAAACAAGAAATTCTTAAAGAGAAAAACTTAAAGGCACCAAGATTTTCATCAATAAAGATTTCACAGACAATGTAAGACAGAAACGAATGGAGCTGCAGCCTAAACTTAAGGAAAGCATGTCACAAGGGACAGATTGCATACCTATGATCAACTCATTGTTCCACCAGCCACACTCATTATGAGCGGTTTGATAATATGGTCATTTTTAGTTTTAGTAGTTGTCTCAGTACCTATTCTGTGATTTTATGGTTCACAGTAACACTGCAAATATAGCTTATATCCATAAAATCTGCAATACATGTAAAAACAGTATAAAGTTCAGTATATGAATGCAGTATCTGTGAAAATGGTTATCATCCTAAATGTACATTTCAATTCTCCAAATGTGGGTAAACTGGACCTGTCAAAAATGTGCATGAGTTTCCTTTCCATGGTCTTGAGTACAGTGATTGAATCTCAGTAATTGATGTTAAAACATTACAGGTTAAAGATGAATCTTCTGTTTTGTGTCCTATAGAAATAAACAGCAGCTCTAGATTTAATGAATATGATCCTGATTCAAATCTCCTAATGTTCTTGCAGAGAACGGATATGTGTAAATATTATAAAGAAAATGATTTCAAACTGGTATGTCAAAGTTTAACACCTCTCTTGTCTTGACCACAAATGTTCTATTGTAGCTTTAACAGAATCATGGCTAAATGAATCTGTGGCTTCATTATATGAGTTGCTTGATTACAAAGTCATTCACTGCATGAGAGAAGGGAGCTCTCTTTATCCACAAATGAAGCTCAGCGTAAGTTCAATCAGGAAGACCTTCTATTACGCTGCCTTCATTCATAACTTTCCTTTACTCCGTCTCTCTCTTCCTATTCCCTCTAATCAGCTGTTTGTGGGCGTTCATCTTTGTCAATCAGATTTTGCCACAGTCGTGGTAGCCAGTCACTTTCCTGCTGCCAAACTTTAAATCACCTCTGTCTTTGCTCCATCAGTTGTCATTCAGTCAGTCGCGACTGGCTCATGTTTTACTCACCATTTGCTCCTGGTGCGCCTCAAGTGAGTCCTACTACAACCTCGATTCCCTCGAGGACTCCAGCCCCGACTTCCTCCCTCTCTTCTGATGGCCTCCAGACGAGGCTGAGCTATCCCATATTCGTGACCCAGCGCTTCTCCTGCAGCGGGCATGCACTCTCCCAAATCGTGAGTTGGCCGAACAAGTGCTGTGTCTATCAGAGTTCGCTCCCAGGGCAAGATTCAGTGTCAGTCGGCGCCATGTGCTGCTCATGGCCACTAAGAACCAGGAAACCAGGCTTCCCCAGCAATGAGAAGGAGGCCTCCACTGCACCTCGATCTCTGCTCCCTCCTCTCCTCTATCCCAGGCGCCGTGGACAACTCCTTGCCCTCCTCCCTGCAGTCTCGACTCTACTCATGCCATCGTGCACGCCTCCAGCGCGGAGCCTCAACCCGTCCGCTCCTCAGCGATTCTCTGCCGCCAGGCCCCATGCTGCAGTCTCCCTCCACTACAGGAACCTCTCAGCTTCCTGGCTTCAGCCGTTCAGACCCTCCTAGGTAGGCCCTATGGAACTCAAGCAGCAAATATATCCAGCGCGTGAGATCAGTTCTCTAAGGTAGACAATAACTCAGGTAGCCTTTTCATGCATCCCCGAGTGCATTAAGCATCACCACAAGGAAGCATTACTGCTGTGTTCAAAACTGCTGATCCCGGCTGATCATAGATTATCTATTGGGCATTATTATTTATCGGCCTTGCATATATGCCATCTGTCAGTCTACGGAGAGGAGGCACTGCTGCTATTTGGCCTAATCAGCGACCTCTATCTGTATGGAAGGAACATTATTTATTAAGCCTTCTCAGTAAAGTGTAGCGCACGAGATACCTGGGAAGGATAATTATTATGGCCGTCCGCATCTCGCTCGGCCCCATCTCTTGCGCGACTAGCCTTTACATTTGAGCTTTCTCTTTCACTACACCATGTATATGCCATCAAATGATAAGTTGATGGGCTCAGGTGCTAGCTTTCTAAGCAGGTATCATAGATGCGTTCAAGCAGCCCATTCATTCGTCCTGCGGAATCTGTGGCATCAGGTGGGATTCCAATATTTGCCATGCGTCTCTCGGCTGCTGGCAGCCCAAGCAGACCTGTAACTCCGTGAGATGAAGTTCAAGTTCAAGTTCTTCATTGTCTTTATGCTTACACATAATGAATTTTGTTTGGTAGTTCTCGGCACATAGTTAAGATAAAAACACACAATACAAGTAATAATAATAATAATAATAATAATAATAAATAAATAAAACCTAATAAACATAAATATGTGCAAGAGTCGGCAGCCATACAGGGAATGATATGTTGATAGGTAAAGTGCAAACAGTGTGAGTCACAGTCCTCCCTTTAGAGAACTACAGTCATGATTTCCAAATTCCTCCTGCACTGTCATAACATAACAAAATTGCAGTTCTCTCCCTCCATGAGCCTCTCAACTTCGACAGCGCATCATCCTCAGAGTCGCTCCTATATAGCTCCTGGACATAGCGTCCTCCAGGGTTGGGAAAGTTCACTTTCTACATGAACTAGTTCAAAGTTCAGTTCACAATTTTTAAAATGAACTAGTTCAGTTCATAGTTCATAATTCAAAATTTTGAACTAAGTTCACACTTCCAAAAATGAACTAGTTCATAGTTCTTTTTTTTTTTTTTTTAATATGTTGCTAGCTATTATTTTTCAAAATTATTGCCACAGCAGATATAGAACCACAGACAGCAATTATTTTATCAGTTTTAATGTTGGAGTGTCTTTTGATTTTTTATTCGCTTGCACATACCTTGAAAGGCTACCCGGGTGCTTGAGTTCAATGTGCCCTTTAAGGTTTGCTGTTGATGTAACAGTTACAGGGGTGTCAAACTCAATCACAGAAGGGGCCAAAATTTAAAACACAGTCTTAAGTCGCGGGCCAAACAGGATTAAGATTTATTGAACAGTATAAAACTGACTATGTTTTATTCAGAAATATGATTTTGAACAGCCAGACTGCAACAACTTTTTCCTCAATAAAATAAATAAGATTTAAAATATTTTTTTTTCTTCAACAATAACAAAGGAAAATGAGAATATTTCAGCTCAGAATATTTCAGCTCACATATCTGAGTGGGGGTTACATTTGAAAATGCTTGATTTTTGTCTGCACACAAGATATCACACACTTTAATCATGCAAACCCTCAATGGCACTGCATTTGACATAATAAATATGCTCATATAATAATATTACATATAATATTACAAACCCATCAGCCCATCAGGTACAGATGAACATATTGACCTGCTCAATTTAACATTAAGGCCAAAACACACTGAGAACTTCAATAGAAAAGTCAACTGTAGCTTCTATGGCGCACTGCAGACTTCAGTTTTAAAATGTAACACCACAGAACCAGCAGTAATTTATGAAAAGGTTAAACTGCACACGGACACACACTGAGGAGATGAAGAGGAGAGACTGGACTCTTCATCATGACTTACAATAATGCAGCAATTAAGTATTTAAAAGTACACAAATCAGACTTGGAGTAAAAAAATTGCGCACCACAGAAGTGTAAATTAATATTATGATTCATGATCATAAAAAGTTTTATATATCAAGTCGACACATCTGTCCATATTGACACTCTCTCTCTATCTCTCTCTCTCTCTCTCTCTCTCTCTCTCTCTGCTGTGGGTCAGTCTTATTTTTACTTTTACCTGGCTTCAGGTGGAGCTGCAGCTCATCTCCCTCCTCATATACTTGTGTTTCTTTGCACTGAACAGACAAACCTGTTTACATTGTCGTTTGACAGAAAGTCGCGTCTTCGCAACTGCTAGCTGATTTATTTCTCAAGTTGCGCGGCAGCTGTTGCAGTGCATTGTGGGACTTGTAGTATGAGTGGTGGGAGTGCTATTTACTGACGGGCCATTCATAATAGACACATGTAACTGATGTGCGGAGTTGCTTTTTGAAACCCGGCAGGCAAAGTTTGCACAAAAATGTAAGATTTTTCCCATTGCAATCCTCACCGACCTCATAAAACTGTTTTAAATGATCATATGAAGAGTCTGAGGTAGTGCTGCTGCTACATGTTGCTGTTGTCGCCTCCATGCTGCGACAAAGTGGTGGCTGGTGTTGCCAGATTGAATGTTTTTTCCGTTACATATTAAGGCCTGTTTACGGTGTGTTTTAGCTGGGTTTTCGCTGGAAAGCTCTACAGAAATCTGACACCATATTGAACGAAGTTAAATTAAATGAGCGTGCCGTTCACAGACACCAGAATGAACGCGTTCACAGTAATGTTCATCAGGCAGAAATACTGTACGTTCAGTTCACGTTTGCCCAAAATATGAACGAGTTCATGAACTATCGTTCATTGAACACGTTCAAGCACAACACTGGTGTCCTCTGTGCCAATCTGCAGGATTTATCTCTTTAGAAGAAGGCATTGTGTCTTTCCTGCTAGTGGGGTGGGGGGTGTTTTCTCCAAGGCAGTGGTCGCAGCCACCGGCCTCCCTCCTCTGCCAGTTTCAATCGCTCCTCTGTGCTATAAGAGATATATCTATTCAGTGCCATGCCAGATTTAGGGGCCTGCAGGAAGTACAACGCATTTCAGTGTTATGCGACAATCAAACAGTCGTCGGCATCATCAATATAGTGTGCTCCTCTTCAAGAGATCATGCCATCATGAGGCAAGACAAAGGCAACTTTATTTATATGGCACCATTCAGACACGAGGCAATTAGGTGGTTTACAGATCTTAGAAATCATTAAATTAAAAAATTAAAGTAACATTAAAATTGCATTTGAATTCATTAAGACAAAGTAAGTATATTGTTAAAAATCATTACGGGATTGCATTTAAAAGCATACATAAGCGAAGCAACAGCAGACAAATAAAAAACATAGCTTCAGATTATCATAAATAAATAAGTAAATAAGGAATAAATAAAAAAGTTACATATTGACTTCACTGGTAAGCTGTAGTGTTTAAGCCCTGTTTTAAATAAGCTGACAGTTCAGCTGACCTCAGGTATTCTGGAAGTTTGTTCCACAGGTGGGAGCATTGAAAGTAAGGCTGGTCACCTTGCTGGTTCAGATCCTGGGAATACTGAATAACCTGTTCCAGATGATCTGAGGGGTCTGCTTCTTTCGTACCAGTAATCAGATGTATTTAGGCCTAGACCTTTTAGTGCTTTATAGACAAGTAATAAGAATTTAAGTCTTGACAAGCATCACGTAGTCTTCATCATTTACTTCATCATCACTGCTCGACGCATGCCTGATCATTCCAACTCTCTAACTGATGCCTCTCCCATCAATTTCAGACTTTCCGACAACTTTGCCCAGATGCCAGCAGTTCCTGCTCAAGGCCCCCACTCAAGCTCTAGCACGACCATTTTATAGCCTTCTTGGAATTAGAGAATCAGTCAGTCAGTCTCGTGACCCTCCTTCACCCCTCTCTCCTCCAGTCTTCGGACCCAGGTAGCCAGAAAATGTTCACCTCGATCCTCCCTGTCGTCCTCTCCTCCAGTCTTCAGGTCCAGGCAGCAGGAGTCCGGAGCCACTTCACCTCACCAGTCTCTGCTTTGCACCTCTTCACCACCACCACCAGTGTCTAGACCCTGGGGGTTTCTCTTCACTACAGCTTCATCACCCCCATTTATATATGTGCTTATTGTTTCACCTCAATGGGGTCTAACCGCCAAAGACTTTTCATGTTTCATATCTCATGCATGTGTCAATAAACCATTTTCTTTTACTCTTAGTCTCTCCTGATTGAAATATATTCAGGTGCAGGACAAAAACTATCACTACAGGATACAAAGAGGAGAAGTGTGCACTATGTTAGACTCAAAATAAATTATTTAATTCTCTTTTAGGATATTCTCTTTTAAGGTAGCATTTCGATCTACAAGATTTACCTCGGTCTCATGTCAAAGAGGAAATGATTCATCTCTTAACCTGCTGATCAGCTGGGAAAAAACAAATACCACAGTCACAGACCTGCAGAAAAACAAACACCAGAAAATACAGACAAAAATTAAAATAATCAAATTCAAAAGTTAATGTGATAACACCTCAAAACACATGGTCATTTCAGGAAAAGTAGTGACAAATCACTCTCTGGCATCTGTCTGAAAATTAATTCTAAATTAGACATTCACCTTTTTCATGGCTTTTCAGAAAATAATCACCATGTGTTTTCAGGGGAGTATACTATGAAGCAAGCTCAACACAGCCAGGCTTTCTTTGCATGATCTGGATCGACAAACCCTAAAACCGCAATCAGAGATAACGGGTATCACGATGGTGGTTATCAACTCACTTTGTTAATCCAGGCTTTCGTCTTCAGACTCTGTGCGCGCTCACATAAAAGGGGCGTTTGTTGCGTCATTTGACTCTTCTTCCACATGAAATGAAGCGATCGAGCCACTAACTTAAGTCAAAATGATCAAGTTGTTATAATTATGAGCTGTGGAAAATATACAAAATACATTATGGCAAAAAATAACATTGTTGCTGCAAATAAAGCAGGAGAAGAAGTTTGCTGTTAGAAAATTACTGATGGACTAAATGCTGCCGTTTATTCTAACATGAAAACTGTACATTAAACAATAAAACTCCATACAGCAGATTTAAACATGATGAAGTCTGTCTGACACTGTCCTATGATGACAGAGACGTGGACATCACTGAAGTTTTTTGACCAAACCAACGTAAAATGAGTGTAACTGATTTAAGTCTGTCTATGATAAATGATGATGAATTTTCTAAGTGATCTGATCTCAGTGATCTGAGCTGCAAAATCACCAAGACAAAACAGATAACAGTAAAAAGTATTCAAAGTGTCTGTAGTTGCTTCATCATTATTTTACTGTGTGGATTATATACCATGTCAATTTAAAGTGTTAATATGATCTGGAGCAAACGGGAAAAATGACTCTGCATCACCAAACGGAGGTTACCATCATGACAGCGTGATGTATACCGTTTGTGCTGCTGTTACATTTTTACATTATATGGATTCGTTCGGTGATATTACAAACATACAGCTCAGCAATTTTTCATTGTTAACCTCCTCCCTCAGTTTAAAAGCTATATCGCTCATAAACAATCTTGTTAGGACAGTAATTAGTTAAAGAACAGCGCTTTTTACAGATGATTTAATCATAAACTCTGAACATAACCTGCTCCCGACCAGGCTATGAGTTTAGCATAAGTTACCATGGTGATCTAGCCAGGTTAAAAGAGAGCCACCTTCGTGACACTGAAAATCCTGGCTTTAGACTCAACATAGCTCGCTAACCCATTAATCTCGCTTTGTAGTTACAACCCTCTGGTGTTGTGACATTGTTATAGTTTTTTTTCCTCTTAACTGCCATCTTGTGGTGGTGTTTTTGTTCTGCTGCCTGCTGATCAGCACGTCAAAGTGACTAAAGGTAATTATGGCCCTCTTTTTCTGTTTGACATTTACCAGAGGAAGATCACATAGATCAAAAAGTTGCCTTAAGAGACACTAAAAGAGAAAGATATATTTGAACCGCAACAGTGCAGAATTTTTTCCTCTGTAACTTGCAATGAAGCAAGTAGTCACAGCTCTTCAGGAATTGCATTAAATGTTACATTACATTATATCTTATTTATATTAGCACTTTAATCATGCCTAGAAAGTTGAAACCTGTTGAGGCCCTATGCTGACAAAATTCTGTCCAAAACGCAACCCTCACTAGTATATTTCAGCCCAAACCCGATTACAGGCCAATATTTTTCTTAACAAGCTTCCCCCTATGTACCAAACAGTAGGAGTTTTCAGTGACAGGGACAGTATGTGCAGGGAATTGGACTTTGCAACAACTAAGTTGGGGAGAAAAATTAAAATAAAAAAAAAATAAAATAAAAAAAAAGTATAGTACAGCCCAAACCTGATATGAGCCCGTGAAATATGTGAGAAATAAGGCCTGTGTTAAGTGTGTGTCAAAATTCAACAAGAAGGTGGAACCAAAAATGCAGACAGTGAAACACTAAACAGTTCAAAAGCATTTAATAACAAAAGTGGATGAACAAAAGCTTACAGACAAGCAGTCAGGCCAAAACCAGGGACCAGAAAAACAAAAGAATACATAAAAGGGCAAGACACAAAAACAATCCAAGAAAACGAGTACAAGGTCCAACACAGGAAGACATAGCAGTAGAAGGCAGGATGACATACAAGGGCAACAACCAACTGACAAAGAAACAGAGAAACACAGGGACTAAATAGACAAGAACTAATAATACACAGGTGGACAGACAGGTGAAACCAATTGCAATCAAATAGAGCGGGATAAGGACAAAGACAGGAAGTAAAGACAAGACACATAAGGGAGGACCAGGACTACAAAATAAAACAGGAAATAACCAACAGAAATCCCAAAACCATGACAGCCTGACCTGCACAGATCTCATGCTCTACTTTGTGTGTCCCTGAATGGCATCAGGTTGGAGGCAAAGAGCAGCTGACCAGTGGCTTCACCTGCTGTAGCTGAACATGATCACCCACACTGTTACATCCAGCATCTAATATCCACAATGAACACTTGTCTCCTGTAGACACATTAATACACTCAGTGCATCATCATTACACATCCAAGCCGTGAAAATGTAATTAATCACTTGTCCTGAAGGAACAGGACAACTGCATGAAATAAAAGCTCTTATGTGACAGGATGTTTTTCTTTCTGGCTCTTCATCCCTGCAGGTTCATGTCTCTGTTGCCCTGAGGTTCCTTTTAGGAATATTTTAATGAAACTCACAAACTGTCAGCACTTTGGATAATGTTGATCTAGCAACAATGCACAATGCAAAAAGTGTTGTAGACATGTATTGCAGCACTCTGATAGTCACAACACATGCACATCCCACCATATTTAAACCATGAGATAAATGGAACAATGTGTGTAACTTCTGACAATATTAACATTCTGGAAACCAGCCTCCTGAAGTCCAGAAGTCCAAAAAAGAGCCAAGTGTCATCAGAAATCAAAAGTGAGAGTTTCTTCTATTTCATTGACTCCAGCTCTCAAGCTGAAATGCCGCAGTATTGACCCCGCTCAGCTCTGCCATGTAAGGAAAAGAAAAAAAACAAAAAAAACATGGCAGTCTCAAAGCAACTGTTCAGGTCTTCGAAGTATTTCAAGGGAACTTCACATTTTTAACCTCATTTCAATTCAGTGACCTTTTTGCTGGACCGGTCACAAATTGGATCCATTCCTGGAAGAGATTGCTTCCTGAATCAAAATGTGTGACCATGTCAGAGCAGCTTTGTTCACAACCCCTCTGTTCTTGTGGAAGACGGTCTGTTTGCTTTCACTCTATGTTCCTGCTCATCAACACTCCTCCTCATTGCATTAGAATATATGCATCTTGGGGTACTGTTGTACTGCCCACATGATTTTTCCCCTTTACCAATTATAATAATTCATAATGTTGAACAAATCACCTGTAAACACAACCTCAGCTGTACCACCCACCTCAGATTGTTTTTGATGATCTCAGGGCATATTTTCCAAGCTCTTGCTGGCTTGGCTTTACTCTGTTTGACTCAGCCCAGCTCGGCAGGTATTTGCATCTCCATTTCAACAGGACTGCATGCATGAAGGTGTTTCTTTAACTATTTAACTTAGCTGAAGTGTAACCACAATAAAATGGCAAGTAAACACTTCATTTCCAGAGAGATTCAGTTAGAAGCCACAAAAGTACTGACAGCTGTACACACTTTTAAAACCTCTCGTCACGGATTGGTTGCATTCAACAAGATGTTATCCCAGCATGCTTGGAGGCTGGTCAGGTGCATGTTGGTCACTCTGCTTTGCACACTACATAACTAACTAGAGACAGAAGGTAATTAATTTAAGAACCTCCTGTCTGCTCTCCAAACTATGTTTTGTCAAGAAAACATAGTAGAAGTGACATTAAATTATTAATACTGACGCATCAGTATGCAGCATGTTATTGTTGTGGCTGTATCGTCACATCTATATGCGTTAGGCAAGTTTTTCTGTGTTCCAAATGTGTTTCAATCAATTTTTAATGCCAATGAATGAACAGGCTGCTACATAATCTGAAAAATGAGACATTCCCCATCTCATTCGGTTGCTTCTATCAGCCTGTGGCCAGCTATGTTGTGAAGTGCCTCAGGTCGAATTTCCCAGAAAAATTGTGTTTGTGTAACACAAATGACGTGCAAGTTTGCTCCCAAGTACCTCCATTCACCTAGCTCTTATACAGCGGCAACACAGCATCACAATAACACAGAAATGGAGTCCAGTAGCAAGGAACCAGCAACCTCCACAACACAAACTGTAACACAGACTCCCTGTAAGTCCAAAAAGAGGAGGGTGATATCCACTGAAGGCCATCTAACCAAATGGGAACTGGACCGATGTCAGGCCAAAAGCAGAGTAAACATCAGTGGTCACTCTGTCATGAAGCTCCAAAACAACGCAGATGTGGCTTTCTTCCTGTTGGACAGGTAAGATAACATTGCACAGCATGTGAAAAAGTTGTTTATAAATGACTTTATATTGTGCTTTTCATCGTGTTGTTACCTCAGGTTAGCCAGGTTAGCTTTCCTGCTAATGCAGACGAACTGCAAAGTTACTAACGTAGCGATATACTGTCTTGAGTGGATAATGTCAACTAATTCATCCGGATTCTTGGGGCTAATATGGCTGGAAAATTGGCTGGGTTGTTGTTTGAAAATTACTTTGTCAGCTAATATTATGAAGATCAGTGCAGCATAGCTATGTTACAGCTAGATGGCTAACCTTAGCTTGCTTGCATGATTGTTTGTTATCCCTACAAATGTGACTTCCTATCTGGCTTGTTTTTTTTTTTCATTGTCCTGCTGACAATCAGAAAAATAGACGGGACTGAAAATATGACCTCCATGACGGAACCAGCTAGCTGTAGTTTAGCCACGCTGCATGGATCTGCTAAATCTCCTTTTCTGTGGATTATATGCCACTGTAATTTAATTTCATTGAATGTCATCCTCAAGATTTCTCTTTTCTGCCAATATGACACACATGCTTATACTCAATAGATTTCTGCTGATATATAGTCATGTAATGAATTTAATTACTGGTTCACTTGTAATTTGTGAAGGTTTTAATTCTTGTTTTCTTTTCTCTCTCTCTCTCTCTCTCTCTCTCTCTCTCTCCATAAAGGAAATTATTTCAGCTACATGACAGATAATGGGAGCAAAAGGATTCCTCAGTTCTTTATTATAAAGATATATTGTACAAAAAAATAAATATATGCACAGACACTGTACAATCTGTAAAAAGATATAACATTGAAAAGAATCTGCACTTTACTTTTATAAATAAAGGAACTTGTATACAAAAATAAAAGGTAGTTTTTCTTTGTAGGTAATGAATTCACACCGGAATCAAACACATTTTCACACAACATACAGTAACTTTTTAACTTTTTCTTTGAGGTAATGAGCTCACACAGGAAAATAGTTTATGATTTCACCTAAAGGTGCCTCCTTATAGCCAACATAGTTGCCAAAGGGGTCAGGGAATTTGTCTCTGATCTGCCGGCCTCTGCCCCTTCCTCCCTCCTCATCATCTTGTAGAGCTGACGCATACTCTTCAGTGGTGGAATCCTGAAATGAAAACAGTGACTGTATAAAATGACAAGTTTCATTGTGATACATTCCCTATTTGATGTGTGTTGATTGACAGTAACAATAAAGTAAGCATTTTAAGTGTATTTATAGGTTACAGCAAAGTAAACTGCTATTACTCACAAAATGATAAATACATAAACTATGTTACAGGATGTTTATAAGAACCTGTAACTCTGTTCTTACCTGCACAGGTTGTAAAGCCACATGAGACGAATTGTTTTGTGAATTTGGGCTTTATGAATAACATTTCATGGACTGACTGTTATAACTGACATCAGTTTAGAATTGTCTATGTGTCAAACTCTGAGACTAATTCAGTAAGTTACAGTTAGTTGAAAATAAGTCTATTGTGTTATGGTTAAACATTAGCAGTGATTAGTGATTAGTTCAACATAAATAACCCTAAGTTATATTGTGGTAGCCTATAATAATGTTACAGTTTATAAATACAATTTCTAATGAATATAAAGTTTGTCAAACAGCAAAAACAGTGTAACTTTACTTACCTCATCTATCAGCATGATGCTGGTCCATCTCATGCAGTGACGTTGCTGTTTTGGTCGATGCTCGCTCATGCCCAAGGAGCACGAGCACAACTGCAAGAGCGAGCCAGAATGCTGACGGCATGTCACTTATCTGCTGCCTAGGGTCAGTAATAACAAATATTTTTGGAATCTTATCTAATGCCCCTTTTAGAAGAAATTTCTACTTAATACCCACTTCCACTGTTCTCATAAAGATTCTGACATTCACATATGTCAGATTTGTTCTTAGGTAAGAATAGAATCTAAGAACACTCAAGAGCACATTTACGCACATTTGAGTGCTGACATACTTGTCCAAAATAATTTGTAAGTGCATTTTCTTACGTTCCACAGTTGTTTTATATTATATGATATAAATTACAAAAATATTTTTATCATTTCTAATATTTTTAGTAATCATTTTCAATATTTTACAAAGCATTATGGTCTTTAAAATGAATAATTAATTTCACTTTGCAGTGTGATTATCTGTAGCTTACAGTCAATCAGAAGAAATAAACATGTCACAAATATAACAGGTGTAAATGGATATTGCCATTTTTTGTTAATTATTTTGTGTTAACCCCAAATTAATTTTTGAAGTGTCTCAGAGATCTTAGCCAATGTCAAGGCTGTTTGTGTAAGTGTCTATGGTTGTCTGGACAGATCTGAGATCAGATGTGGTGCAGTTAAAGGGGGACCTGAGTGCACACCTGGAGATGGAAGAGACACATATTCACTAAAATAATAACCTGATTCAGTTTTTACACCCTGGTGTTTAAATTAGTCAGCATGTTTCATGCATTTACAGCTTTTAGATAAAATGTTCCATCAATATTTCCTCTCTTCAGGAAAAGAATATGGGACAGTTTAGCCTAAAACAATACACACATTTTAAATGCTTTTCAAAAAGGTGTACTGTAGATATAAATCTTAAATTGCTGAATTTCTTCCAAAATCTCTTTTGACCCACCTGACTCTGGGAGTGACTGCCTTAGCAGATGTGTGTAAATATATATTTATGTTTTGTTTTCAATCCAATGTGAATCTAGGAAAAAGTGAAACCATAAAGTTACATTTTTGAATAATAAAGAAAAATGGAAAGATGCCAAAAAAAAAGATACACCACTTCAAAGAGGAATGTTTTCTGTATCCCTTTCAGTCACACACTCAGACATGTTCATGCACAGAAACACATAAAACCACATCTGACCATCCAGTGTCTGAACAAGCACACAGCCTCCACTGCCTGTTGACTTCACTCTCAGCTGATGAACATGTCCTTTAACTCAGAGGCAGGCATGTCGGGACTCCAGTGGTCTCTCAGTGTGGCTGTGTGACACGGAGCAACACTGCCCCCTCCTGGACAAACATCATCACATACACTGCCAGGAAATTCACTACTGCTTGTGATTATTATGAGCCTGTTAGAAGCTCATCACAAAATGTCATTAGGAAAGATTTCACTGTAATTGTACTGTAGTATCCAGTTGGCCACTATTGTGTCAGGTTGTATTTCTTATAAAATGATTATTATCAAATAGAACCAGACAATGAAGTGAAATGTTTTAAACCTGCAAATTTGTTTTAACATTAATTCTACTAATTTACCTGCAGACCACACAGGTAAAATTACTGTCATATCTCACAGGTGCTTTATTCTATTTACTGTATTTCATTTTTATTGATAATGAATGCTTTTTGAAAATGCCAATGTCTTGAAGTCCCATGGAGTCCAGTCACAATGTGCAAATTAACTGTAACTGTTCAACCCAAGATATAAAAAAAACATTTTTCTTCTTACCTGTGCTATTAATTCATCTAGATTGGGGGTTGGGAAGCATTTTTCATGGGGGACCACATGAGAAATTGATCAGGCTGCCATGGGCCAGACACAAATTATGTAGAGCCAAATCTCTAATAATGGAATGGTCAGAAGTATTCAGTCTTTCTGAATTGCCATGTGATGAATTGTGTCTTGATGTTTAACAGTGTACCATGCATACTGCATATAAGTTGCAAAGACAGTAGCTGCAGAAGTAGAACAACATTAAAAACATGGATGTACAACACTGAGTGAATAATGTTACAGTTTAATATAAAAGGTACAGTTCATTAGGAGCTTTCAGAATAAAGGTCTGGTAACGGGTTAAGGGTAAGCAAAATGCTATTACCTGTCTTGGCTAAATTTTTAATTTTTGGTTTTTCCATGATGGCATTGTGGTTCACGTGAAACCGTGAGCTGCATCCAGCCCCTGGGCCACATTTTGCCCAGGTCTGATCTACATAGTTTTGGTGTGAGCTGCCAAGTATTGAGATCTATCAGATATTATCTCTCCATTACAATGGAACTAGATGGTTCTCAGCTTGTGGGGCTGAAATAGTAGCTGAATGCATGTGAAAAGACTGAGCACTGTATAGTAGTGAATTGTGAAATTAGGCGGTCAAACTGTTGTTCAGGATTTATTAGGCAGACCTGAAACAGCCAGCCATGGTCCCCCAAGACCATATAAGCCCCACAAACCAACACACAAACGATGCCTAAACTGGAATGTTTATTTTCCTTACCGCAACATAATGTGGTAAAAAGGACAAAAATTAATTTTCTGCATAAGTTCAGGACATTATATTTTCATTTAAATGTCCTTCATTTAAATGTCCTTTGTTTGTCCTACAAAGGTCTGGGGACGGCCCATAGCTGGCCCAATCGGTTAAGTGGAGGAGAAGCATGAAAGAGGGAAGAAAAAGAAGGAAGAAGGAAAGAAAAGGGAAGTTGGGAAGGATAGGAGGAAAAAATAATTCATTCATCATTTAATTACTAAATAAATAGATAAAAAAAAAACTTGACCCTGAATAGCCGGTCCTGTTGAGCCCCTGTTTTTGGTGCTCAGATTGTGCCTAACAGCCACTGGGCAGGGTGGTACTTACCCAGATTCATTTTATATGAAGACTGGCACACCTTTTGCCCACTATTATTATTACCATCATTATTACTATTATCATTTTTTCCTTGCTGTTAATTTCATTATTTTATTATCTTTACATTACTTTAAATTAATTGATTGATTAATTAATAATTGATTAATTATTTTATGTTGTCGATTTCTTTTTTTTTCTTTTCCCCCTCTCCTCTGCTCTACCCTGTTTCACACACACCCTACATTCCACATACTGGCCACACACACCTACACATGCACACCCATCAACACCTAACCTGACTATGTGACAAACTGACCTGTACTTGTGTTATTCATATTGTTCTGTTTGCTCTGTGTTCTGTCCCATACCTGTATTGTTCTGTACCTTGTCTTGCAATAAAAAACCCCAATATATTTTCATCAAACTCTGTGTATCATTGTAAATACTGAAATAATGAAAAAATAGAGGATCTCATGATCTTCTCTACTCAGTGGAAAATGTAGACAGTAACCCTAGATGTCGGTTGTATTCATACACACGCACAAAAAAAGTGCAAATAAATATCATATTAATAATTAAAATAACGCAGTAATGGCATCTTGTTTTGGTAAGGAAACAGTGGTAATGGTAATTGATAATAATATAACCTTTAACATTAAGTTACTGTTTACATTAGCTGGATTATATTGTGGTCTCTCTCAATGCTGGACCAGTTTCCAAAGTTGATGTTTCCATCAGTCACTGAGACAAAAGCATGGAAGATTATAATTCAGGTTGAAAAATCCTGAAATTACCATTTGTTTGACTTGAAATTGTTCCTACCACAACACATGATATTTACCACAACACCTAAAATGCAGGTTAGAGTAAAGGCCTGTTGCATAAATAACATCTTTGCAGTAAATACCCATCTAATCTAATACCCATGAATTCAAAAATAATATTAAGTTATTTTTAAAATGTAGTTCTAAATACACAAATTCTTAACTGTTTAGTAAGGGCACACAAATAATATTCCAGTAGAAAAGATGATCTTTGCCTCTTCTATGCTTGGTGTTAAGGGTGACCTGGTGTGGGTGGCCCAGCATGTCAGTTATGTGCCTTAGGACATACTAAGTTAGCTTATGTTTCCACAGTAAGTAGATTTGATTAGATTTGAAAATAAAGTTTACAGTGGAATTTGTTCTCCATCATGGTAAGCACACCAAATTGTGGGACAGACATATTTAGATTTTAAAAAATCATATAAATGATGACAAAAAATATAGCATGGTGTAAAGTAATATTGATATGAAACAATTTCATTTCAAATAATTTCAGTGTAATTTTATTAACTCATTTCACATATCTGAAACACAAAAGTGGTATTTGGATCCATATAATGCTTCATTAGTGTTATTAAATCACATTTTTTGTCTTGTATTTAATAACACTATGCACAAGCATCATATGAGAAATTATAACATAAATCTAAAATTTCACTGCTTGGATTGCAGTACGTAGAAAGCCTAGTAAAACAGTTGATTGTTGAGTCTGTTAGATTGAGTTAGGCTTTGTTTTCTCCGTCCTGAGCTCCTCCTATTAGATAAGCAGCATGCGCTTCACGCACACACAGTTTACTGAGGCAATCATGAGAGAGCACAGACATCAGCTGTGTGTGTGTGTGTGTGTGTGTGTCAGTACTGACACTACACATTAGAGAAGTCAATTTTTCCTTTCCTTTTTTTCTGTACTCTCATGAAGTGACTTTCTAATACATTTCTCCTCCAGCCAGCAGTAAACATGGACAGTGACACTAATTATCTTGCTGTAAACAGTGCAGTCGGCTCCTCCAGGGTCGCTGACGTACACAGGTTTACAAGCAAATGTAAAGATAATTCTGCTTTTTAATCCCAAAAGTTTAAAAAACAAAAGCTGAGCTCTTGTCTGGCCAGTCTGCGATTACTTTGTGGATCGCTGCCACTGCTGGTTGAGAAGCAGGAGTGAAAATAAAATCACTTTTTAATCCCAAAAGTTTGAAACATACACTCTGTTCTCTCCTCCTGCCAATAAAAGAGTCAGCATCAGAGCAACTTCGGTGTTTCTTCCTCCAGAAGTTCCAGCTTCCAGCCACTGACCTGCTCCTGCAGAGGTCCCCAGCTCTGAGCAGCTGTCTGTCAGCTGTGTGTCTCAGCTCCACCTGGTCCTCTCAGGCCTCGGCAAAGCCCTGCAATAAATGTGAATGAACACAACTGAAGGTGAAGTCAAAAGTAACCAAGTGAGCTGAAAAACTCCTGGGCTGAGCATGTTGCTCATTAGTTGGACTCTTTTAAAGATTCTCTTTCTGATAATTCAGTTTTATAGCAACTTTTCCTGCAGGAGTTTCCACCATTGATTCAGGGTCTCACTGAAGAAACATGCACATACAGCTGCACTGGTAGAAAAGCAAATAGGAACGCCTAGTCTCTACATGACCTGCGATTTGTTTTAAGTCCAAATTTCAAACAGATTTTTTTAAAAATTAGTTCCTAAAATGCAAGGACTCAAGTTTATCTAAAGAATAGTAAACCATCTCAACTAAAGATTACACCTTTTAAAGCTAAAACATAAGAATTTCAGTTGGGCTCAAAACTTAAATCTATTGCAGTACGTTGCCTTGACATTTGGAGTTGTCATAGCTATTGTTTTCTTTTACAGTGTAAAGTGATTCTTACATTGGCCAACTGTAAAAATATAGAGGTTATACATTTTTTTTTTTTATCCCGAGGAACACAGGATTCCTGTGGGATGGCAGTCAGTTTCACTATTCATCCCAGAACTGTGATGGGACAGGAAAAAAAATCATGGGAATGGAAAGGGACTGGAGTCATTCTTCTGGGATTGGGACAGGGAAGGTGTAACAGGGTAGTGTGTATCAATACCTGTGTTTTACCTGACCTGTAATGTAGTGGCACTGATTGGGTGTGGTTTGGGTGTGCAGTGGTGTGTGTGTGGGTGGAGGGACTTCACTGCTGTCAGCCAATGGCCATGGTGTAGTTGTTGATTGAGGACAGATATGAATTAGGTGCCTCACTCCCTGGGGGTATTTAAGCTTCAGGCTGCAACCACTGCTTTCTCTCACTATGTGTGTTTTCTAACCTGCAGGCCAAGGTCCTTCCCCTCACATGCCGCAGCCTGAAGGCAGAGTTGGATTTCTGTAAAGACTGAAGATCGATGCCAGCTGAGTTTGTGGCAGCAGCCTGAAACCAGCCATCAAGTAAAGGCTACGTGTGACGGCAAACGGCAACTACAGAAGCAACCAGTATGCAGTAACAGCGGACCTTGGCCTGCTCTCCTCTCCCACTTGGCAAGTAAAAGACTGACATTCCCCTGCCCCTTGAAATTGAAAGACTGACATCCCCCCCTCTAAAAATATTAGGCTATCACTCTGCTTTTTTTTTTAACTTATGTGTAAATAATAAAATCGTGCTTGTTCCATTTTAATGTTGTGCTGCCTTTCTTTCTACAATTCTGGTGGTCAAATTGCTAACCTGCAGACCCACTGCAAGTATAGCAGTGGGTTGTTATAAAGGAGTATTTTAGTGGGAGTGGAATGGGACAGAGTGACAGTCGACCCCCGTGTCATCCCCTATTTGCAACATCTCCACTAGTTTTTTCTTCAGGTTTGCAGACATCAGCCATGTTATCATGACTTTAGGCAGAGTATCTTGGCTAGAAAGTGGTGAATTGGTATTGCTGGGTAGTGTTATTACAAAGTTTTAAGTTCTGTTAATATCGTTTAGTAATACTACATTCTACCACTTCCAGTTATTAAAGTAGACAGGTAGCACATACTTCTGATAGTTCTACCTTTAGAAGGGTGGTCTGAACCACTCGTAAGTTGTCCTTTAGTAGTATGCGCTGTTCATCCTGTCACAATTTTAGCTTTATTAGGCCAACATTATGCTTTTCAAATGGACAGTTGTAGTATAATGGCCAGTAATGTTACAGTCAGTGATGACGAACTAATGGCTACAACATTCCAAATTCAAACATAGTATGATTTTTTTAGAGAGTACGTACATTCAGATCTTATTTGCTTACTGAAATAAACCATTTATTATTTTAGCTGTGACCTAACTGTTTTGTGAATCAGCTACCTGTGTCTCCTCACTGTAAACACTGAGCACAGCTGGTTTTAAAAACCAGTGGCAATACTGACACATCCAACACAGACCTATGTTCCTTTAAAATAAAATAGTATGTGCTTGAATAACTCCAAATTCTGCAGTATCAGCAGCTTAATTCATTTTGAGTTGTAAACCACCACCTGCTTGAGGTTTTGTTAAACTCTCATCTCTTTTCAACTTTTGACAAATACCTGCTGATGCAGTAACAGACATACAGCTCTGGAAAAAATGAAGAGACCACTGCAAAATGATCAGTTTCTCTGGTTTTACTATTTATAGGTATGTGTTTGAGTAAAATTTTTGTTTTATTCTATAAAGTGCTGACATTTCTCTCAAATTTGAAATTAAAATATTGCCATTTAGTGCATTTATTGGCAGAAAATGTGTTTTCAGACCTTGAATAATGCAAAGTAAACATGTTCATATTCATTTTTAAATAACACAGCACTAATATTTTAACTTAGGAAGAGTTTAGAAATCAATATTGGTGGGATGATCTCAATTAATCTCAGTGTCTCATTATGTAGAATGAGGCTTGTGTTGGAATCCAGCAAACACTGGGATGGACTGGCTGCCATACATGGAAGGTAATTTTTGGAATCAAAAGACAAATGACCAGGGGAAATAACTGGAAATTTTACAGGTTCCAGAATACAGTACCACAGCAATAAAGTATAAATCTTTGAAATAGAGATAACAGGCAGCAGTAATAAAGACACAGTTCCTCATCCAGCTTGTATTCACAAATCCACAATAAACACTTAATACATAACATTCCTCTGAGTTTCTGTTTCAGTCCATAATAACTGTTTAAGGTAAGTGAAATAAACATTGTGGATAACATTGCTCTCTACACTCTATCACTTGTATAAAAGTGCATTAGGGCTACTATAATGAAGAAGTGCAAATAACAGCAATACTCAACTATGTGAAACAAGCAATTTCTTATCTGATATGATTCTGGACATACACACTTATTTAAACATTACTAGCACACAAACAGAAATGTAAAATATTTTCAATGTGAAACCACTAGGTTGGAACCCAATATCTCTGTAACACTTTACCCTTCAACTATTTTTTACAGTGTAAATACAATAAACTATGTATTTCACAGTACAAACATTTAAAGCATTTAACAAAATACTAATTTTCTGTAAACATATATGTGTATGAACCCAAGTCTCACTTTGTGCACAGCAGACAAACACTGGTGACCTGCCTGTAAAACCAGAGTCAGGGTAAAAAAATCCCGATTGCAATTCCAATGTGGTGTGTGCACATGCCCACAATTTCCACCAGGTGAGGTTGCATTATGTTACGACAGCGCCACAGCAGCCAGAGCAATCCGCTGCCATTCTAGATATTGCTTGTGATTCCACCAGAAGCACTGTGGTGTGTCTCAGAAGCAGCTCTCTCTTCCACTCAGCTTCAAATACATGCAAAGTCTATTTTTGACAGGTAAGGAACTATTTAACCATGTACCCTGCTTATCCATGCTTATCCATGGTAGGAGCACAAAGAGCAAGGAAAGAGGACCAAATCAACAAAATCTGAGCAAGTAAACATAATCATGCAGGCAAAACACTCCACTGCTGAAATGCTTCTAAAACGCTGCAGGTGGGCGCTGCAGCTGTGCAGAGAACGGATCAGAACTGTGGTGCAGACGTGCCATGCTTGATGGAATCAACTGGTTAGGCCAGAGATACACTTGCTCTTTGACCATGCGTTCGCGTTGACAACCGACTGCATAGTGAAGTGAACTGCTGACCAGGCTGTTTGTCTACGGGTGGTATTGCAAAACACCATTAGATGGCACAGCAGAGAACTCAGACCATAAACTGCCCGTAAAAATAAAAGAAAGAAGTTCCATTTTTCCACTGTGCACGTACATATTGGTCTTGAACCTGTTTCCATTTATTTCGACATATTTCAATGTCAACTTCCAAAACTGAATTTTTCTGTGGCAACAATACGTCATAATAAATGAGGGCAGTTACAGACTTGTTCAATGGGCCTGTCCACAAAACATTGTTGTTGCTGGTGGTGTAACTCCTGACCATATCACTGCATTCTGCGCCTACACTGTCGCTATCAGTCATGTGTGTAATGCATCTTGAAGACATGTAGCATTAATTTCTGAGGATGGTGCACAACTGATGCTTCAAATGAACACAGGATATGCAAGGCAGACATCATGCGTATGTGAACATGTAGGTAAAAGCAATTAGATGGCGGTGGAATTTCAAAGTTCTGAAGTTAGGAGAGTGGGCTGAGGAACAGATGATAGAATGGCCCAGGCTGGAGGCAGGAGCAGCCCAAGGAGCTCTCTTCTAAGGTAGGGTAAGGTAGAGGAATTGGCTTTCTGGTGTGTTCAGCCCGCTGTGGGCTTCCCTCCTTGCAGCACGGTCCTCTGTCTCTTCAGTGTCGTGAGACATCTCCTGAGCTGTCAGTAACCTGGTCTTGTTCTTGCTCCTCCAGACCTTGCTGGTGTTGGGGCCATGATTAATTTCAGTCAGGAGCTGGGCCAGGTCTGCTATTATCCAGCCTGATGTTACTAGGGGAATAGGTGGGGAAGAGGTTAGGAAGTATTGCTCAGTGGGCCCCCCTCTTGGCGCAGGATGCCATAATTTGTACTGCTGATGATGTCTGGGGGTTGGGCAGTCAGGAGATGATGATTCCACTCATGGAAATTAATCCAGCACATCTGGACAAGCACGGTCTTCCAAGCATCTGGATGGTGGTGGTTATTAACCACCTGAGGCATTGTCAGTGGAAACCCATTAATGACAAAATACAAGTAGTACTCCACCAAGTAATTCTCATCTTCAGGAGTGAGAGGTTGCCTCTGACCATGAACAGAGCCAGTGACAACCCTTCCACTGACTTGCTCACTCAGGCTGGACTTGGGGACCCCAAACTGCACAGCTGCCTGGTTCCACCTCTTGTGCGGTCTGTCCCATGATTTCCAGAGTCTACTTTCTTGTCTTCCTCTCCCGTTTTTTGTAGCTGGTGGATGTTAGGTACCTGAAATGTCATAAATGAATCCTAAATTAGCTTTAAAGGTTTTTCTGTCTCTGCTTTATCTTTTCAGCCAGAAACACAAACCACACACAAGTAAAACAGAGTGCCAAAAGCATTTCATTTTGGTTGAAGTTATACATAACCTAGCCTATTAGATTTTAGATTAATCTTTCTAACCAATATTTCATATCACAATAGCTCCTGCCCCCCACAACCCGATTCCAGATAAGCAGATGAGGATGGGTAAATCTTTAAATAAACCATCTTGAACTTTCAATGCAAAAGCTGTTATCAGAATCTCACCTGCATCTAGTCCCTAATGAAGGAGATTACATGGGGATTCATGTATGAAGTCTTCCACATCACCACACTCCCAGTCTTCTGGCTCGTCTGCTCCTTGGCACTGCACTTGGTGGAGTCAGGATTAATCCTGACTAAAAACCTATGAACATGAGTATAGGAGTTAGGGGGTGGGATAATATGTACATGTTAACAAATAACTGGTTAGCAAATCACAACTGTTTATGGGACATAAACCACTCTCCTTGGGCAACCGTTTGCAGAACATCTGCCAGTCAATATTCTGTAAACAGAGTGCAACATTTTTACTAAAATAGTTAAAATCCACCCTCAGAGGTTATCATGCGAGAGATGCAAATTAAGCACAGATTAAAGGAGAAAAAACCTCTGTTGATTGAATTGTTTGTTTTTTCAGGGCAAATCATATTCCCCAGCCATCTACGTATTGCATCCCCTCAATTTCTCCCAAAGGTTTTTTATGTAAAAAGGGATATAGTGTGTACATGCCCTTAGCCCAACAGCCCTTCTGTTCTCTAATAAAGCATTCAAGTTGTAAGGAGGCTTCAACCTGCACTATTTAGATACTCAAGACCAATAACATTTTAAAGGAAGGTGATTTTGAACAGCTGTTCAATTGTCAATTTGCTTATACATTCTAATCTATCTTTCAATCAAACTATTTAAGATAATAAATACCTCTGAACAAACTCCAGTGTTGTGCTGGCTTCCACCTGACACTCTAGGTTGAATACATAGTAACAGGCGAAGAGAGCCGCCAAGGCAGTGGTGAAGTCAGCCAGGTGAGCAGCAGGTGGGATTACGACCCTCCCCTCGACAGCATCCACTTTTTTGCAGTCAGGATTGTCTCTCCTTAGTAAAGAGTCATTAAAAAAAATTATATTTCATAGCAATACATTTTATAAATGATTTGCTCCATATGAATGACTGTAAAAACAGGGCAGGGAGCATACATATCTTCCAAGCAGTGCATAAAACAGATAAAAGGAGCAGTAGCTGGGTTGGTGAAAGATAAACAAAAAGTGACACATGCATAGTAAGCAATCTGAAATAGCAATAATGACATCAGAGGTGGCTACTAAGGATGAGAGAGTACACCATGATCTGTATCTGTTCAATCAACTAAATTATCTATATCTGTACTCTGAATGCGGCTTAACCCAGTTTTCTCCTCAGCTTTCTCAAGCTTGGGGAGAAGGTGACAAGGCTGACAAGGGAGGCACAGAGTGTAAAACTATTCTTTACTCCTAGTAATGGTAATGTTACTTACCGATTTTCTGGAAGTCCTGACATGTATTTGGTGAAGGATATGCGATTCCAGGATGGAAACTCCCACAGAGACCAAGGGTGGAAAAAAAAAAAAAACTATCTTCTCCCGGCGCAGCCAAACAATACAATAAAAAACGGCACAACTCTCCAGGAGCAAACTTTAAACAGGTCTCTGTCTTGGCTAATGCTTCTGGTCAGTTAGTGCTATCACTACATAAGTTAGCTAACGTTACCTGTAACGTTAATGGCTGTGGAGACGTCTCTCTCACGGATACGTTTTCGCTGAATTCCTCTCAGGCAAAAGTGAAAGAAATCAACATAGACACAAATACACACAAACGCAACAAGCACAAGACAAAGCCTTGTGTAAGGAAACGAAATTTGAATACTACTGATTATTCACGGAGCTTTCCTGTCACTAACGAGTCAGAATTGCGAGTGCTGTGTCCGCGGTTTGTCCTGTTTGCGATGACGTGACTGGCCCATTCAAAGCGTGACCGTTGAACTCTCTTAATCCTCATTGGATAAATTTATGAAGCCCATTTCCGCCAGTGAAAGAAAAAAAAAGATAACACTTAAGTTGATAAAAATAAAAATCCCATGGTACGGGACTCATTATGAGTTAAAAGTCATAATTATGAGATAAGAAGTCATAAATCTGATATAAAAGATCAAAATCATGATAAAAAGTAAAAAAATAAATAAAAAATAGATCAAAAGTAAAAAAAAATATGAGATAATGTTTTCATTATGAGATATTATACTATATGTGTGTGTCTGTGTGTGTCTGTAAGATAAAAAAGGAAAATTACAGTACTTTACTATTTACAGTACTATACTTGCTATTGTGATTTTTTTACAGTAATGCTTTGACTACTGTGATTTTCTACTGTAATACTTAGACTACTGTGATTTTGTCATGTGGACAAGGTTTTATTGTAAACTTTACAATATTCTACTGTAAAAATCATACACAGTAATGTTACTGTGTTTGATACAGTTAATAACTGTAGATTTCACAGACATTTTTTACAGTGTAATCATGATGTCAAATATTTGATGCCAGTATATTTATTGGAATAATAAAAAATAAATAATTTGGTATTAGTAATCTTTATGGAGGAGTAGCTCATTTTGCAGTCTACCCCTGCTTCATCTTTTTGATCTCCTTCTCTGTCATCTACATTTGCAGTGGTTCTCAATCTATGGGTCAAAGAGCCACTGTGTTGTTTCTCAACATTGCTGATGTGTGGATGATGAAAAAACGTCCACTGACACCGACTTGATTATATAATAAAAAGTTTATTACAAAAAAAGTTCAGCATCGTCAGGCACCATGGTCTGCCTGTGAGAGGATTCGAAGCCAATATGAATCTCTGCCCACAAGACATGTAACGTGGCTTATATACATTTGGGTGTCCTTTGTTTCACAAAGACAACCTCACACATATGGTATCCCTCAGGGGAGCCTCCCGCATAAGTTATGGCATAGGGAAGACTGCACTTTCTCAAAACATATAGAGGGCCTCACAAAAACCAAGAGATACGACACTCTTAACATTCCATTGAGAGTTGAACTAAAGGTCTCTTCCCTCTTACCAAAACAAATCATATAAAGTACAACTTCAGACACCACAACTGCTTGGATGAAAAATATGGAGTAGAATTTGACTGAATAAATGTGATTTATGTAGAACAAGAGTTTAGTAGTGCTATTGTGCTGACGTTTATTTCACTCAAATTCAGCCTGTATCATTATTTATCAGTTGCTTCCCATGCCATAGTTAATGACTGAATGACTATGCCAGAAAAAGTCTGAAAACCACTTAACTACTACTATAAATTGCAGTTTAAAAAGCATATTATGAAAATATTTTAAATGGAATCAATCACCAAAATCATTCATATTTGTATTAAATATCACTTTAAGTCAAGTCTAGACTTTTACTTATAGATAAGATCATTTCCATGTAAAAGTAAAGTTGTAACCACATGATGTCCACATGAGAATGGAAAACTCATTCTTTATGTGACAATCAGGTTTTCTAATCTGACCATGAGGTGAAGGAGCATTCATGAATTTAAACCTAATCCAGTGGTTGCAGTGTTGAGCCACTAGAGTGCGCAAAAACACCAGGTAATCAGTAGTTCCTCTGAAGAGCATTTCATTACGCAAACACAGGATAGTGATACAGAGCATAGCCTGCATGAAGTTTACACAGTTTGGAACAGATCCACCTGCCCTGAGCAGCAACAAGATAAATCTTTCAAAAATGAGTCTGCATCAGTCACTCATTAATGACATATGAAGACCTGAAAATCAGCAATGAATGGATTAGGCCAGAAGAGGTCAGCAGTGACCTGAGAATTAATAATTAAACTGTTGAGACAATCCACCAGTCAGTATTGTTTTTATATGTCTTATTATTTATTATTCACCACAGTATTCACGCCTATTATCTTGTGCCCAGGTTTCCTACTTTGGATAATAAAATGTTTGAATCACAATCTGACATGAATGACCTGAACAATGATTTGGGGGTATGTTACGTCTTAGAAGAATCTCAGATTTGGACAGGAAATCATTATCTGGGGTCAGAAAAAGAAGGGCACAAGGGTCAGAGAGGCCTGTTTTTGTAATTATTTACACAAAGATTTAGGGTTTAGGGAAAGGAAGGACAGAACTGATAATTAGTGTGAGCAAGGATTATGGCTAAGCGCCTCTGGCTTTATTATATTTAAAGAAAACACTAAAGACATCTGGGTGAAAAATTAAATCCAAAAAGGTAACATCTTGAGCTGGATTAAATAAAATTGAAGAAGTGGTAAAGTGGTAAATCAACATCTCTTACAAACCCAGAAAAAGCTAAGAGAAAAAAACAATACAAGAAAGAGTCAAAAACAAGCAACCATGTCTTAAGACTGATCAAGCATTTAATGAGACAAGCATTTAAGTAATAGGGACACTATTGGCCTTTATTTGTTCTTGCAGAACTAAATGAACATGTTTTATAACCTAATAGAACTTGCTTAATTAAGGTAAGTTAAGATACTTCAATTTGTGCAAATCCTTATATTTCATTTTACTGAATGAAATATAAGGAAGTAGGCTGAAAGACTAAAGTAGGCTAAAAGTACCTCAATAAGTATGAAAGAAATTTGACACCACAAACCTTCAGACAATGAAATTTCTTTCATTGTCTAGGGTTTAGGGTTTAAAACCTATTAGAAAATAACAAGATTTAAGAATTGATGAATTAATTAAAAATCGCCATCTTGTGGCTTAAAATTTACTTTTAGTCCATAAATTCTCCCTGAGAGATTTAAATGTCTCAATGATTCTGTGGTTAAATGTCTTTGACAGGTTTATATAAAGTACCTATTTTCATACCTGTGTCACCCACTTTTCTGCATAAAACAGCAACTATTTAAAAGTTTGTAAAAAACCAACACCACATTCAGCTTCTATCATCTGCAGTGGGGGAATGTAACTAAGTACATTTCCTCAAGTATTTTACCTAAGTCCAATTTCGAATTGCATCCATATTAATATTACTTTATAGTTGTACTTAACTTTTTTACTCCATTACATTTGCCTGACAGCTACAGTTACTAGTTACTGACAGGCAGCATTTTACTGCACAGTGGTTATTTTTACTTTTCATACTGATTACAGCTGATAATGTTTACATACTTTTACTGGAGTAAAGTTTTAAATGCAGGACTTTACCTTAAGTGGAGTATTTTCACACTGAGGTATGTTTTTACATTTTCTCCATTTCTTTCCAAATAAATAGCACCGACCATCCATTTTTTGCCAATCAAAAGACACCTCCTCTCCATTTCTTACCAATCCAAACGCTTCGCTGCCCCCCCGCTGCTTCGACCAATCATGGTCCCTGTTCAGTGCGCTGTTGCTAAGTCGGAGCTGGCAGAAAAAAACATGTCTTGGCCGGCATCCGTCACGGTAAATTCATTCAAACTTTTTCACATGTCTCGCGCTGTTTATCACAAGCAAATCACGTGTGTTTAACTTGTAAAATGTTGATTTAACTGATATTCGCCCGCAGTCTTACTTGTGGTTCGCTCTGCTAGCCGAGAACATAAAGATGTTGCTTACTGTCAACCTAATGTCTGTACAGTAGCTGACTGTACCGTTACAATAACGCTGTCAGTAGCCAGGTAGACAGTACCTGAACGTCTCATTTATTAAGCTAAGCTTGGTAAATGTTGTGAACCTGTCTCCCGGCATTATCCGTGGTAAGTAAATCTAAAATGTTTTACACTTCTTGTGTAACTTATTGCCAGAATGGCTCACATATTAAACTCACCAATTTAATTTCTTATTTATTTGCCCAAAATAAATGCTTCACTTTCCTAGTTAAGAACATGATGATTTCCTGTCAGTGTTTTGTGTACACCTACTGTATACAGTAAAACAGTCATTTGCCTGCGGCAACTCTCGCTTATTTAACTTGTCAAATGTTGATTTAACTAATTTATCTAATTTCCCGCAATCTTACTTGGTGGTTCACTTTGTTGGCTAAGAACATAAAGATGCAACTGTCTGTACAGTAACTGCGCCATTACAGTAACGCTGTCAGTAACCAGCTACAGTAGTTGTAATATGATTTAACAAAGACACGCCCTCTTCCTGGCATTTTTCACGAATGTCTCTTGTATTAAACTTGTCATAAGTTCATTTAATTTATTATTTATTTGCCCAAGATCATGGCGTGCATCGCATTCCTTAATTGAGAGAAAAGGCCAGAGAGAAATGTAAATTAGTATGCAATGCTTGTATTATATTGAATGAGATATTTTCGTATGATCATATACAGTACTTATAGCTAATCATCTGTTGATGTTAATTTCCTAGACTGCTTTGGCAATATAAGTGAATGTAAATTTTTATTTAAGCCCATCTATATGACTTATAGGCTAGCATTTCAACTTTGACCCTACAATGTAGTATTATGTTGAGAAAAACAATGATTATAATAGGAAGGGCTGAAGGATACATCAAAAACAAAAATTATATTGCAATTATCTTGACAGATGTTGTGATATGACACATTATCAGTGTTAATCTTTTTTGCATGACAATTTTCATTTTCACAAAAAAAAAAGTTTCAGTCATGATGATGTGACATTTTTGGAGGTCTGTACAAGGATTTTTAGGCCAGAGCATCTCTGCAGCACTACTCGACTTCATTATAATGCATTCATAATAAGGTGCTTCCTGTTAAGCAATTTGTAGATGATAGAAATGACTAATTTATGGTAATTTTATTTTATTTTATTATATAATGTTATACATAAGTTTTGTGTCTTTGGAGAGGAGCACCTCCTGTTGCCTCACATGGCATCCCAACCCAAGCAGCACCACGCCCTGGAGAATGATGGTGAAAAATGTTGATCAGTGTTTCCAAAAGTCCAAGATGACATCTTCAAATGTCTTTTGTCCACAACTCAAAGATATTAAGTTTACTGTAAGAGAGGAGTAAAGACATCAGAAAATACTCATATTTAAGAAGCTGACTATAATATATGTTATTAAAATTGCCTTGTATTCATGGATGTGGGTTGGTTTGTTATTTTTTCAGACACCTCAGGAGCACACGGTCAGAGCTGCTGCTGCTGGTCCAGCTTCTTCAGCAGCTGTGGGCTCTGCTGCAGTTTCTCCATCTAATGCTGCACCCTCTTCTTCTACAAGTCTCACTGGACCCAAACTAAGCCTTCAAATGGTACTTAAAACTGCTCTTCTCTGAAAAATCAAATCAAAATCAAAATCAGAAACTTAAACAATGATTAAGTTCCACTTTTTAAATACATGTATTAGGGGTGTCGCGGTTACCGGTGTAGCGGTAAACCCCTGTAAAAATGTTGACTATAACAATTACCATTAATTAAATTTACCGTTAATTTTAAAAATATATATTATCTCGCTGGATTACCGTGCCCGCGGTGTAGGCACCGTGAGCCTTTCCAGCGTCTCATCTGAGTCTGCTGAAGTTGCTGCGCAGGCGCACTTTGTAGCCTACAACCCCTAACAAACTTCAGATGAGACGGTGAAATGAAGACATGGCATTATTGAGCGCTAGTTGAAGGCACAACAATGCCATACACTTCGTTTGTTTTAACCATTTTAGTTGACAGTCACTACGTGTGTATTACTATATAACAGGGGCCCCTAACTGGCGAAATCTGACCTAAATAAAACTGTTGTTCACACACTCACCTAGTTCATAGCCCAAACAACCTTTTAACATTGAACAAACATAGTAGTATTACTAAATTTATACTCAATCTCAGATTGTTTAGAATTAAATTCATAAGTATCTTAAACATTTCTAAATGAACAAAAACAATATTATTGAGTACAACAACACATTAGGTGACAGTGTTTCTTATTAAGGTCAGACAAGGTCAGACATCTCACTAATCTCAACTAGTAAACTTCACCTCCTTTGTGTAGGTGGGAGTCGAACCAGTGACCTTCAGAACTACGTCAGTCTTCCCTCATCCAACCAAAACTGCAACATTTCAGCAGTTAAATTAAAATTACGCTATGTAGCCACCATTGGTAACTATGTAAAGTTTTAACAATTTGGGTATTTTGGACTCTCATTTTTTCTCTCATTTTCCCCTTTTTCTTCTTTTTCTCCTCATTTTCTTTCTCCCCCTTCTTCCCTTTTGTTCCCCCCTGCTTACAGACTATTGTTCCCTAGCTTCTAACTACACAATATTGTTGTTGGTCTGTTAAAGAAATACACAGTTTATATTCTAAAGTGATTAAGTCTCTTTCACTTAAGTTTTAGGATGTGGGGAGGGGTGGGGCGGCGTCCTAGTGCCCTCTATTGCCCAGCCGCCACTGTCTCAATATATCTTCAATGATATGATTCATCTTAGAAATTTTTAAATGGCTAACGATTCAGTATGATATGATTCAAGCCTGTCACGATATAATGTGATGTGTGAATCTTTACATTTTTATTCTATTCATGCTATGTATGTAGGGCATAATTAGTTGTAAGAAGAAATCCAGATAGTTTTACTAAATCCAGTGACAGTAGAGACAGAGAGAAGGGGATATTACAGTGGTGTTACCATGTTATTAGGAATCTCATTTGTAAATGAAATATTGCAGCCTAAATGAGAATCTGTGAGCAAACATTAAAAACATCAAAATGCATTTTTGCTGTAAGATGATCTGTTGCTCTGTTACTTATGAGTGCTGTGGTTTTGATCGAATCAAACCATGTAGAGGAAGGAATAGTGATGCTCTGTTACCTGCTCTCACAGAGACATGACGTCTCTGTGGGTCCGACTCATGGCTCTGTACTCTGCTGTCAGACATGTTTTACATTAATGATTTGCAGCAGTGTTTCTCATCTTTCTTATAAAATCCAAACTTATTCCACACTTGCATGTTGTGAAAGTTTGGTGTTTGAGGTGGTGTGACCTCAGTTCTTTTATTGTCTGTTTTGAGGAAATGAACAGAAGAGACAGGAGAGACAGGGGGAGCGCTTGTTTTGTGTGAGAGCAAGGCAACAGGTATCCAGTGAGAGTGGAGGAGACAGAGGCAGGAGGAGAAAGAAAACAAAGGATAGTTAGAGCAACAGTTCCTTGATGCAAAACATGAAATCAGCAACCAGATCTCTTATATACTGTGACTTGTAGTTATGTACAGATTGTAAAAATTGCAATGGGATAAAGAATCAGAGTAGCTTTCATTAGCTTGACCTGGCATATGACAGGTTACAATTGATTTATTGACTTTATTGATGGCGCCATACGACTGCCAAATTGTAACACTGAACTGTGTATCCATTGCCAGAACCTCCACCACACAACATGCTAAAATACCACTGAGAAGGTGAAGAGGAGAGGGAAGTCAGACAAAACCATCCACCAAAGAGCCTCAGAGACTTCAACAGCCAAATGTGAGGCACATGACAAAATACTGTTTGAACATCCCATTTTAGCCTAGCCTAGAGAGTTCGATAGTATTATCAATTGTGAAATAATTGAGAGAAAGGCTCAGATGGGATAAGACTGGTAACACTAGGAATTAGCAGATTCAGGACAAAAAAATCAAATAAAAGTATTTTCTCTCCAGAATAATTCCCTGCTGCAGTGCCTATGGGACAAGTGCAAAACACAGGGAATGGTGTAGCGTTGTATGGGCCAATTAAATAACTGTGTCATTACGTCTGGCTGTTAATGGAACCCTTGGAAAAAAAAACAGTGAGTAAACCATCAACACAACAACAACACACTGATCTTAGATGGGTGTCATGGTGTGGCATGTGTAGGGCACTCATGATAGAAATGGATGCTGGAGAAACAAATGCATAAATCAAGCTATCCATAAATAAGGTAGAAATGCACAGTCAAAAACTGGAGACACTTGATTCCCAGGTCCAAACTGGCAAAGTTATCACCTCCACCTGAGCATACCTGGAGCCAATCCAAGGATTATGTAAAATGCAGTCATCTCTAAGACCTAAAGGCAGTGTTTTCTGCACAGAAGGAATTGATAATTGCATGAATCAGAGGGATTTGAGACTGAGACTATAGGGGTGCTGTGAGGGCATTTTTTGGTTGACAAGAGGCAATCTGGCAGTGACATTCCTATGCTTGGCTTGGGGAGCTGAATGATGAGGTGAGCTTTCTTTTCTTGTGTTGTCCTTACAACAGCAAGGAGCAGGTGAGATGCATTTTTCACTCACATGCCTCATGGAAGACAAACACTCACTTACGCAACTTTTGACATTTGTGGTGCAGACAAGGGGCAAGGGCAGAAAAAGGAACATACTTGAAAAGACAGAACTAAGATGATTGGCCAACAATGATGGTGTGTTGCTGTGCTAATAGATAGAGGTGACCAGCTCATGGAACAGCTGACATCACAATTGAAAGTTCCAGAGGGACCATGTAGCTCACCTGGTAGACCAGGTGCTCCATGTACCAAGGCTAAGTCTAGCTAACGGTATGTGTGTTAGCCACATTGATGGCAGTGATGTCACACACGTAATATGAAGTGATCAAGTAAAAACATTAAGTCATTATTCTGCTAAAAATTTTTCCTTTGTCTGAAAAGTGTTTTTTTGATGCAAGCAACTGACATTCAAGTACTTATGAAAAAGAATGAATAAAACTAGACCATGTGTCTGAAATTATCAGATCTGTTCTTTCTTTTGATATTTTTCATGTTAACATATTAATAGAACTGAAAATTCTATGACTGTTGAAAAATCTGTGAATTTTGTCAGAAATGCTGGAACTTGCAGGCAACCTTGAATGAATGCTAATGGGGAAAAGAGATAAAATGTTAATTCCGAAGGACAGTAAGTTAACAGGTTCAGTTAAACATAGAGGCTGTACTATGTGTAGCTCTGGTTTTGTCTATGCTTTTCATGTAACACAAACAGCCAGTGCTGGCGCTGATACAGCAGGTTGTGAGATGTAGTTTGCCTGGCCTGTTGTTGCTCCTCTCAGGGAGCTGCCACTTGGCAGATCTGGTGGTTGCCATCTGATAAGAAGACTCACCAGTGAAGATGGCAGTGCCATGACAGTTTTGTCGCTTTTACAAACCTCAGTATGTGTGGCGCAGCAGTCCCTTCTGTGGACACCCAGCCTGTCAGCTCTGTGTTGCGATCCAGAGAAGCAGCAGGCCAGGCAGGAGGGACTGCAACAGCCAAAAAGGTCAGTGTGTTTACTGGAGAGACTACAGCTCACAATCCACCCAACAGCTGGTTATTTATTTGAACCACATCATGTGATTAGGGTGGAGCGGAGAGAAGTTCCACTCCTCCCTATACCAACACAGCCCAAGGACATGGAGAGGAAGAGACAGCATCTGGACACTTCATCATGGTTTACATTAATACAGCACAGTGACAGATTCAAGGAAGAGACAAGTATCAGTCTGTCTATTACTGAGACAGATATTTTAGTCTGCAGTGTCAAAACCACAGAACTGTACACTAACATCAAAAGTTTTTATATCAGGTGGCACTTCACACACACTCTCCCCTCCATCTGTCCTCTGCGCTGCCTTTCTCTCCTGCTTGGTAGTTGTGATTAATTAGTTAGTTAGTGTGGGGTAATTAAGAGTTTAAAAGTACACAGATTGGGCTTGGAGTAAAAAATCACACACCACAGAAGTGTACAGTAACACTATGGTTTCATGATCATAAAAAGTTTTAAATCAACTCAGCACATCTGTCCATATTCACATACTCTCTCCCTCCCACTCTTTCTCTCTATTGCTAGTGAGCTTTTTTCTGTTACCTGGTTTCAGGTGGAGCTGCAGCTCTATCAGCAGTTACTCATCATGCCTTTTTATTCAATTTAACACTTCACAAACACATATTCAACTTCCTCATCTTTTGCTTTTTTCCCCAGCATGTTCATGTAGGACAATGTTGTGTTTTCAAGAAATACTGACTGGCTGACTGACTGAAACAATGGGCCCCATCTTACGCTGATCGAAAGCGCAAGTGGCAAGCATGAGGCGCAATGGATTTAATTTATTCAAGGTGTGTCCAAATCCACCTTTGCTGTCCTGTACCAGGGGAAAGAGTGATATTTTGCCCTGCCCTGCCCTTTAAGCCACCAGCGCAAAGCAGGATACACCTATCAGATGTGCCCAAGTGCCCTCATTAGTTCACAGGCGAGTTTAGGCTGAACATGCAATAAACCAATCAGAAAGTCAGCTCTCATCACCTTTAAGAAGCAGGTGCACCAGCAGCGGAGGCAGCATGAAGGCGAATTTAAAAGGAGGAAATAAAGAGAAAAGATTTTTAAACTGAGGAGATAGATCTCCTGTTTCCAAAACAGCTTCATGTGTAAATAATTTATTTTACATTAACGCCTGCAAAAACCAATACAATAAATGAATCACAAATGTCATGCAAATATGTAACTGCTTATATTTTAACCTGAAGCATGTTGAAAGTATGTTGTATTTTATAATTAATTATTATCATCATCATCATCATTATTAACTCTGCTGGCTGAGGAGCGGGGAGAGAGATGGTGCAGTAGAGAGGGGAGGCGAACAGATCCAGTCTAGCCGCGGAGCTGGCCCACCTCAGCCAGGTGGAGGAGCAGATACGCGGCAGTCCGTGCCCCTCCTTCTTTTCCTCTCCCACCTAATCCTCATCTCCTCCTCCCATCCTCGCTCCTCTGACCCGCAAAATAATCAGAGAGAGTTTCTGAAGTTTGAAGTGCGGAAAATTACACACATATATATCCAACCAGCTCTGATAGAAGCACACATAACATTTTCTCTCAGGTTGGGCCGGACTCATGGGGTCAAATATAGTGTCTGTATATTTTACATGTTATAGATCATAATTCTTTAAACATTGTTTTCTGGATCATAACAAACACGCAGACATAAACACTACAGCTGCTCCACCTGTCATGCTGACTCATCTGATAAAGACGATCAGACAGCTGTGATCCCGTTTGCAGGTCTGCTGAGATTTATTGGGCTTATTATTATAATAATAATACTGTTGTACTTATTAGTGAGATTAACTTCAAAGACACACACGCTCGTGCACGACTTTTAAACATAAATGAAAGGTGTTTGGTGATTGTGGAGATGAGTGTGTGCACCTCAGCCAAGGGCAAAACACACACATACCTGCACTATTAACTTCAATATTTACACTTTATTGCTGGTGGATATGTTCAAAGGACACTTCACTAATCGACACTCCTGTGTAGAATAAAGGTGTTTGGTGATTGTGGAGACATTGCGCCGCCAGCGCAAGTGATTTTGCTATCTTACACCAGCACAAGTGCCATTTTTGCCATGTGGGTAAGATAGCAAACGCGCTTGCGCTGGGTCTGTGTCTCTGTGGGCGGGAGGTCTAAGCATGAAGGCAAAACCAAGGCGTGGCCGGGCGCGTTTACTATCTTGTGCATTGGAGTAAAACGCGCTTGTGCTTTAGACCAGCCAAAACCTGGTCAAAGCGCAAAGCAGGCTTGGCAGACACACACACACGTCTTCACAATCACGAAACTCCTTCCTTATGGTCATTCCCTTCCTGTGAGGAGTGTGGATTAGTTAAGTGTTATTTGAACATGTTTTTTTTTTATCAGTAATAAAATGTAAATATTGAAATTAAAAGCGTTCGCGTGTCTCGCGCTTGGCTGAGGCACACACGTCTCCACAATCACAGAACACTTTTCATCAATGTTAAACAGTCATGCGCGCATGTGTCTTTAAAGATAAACTCACTAATGAGGGAAATAATTCTAACTATAAAGCCTAATAAATCTAAATAGACCTGCAAAGTACTCACAGGACAGGATCACAGCTGTCAGATTGTCTTTATCGGATGAGTCAGCATAACAGCTGGAGCAGCTGTAGTGTTTGTGTCTGCCTGTTTGTTATGATCCAGAAAAACAATGATTGAACAGTTATGATCTATAACATACAAAATATACAAGACACTATATTTGACCACAGGACTCCAGCCCAACAGAGAAAAAAAGTTATGTGTTCTTCTAACAGAGCTGGTTGGATAGATCTGTGCATAATTTTGTGCACTCCAAACTTCAGAACATAACAACTTGTTTCGCAGCGGGACAGAGGAGGGAGGATGGGAGGAGGAGATGAGGATTAGGTGGGAGAGGAGAAGAAGAAGGAGCACAGACCTCCGCTTAACTGCTCCTCCACCTGGCTCAGGTGTGCCAGCGGAACCGGGAAGCTTCGCAGCCTCTGGATCTGTTCGTCTCCCCTCTCTACTGCACCATCTCTCTCCCCGCTCCTCAGCCAGTAAAATTAATAATGATGATGATGCTAATAATTAATTATAAATTACAACACAGTTTCAAGGTGCTTCAGTGTAAAACATAGCTAGTTACATATCTGCATGACATTTGCAGTTCATATTTATTGTATTGGTTTTTGCAGGCGTTACTGTAAAGTAAACTATTTCAGCCTGAAGCTGTTTTGGAGACGTCCTGCTGTCTCCATATATTGCGTGCTCTTGCACATTCTCTTCTCGAACCAGGAGATCTGTCTCCTTGCTTTGAAAATCTTTTCTCTTTGTTTCTTCCTGGTAAATCCACCGTCATGCTGACACCGCTTGCGCTGCTGGTGCACCTGCCTCTTAAAAGGTGATGAGAGCTGACTTTTTGATTGGTTTATTGCATGTTCAGCCTAAACTCACCTGTGAATTAATGAGGGCACTTGGGCACATCTGATAGGTGTATCCTGCTTTGCGCTGGTGGTGCAAAGGGCGGGGCAGGGCGAAATATCACTCCTTCCCCTGGCACAAGACGGCAAAGGTGGATTTGGACACACCTTGAGTGAATTAAATCCATTGCACCTCGCGCTTTCCACATATGCTTTCGATCAGCGTAAGACACGGCTCTAAGGCACAAGCGCGTTTTACTCCAATGCGCTGAGCACAAGATAGCAAATGCGCCCGGCCACGCCTTCGTTTTGCCTTCATGCTTAGACCTCCCACCCACAGCGGCACAGACCCAGTGCAAGTGCGTTTGCTATCTTATCCACGTGGCAAAAATGGCACTTGCGCTGGTGTAAGATAGCAATGGCTTTGTTCCGGGCATAAGATAGGGCCCAATGTCTCCACATTTTTTCCTTGTACCACATTATTGACATCTCTTAGTTTTAAAGGGATAGTACTCCCATATGACTTCTCTGTTTCTTTTTTAAACTATTTTGTGATCTTGTGGTGTGAGCAGTACCTGAGCAAAAATCGAGACAGGATGCAGGGATGGAATGGTGTGCTCTGCTCCATTCACATGCTGTGGTTTGAACCAATCTCAAGAACATCAAGTGCCAGTGCACCCTGTTAATTCAGTTGGAAGCACCCCATTTACTGAGGTTGAGTCCTCTGAAGTGCCCGTAGGTTTGATTCCAGTCTGTGGCCCTTTGCTGTCCCTGTCCCTGTCATTTGTTTATATACGTATATGACATATGAAGCCCATGTTTAGGCCTGCATTTTATGTTATTTCTGTCCTTTTGTATGCTGTATAGCTAATGCTTCACAACTGGCCTAATGCAATAACATTTTCGTATTCTTGCATGAAAATGCCACATCAAATTCAAAACTTGTCACGCTCTTACCTTCAGATAACTATATAAATGATCCACCGGTGTGTATTTCAGTGCACATGCATGAGACTTGTAAATTAGCATAATTAATGGCCCAATAATACCATATATGACTCCTCTTCCTGTACCCATACAGGTGTTCATTCATGAAAATGGCATCAGAGAAAACTTTAAAATTTTGGAGTCCTGCTTTCAAGAGATCCATGAAGGTAAATCTGTCATTTTAACAGCATCAACTGTGGAATTTAAGGGCCTGCTGAAGCAAAGAAACAGGAAATGCAAATGCTGTAGTGCTGTCTGACTGTCACTCAAATAAAGAAGAAAAGTCTAAATATGAACAGAACAGACAGAAGACAGAATAAATGAGGATGTTCACTTGGACAGAAACTTCACAATCCTGCTTGCACAGATATACGGCCAGAACACTTGACAACAAGTAATAAAAGATTATTGAATAAAGGATAGCTTTATATGCAAATCACAATTATATTATAATTTGAAATGTAGTCAAACAGGAGAATGTTGACACAAATGTAAAGTGTAATTATTTTTCAAACTCAAAATGTCTTCAAACTTATAAAATATACAGTCATTAGTGAAAAACAATCAAAATATGAGAAAACTGGTAAATATGACAAGTTCTTATAAATCACTTGTACACACCTCTTAAGAACAAATCTGTAAGTTGTTATAATCAGATTCATGGTTGGATTTTGATATTTAAATTTAATTTTTCTATGACTCTCAGCACAGAAACAAACACAACAGATTGACTAACACATGATCATAATGGTTTACACAGCTCTTCTGTTATGACGCTGCTGCTCACTGTTCACTCCTCACGTCTTTTTAAATGCACACAAACAGTATCTGTGGAAAGCCCCACCATTTAGCAACAGGCCAGGTGTAGAAGAGTAATGAAGGGTGGAGAAAAAAGACAACATGACTTACAAACGATGACATTATCTGCCTGTTAGTCCCCAGGCCATGAAAGCTGGTGCCTCGTCAGAGAGCAGAAACCTGCAGAGCTGCATTCCAACGCTAAGCTTTTCCTCTAACATGGCGTGGAAACAGGGTGTGAGCAATGTTGTGAAATTTGGGAGAAAACATGTGCAGCTTCTCATTATTGCCTGAAACACATTCCAAAGGTCAGTGCTGAATGGGATTAGAGAAAACATGTATGCCGACATCATCATCTGCCCACACCTACCTATTCACCCTCCTCCTGATGACAGCAGCATCGGAAGAGCTACATAAACCATATCTCAGGTCACATCAGTGTTACTGCATTAATAGCTGCTGTCTCTTTTCTAATAAGTATATCATCATCATATCATCTACATTATCTACACCAGTGTTTCCAAAACTTTTTTTTCCTGGGGACCCACTCTTTAAAAATGACAAATAATTGTGACCCAATTAAAAATAGGCCTTAATAAATTCTGGGAGTTCTTATATGAACATTAATGACCATTTTTACTGCCTGTTTCCACATCACCTTATGTTATCTTGATGCTTTATTGAAAACATATACTAAACTTAAGAAATGAAAAATACATTTATTAATGATTAGTTAACAGGCTCTCATTGTTTTTATTTCCTCTCATCAGGAAAACAACACAGAACATTTTTAGCTTACTTCATAAATGAGACTATGAAACTAAAAATGGAATTAACAGGCTCTTGTTTTCTCCTCTCCTCAGTAAAACAACAGACACATTTTAAATACTTTACAAAAGGTATACTGCTATATAAATCTTAAATTCGCAGAATTATTTCCGTAGTCTGTTATTTATTTGGGGACCCAAATGAAATCTCCTGTGACCCATCTGTGTACCGACCCAGTCTTTGGGAAAGACCGATCTATACGATAAAAGACAAAAAACAGCAACTGTAACTAACTCTAATTAGAGATGCTTTAAAAACATTTAAAGCATACACCTTGTTTTTAAAAAGATAAAGATAAGTTCACAGGGAACTGCGAAATTTAATACATTTTTCAGTGTTTCCAAATCAGTCTAAACAGTGAGCTGTGCCTCAATGCTTTTTCCCCTTCACATCTAAACACAGTTACACTGGTTGCATTTTGCACTTCTTGCATCCACAAGGCAATGAAATAAAATCTGAACTCTTTCTTACTTAGCTGCATCATAATTAAGAAATTGTGGGGTTAAAAAAAACAAGAACAAACTCTCATTTACACCTGGCATTAAAATGGGATCTGTAATCCAGACACTTTGTGAAAGGCTGTCTATGACATATTAATTATTTATTCTGCAAATTCATGAAATTATTCCTTCCTCTGTATAAACTATGTGGTCAGTTTATTGGTGTACTGCAGCACTGGTGTGCAGGCTACTGTGTGTCTAGACAAATGATCTGCCTTGTTAACAGCAGCTGATCTGCTTTGTTGCACAGAGTGCAGCACATCATCACACAGTTGTTTATTATCATTTTATTTTTTATTTCCCACCAGTATTGCTTTCATATTTTACACAGTTGTTTTTAAGAACTCATCTTTTGGTGCTTCACAGCACAGAACAGATCTATAATTAGTAGTGTTTCTCTTTTAGCTCTACACTTTGTATTCCCATGTTTTTTTTAATCTGAATAATGTGTCCAGATACAGATTGGATTTTAATACCAGGTGTAAGTGTTGTGTCAGATGAGGAGTTTCCCATGAATGCACCAAAAAGGAGCAAATCAAGCTGTTTTCATTATTCTGCAGAATATTAACAAACTTTTTGCACTGACACAAAGTGAAACCAGGAGCTAATACAAAGGTAAAACATGGAGCTAAAATGGTGCACTGTGCTTTTTTTTAGTGAAGGCTGCTACTCAGTGTAACAGTAATATAGTTACTGGGGTTAAATATGTTCAAACAGTTGTAACAGCAACCACAGTCATTCATTACTAATCAACTATTAAATTAACCTGCTCCTACTCTGAAAATCAATTAATCATTTTGAGTCATGTTTTAATGAAAAAAAAAGTCTGAATTCTTTGATTTCGGCTTCTTAAATGTGATTTTCTGGTTTCATTACTTGTCCATGGCAGTAAACTGAATATGTTTGAGGTGTGGACAAAACAAGACTTTTGAGATGTCATCTTGGACTTTTGGAATCACTGATCAATATTTTTCCACCATTTTCTGACATTCTATGGACCAAACAACTAACTCATTGAAAATGAATCAATAATGAAAATACTTGGAAAAATACCTTCAATTGGACCTTCAACTGACAAGATTGTGATAGGATTAATATATTGATGAATCCTTTTTAGTTTTTACAACAAAATAATACTAAAACTCTGATCACCCTCTTAAATGTGAACATTTGGTTTCTTTACTCCTCTCTGACAGTAAAGTGAATATTTTTGAGTTGTGGACAAAACAAGACATTTGAGTATGTTAATAAACATTTTTCACCACTCTCTCGCATTTTGTAGATCAAAGATCAAACAACTAATCATGTATTGAGAAAATAGCCAAGCGATTAATCAATGATGACAATAATCCTTACAGTTGCAGCCCTAAAAGAATACTAAAATTTCAAATTAACATAGCTTTATTGGCATAATGTAACAATGTACATATTGCCAAAGCAAAGCATTTCTGAAAAAGCCAAAGGTAATCCAGAAGTAACAGAAAGTAATCAAGTTACATTACTTTAATATTGTGACACCTGGATTATGTTTGTTTGTTTTTTTTTGCAGGTAATTAGTAACTGTATGGGAAAATATTTTTAAAGTAACCCCCCACAGCCCTGGTGTTACCACGCTTTTGCTCATGTAGTGTCACTACCTGTTTGATTTGTATCCATATTGTACCAGAGCATCAGTAGTCAAATGTTGTAAGTGTTGTCAGTTGATCACTAACCACTAGGCACCAGCAGTGAGCCACATGAAGCCTGAGAGGTTTACTGACCAGAAACCTGCTGCTGTCTCCGTGCAAGATGACACCTGAATACACTCAGTGTGTTTACCCTGCAGTGTTCTGTCTGTCTCTCTGTCTGTCTCACTGTCAGCATACACTTCACATCAGCATTCCATTTACTCACCTTTGCCCTAAGGTTTGTATCTGTTTCTCAATTTAGCCTCCTCTCAGCCTGTTTAGCCACATCTGAGTGTAACCCATCTGCACAGCCAACACAGAGCACCTGCACATCTTGACAATTCAGCACACAATGCATGAACGTTTTCCTCATTCACTTTGGCTAGTTATTTTTTTCAAACCAGTGAGTTCAAATTACTCCAAAATTAGTTCACAACAGATATGAATTTCCCATTCATTCAAGCAAATTGCACACATTTTGGCAGGTTTACAAAAGAGTATAATTGTGTAGAATCTACATGATAACCACTTGCACACGGCTTGCTGAAACTGTCAAACAACAAACAGCTGCTAAACATTCTTTCATCATGTGAAATATCACATGCAAAATAATCCATTCAAGTTTCAAAATCTGTCACACACACGTATAAACCATAAATATCTATGACATGCTAAAGTGATACATGATGTGCCAGGTGACAGTAAAGAACTAGGAATCACATTTTGTGGTAAATTATCTGTTCATCGCACATGTAACACATTGTAACACATTGTAACACTACAAAGTGCATGTTCTTTTCTGTATACTACAGTATCGTTTATGACAGTATTGACCTTTCCCAGTGAAGTTTTACCTCCTGTTGAGATCTGAATGTAAAAACACAGTACATTACAGCATTAAGCAAGACGAAAACTCACATTCTTTTATAGTACGGTAAGAAGTCAGTGCTAACAAAACAGAGATTTGTATGTAAAAAATATTTTGAGGGTTGGTGAAAAGACATCAAAACATTTTGAGCAATGCAGCTTACACAATGACACAACAAGTCATCATTTTGGTGGCATTTTTACTGACACAATGACTTTGAATGGTTTTGAAACATGATTGAAATGTAGATAGATAGATAGATAGATAGATAGATAGATAGATAGATAGATAGATAGATAGATAGATAGATAGATAGATAGATAGATAGATAGAGAGTAATAGAAACTAGCAGCAGGCTGTGATGTATCAGGAGTTATGTGAGGGCAGGTGAATAAAAAAGCAGCTTGATAAAGTTATTTTATCAGTCACGGTCGGGGTCGGCTGTTGACTGATAAAACTGTCTGTCCACACAGTTGGCTGTTTGCCATTGTCACACACTCCATGTCAGGCTATTTTTAGAAACTGTGACCATCTACAGACTTCTGTCATCTCTCCACCCCTTCTTTGTTGGAGTGAAAGGTGACTTGTGTCATGGAAACATGACAAAGTCAAGTTGGGTCAAAACAGTCACATTATATATATAATTCTTAATTTCAAATGCTGACAGAAAACAATAGTAAGAATAGTTTTTGACACAGAAATAAAGGAAACAGGAAAGAGAAATAGAAAAGAAATGGAAAACAGGCAGAAAGGTTTTTTGGGTTATTTATTCTACAATATTTTCCAACATTTATTGAAGCAAATAAAATTCATCTAACTACTTTTATGCATTTGCAAAGATCTTCCAAGATATTACAGAGCTGTTGTCTAATATTAAGTTAAAGGAACTGAGAAGACAATGCACACCTTTCAAAGCTAATCCAGTGTATAAATACAGTCATCTAACTCTGATGGTGTGAAAGAGATAGAAAAAAAATACACTTTGAGAGAATAGCAGGGCAGGTTTGTTTTGTTGATCAAGTTCTCAGGAAAGTGGAGGAGGAGGAGGTGTGGCCAGCTTCAGCTGGAATTCCCCTGAACTCACCTGAGTCCAGCCCCCGCTCCTTCACAGGAGTATAAAGCTCCACAGGTGACTAACTGCAGAAGCAGGTGCATTTTAGCTCAAAGAGAGTTTACACAGAGAGAAACAAAACAAGACGCTCAAACTGCGGATTGTCTCATTCTTCTGCTTCATACTGTGGATTTTGCTGTCATCAGGTAAATATTGAACTGAAATGTTTGAATGGTGATGTTTAAAAGTTATTACATTACAAAGCTGACAAGACAACAAAATATTTTCATTCAATCTCTTAAGCAGTCCTCTTTTTTTAAACTGGTGTGTGAACAAGTCTCTCCTTCTGTCTTCCTCAGTGTCTCCATGTCCTCACCGTGCCTCAGCAGCGTCCTGACTGGTGCCAACCTCACTATGTATCACACTGGCATCCCTGATGTCCTGCCGCAGCAGCCCAGCGTGCTTCCCAGCATCAACACCCTGCAGAGCAGCAGTCCAGCATACAGCCCCAGCTTGAGCGGTAAGAAACACCACCTGCTGCTCTGACACTCCTCTGTATCTCAGGACACAGTTACATGTGTGATCTGTGTGACACAGAAGAAATAAAAATCATTTAGCCCCTCGCCTGTTAAACATTATAGTCTAGTCTGGCTTTGGTGTGCAGTTTCAGCTGAAGACTAATCTCACAGTAAACATGACTACAGCCAACGGGACCATTAACTGTGTGAACTTTGCTTTGACCTCATTTAGTCACTGTTGGCTCAATCATTTACCAGGCAGCCAATGTTTAACTTGACAAAACCGTCAAACTGAAGAATGCTGCCACCTCAGAGCTCAAACAGCTCTGCCTTTGTTTGACTGACCTGAGAGACACGAACCACACTGGTATCAGTCCGTTGATGACATGGTGCAGAACAATAAAGAAGCAGGCACTGACAAATTGTTTATGTAGTTTGGATGAGATGATAATACCTAAAGTACACTTTAGTAGCTGCATGAACCAAGATCAAGATTTTTTATGAAAATGTACCAATTCTGAACCTAAGTACGCCCTCCGTCCTCCACCTGTCTCTGCAGGTCAGTGGTACAGACACATCAGCCCTCACTGCTGGACAGCAGACAACGTCCTGGAGTGGATCAGTGACCAAGTAGAGTGCACCAAGTTTGATGCAAGCACACTGAGTCTGGCCTACTGCACAATGGACGGCCCCGCCCTCTGCCAGATGAACCGGGAGCAAATGATTGGAGTCTTTGGCCCACAGCTCGGCCCACACCTTCACCAGAGTCTGCAGGAACACAAGACCAAATATGGTAAAACTGCATTGTCATGTGAAAATAATTTATAGAATTTCAGAGATGAAATACACCCATATACTGTACATTTCATGCTATTTGAGCCCTTGTCTCTGATTGGTTTTTGGTTTTCTGGCACAGAAAATAAAACTGACCTATATTATGATCAGAATTTGCTACTTTCATCTACAGATCAAATTTGCCAGTCATACATGAATAAATCTAGAAATTACATTTAACAAAATAAAATTTGGTCTCTGTTCCAAAAGGCCAGAAGTAAGGTTCCATGCACACTTTGCTATGCTGGGTAAAAGTTCAGTTTTCTTTTGCAGGATGAGTAAAGTTTGTGGCTAAAACACATTTTTCACCTCCGCTTTTTGTATTTCATTCTGCAGATCTGCAGAGCCTGTCAGGACCAGAGCTGAACGAGACATGCCAACTCCTGGACAACTTCTTGGACAACCTGAACTTCCCTCTGCTCAGCACCATTAGAATTGGCCAAGGTACATATACATACATACATATTGAGATCTGACATAACAGCCTAAAATATTGTGTGGAAACCAAATGGCTAACATTGCTGCTTCCTCCTAGCAGCTGAAGGAGACATTGCCAAGAGAGAGTTTGACTACAGGGATGATTATGACCTGACCAGTCTGACCATGGAGCCCATGACCCCTCTGGGGGACACTGAGTATCTGTCTGATAATCAGTCTGACAGCGAGTACAGCTCCTCCTCCAACAGTCAGTATCTCATTCTCCTTTTTTTCATCTTCATCAACTTTCATCTTCTGCATCTCAGTTTCTCCTGAATCCTAAAACATGTATCTCATGTGTTCAGGTGGCATGTTTGGGTTCTCGAGCCTTGGCTCACCAGAGTCTGGCAGCAGCGAATCAGACCTGGAGTTCTCCTACCCTCTGATTTCCAGTGAGTCAGCAGAAACATTCACTGTTTGTGAGGTTCTTTGCATTCCACAGTCTGAGCAGTGACAGTGAGCTTAAGTAAACCTCTGACAGCGAACTGTTGTGTTGACAGAGGTTCACATCAAGGCAGAGAAAGGAGAGTGCCGACTGAAGCGACCCCGGGGCCGACCTCCCAAAATGAGCCGAGAGCACAGCAGCAGCATCTACAGCAGCTCAAAGAAAAACAAACATGGTGAGGCTCAGCACACTGTAGCATTCATCATGTAAAACACATGAACACTGCTGCCCTGTGTTACAGACTCCACTTTGCATCTTTATCAGACTGCAGATATGTATCTGTTATTCCTCCATGGACACACATGTAGCTCACTGTGCCCCACTGTCTGCAGCGCCTCGTGGCACTCACCTGTGGGAGTTCATCCGGGACATTCTCATCCACCCAGAGAGAAACCAGGGCCTGATGAAGTGGGAGGACCGCCGCGAGGGGGTCTTCAAGTTCCTCAAGTCTGAGGCCGTGGCTCAGATGTGGGGTCAGAAGAAGAAGAACAGCAGCATGACGTATGAGAAACTCAGCCGGGCCATGAGGTGAGTTCAAGGAGCAGCTGTCCATCGTATCTGCCAGAATCTCAAATGATTCAGCTCATGCAGAGATAAGACACTGTCACTGTGACCAGGCCTGAAACACACAGCAGTCTGATGTGTAGTGTAGCTTTACCTTGTTTGGCTACATTTAGAAGGCCTCTCTAGGAGGATTGAGCACTTAATCAAAATTTTATCAAAATTGCACTTTAGCCTAGTCATAACCTGCAGACTGAAGAAAACATCTGCAAAAATCACACCATTATCATTTTGATGTTTTTCAATGAAAATGAAAGAATGAGAATTTCCCCTAATATTTCCAGTCATATCACAATTGCGATATCAGTTAATCAGTTAATATTTGCAATTACATATTTTTTTTTCAAAATAATTCATCCCTGTTCTCCAGGGATGACTTGTTTCTAGTACGTGTCCTCCAAAAGCATTGGTTCCCTTTACCCATAATGCAACTTGACAGTGCTTTTCATTACACTCTCCAGCCTGGTGAATGCCTCTGGCTTTCAAATACCACACACAGGCTTTTTTCATCTAAATTTGAAGTCACCCTGGCTTGGAGACGATGATGACAATGTCATTTATCAAAGCCACATCATAGAAGTCAGTAATATTCCCTATGGCTGATATGACAGGCAGACTTTGACATGTAGAATTGGTGAAATGCTCCTTTAATCCTGGTCTGGTCACAGTGAAACCACTTTTTATTTACTGACAAGTGCTTTAAGTCATTAAAGTGCAGTGATGAAGGGGTGTTCATACTTGCATACTTTGTGTCTTACACCTGAACTAACTGACACTCCTCCTCCTCAGGTATTACTACAAGAGGGAGATTCTGGAGCGAGTCGATGGCCGGAGGCTCGTATACAAGTTTGGAAAGAATTCCAGTGGCTGGAAGGTTGAAGACATCAGTGTGGGCATGTGAGGCATCAGGAGGAAGCAAAATGCCAATCAGAGCAGTTGTTCAGGAACTAGAAATACCTGCATTGCCTGTCTGAAAAAGAAACTTTGATGCCCCAAATGTTTAAGACACTAACTTCCTCTCAGAAGGAAGGTGTTGCAGAAAATGTAAGCCAGTGTTTTTGGCTCTAGTAGGTTTTATGAACCAATATTAATATTATATCTGTTTTTTGTTTTTGATTGTCATCACCAAAGAAACGGAGTAACCGAAAGTGTTTTGGTTGTGAGTTTCTGAAGAAGCAGACTTTGTGCAGTTGTTAAGAATCACTCTGATGTTTGTATTTAAGTTTCTTTACTGATGTAGGATGAACTCCTCATCTGTCACTGTCGACTTTGTTTTGGTATCTGGGCGTTAATGATTTTTTTTCTCTTACTTTAATATTACTTTGTAAAAAGGTGAGCTTTTGCCCATCAGTTTTCCATGTACATATTGAATCAGTCAGGGATCTGAATGTAAACTCAGTCTGAAGGACAAAGACAGAACAGAGAGATAAATGTAGGTGATGCTTCTTCACATTAATACAGTAACTATGTGCACTACATGTCTATGTATCACTTATTATCAAGTGTGTTTACACAATGTTTGAGTATATCTCATATCTTATACATGACTATCACATGTTTGTATCAATCAGTCAGGAATCAGTTGCACATTGTTTGTGTAATTGTGTTTATGTGATTGATCTTTCCTGTCATCCACTTTGGATTGATGAATGTATGTTTTTATATAAATAAATTTTGACTTGTATTAACTTGCTGTTTTGGGACTGATTTTTAAAGGTGTACTCTTGAGTCTATTTTGGGTTTATCAGTAACTATTGTAAAGGATGGAAGATGGAAGCTGTGAAAATGGAGTCTCATTGTGATACAGTAATGACCCAGCTCTTGCGATGCTCCTCCAAAATTAAACACTCATATTGGAAGCGATTTAGCTGATGTCAAATGATAGGAGGTGAAGAGAATATTCCAGCATGTGGCCAGCAGCTTTCCAGCTGTGTGGAACTTAAGTTATTAGATGACTGACTGTGTGAAGTAGCTAATTATGACTGTCATTATTAGTGTGGTGAGGATAAAAAGTTAGAATAAAAAGTTATCTGTACTCTTATCCTTTAAGACATAAGACTGAATAGAAACCTATGATCTTTGAAACTCAAAAAGTCAAATGTAGCAACCACACAGTAACTATGGCCCCATTTTTCATCCTTTTTAATCTTGTTCAGTATTATTTATGACAGACTTCCATGCCTCCATACTGCTCATCTGCCTGTCACACCACACACACCCAGTTCAGACAGTGTGCATGTGAACGTGGCTCCAAGCTCTCTACAGTGAAGATTCAGGCTAAAAACATGGAGTAAATAACATTTTTTAGACAGCTTGCCATGTCAGGGCTTTAGATTTGGATTACACCAGACAAGCAGTATGGAGACATTTTATGTTTTTATTATGTTTTTACATTTGAAAACTGATCATTATTCATTTCCATTGTTTGGGAGATTCTGCAATGCTGTTAAATGCTATCCATTTAAATGCATTGGTATTGACTTTGTAAAGGGAATATAAAAGTGTAGTGATAAATTCCTTTTGTTATCCATGATGAAAAAATCAAGCAGGTGTTTTACAAATTCTTTACAAATACGGTTTTCATGACCAACGATCTGTTATCTTGGAAAGATTACACTGACTTTTTCTGCAAAAAGAAAAATCATTTATTTTCTCCACTGCCTTAGGTCCTTTTGGGCCAGTAAACAAATTATTGTTTTGTCTGCTTTTTATGTCTGTGATTCTGAGTGTTCTAGAGTACTGTAATACTATATGGTAGAAGTGTGTGTTCACTTCTCTGAAGTTCAAACTTCTCCACCAAATGAAAACTTGCCCAAAAACTGGAGGTCAATCTCAGGAGAAACTTAATGAATCAACCCACCATAAAAACATTTTAAGGTGTGCCAACAACATTGTTTATGAACCCAACCATATCCTGAACAGTGAATACAGATTATTACCATCAAACCGGCGATACAGGGTTCCACATTTCAATAAGGTTAGACTAAAGAATTCTTTTGTACACCAGTCAATCCTAAAGCTGAATATGGAACTCAATTCCAGATCAAATGTACATTAAAGGGCCTTGAATATCATAATCATCATCATCATCATAAATTTGGCTAGATGAGACAGTAGTGCATTCAGCAGAGGGTTCACAGTCCACATGCTTACAAGAGGTAAACATGGAAACCAAAAACAAATCAAAGTACAAACCATAAAGATGGTGACTAAAATCTTACTGGCATGTGGACGGTCATATGAAATTTAGGACAAAGAGGGATCCACTCCTCCTCTGAGCTTGTGTCTCCTCCACTGGCCTTCTGGTCTATTTCTGCACAAAGTATTCACAACATGATGTTGGCAATTTACTGACCATTTTTTAAGAAAAGCTGATTAGACTATTATACATTTATTAACTAGTAATTAGTACAGAAGTGTCAGCTATTCCTCCCATGAGAGAGAGCAACAGCTACCTACAGGAACCAACAGATTTTTGAAGGAGCAAAAACCCACAGTGCATCACAATGTTGTATTGTAAACAGCTACTGCAAATTTTCACTAACTAAATCTCCAATGTTCCTTAAAATAAATTATTTTAAAGTCGTGGTAGATGTGCTGTGGTAAATTTCAGAATTTTATCTCTGCCAATTTAATCTCTACTACCATGTGTGCAGGTAATGCAGTTGCATTACGTGTGCACAAGCCTCTAATCATTCACTAAACTGATTCAGGCTTTAAACTTACAAGACGACATAAAATTACACTACAGCAGCTACCATTTACTAACACACAATTTAATTAAAATTGTGCATGGATGGTATTTGTAGTGCTTATTCAGTCCAGACACTTAGGTCATGGTGCAACATAGTTGCTGTCATTCACCAAATAAAAAACATTACAATAACACAAACTAAGTTTTATATGTGTATATATATATATATATATAAGCGTATAGTTTATTGACTCATGCTTTTTCTTTCTCTGCTGCTTCTTTCAGTTCAGTTTTGTTTTTGCATATTGCTCTTTTCTCACTTGCTATCTTGACATTTCACTCACTAACTTTCTGTCGATTTTCCCTCGTGATACTATCGCACATGTCCATGACTGCAATAACCCAGAATTCTATGCGGGCACACTTTGTACATTCTCAAACATGAAATTGCCAATTAATCCTTATTTACTTATTTAAATTTAATTTTGAAATGTGACATAGGTGTATGAGTCAATAATCTATAAGCTCATACATGTAAAACTTAGTTTATTGTATTGTGTTATTGTAATGTTTATTTGGTGAATGACAGCAACACAGGAAAGACAGAAGAATGACACCACTAAAGCGCTGCCATGCACCAAGACCCATCCTGAACATACAAATCCACACTCACCAGCGTGGTGCCATAAAAACCTGCCAGACCAGTTTACTAGAATGGTTCCACAAAATGCCAGTGTTACACAATATCACACAAGTCACCTTTAAGTGGCACAATGTCTGAACTGCACACCTGACAGCATTATGCAACCTAACACTGCATTAAAGCTTTTAAATGAGCCATGTAGCATATGTCAAAGTCAACATGCATGAGTAACAGCAGACAATCTGTCGATAGATTGTGTGTGTGTGTGTGTGTGTGTGTGTGCTAGACAAGTTAACTGGGTACAGCTGGTACAATTGGAGACAAAAGGTCGTGTTCCCAGTTTGTGTAATGACATTATGACAGAATAATTACTGGTCTTCAGCAGCCTTGTGATGTCTCTTACCACAGACACACTATCAATCCATTGTTCGATTTCCAGTGTCTAGCTGCAGAATTGAGCTTTGTGTGTGTGTGCCACAGATGATGGTTTCTGGTTTCAGCTTGGTGTCCGACAGGTCTGTCCTGTTGGTGGTGACAGGAAATGATAAAATCTGGATGGCTTGTCTGTTGTATAATAACTTCCTTAGTGTTAATGGCTGTCACCATTCAGCACTGCCTGCAGTGCATTACATTTATATCTGATGGTTCTGGATCAATACAGGAACAGTTGTTATGTTCATACCTCACAGCAAAAAGTATGAAACAGGACAAAAAGCAATTGGAGTGTTATTCTCCTCATAGAACATGTACCCTCACAGAGTTGTTGGTGCTGGAAGCTTGGTGACATCGCTGCACTTTGAACACTAACTGACATCAAGTTCTTGGTTCTTGGATCTAGTCAATTGATCCTTCTCTAAACCCCGCCCTCCTTCGTTACTGCTGCTACGCCTGCCAAACCTTCCATTTCCATTGAAATTGGGAGTAATTATTGAAACATGAGGTCTGTGATTCCAAACAAAGCAGTTTCGCATTTCTAGCTGAAAACGGTGGATTTTTTTCGGTTAAGTCATGCAGTTGTGGAATAATCGTGTATTTATAAAGGTCTGGTTATTTTGGGGAGTTGTAGGATGAATGCCAGGGCATATCAGCTGTTCGATGTGCTTCCTTTAAGGCATGTGTCCATAGAGTATTTTTTCTGGTGACAGCTTCATTTTTCAACTGTTCTCAATGAGGAGAAAGCATCTGTAGCTGCCTAATGAACAGGTGCTGCACCCAGACTCTTTTTTCAGCACATGCTGACTTTTTGCAATACTTGAGTTGAAAATTTTTTTTATACTGACAACCAAACATATATTAGATGGAGCCTCATCACCCTGGTAAGCAGGAAAATGGACAGGTGTGATCTGGCTGTTTTTGTCTATATGTCAGGCAGCAATTCAGACAAAAAATACTAGGGACAATGCCAGGAGGTAAAGCCCCTTTGTGGGGGCACATGCAACTGCAGATGTTAAGTGCACCCCAGCCTTTGTTCTCCCAAAAATGAAAAGTCAGTCATTATCTACTCACCCTCATGCTGATTGTGGGTCAGGTTTTTTTTGTTAGTCTGCAAAACACTAAAATTCCTCCATACTGCTTGTCTAACATAATCCAAGACTCCTAAAGTCCTGACATTCTGTTTGCACACCATCACAACACAAAGACACAGTTCAGACAGTGTGCATGGGGACTTGGATTACACCAGATGAGCAGCATGGATGATTTTATGTTTTTATTTTCTTGTTTTTTCTTGTTTGAAAACTGGTCACCATTCACTTTCATTGTTTGGGAGATTGTGCAACACTGTTTTCCTAACTCCAGCAGTGTTTTGTGGACTAAAGAACTAAACCCACCCTTCAATCAGCATGAGGGAGAGTAGATAATGGCTGAATTTTCATTTTTGGGTGAACTATCCCTTTAACTGTTGCAAGATTCCTTTAGCCACTTTTTGGACAATGGGCTCTACTTTCCACAGAGGGCTCTGAGATGGTTTGCCTCTCTGTCTGTTTGTCTTTTGTTCCAGGTTAAGTCATACTGTTTTGAAATGTTACCCTGCGGAATGTGGCTTATTCACTAAAGTTTTGGTTGTATAGTAATATTTGACTACTCCTGAATCCTGTTGTTAAATGTTATTTATTAATCTGACATAGTGGTTTCCAAATGGATTGCCTTGGGCTTTTATATATATAAATGTGCACAGGATGTGCACTGTCCAGAACAGGACTCCACGGTGCATTAAAACGGCCCAGAACATCATTGGTACCCATCTACTGAGCATCAGGGGTATCAGGGAGGTGGGGGTGCCTTAAAGCCACAGCCTGTTAATTCTGCTGTCATCAGGCAGGAGATACAGAGGTAACTGCTGCTGTTCTACCAGACTGAAGAGCAACTTCTTCTCCCAGACTGTGAAAATGCCTCATTCTTCCTCAGCACCCCTCCATATAAATTAATTTGTTCTATGTTTTCATTCAATTCTTCAACTAATTCTCATCAACCAGTAAAAGAGGGGATTGCAGTCTACCCAGAGGTCTGACTGGAATCCGCTCAAATGACCAAACAACCTTTTTTCTTGTTTTATTTAGAGGGTGTGTCAGTTTAATTTGACAGCTCAGTTTGATAGTTCCTTTAGTTCCAAAAGTTTCACTTGTCATTAGCCATTAGGAATTAGCTAAAAGCCATGAGGTGAAAAACCTTTAAATGAATTAAAGAGACACACAAAAAGAAAAAAAAAAAAATAAATACTGTACATGCTGTATACATTACTGCAAGTAAATGTAACATGAAATATTTATTTCATATTATTTCATATTTATTCATCATACCTATTAAATTAATATCACATTAAATTATACAGCGTTTTCAAATTATGCAGTTTTTTTTTTCAAATATGCAATATTTTTACAAATGCAACAGAAGATTTTTTTGAACTTAAGGTTAAAATACTCCATCCATTGTGGTATATTTCATCATCCTTTTGCCTGTTATGTCTTTTTTTCTTTTCTTTTTTTTTTTTGTATCACAAAAACTCAGAATGCATTTATTTGCTATCAATGGATGTGTCTGACTACATTTATACATGAGGAAAATTAATTTATACAGTACAAACAAAATTAGACATACATCTGCACACATTCAGACATTTACCAAGTATCCATCTAAAGACACGCTGGCCACCAGCACCTTCTCTGTGTAACCCTGACATTTTAAACTCCAGGAAGAAATAGCAGCTATCAGATGGTGAGTTGGTCTCATTCCGTTCCCTGGGCCATTGCCAAAGGTCTGTCTGATGCACTCACTTCTGTTTCCGTGAGACATTCTACTGATTCATCACCTATAAATATGTCACTCTAAGGTCATTAAAAAGAAAATTCAGCACATTTCATTTGGATGTCGAGTCAGTGTTGATGGTAACTTTAGTCAATTGAAGCCATAAATTCCTCAGTGCTGCTGTACTGATCAGGAAAGCGCAGTTCTCCTGCTCACAGCACCCAGCTGGCAGTGCCTACATGTACCAGGATACATTGCACTTCTGATGCCCACACCTGTGTTGCTGTGTATCACCACACTAGCCTATAGCTATTCCTTTGTTGGGCAAAACATAACAATAGGTGATGGCATTATTTGTTGCTGCAATCTTGATGATTCATTCAAATTTAATCACTCTTTATGAAATCTTGCCTTGCAATTTTTATCAAATCACCACAGCAATCATTGTAGCTTCCTGTGAGTTCCACCAACCACAGAAGCTCCTCATGCAAATGTCATACATGTGAGTCTGAGTGAACCAACTTGTTGTTTGATCATCTATTATTTTTGGTATTTTCATTTCTTTATGTTGTCACAGGTACTGAAAAGAACACAAGGTTTGTCTTTGTTATTGACATCAATGTTCTGTTATATTTTATAATTTTGTTCTTGCTATTTTGCTTTAGTTTGATCTTCAAAAAGATTTTGCTTCTTTGAAGAGTACCCCCACAAGTGCACAAGTGAAGCATATGTTGTTAGAATTTTTCTAATCCTGAACCTTTTTGGTTTCTTAGAACACTCAGAACAGAATGTGCTTTTATTCTCTTTGAAACAAGTTGTTTCTTTGAAAAACAGGTTAAAAAAAATGTTGGCATTTTCACTTTCTCTGGCAATGTCATTGCAAAAAATATCTTAAAAAAAAGCATCATGTGTCGCGATTTTATTTTTAGAAATGTTGTCACTGTCGCCACTGCACAACTAAACCTGCTGCAGCATATTTTTTGTTTGTTTTTTGTTTTGTTTAGTTTTTTTCATCTGTAGCTTTGTTTTCATCAGCCCACTTGTGATCAAATAGCATTAATGGATTAAAAAAAAAAATTAAAAAAAGATTAAAGGTTTGGATATTAATTAGGGCCCGAGCACCGAACGGTGGCGACAGGAAATGACATGTTTTACTCTTTGAGGTCCTGCTCCAAGCACGTTGACCATATCCACCTCAGATTTGGTCAGGAAGGCCTTAAGATGTTGGTTATGCTATGTTTTGAAAACCATGATGTCCTGTCAAACGGTGTTGCCGTGACGGCACGGCGAATTTTGATGTTTCGCCATGAAACATGAAATTGCTATAACTTCAGCATAAATAGTCCGATCTGCACCAAACTTCACATGTTTGATAATAGTTCTGCCCTGAACACAAGTATATAAAAATATTCTAGAATTATCATAGTGCCCCCTGGTGGCGACAGGAAATGACATGTTTTACAGTTTGAGGTGCTACTCTGAGCACATTGACCATATCTGACTCAAATTTGGTCAGGAAGGTCTTAAGACGTTGGCAATGCTATACTATGAAAATTGTGACATATTGTCGAATGGCGTTTTCGTGACGGAGCGGCGAAGTTCATGTTTCGCCAAAAACGAGAAATTGGCATTAACTTCACTATACTATGTTGCATCTGCCTGAAACTTGACGTACATTAGCAGTCCCGCCCTGAACATATGACTTGAGTTTCGTTGATGGGCGTGGCTAAATAGCTTGGCCACGCCCTTTAATCAGCAGCCCCTGCGGCATGTTTCACCGACATGCACAAGAATCGGGACACATATGTATCACCCCCAGATGCACAAAAAAGCCTCTTGGACCCATTGGCCAAACCCAACAGGAAGTCTGCCATTTTGAATTTTGCGGCCATTTTTGGCATTTTCTATGTGTTGTATTTTAACAAACTCCTCCTACAGAATTGATCTGATTAACTTCAAAATGGGTGTGTATCATCTACACAAGTGTGTGACCAAAAGCTATTAAAAGATTTGGTCAGCATTGAACGGCGTCGCTGTAGCGTCGTGTCTCGCCATGAAAGACGAAATTGCTATAACTTGGGTGTACATGGTCCGATCTGCACCAAACTTCACAGGTGTCATAAAAGTCCCAGTCTGAACACATCTACATGACAATCAGGACACATACTCATTGCTCCACCTAGTGGCAACAGGAAGCGACATCGAATTTCTTAAAGGGATGTCCGACGGCCGTAGCAATCCAGAGACTGTTCACCTGGGACGAATCTGGCCACGAGGCCGCGGCCGCCGGCCCCCCGAGTGGCGCGGGGGTGCGAGGGCCCGTAAAACGCTGCTTGCAGCTTTAATTCAAATTGTACTCAATTATGGTTTTAAAAATAATTAAGTAGATGACATAGTAAAATGCATACTTAACTATGAGTACAAGTACATACTTGAAAATTTACTCATAAAAGTACAAATACCAAAAAAAGTCCCACTTAATTACAGTAACTTAAGTATTTGTAATTAGTTACTTCAACCCATGACTATGACATCACTGGATATCTGGATATGTCAATGAACATGTCAGTGCCATCAGAGTGACAAGTCCTTGTGTCATTGTGTACGGATAAGACAGTCAAATTGCTTAGTCATGTTGTCAGTATAAGAGTGTACTCTGGAGGGATGTTCTGATGTAAACTAGTTTTGATGACAGTTATTGTAAATTGTAAGTAAAACCTTAGTGTATGTGGGAGATTGATTGCAGGAGACTGGACAAGATTCACATTTACACTTTTACTGTTTGTACTGTAATTTGTTGACAGACCAGGACCCCGTTTCCTTCATAGCACTACGTGCGTCATAAGTTGTATCTTAAGGTCTCCCTTAAGCTTACGGGCTGTTTCCCAGAGTCTCCTTAGCTAAGATATATCTTCTGAAGGTATATCTTAAGAAGGGCGGTCTGAACCACTCGTAAGTTGTCTATTAGTGATGCGCTCCATTCATCCTTTATTAGGCCAAAATTATGCTTTTTAAATGGACAATTGCAGTATAATTCACATCTAGACTCCTTGCACAAATTACATAATTAGTTTAAAATTAACCTCATGAAAAATAATAATGAATAATGAATATTATGAAAAAATGTGTTTATTTATTTATGTATTTATTCATTTAATGGAGCTGACTAACTGACGATATGTTTTTTCTGACTAGGCTACAGGCTGTTCCCCACCACTTTATACTGGATATCTGACAGATACTTGACAAATTGATTCGTCTAATGAGGCCGGCTGGAAACTAATCAAGCAGGTTGCACCAGCTATATAAGCAACCAGGCGCACCGCCTCTGTTTGATTCATTGTAGACTAGATTATGGTTGCAATACAGCGAATCGTTGCATTCAATCAAATGACCCAAAGGCGTCGCCGTCGGCGTAGCCATTTGATTCATGTCAACCATTTTATAAGGACAAACTTCAGTCTGCTTCATGTCCTCTCAGACAGTGCCATCCTGTCCAAGTACTGGCTGCCACATGAGGAGATCCTGAATCTGCTTGCACTTGTGTCCCCGTACATTTAGAGCTACCAAGTGCAACTCCGCTCTCAGCCCAGTGGTACAGCTTCTGGCAGCTTTGTGTTTTACGCAATTGGTAGTTTCTTGGAGGTGGTGGGAGACGGATTCGGGCTGAGCAAGGCATCGGTTTCATGGAGTGTGGAGGCTGTGACCAAGATCCTTGTGCGTCGTGCACAAGGGGACATCAAGATGCCTGCGAGGAGAGAGGACATCATAGAGGCACACCAGAGCTTCCACGTTATGGCTGGTATTGCCCAGGTGATTGGACTGGTGGATGGGACCCTTATCCCTGTGTCCAACCCGTCCATGGACAACCAGGCCTTCATATTTTCATCATGCGTGAGGGATATTACGCCATCAACACCCAAGTGGTGGTGGACCACATTGATGTTGTTGCCAAGTGGCCTGGCAGCACGCATGACAGTTAAATCTGGGCCAACTCAGCTGTGGGACAAGATGCTGCCAGAGGAGCATTCAGCAGAGGTTTTTTCCTCGGGGATAGTGGCTACCCGCTCCGAAGCTACCTGTTGTCATCATTGTCACACAATATTGCTGTGTGTGCGCAAGCATGTCTTCCTCCAGAGGAGAATGAAGGAGAAGATGACAATGCATATGATGATGGTGTCAACCCCCCGCCCGAACATCGTGCAGCACTGTACAATGCCGGTTTTCAAACAAGACAAAACATCATAAACATTTTTGCCAGAAGTTCCTGATTTTTTTCTCCTCCATTTTTTCTGTGCAAACGGTCCATGTCACACAGTCACCAAAGCATCACAATTACCCTTTATTTCTCCCCACAATAAGCCCATTATCATAAAGTGTGCCACCCAAATTAATTTTTAAAAACAATTAGCCACTAAAATGTAGGGTGGCCAAGATAGGCAAAACTTGCTGTGTGACGGACCTTTCCTCATATGGACACCTTTCCTTATATGGACATGAGTGAATCTCTTGAGCGCACTTGGTGTGCTTCTGCAGCTCAGCTTTGTATCTGGGAGACTGCAGAAGCATGCTCAAGAGACCCCCTATACCCTTTTGTTCCCAATCTCTAAAGTTAAGTTTTAAATAAATGAAAAGTTGCAAAGATGTAATCACATATCAAGTGTTGCCCTTCATTTTACCAATGAAAATTGGCAAGCAACCTCATTTCTCCCCACAACAAGCCCACCGTTATCAGTTTTACCATATATATAGAGAAAGGACAACATGATGTAGAACATAAGTAGGACGTGGATTTTGCATGAAACGGTGCCAAAACACTCTTCTGGACGGAGATTTGGTTTTAAAACGCTGTTTTTTTAAAAAAAAAAAATACCTGTGTATGTGTGGACTAGGTTTCAAATAGTTTAGCAGATGATCTCTGGGAGGCATAGTATTTATAATATAATATTTGATGGAGGTAAAATTATTGTGGCTTGTAATATTACATCATTTATTTACCTTTATAAGTGATCAATCGATGCATGCAGCATCGATTAATACATTTTCAGCACCGTGGCGAAGGACAGCTCCAACTTACGATGTACTTTAACAGCTCTTTGTAAGAGCACCCCCTAAGGGACAGTTTGGGAAACACTTGTAGGAAAAGAAGTTCCTTTGCTAAGGTATATCTTAGAGACCTTCATAGAGCGCTAAGATACATCGAAACATGTCATTGTGTTACAGAAAGGAATAGACAGCACGCCATAGCACAAAGAAAAAAAAACAACAGTAGAAATGTGAACATAGGACAATTTCCTTAGGGAAAACTGTACATGCAATGCTGTAGGAATTACAGTGCAGTCTTCCTACACCTCCTGACGTTCCTGTCTGCTGGGCCACAAATTCTCATCTACATCACAATGAATATCTTCTCTTGTGATGCAGTGTGGAAAGTGTCTTATCCAGCCTCTGCAGGCATCTGCTGTGATGTCATCACATGCTGCATCCATGGCAGCCAGAAGGGTCATCTGTATATGTGGCTGGCGATCATATACTTTCCATCTCCATGCTGAGAAAAATTCCTCAATGGGGTTAAGGAATGGGGAGTAGGGTGAGAGGAACTCCATCAGCATCCTGTTGCAGGTCACAAACCATTGCCTGATGATGTTGGAGTGATGGAAACTGACATTGTCCCAAACTATCACATACTTTGGCAAGTCATCTCCAATCTGACCCCTCTCTTGTTCAGGGATGAGATCCCTGTAGAGAGTGTCTAAAAAGGTGACAAGATGCTCTGTATTATACGGCCCAATAATGGAACATGCATTAGCATACCATTCTCAGAGATAGCAGCACCCATGGTTATGTTCCCGCCCCGTTGGCCTGGCAAATCAACTGTAGCTCTGTGGCCGATGACATTTCGACCACGCCTTCTGTGTTTCGTTAGGTTGAAGTCTCATCCATGTAGATGAAGTTGTGCAGTGGTTCACTTGCTTCCAGTTCCAATATACGCTATATCGAGATGACACAAAATGAGTTTTATGAATTACATGCATTTTCATTTTAGACAAGATACAGTTACATCAAATGTATACAGCACATATTGCATCTTCTTTTCTACAGCCATAGCAAATGTGTAAAGATCACACTTACTGTACTGTATATCACTATACGATGTTGTACTGTTTACTGTGAGGTACAGTTACTGCATGCTCATACATGTTTTACTGTACATACTGGTAGCGCAGCTCCTTCACTCTTTCACCATTTCTTTCAAATGGAACAGTGTACAGCTGCTTCATATTAATTTGGTGTCTTTTCAGCACCCTGTCAATGGTTGAGATGCTGACTGTTTGGATGTTTTCAAAGATGCTGTTGTCCTCTATAATGGCACTCTTTATTTCCCTTAGTCTTACAGCATTGTTTTCTACAACCATGGTGCAAATAGCCTCCTCCTGTTCAGGTGTGAAAAGGGGCCCTCTGCCACCCCTGTGAAGTTGTCTTGCAGTCCTATGTGGAAAAAATATAGTAATGCAAAACACAAAATTCAGTAATATAAAATGTCACTGTATAACATATACTCACTGCATATTGTAAAATGCAAGTGGAATACTGTAATATTGTATGACGCATTACAGAAAGTATACAGTATTACAGTACAGCACCCTTCGACCAGCCTCAGCCATTGTAAACCCATGATTGAGAACATGGTCTACAAGTGTGGCTCTTATCTCTTCAGGAACTTGCATATGTCCTCGGCCTCTTCTGCCTCTTCCTCTGTTTTGCCTCCCAACTCCTCCACCACACAGCCTCACTCCTCTTCCTCTTCTTCTTCTCTCTGGCTGTTGACCCCGTCCAATTCCTTGTCCTTCCATTGTCAGACATTGTAACATTGTGTTGTGCTCTGGCTATATATATACTTGCCAGTTGATGGTTCATGAGATGCACCTTTGAGCTATTTCAGAAAACTGGTTGATCATTGGTTGATCTAATGCTTCACACATTTCCCTTTGTTAGAAAAAGTCAAGATTCACCTGGGAGCAATTTACCAATTCAGGACAGATTTAGAAAAAAAGTCTAATGGAAATGTATAGAAAAATGCTTGACATATTATGACAACTTGTTCAACCATTTTGCATGTAAAGACTTATGCGATGAACTAATGCCTAAATGTTGTGGGGGGTGAGACTATTCAGTAGAGACCCATTATAATACATTTTGATCAACATGACATAAGCAATTGATAATGTAGGAAACAGCAGAGAATTGTACATAATCATTTGCATGGATGTACCAAAGCATTTGCAACTTGTTCAAAGAAATGAGAAACTGCTTATTTGATGTGTACAAGTGACACGATGTGGTAGACACGAAGTAGTTTTGACAACTTCAATTCTGATCTGAGAAATGTACCAAAGCAACTGAGAAAAACTGTAACCTGGCAGCATGACTCACACGAGTGTCAGGTGCTGCTGTCGCCACGCTTCATCTAGAGATTCGGAGGCTTGGCTATTTTTTCTGTGTCATGCACGTAGTTCTCACTAAAATTACAATTTAAAATGATCTGTTGACGGTTGTATAAACATATCAGCAACAGGACACCTCTCACTGCAGCTTCATTGTCCACATCTGTGCAGTATGTCACAGACATGAAAAAATCAAGTGCAGGGCAGTGTTATTTTTCTTTCTCTCTTTTCTCTTCTCCCTCTATCCAATCATTCCCCACTCACTGACTATGATCCAAAACCAGCTATTTTCTTCTCTTCAAATTCTTCTGCAAATTTTACGTAGAAAGATAAAACTTTCAGCAGCCACCTCACAGCAGAATCGCAGCCTGTGTGGACACCACAGCGTGTGTGAGCTGCAGCAGTTCCGCGATGGTGCCATCATGCACTGCTCCAGTGTGTAGTGTGAACAAGCCGGTACTCTCTGACTCTGTCATTAATGGCTTTCTTTGTCATCTGTAATGTTAAAACATCACATTTCCACCCAGTCAGAGAGAGTAAAAGTGTGTGTCATCCTGCTTATAGTTCAATTATAAAATCTCAGCACAGAATTTCTCCTGCCGGGCTGCTAAAATATGAGGCTCATGTAAGCTGATAGAGGAGTTTATTGTGGCACTGAACAAGAAAAAAACGTAACAAATAGTCAAATGTTTGTATTGAACAGTCAAATGAACAGTAATAAAGGACAACCCTAATGGTGAAGTGACTTGTGATTGAAGCAGATTGGATGCATGTTAATGTCAGGTCAGAAACACAATGTACCCTATCTTACGCTGATGAGAGCTAACTTTCTGATTGGTTTATTGCATGTTCGGCCTAAATTCGCCTGTGAATTAATGAGGGCACTTGGGCACACTGATAGGTGTATCCCGCTTTGCGCTGGTGGCGCAAAGGGCGTGGTAGGGCAAAATATCACTCCCGCCCCTGGCACAGGACGGCAAAGGTGGATTTGGACATGCCTTGAATAAATTAAATCCATTGTGCCTCGCGCTTGCCACTTGCGCTTTCGATCAGCATAAGCCATGGCCCTAAGGCACAAGTGCATATTACTCCAATGCGCTGAGCACAAGATAGCAAATGCGCCTGGCCACGCCTTCGTTTTGCCTTCATGCTTAGACCTCCCGCCCACAGCGGCACAGACCCAGTGCAAGTGCGTTTGCTATCTTACCCACAAGGCAAAAAAAGCACTTGCGCTGGCATAAGATAGCAAAATCACTTGCGCTGGTGGCGCAATGGCTTTGCGCCGGGCGTAAGATAGGGCCCAAACATGCTGACACCTATGGGCAAAGGAGTGTTTCCATCTGGTGTTCTGTTCCTTCCAAAACTCCAAATGTCTCCACTGTCCTCTCAGATCATGTTGGAGTTATAAAAACATCCTGTCCCTGTTCCTCAGACAACCTGACAAGCCAGCACTCATTTCACTTCCAGCAGATCTCTTGTGCAGTTTGTTTGTGATGCAAACAGACCAACCACAGGATGTTGTGATATGGGGCATGTGTATACATTCGAAAGCAAAAATAAACATTTCATATCAGCCATGTCTTCTGTCTGGTATGGGATGCCTCATTTCTCTTCTGATGCACTTTACTCTTCACATCCAGCAGACATGATAAATACACCAAAGATGCAGTTTAGTACAGAAAATGTCTTGAGCAAAGCTAAAAAAATTTCATTGCGACAGACCACACTAGAAGTCGCCCTGTTAGTTGGTCAGTTGGTCCCCAAAAATATTCCCTCCCTTCGCCACAGTATTTGCTCTATGAGGCTGAAATGTGGCATGTGGGGCAAGGTGTTTGTGTGTGTATGCGTGATAAATGGCAAATGGCTAAAACGGAATGTGTCAGTGGGTGTGGCCTATCACAAAAAGGCGCAGAAGTCATATTTTGTCACAAGTTCCTTTTTCATCCGTGATGGTTGCGTGTGTGGGTGTGTGTATGCATGAATGCATACGTAATTGTGAGTACATAGCCAACTGGTTGCAGTTATTGTAAATTTGCACTTGTTGACATTCCATACAGTTTTGCTATAGCTGGCCCTTTGTACCATTGCAACCACATTTAATGGACGTACATATGTAGATATGAGACTCAGTGACCATAACAATGGGCACCATGAACACCCTAAAAGAGTGGTGTTTGTCAAATGTGCTCATGTTTTTTGTGAACAATGAACTGAATGGATCAGTTTGTAATTAAAGAACGTGAGCACCACTGATGAGAGACATAACAACGCTCATATTGTCAGCTGATTAAAACACAGTGTGATCGCAGCACAGAGAGAGACAGAGCATGTGAAATGTTGGCCTGGTATAGAAACTGGTTTATCATGCAACATGAAGTGACTGAACTACACTGAAGACTGGAGATTGTGTTACAGTGAGAAGCAGACTGACATATTTGCTCAGCTCCTCTGTCTTTTCTCCCTCTCCATCTTTGTGCACTTCTTATGTTATGGGGTATTCAATTTGCACTACAAATTCAGAATTTTGAGTTCCTAGATGGAAATTTCAACATTGTGTTGGTGTTTGCTGTAGTGTAAATTTTCTGAAATTGTTGTAAAGTATTGTTAAATATCTACTCATCCTTATGCTGATTGAAGGTTGGGTGTATTTTGTTAATCTGCAAAACACAATTCAGCTGATATTGTAAGAGAACAAATGGAATACAGTACATTGTCATTGAATGTTTGTGGAAGAAGAAAATTTTGTGACGTTTTATTCAGAAAAAATCAGACTGGGGACTCTCATTGTATATTGTTCCCCACCTCCCCCTGATTTTCTATTACTTTAAAAAAGATATAAAGGCATGAAATTTCCTAAAAGATCTAAAATCATCTTACTGGCTGCATTTCCTGTTGGCATAATGAGTAAATAAAGGGATAGTTCACACAAAAAGGAAAATATAGTCGTTACCTACTCACCCTCATGCTGATTTAGGGATAGGTTTATTTTGTTAGTCCACAAAACACTGCTGGAGTTTGACAGGAAAACAGTGTGGCAGAATCTCCCAAACAATGGAAGTGAATGGAGATTCTGAAACACTGTTTTCCTGTCAAACTCCAGCATTGTGAGTAGATGGTGACTGAATTTTCATTTTTGGGTGAACTATCCCTTTAATAACTATAGATATGAATAATCCTGGGACTTCAAATTAAAGCATGAACATCATGCACCGCTTAGTATGACATCATCATTAAGACTCCAGTGTCTCTAGTAGAAGGAGGTTCTATTTAAATTTAGATTTTTATAAAAAGGGAAGAAATAAATGTGAACTAGTTCATTTCTGGAAATGTGAACTTAGTTCAAAATGGAAAATTGTGAATTATGAACATGAATTAGTTTGTTTTAATCTGTGCGAACTGAACTCTGCTAGCTCTTTTTAAAGGTGAACTTACACAACACAGACAACAGGAATGCGGGGACAACTCCCGATGAAACTGCAGGCAGCAATCAGCCCTTTCCAAAAGCCCCAAACTGGCACCGCACTAGTTTTAGCTATTCCTCATTAAAAAGTCAAATGTGGCAACCACACAGTAACTATGCATTTATATTTTACATATATATATATATATATATATATATATTACATTTTATAGTGCATATTTTTCATCCTATTTCAACTTGTCCAGTATTATTTATGACAGACATTGACTAAAAATGTTCATAAACACCTATTTCTTGTTCAGTTCTTTGTGACACTGAAGATGATATGAAGGCTCAGTAAAGCACTGCATGGCTGGCTGTGAATCAGTGGGATTTGATTTCTTTTGATGATGCAGGCTGACAGCTAAAACTGTCCAATCAATGTGTTGCTATAGCTGTTTGTAATAACTCTGTTAATGTACAGAAATAAACCCAGCAATAGATGCGTGAAAGCAACCGAGGAACACTGATCTAACATTCCAGAACTACAGGCTCTGTTAACAGCTCTGATCAGATTCAAGCTGCTGTTTACTGGCAACACTTTATATAAATATCTGAAACACTTTGTGTCTTTTTGTTGTACTAAGATGGTGATCCAAGAAATTATTAATCATCCACTCATTATTAATCTAACTTCATGTCAACAAACCTGATTTAATCCTTGCTTACCGGCAATGTGTGACCTGATCATTAACCAGCTGAGCAGAGCACTCCCAAAACACACACACAGACACACACACGCACGCACACACTCCTCGGTGAGGTGAGAGCAGCTCTGCTCTCCTCCTACTAGGTCAACATACCTGTTGAGCAGGTAGATTTGGCCTCAGGCCAGAATGTGTGTGCGGCACGTAGCTTACTGGAAACCTCACAATCTGTGCCAGAAACAACACGAGGTGGGGGGAGGGTGGATTTTTACTGCTGTGATCTCAGTGCATTGTCACCAGATCAACACAGTCATTCTGCCCTTCCCCACAGTTACTGATTAATCTAACCTCTTACACTTTCGGTTTGTGCACCATAGTCATCTATCCCTCAACACACACACACACACACACACACACGCACATGCACACCCCATTTCATTCTAATGCCACACAACAGGCTTATTAATGACTAATTACTACCCTTAATATGTTGTGTTATTATAAGTTTAATTCAGGTTATTATTTTTGCTAAATGTACCGTCTGGAGTGCATTTCATTGTGGGGAAAATTCCAGAACTCTACCAGCCAATCATTAAGTGGTGGGAAACATTAAATGTACTTTGTGGAAGATACCTGATCATTAGTTGAACGTGACTACAGGATTTACATTCAGTCACATGACTGAACTCACATTCTTGAGGTCCGAAACTGAGGCGTTCAATTTTCTCACAAAGTTGACGAATGAGGTTGAGGTGAGTGCTCTGTGCAGGCCACCTTTACCAAACTGGGAGAACTTTTTCTTTCTGGAGCAGCTTTGTCCTCAGGGATCTTGTCTGGTTGAAACAGTGCAGGGGCAAACACAAGCTGTTGACACAAAGTTGGAGGCTCACAGATTCCTTCACTGACACCAACAAACATCTTGTCAGTAGTTTCTGTCTAAGATTATCACGCCAGTCATATATTTCTCTCTGATGAGCTCAGTGACACTCACTGACAGTAGTCGGCAGTTTTGATTACACTCGGGTGCAGATAGCTTATCTTATTGCAGGTATGTTTACTAAAGTCTGACGTCAGTGGGCATTGCTGCTAAGACATGAATCATTAATGATGGGGCAGAAGTAAAGTTTGTTTCTGTGCTGTCACTCAGCAGTTGTTTTTGGAGCACTAGACTGAGTGAATAAAGTAATCAATGCCTCACACTGATTTTTACACAACAGTATCAGAATCCCAGAGATGTTTCCTGGTGTGGTTAAATAACCTGCCTGTCCCTAGTTGGTATCAGACTCGTTAAACTTCTACTGTTACCTGCATGAGCAGCACAGATGGTCAACTCGACACAGAATGCTGGTCCAAGGACAATCTTAGCTCACAAAGGGAGGAAAAAAGGGACAAATCCAAATAAACACAGTTTTATCAACTTAAAGGACCAGTGTGTATGATTTACATCACCTCACCCTCCTCTTCCATGCATATGAGGACGTACAGTGGCTGCAAAACTCTTCTTATTCTTATTTTTAGGTGATTAAACACTGATGAAAATGCACTCATGAATTTAATATTTCATATCTAACATATTCTGCCAATAAATCCACATAAATCTTACACACTGGACCATCAAGGGCTTTATTATAGACCTAAATGGATGTGTTCAGATGATCTGCTCAAAAAGAACACAGCAGATGTGCAAACAGTAATATAAAAGCCCAAGTAGCTGAGGTAAAGTAAGACATAAATAACTAAAAACAAATTAGTAGTAAGATCAATACTTACAATAAATACATAAGAGGACACACCCTCTGATGATTAAATTATATCACACGGACCCCAGTGAGCCCTCACACACCTGTATAATACCAGTTTAATGCATATTTATTGGGAATACCACAAACAAGTTAGCAGGGGTGGAAGTCACCATTTATAAATACTTAAATGATTATAGATATATACATGTATATATATATATATGTATATATATATAGTTTTTTGGATCCTTGTACTTTTATGAGTAGCTTTTCAAATATGTATTTTTACTTGCACTTAAGTATGCATAACATGATGTAATCTATGTGGTTACTTTTGAAATCATATCTGAGTACTGTGTTCAGTTTGAATTAATATCCAAACCTTTCATCTGCATTTTAGTGGCCAATCAAGTGATCTGATCACAAATGGACCAATGAAAACAAAGACATACAAAAGGAAAACAAAACAAAATGCTGCAGCAGCATACATTTGGAGTAAGGATGTTAATTAATTGTTGATTATTAATTAATTAATTGCCGTTAAGAATTTAACCAATTAAAATATTAAAATATTCATATTTAATCAATAGTCATGGCAGTAATTTCACCTAATTTGACACTGTTTTGTTCAGCAGAGCTGTTTGTTGATTAAGGAAATTCAGAATGAGAAAAAAATCGAACTATTTCTGATTGGAATTGTTGTGATTTTATTTTTCTCAATGATGGAATGTACTCATTCATGTTGTCCTGATTGTTGATCTTGGTCATTTTTTCCCTCACTTAAAGGGGAACTCCACTTATATGAAGCATTGTGGAGCTATCCTGGAGCCTGTGAAGTCAAGTATCAGGTTCTCTGGAGGAGCTTTGGCAAGTGTGACAAAATAACATGAAGGATGTCATCGAGGCTATCTCACAAAATGTACAGTAGGAAACCTGTGTTGTTCAGTAGAGATGTGGACTTGTAGGAAAATGTAGGCTTTTTTACCAAAAATGGAGGGTCTAATGCACATGTCAAACGCAAGGCCCGCGAGATGATTTCATATGTCTATTATGAATGGCCTGTCGGCAAATAGCACTCCCACCACTCATACTACAAGTCCCACAATACACTGCGACAGATGCCACGCAATTTGAGAAATAAATCAGCTTGCAGTTGTGAAGACGCAAGCTTCTGTCAAACAACAATGTAAACAGGTTTGTCTGTGTAGGCAACTGGCTCAATGCAAAGAAACAGAAGTATATGAGGAGGGAGATGAGCTGCAGCTCCACCTGAAACCAGGTAAAAGTAAAAATAAGACTGACCCACAGCAGAGGGAGTGAAAGAGAGAGAGAGAGAGTGTGTCAATATGGACAGATGTGTCAACTTGATATAAAAAACTTTTGATGATCATTAATGTATACTTCTGTGGTGCACTTTTTTTTTTACTCCAAGTCTGATTTGTGTACTTTTAAATACTTAATTGCTGCATTATTGTAAGTCATGATGAAGAGTCCAGACTCTGTCTCTCCTCTTCATCTCCTCAGTGTGTGTCAGTGTGCAGTTTAACCTTTTCATAAAATACTGCTGGTTCTGTGGTGTTACATTTTAAAACTGAAGTCTGCAGTGTGCCATAGAAGCTACAGTTGACTTTTCTATTGAAGTTCTCAGTGCGTTTTGGCCTTAATGTTAAATTGAGCAGGTCAATATGTTCATCTGTACCTGATGGGCTAATGGGTTTGTAATATTATATGTAAAATTATTATATGAGCATATTTTTATGCCAAATGCAGTGCCATTGAGGGTTTGCACGATTAAAGTGTATGATATCTTGTGTCCAGACGAAAAGCAAGCATTTTCAAATGTAACCCCCTCCCAGATATGTGAACTTAATATGTGAGCTTAAATATTCTGAGCTGAAATATTTTCGTCTTCCTTTGTTATTGTTGAAGAAAAAAATTATGTTAAATCTTATTTATTTTATTGAGGATAAAGTTGTTGCAGTCTGGCTGTTCAAAATCATATTTCTGAATAAAACATATGTGGCGTGAGGGGCGCAGGAGGATAGAAGGGTAGCAACAATGGTCCCGCAGATACACCAACTGACCCAGTGGCAGAGGTGCGTCACGGACCTGTTGGTCATGCCACTCTTTCCGGTGGGCAGCTGCAGCCAACAACCTCTCACGAGCACCCTCAAAAGCTACCTTGAGTCTGGCTTGATGTTCAACCACCCAGTCGTGTATCTCACCTTGTACTGGGTCCTGGACCCGACCCAAAAGAAAGTCCAAAAGAAGCCGAGGTTCCTGCCCAAACATCAAGTAAAAAGGCGACTCACCAGTGGCCTGATGAGGTGTGGTGTTGTAACAAAAGAGTACCTGTGGCAAACAGGAGGCCCAGTCTTGTTTCTTCAATGCAGGAAGAATACATAACAGGTTGTGGAGCGTTCGATTGAACTGCTTGCACTGACCGTTGCCCGCAGGATGGTAAGGGATAGTGTGAGATTTTGCAACGTCATACAAGCAGCAAAGCTGGAGGATCAAGCTCATCCCTTGATCCGAGTGAAGACGACTCGGGACACCAAATTTATAAAACCACTCAGAAATCAGGACCTGAGCCACGGTAGAGGCCCGTTGATCCCCATGTAGGGACAGCTACAGCAAACTTACTGAAAACATCACTCATGACCAAGACCACTATGTGGCACAGGTGAAGAGTCATTGAAGACTTGAAACGGCCACACTCTTGGACCCATGTCTTTATGTCGGAAGACATTCCTGGCCAGTAGCAGCACTGCTGGACCAGTTCAGTGGTCCACTCAATGTCCTGATGGCCATGCTCTTGGTGTAGCTGGTTCAAAGTCTCCTGCTTGAGAGCTGCAGGCAAAATGAGCTGTAGAGACTCTTCTCCCCCATCTGGGCGGAAAACCTTATAGAAGAGAACCCCATCCTTTTCCACAAGGTGGTCCCATTGGCGCAATAGCACCATAGCTGGCCTGGAAAGCTGTCGCCTTTCATCTGGAGTAGGCAGGGCCTTCTGCCACCAAACCCCAAGACTTCACGCAGGAGGGGATCAGCCTCCTGCAAGTAACCAGTGTCAGGGACAGAGAGGGATGGAAACAGCGAGATCATAGCCTGACTAGCTACAACCACTGGCTGAGGCTGATGGGCACAGAGGTGCCAAACAAGGATCGTACAACTAAGTCAGAACCAGGTACACGCTGCCATGAAAGTGCATCAGCGTTCCTATTGCTACAACCAGAACAATACTTGATATCGAAATCAAAGGCAGCAAGCTGGGCAGCCCAGCAATGCTCAGTAGCCCCCAGTTTGGCAGACTGAATGTAACTCAATGGGCTATTGTCTGTGTAGACTGTACATTTGTGTCCCAGCAAGTACTCCTGGAATTTCTCCATCATGGCCCATTTTAGTGCAAGGAGTTCCAGCTTCATAGAGCTGTAGTTGGACATGTTGCGCTCAGTGGGCCTAAGGCCACTGCTGGCATAAGCCACAGGCCTAAAGAAGTATCAGTATCCTGTGAAAGGACAGCACCCAGGCCACTATGGCTTGCATCAATCGCCAAGATGAATGGCTGCAAGAAGTCAGCACAGGCCAGCACAGGAGCTGAGGCCAACTTCGACGTCAAAGCCTCGAAACTGCCCTCATACTGAGGTGTCCATGCAGCACCAAAGGCCTGACCCGATCTCTTCTTGGACTTGGTGCCTGCCACTTTTGCGACCAACTGATGTAGGGGGGCTGCCAACTTTGCAAATCCCTCTACAAAATGATGGTAATAGCTGGCAAAACCTAAAAAGGAGCACAGCTCTGAAACATTACGGGGATGCTGCCTCTCAGCAATGGCCTCAATCTTCGCAGAGTCGGTGGAAACACCCTCTCTGGAAATGACATACCCCATGTAGCCAACCTCTCATTGGAAGAACCTGCACTTTTCAAGCTTGGCTTTCAGGCCTTCCTTTTGGAGCTGGCCAAGGACCACTTCAAGCTGCTGCAGATGTTGTTGGACAGAGGATGAGAAGACAATGATGTCATCAAGGTAGAGCAGCAAGGACTGACCCTGCTGATCGCAGAACATCCTCTGCATCAGCCGCTGGAAGGTGCTGGGGGTATTACACAAACCAAAAGGCATGCGGTTAAACTCGAACAGGCCGAAGGGTGTACAAAAAGCTGTTTTAGCCTTGTCCTGCTCAGGAACTGGGACCTGGTTGTAGCCACTAGCCAGATCGATGGTAGAAAACCAGCAGGCCCCAGAATATGCATCCAAGGTCTCCTCAATATGAGGCAGAGGGAAAGCATCCTTCCTGGTCTTGCTGTTAAGGAGGCGATAGTGCACACATAAACGTAGACTCCTGTCCTTTTTCCAGACCAAGACAATGGGTGATGCATTCAGACTACTGCTCTTCCTAATGACCTGCGACTTAAAAAGCTAATTGATGTAGGCTTTCACTGCCTCATAATCTGAAGGAGGGATGTGCCGGTACCGCTGCCGGACTGGAGCATCATCAAGCAGTGGTATGTCATGTGAGATGAGGTTAGTACAACCTAAGTCACTGTCATGAGCAGAGAAGACAGACTGATACTTTTGCAACAATGATCTCACGTCTTTCCATTCTTGCTCAAGTAGTGCAGACAAATCCAGCGATTCTACCCCATTTGGTGCTGGAGGGGCAGCTGCCTGGGAGGAAACCGTAGCAGTTGTGGACCTCACTTCAGTCACACCTGCAGGAAGACTAACGACCTGGGCAGCACTCAAGACACCAATACCAGTCCTTGAATAGAGAAATACCTCAGTTGTCCTAACTATCAGGATGTAGGCTGTCCCCCTGACAACCTGTACAAGGCAAGGAGGAGCTAGGAGTCCAGCCGGCAGACCAGCCTCAGGAGGCTCAAACAAAGCAAACTTACCACAAAACTGTTCAGGACAGATGCTAGCAACCACCTGCATCATCCCACCACAAATGTCACACCATGTTTTCCTCAAATTCTGACAGGTGATCAAAGAGAGAAGGACCAAATGTCCCAGAGAGCCTGCGATAGCATCGGCAGATCACATTCATCCCAAGGATTCCAGGGACAGACGACACAGCACCAGGGGGGTCCTTAACAACAAGGATCCCACAACGGGGCATCAACTTGCCACAAAGCACTACATCAAGCTCCAGGTGGCTGATGTATGGAATTTTTAATCCATTAGCAGCTCACAATTGTAGCCAATGACAAGACTGAAGGCGATCATGGCCCCAAGGTGCAAAATGTGCAAGAAAGAAGCTTTCAGTAATGGTGGACACCATGGAACCAGTGTCCACCAAGCATGAAACAGTAACCCCACCAACTGAGACATCAATGTTTGAACAAGGGGCAATTAATCCAGCCACTGCACCTTCTTGTGAGCCTATTGACTCCCCAACTGAACTGTGGCTCAGCAGCTCAGTGGGCTTTAGTTTTCCGACTGATGGAGGGAATCAGAATGCCTGGCAGTGTTTGAGTTCATGGCAGCATTCATGTTAGCACAGCCACAAAGTGGGACCGTCACAATCCCAAGCAAAATGGCCAGGCTGCTGGCATCTCCTACGGATTAGAGGGCCATTACGAGCAGTCCGACCTTGGGAGCGAGGGGCCTGTGAGGATGCTACTGTTTGGGTGAGCCCGTTGAGCTGCTCCTGTTACTGCTTCAGAAGATCTATCAACTCAGCCAAATCGGGATTTCGTGGGATGACATGTGGAGCTGAGTTAAGACAACCCTGCACCTCATGCTGAAAGCCATAAGCCACAGGAAGAGAAGAGCTACGACCCCTAGCACCCCCCGGGAGATCTTCTCTCTCCCACCTGATAGCCTCACTGTGCAGCTCCAACAGAGTGGCAGTGGGCTGGCGATGAACTAACTGCTTGAGCTCCCAGCAGAGAGCACTGTCAAAGATATGTTCAATAAGCTGGTCGTGAAGGAGCACATCAGCATCGGGCATCCCATCAGGTGCACGTTGCTTGACCCGCTCCATTAAAGCCATGAGGGCTAAAGAGAACTCTTGGAGCGTCTCGCCTTCAAGTTGACGGCGAGAAAAGAAAGCCTGCTGTAGGGTGACATATGATTGAACACAACCATATAGCTCCTTTAAGGTGACAAAAATTTTGGCTGTGTCTGCTCGCTCCCCACTAGGCCGAAACCTGATCTCTTCCTTCACCTCTCCCTCCAAGTCATCAAAAATGAAAAGAGCCTGGTCAGCAACAGAAAGATGGCGGGTGCACATACAGGCCTCTATCTCCCCTATCCACTCAGGTATTCCTATGCCTGCTCTGCGATTAAACACGGGACATTTACGGTCCCTGGGAATGACAACCCGCCGCTCTGTGACAACAGTGGTTCCACCTGCAACAGGGGCACGACTAGCTGAGGCAGGAGCCGCCCCACCCATGTCCATCAGGGAAGCAGCCTGCTCCCGCAGGAGCCGCTCCCTTATCCGCCTTAAGCTGTGACACTAGGTCCCTGAGCTGCTGCACCTCCTCCTCCATACTTACCAAGGCCTCTTAAATCTATATAGAAAGGGAGGTCCCTAGAATAAAGACTGCTGTCTCGACTCTAACACTACACGTATACAGTTGACTAAAATCCTACCAACAAATTACACAATATTACAGGGAAAAAAAAAAAGAAAGTGGAATTCATCTCTGCCCTTCAAATGTGATGGTCCTGCCAACAACGCCAGAATGTGGGAGGGGCGTGGGAGGATAGAAGGGTATTGCAACAACACCACCAAGGGGAATTTCACCCTTAGGAATTTTTATATATTGGTATATAAATTATCTAATAATTCATCCAACAATTGTTAAGGCACACAGGTTCGATATCATCACGGCAGGAGGCGTATTCCAATAATACCATAATTTTATTTAATCACAATAAGGGAAGAAAGCAATTAACAAGAATGATTAAAATGTCTAGGCCACCAGGGTTTAAGGGTGAAGGCAGGTACACTAACTAAAGGTAGGGGGTCAGGCTGGCTTACCAAAGGCGGCAGGGGACAAACACAAAAGGGGAAGGGTCCTAAAATAATCCTACACCCATGACACAGCACACCAACCAAAAAGGGACTTGTGAAACACCACTGGACTGCTGCCAAGGTTCACCGTACCTGGAGAAAACAGAAATAAAACAATTAGTACACCTGCCGATGAAAGGCTAGCAGTGCCTGGTGACCAGACAGCTAAAATATGGTCATGCATAAAACTCATTCACTCACACACTCACTCTGGACCATAACTCAAAACAGGAATCAAAATACAAAAGAAACCCAAATCCAAATGAAATGTATACTAATATACTCAACAGAAATATAAATTAACAGAAACTTAACTGACTTAAACAATCAATTATACACAATAAAACACAATGAGCGGCTCCTATATTGGCTCCAGTTTGCGGCCCTAACAAATGACTGAGTGTCTGCTGGCAGCTATGGTTCTGCCTTCACAGGTCTGACAACAACCCAAGTTAAATTGCTCTGATTCACACCAGGGCCTTTTTGAAAAGGGGAATCACCACCTCGGTCTGCCACTCCTCAGGCACTGTCCCAGACTTCCAAGTAATGTTGAAGAGATGTGTCATCCACAACAGCCCCTCAACACCCAAAGCCTTCAGGATTTCTGGGTGGGTCTCATCAATCCCCAGGGCTTTACCACTGTAGAGTTTTTTGACTACCTCAGTGACTTCCTCCAGGGAAGCGGACACTGATCCCCCATCATCCTCCAGCTCTGCCTCTACCATAGAGGGTGGGTTAATTGGGTTTAGAAGTTCCTCAAAGTGTTCCTTGCACCGCTGGATTACTTCTTCATTTGAAATCAACAGCATCCCATCCTTGCTATATACAGCTTGGATGGTCCTCCTTTCCCCTCTCCTGAGGTGCTGACCGGTTTTCCAGAGGTGCTTTGGTGCTGACCAAAGTTCCTTCTCCATGGCTTCTCCGAACTCCTCACACACCTGCTGCTTTGCTTGTGTCACAGCCGAGGCTGCAATCTTTCGGGCCTGTCGGTAGCTTGCAACTGCATCCTATCCAGCTATCCTGGAAGGCCTCCTTCTTCAGTGGGACAGCTTCCCTGCCCACCAGTGTCCACCACAATGTTCAAGGGTTGCCGCCACTTGAGGCACCTACAATCTTCAGACCACAGCTCTCAGCCACAGCTTCAGCAATGGATATTTTGAACCCTGGGTAGGGTCACTGCACTCCTTCCGCATTCGTCCATGGGGATTTTGAACCAATCTTAGTCTGGACCCTTGCCTGAGACCATCTGGTAACCATCACCTTATTATGGTGGAACCATATTGTGGCTTTGACATACATTTGCATTTGGAGAGCCTTATTGGCAACAAAAATGCTGATGAAAGATTTGATTAATGTAAATTGTAGGCCTACTCAATACTTGAAGCTAAAAGGACTTGAATTTCTCAATTTAATACTAATGCCTTTGTACGACCTACAAAAGTTAATGGGACTGTCTGGAATAACATCAGCTATTTCTATGTTGTTATTCTTAATGTCTGCTGCCGGCTCAGATTCTCCTTAAATCAGATGAAACAAGCATGTGTTTACATATTCTCAGGTAATATTATAGTTAGAACTATTAGCCAGTTAAGAAGAAACAAAAGGAGATTTTTATCTAGATCATTTTATTTTTGATGTCATAGTTTGGTTATGATGGTGGAAACACCACACCACAGGAGCCTCTAAAATCAACAAAATATGAAAGTTCGTTGTAGTTGCATTAATTATGATATTAAAAGTAACTAAGAAGATTACATAGTATAATGCATACTTAAGACTTGAAAAAATACTCATATGACTTACAGTATGAATTACAGTAATATGAATAGTTGAAATTCATTACCTGGACAGTGGTTTATATGTATATGTAATGTCAACTGTAACTTTTACAGTAAAATACTGACCGGACAGTTACTGTAGTTTTACAGCCTCTGACCAGAACATTCTGTATTCATTTCTCTAAATCTACTAAGTGCTAACTGCAAAAGATGTGGCAGCTGTGTCGGGTTAGGCTTTAAGAGGAGTTGTCACCAGTCTTTCAAACAAAACCACCCACAGAAACAACAATTTTCATTAGTCAACATGGTTAGTGAAAATTGTCATCAATGCATCCACACAGCCTGAGAGGAGCTTGCCCTGCAGTCAACTGTAATGAATAAAAAGAATCTGTAGCTCTGAGGAAGAATTTGAGAGACAGGTTTATGACTTTACTCCATTTCTAAGAAAAGAATCATGGCTGAAGAATGTTTGTCAAAGGCTCATGGAAGAGACAGAAATAGGCTTTTACCAGCCAGTCCTCCTCCTCTTCTGTTGACTTCACACCAGCCCTTTCACCTGTTTCTCAGTCTGTAAAACGTGTGGTCAGATGACACTGGCATATTGTGACTGACCCATGTTGGCTGAAGAGTTTTCTAACTCTCAAGTATCATCTACTAAGTGACGGAGTTATTTGCAGGAAAGCAAATTTCTGTCAGACGTACATATTTTTAAGCTCTCTTTCCACAGGAAATGCTCCTTGTTAGAACACTGGGACTTGTAACTACATGTATTGCTCTGTTTTACATGAGACAGGAGGCTTCTTGTACATGAGTCACGGTTTATTACTGTGGGATCACTGTCACACACTTTTTAATCTTACAATGTACACAGAGCAGCTTGCTTTTAGACTACAAAAAAACACCATTTGGAAATGGACTGAGACCCACCTTTATATGTGGTCTCGATCTTGTTGTTTGGTCTGCACCAGGGTGAGTCTTAAAACATGGACATTTAGGGATTCATTTACTAAGATCCCAAATAAAGAGTTCTAAATTGCATGTGCATTTTAACATATTGCACTTTTGGTTGTTGTGCATTTTGCAGGTCAACTAAGAGTAATTGCATACATGACAAAAGGTGCAAACTATGGAGACAGCAGGATTTAAATTAGGGTTTTGTGTGTGTTACAGGTTTCCCCCATGGTGAGTTTGGACGGAAAGCAGAATGACTGCAAACGCAAAATGAAATTCAATCCAATGGAGGTGTTAGTGGAAGAGGCAAATAAACATGTTGTTGAGCTACAGCAAAAAAAAAGTCAAGAACAACAGATGAAATGAAGAGAATTTTGAAAGATATAAAGTGAAGAACCAGAGAAAAACTATTATGACTACCACTAATAATAATAATAATAATAATAATAATAATAATGATAATAATAATAAATCCATTGTGTAGGAGGTGCGAGCTGTGCAAGTAAGAGCACTCAGGTGGGGCACACCATTGTTGCACACACCAGGCAGGTGGTCACCCTGTATTTGGTCTGATAATGGCCATAAATTCCCTGACAAGAGGGATTAAAGTTGCAGTACAGGCAGTGGTGAAGTCTCTTAATCCAAGCGGTCCCACAGCAGAGCAGTTGGGATCTGGAGGTGGAGGATGGCTGTGCACTAGAGGACAGACAGGTACTCTGGGGAGAGAGGAGCGTACCATGGGAGAGACACACAACCTGCTAAAAAACCTCAATTCAAAATGTAATGGTGAAAAGACTGAAATAGGAAGGCATAATAAAGGTCAGTGTTAAGTTTCTTTGGGCCACAGTGGCTGTGAATGTTCACTTTGATTTGGCTGCAAACAGGCTGCAATAAATTGATGTTTAATCAAGGTGTTTTTCTGCATTTAGGATTATTGAATGAAAATAAGAATAAATGCATCCCACAAAAAACTAATGAGAAATGACTTTAAATCAGAATATTTCCTCCTCACCACAATAACAGCAGCCATCTGTGCACCGCTGGGCTGATTAGCACCTTCCTTTCAAACAATACATACAGACGTAGTCACAGTCACTGCTAATTATTTTCAGGCTTAGTAAATCGCAGTGTGTGTGCTAAATTAATTTATTTGCATTTTCCCCTCCCAGTATTTTCCACACTAGGGTAGAAATGCCCCATATTGCATATTAATTAAAGCAAATGTACTAAATGGACAGTGCGCTCTGTCTTGCACATAGTAAATCAGCTTGCACGTTTGCTTGTGGTTGATATCAAGTTTACACACATTTTTACACAGGTAAACTATTAGTAAATCAGACCCTTGGTCTCCTAAGAAGTCTAAGCTGAATACAGTCTTCAGGCAGGACAACTAAGCTGGAGAGCTCTACTGCAGTAACGTGTAGGCCTACATAAAGTTGCTACCAAGCTAATGTTAGTGTGCAGGAAAATGTTGCCATGTGCTGCCAAATGTGTTGCCAGGCAACAGTCCAGTCCAGTGGTGAAATGATTTGTTTTGGTGGAGCCAAATACATAAGTAAATAAACAAAGAAATCATAATCTGTTGTGTTAACTAATGGTGATTGTAAAGCTGCTGTATAAAACTGATATCAGACTTGAGGTCATGCTGTTGGACTGAATATCATCACAGGTGTGATTATCTTCAGCACAAGGCTGCCTGTAGATCACAGTCATGATGATATTCAATCCAAAATTCAAGTTACAATAAAGTTGACGCATAAACCCACTGTGTGGTGCTTAGCCTTTTAGATATGGTGCTTTAGTGGTAAATTCCCTCACAATGATTCAATTAATCAGCAAACCACAAACAAACAAAAGAAATTATATACAGTAAACCAGGGGCCTCCTATCATCTGGGGCCTCATTTGTTCATCTGATAATCCAGAGAGTCAAGGTCAAAGCCTCACCATGGTGTGGAGGTCACTGTGACAGCTTCCAGCTTACATGGATCAGATGATCATAAATTCAGCAGCACTGTTTACTGATGGCAGTAAAGGTCATAAAACTCAGCAGTAAAGACTTCCTGGCAGGAGCGTGAGATTGTGGGGGTCATAGCCAAGGAGCGGTCTCTGTCATAATACACATGATACGCCATTATCAGCTGTTATCGGTCCTGCAATGTCTCTGACGGGAAACAATACAGGGAGGGAGACCATGGTCACGTGTAAGATGGAGTCAATAGACAGTCTGTGGAATACATAATGATATATCATAGAAAGGGTTTATACGTCACATCTACAGTAATACGGATGAAAACTCATGACGAAAACATTCAAGTTTATAGGTATTGACATTGTATTTTGGAGGAGCATCATTTTATTAGTAGGCTGAAGAGCCCATTCATTGGTTAACACTAAGACATTTTTTATTAAAAATCTAGGATTACAAAGGTGCTTTGGTTTGTCCTGTACTTTTGAACTAGGGTTAAGATTTTCCTTGGTCGAACCAGATCTGGCTGCCCTATACGAATATTTGACAAGTTTTTTTTTTTTTTTTTACAGTGCAGTGCATCCCAACTGATTCCTGTATGAGCCCACATGAGTCTGTTTAACTAGTTAGACCTATGTCATCTGTGATGTGAAAATATCAAATTTTAGTTTTCAGATTCATAGTAGATTCCTGTAGTTCAGTAATTTTTAGATTTTTTTTACAGTATATTTTATATGACATTTTTTATTGTTCAATCAGCAGACCTGCAGTGCTTCTCTCCTGAAGCTGCAGTCACTGTCCACCATCACTTGTCTTGTGGCAAACTGGAAAGACAAACCAAGACATTTTGGTGAGTTTTATTTAGTTTCTGTACAGTGTGATCAAATGATGATGGAGTCTGGTGAGCAATTAAACAGCTGTTTCTGATTGAATGAAACATATCTTACTATTTAAAATAAAATCTTTTATTGTCACGATCCTTTCCATAATGTTATCAGACATTAATAACAATAATCCTAGGCTCTCAGTGGCAAGAACGTCATCTGCTCTGTGCCCTCTGCGGGTGCATCTGGATGAGGTATCTGACAGCGTATCACTCTTCTCTGCTTCAATCACAGTTACAGTCTGTAAAGTTTACAGCCTTTCATGATGTTGCATTGCTCTGTATACAATGATGCACATGAAGCAGCAAGAGCTGAAAATTGTTTACCGACTACTCTTTTCACCTTCTCTCAACCGACAGAGCATGTGGTCTCGAGGATGTTTTTAAATAAGAGCATCAGGTAAAACAAAAATGAAGCTCAGCGTAAGTTCAATCAGGAAGACCTTCTATTACACTGCCTTCATTCATAACTTTCCTTTACTCCAGCTCTCTCCTCCTATTACCTCTAATCAGCTGTTTGTGGGCGTTCACCTCCGTCTTTACTATCCAATCAGATTTTGCCACGGTCGCGATAGCCAGTCAATTTGCTGCTGCCAAAACTTTAAATCGCTTCTGTCTTTGCTCCATCAGTTGTCATTCAGTCAGTCGCGCGACTGGCTCATGTTTTACTCACCATTTGCTCCCTGGTGCGCCTCAAGTGAGTCCTACTACAACCTCGATTCCCTCGAGGACTCCAGCCCCGACTTCCTCCCTCTCTTCTGATGGCCTTCAGACGAGGCCGAGCTTCTTATCCCATTTTCGTGAACCAGCGTTTCTCCTGCAGCGGGCATGCATTCTTCCAAATCGTGAGTTGGCCGAACAAGTGCTGTGTTCATCAGTTTGCTCCCAGGGCAAGATTCAACGTCAGTCGGCCCCCGCCATGTGCTCACGGCCGCTAAGAACCAGGAAACCAGGCTTCCTCAGCAATGAGAAGGAGGCCTCCACTGCACCTCGATCTCCGCTCCCTCCTCTCCTCTATCCCAGGCGCCGTGGACAACTCCTTGCCCTCCTCCCTGCAGTCTACTGACTCTACTCATGCCATCGACGCACGCCTCCAAGCGCCGGAGACCGCCTCAACCCGTCCGCTCCTCAGCGTCTCTGTGCCGCCAGGCCCCATGCTGCAGTCACCCTCCGCTACGGGAACCTCTCAGGTTCCCCGGCTTCAGCCGTTCCAGACCCTCCTAGGTACGCCGTATGCAACTCAAGCAGCAAACATATCCAGCGCATGAGATCAGTTCTCCAGGTAGACAATATCTCGGGTAGCCTTTTCATGCATCCCCCGAGTGCGTTAAGAATGGCCACAGGAAGCATTACTGCTGTGTTCAAACTGCTGATCCCGGCTGATCATAGATTATCTATTGAGCATTATTATTTATCGGCCTTGCATATATCGCATGCATCTGTCAGTCTACACGGAGAGCAGGCAGAACTGATGCTATTTGGCCTAATCAGCGACCTCTATCTGTATGGAAGGAACATTATTTATTAAGCCTTTTCAGTAAAGTATAGCGCACAAGGATAATTATTATTCGGCCGTCTGCACCTCGCTCCGGCCCCATCTCTTGCGCAACCAGCCTTTACATTTGAGCTTTCTCTCTTCTACACCATGTATAATGCCATCAAATGATAAGTTGATGGGCTCAGGTGCTAGCTTTCTAAGCAGGTATCATAGATGCGTTCAAGCAGCCCATTCATTCATCCTGTGGAATCTGTGGCATCAGCAGGGATTCCAATATTTGCCATGCGTCTTCTTGGCTGTTGCAGCCCAAGCAGACCTGTAACTCTGTGAGATGAAGTTCAAGTGTCTTTATTGTCCTTATGCTTACACATAACGAATTTCGTTTGGTAGTTCTCGGCACATAGTTACGATAAAAAACCTAGTAACATAATATGTGCAAGAGCCGGCAGCCATACAGGGAATTATGTTGATAGGTAAGTGCAGTCAGTGTGAGTCACAGTCCTCCCTTTAGAGAACTACAGTCATGATTTCCAAATTCCTCCTGCGCTGTCACACATATCAAAATTTCAGTTTTCTCCCTCCATGAGCCTCTCATCTTCGTCAGCGGGTCATCTTCAGAGTCGCCCTTATTTAGCTTCTGGATATGGCGTCCTCTGTGCCAATCTGCAGGATTTATCTCTTAGACAAAGGCTGCGCTCCGACTGCATAGTGTCTTCATGCTAGTTCGCTGGTTGGCGCTCCCTCTATACGAGCTGGCGCAGTCCTCTGATTCTTAGTTTTTTTTGGGGGGGTGGGGGTTTCACGGATGCGGGTCTATCCGTAGATTCGGGGGTGTTTTCTTCAAGGCAGGGGTCGCTGCCACCGGCCTCCCTCCTCTGCCAGTTTCGATCGCACCCTGCGCTATAAGAGATATATTTATTCAGTCTCATGCCAGGTTTTGGGGCTTGCAGGAAGTGCAACGCATTCAGTGTTATGCGTCAATCATGTCGGCATCATCAATATAGTGCGCTCCTCTTCAAGAGATCATGCCATCACGAGGCAAGGCAAAGGCAGCTTTATTTATATAGCACCATCCAGACTCGAGGCAATTAAAGGTGCTTTACAGATCTTAGAAATCATTAAAAATTGCATTTGAATCCATAAGACAAGCAAGTATATTGTTAAATCATTACGGGAATGGCATTTAAAGCATTCATAAGCGAAGCAACATCATATCATAAATAAATAAATAAATAAAAGGTTCATACTGATTTCACTGGTAAGCTGTAGTAGTTAATAGTGTTTAAGCCCTGTTTTTTAATGAGCTAATAGTTCAGCTGACCTCAGGTATTCTGGAAGTTGTTCCACAAGGGAGAGCTTAGAAAGTAAGGCTGGTCACCTTGCTTGGTTCAGATCCTGTGAATACTGAATAACCTGTTCCAGATGATCTGAGGGGTCTGCTTTTTTCATACCAGTAATCAGATGTATTTAGGCCTAGACCTTTCAGTGCTTTATAGACAAATAATAAGAATTTAAGTCCTGAGAAGCATCACGTAGTCTTCATCATTTACTTCATCATCACTGCCCGACACATGCCTGATCATTCCAACTCTTGAGCTGATGCTCTCTCCCATCAATTCCAGACTTTCTGACGACTTTGCCCAGGTGCCAGCAGTTCCTGCTAAGGCTCCCACTCAAGTTCCCTTCTTCCCCAGACTGTTTCAACCTGGCTAAGTGTTGTTAAGAGCGTTTTAGTTTCTCCTAGTATACCCGGTCACTCTGTCCGTTCACTGTTCTATTTGTGTAGGTGTTATAGCTCTCAATATGCAATTTTCTCTCTACATGGACTCGACGCAGTATTCATTACCATTTTATAGCTTCTTGGAACTAGAGGATTTTCTGCTCCTTCTAAAACATTTACCCTAATATAGTCATTACGTTAGATCTGGTTTCATTTCATCACTACCGTCAAGTCCTGTTACTCAATGCGGCAGCGCATGCTTCGTGTGGTGCCGTTGAAAAATAAATAAATAAAATAAATAAATAAATAAGTAAAAATAAATAAATAAATAATAAAATAAAATAATAATAAATAAAATAAATAAATAGATAATTAAATAAATATAAAATTTGACCAATCACTAGCCTCACTCTCCACTGTTCCTACTCAGGGAATTCCTTATCAAATGTGGGTCTACTATCTTTCAAGAAGGTTCTTGATAATGTTTAATAATGGATTTTGTATCCACAGCAAATTCAGGACAGCCTGTTCAACTGCCTCTTATGCAAATCAAGGCATTCTCCCTCATCCCTGCTACAACCAGGCTGCTGGTCATCTCTGCTTCACGTCCTACATTTATCCAGATATCAGTGCTGTGTGCTAATCAAATACCTCTGAACTCTTATTTTCAGTTTAAACAACATATAACTGGTGGTGGTGCTTGATCCCTGGTGTATACATCTTCTTTATTTCACTTCTGTGCAATTTCAGCATTCGTCTTGTTCTCTGTACTTTTCTATTCTCATCTATTCGATCAGGCGCTCAGCAAGCATTGCCTTCCTATCCTGTCTCATTCTAGATAAGTAAAACTGGTAAGTGGACCTCATGCAAAAACCTCCATGCTGCAACTCTTTCTATTCCAACGACCAGGTGATCGCCGGTGTTGCCTCCCTATCCTGTCTTTCTTCAAGTTAAGTGAAAACTGGTCAGTGGACCTCATGCAAAAACCTCCATGCTGCAACTCTGTCTATTCCAACGACCAGGCGATCGCCAGCGTTGCCTCCCTATCCTGTCTTTCTTCAAGTTAAGTGAAAATTGGTCAGCGGACCTCATGCAAAACCTCCATGCTGCACCTCTTCTATTTCCAACGACCAGGCGACCGCCGGTGTTGCCTCCCTATCCTGTCTTTCAAAAAAAAAAAAAAAAAAAAAAAAGTCATCCTCTTGCTGCAACGCTGTCTATTTCCAATGACCAGGCCAAATGCCGGCATTGCCTCCCTATCCTTTGTTTCAAAAAAAAAAAAAAAAAAGAAAGAAAATCCTCTTTGCTGCAACGCTGTCTATTTCCAATGACCAGGCCAAATGCCAGCATTGCCTCCCTATCCTGTGTTTCAAAAAGGAAAAAAAAAAAAAAAAAAATAAAAAAATCATCTTGCTGCAACGCTGTCTATTTCCAATGACCAGGCCAAATGCCGGCATTGCCTCCCTATCCTTTGTTTCAAAAAAAAAAAAAAAAAAAAAAAAAATCCTCTTTGCTGCAACTCTATTTCCAATGACCAGGCCTATCTGTGCATCTCCATCTGTTTCTTTGATCGTACACCTTTATTTCTTTAGTTGGTCTGACCTTCTTCCAACCCTATCCAGATCACCCTTTGTTCATTCTTTCAGTATTTTCTAGTCCTCATCACAGTGTTTACTACTCCTCACCTCAAGCATACTTGCCATGAGATCTACATTCCTTTTACCAACCCTCTGGTCATTCAGCCGGGTTAGGTTTTTCCTTCAGTCAACTCTACTTCCTTCGTCGCATGCAGCCTATGGCTGTGCTCTCTCACCTCTGCTTGCACGATCCTAGTTGCCTATTTCACCCAGTCCATTGTATTCTGATCGCATTTCTTTATTGCTAACTACCATCTCCTTTTCAGCTTGTTGTGCTTTCATTTTTATTTCTGTGCCTAATTCTTATGGTTTATCTCATTAGAATCGTGCTGTCTGCTGAGGTAAGGATGCATGATTTAATCTGAGTATCCTCTCTTATTATTTATTTTTTTTTTTTGGGGGGGGGGTTCTCTTCACTACAGCTTCATCACCCCCATTTATATATATATATGCATATTGTTTCACCTCAATGGGGTCTAACCGCCAAAGACTGTTCCTGTTTCATATATCATGCACGTGCCAATAAACCATTTCTCTTTTACTCTTAGTCTCTCCTGATTGAAATGAAGCTCAGCGTAAGTTCAATCAGGAAGACCTTCTATTACACTACCTTCATTCATAACTTTCCTTTACTCCAGCTCTCTCCTCCTATTACCTCTAATCAGCTGTTTGTGGGCGTTCACCTCCGTCTTTACTATCCAATCAGATTTTGCCACGGTCGCGATAGCCAGTCAATTTGCTGCTGCCAAAACTTTAAATCGCCTCTGTCTTTGCTCCATCAGTTGTCATTCAGTCAGTCGCGTGACCCTCCTCCACCCCTCTCTCCTCCAGTCATTGGACCCAGGTAGCCACAAGATGTTCACCACGATCCTCCCTGAAGCCCTCTCTCCTCCAGTCTTCAGGTCCAGGCAGCAGGAGTCCAGAGCCACAAGATGTTCACCTCGATCCTCCTCCTCCCCTCTCTCCTCCAGTCTTCAGGTCCAGGCAGCAGGAGTCCAGAGCCACTTCACCTCACCAGTCTCTGCTTTGCACCTCTTCACCACCACCAGTGTCTAGACCCCGGGGGGTTCTCTTCACTACAGCTTCATCACCCCCATTTATATATATATATATACATATTGTTTCACCTCAATGGGGTCTAACCGCCAGACTGTTCATGTTTCATATATCATGCACGTGCCAATAAACCATTTCTCTTTTACTCTTAGTCTCTCCTGATTGAAATATATTTATGATTCCCTTTAATTCCTCACTGAAATGTTCTCTGCGTGTATTGTAACTTATTTCTGTTTTATCCCGACTAACGCACACTGACTGACAAACGGGGAAAAAAGAGAATGCTTAACTCGAAGAATGTCAGTCAACTACAGGGCCTCTAACTAATGATTTGAATCACTGAAAATCAGGGGCCAGCCCTATTTTGAATATGTTTCTTTAAAATTGTGAAAATTAATAAATTGAAGAAAAAAGAAAAAGATTAATTGTTGTACACACATTTAAATTCCTAACTTTACAGGTCAGATATGAGAAATGTAAACAACCGACCCTTTGTATTTTTTTGTTAAATCTGACCCTTCTAAAAAAGAAATTGAATAGGCCTGTCGTAGAGTTACATAACTACTAATACTGACTAAAGTCATTGTAGAGATCAGGGAACACAGTAACAATGGGACAAGAAACATGAGCAGTCAGATGATCAAGCAGGTTGGAAGCAAAGCAGATTATCCAGACCTACAGATGTCAAACAGCAACAATACTGTGGTAGTAGTTGTTCACTGACTGGTTCTTTAGACTTTCCCACACTGGCAAGAATTAAGAGTTCTCTTTATTTTATTAATTTGGTTGTTTGTTTGCTGGTTAACCATAGCTCTGAGTTCCTGAGTTTTAGCATTTTGTTGAACATTTTTGGCTCGATAAAGATGTCTAAGTCCTGTCTGAAATACACTGCCACTGACTCTACTCTCCATAAATATTATACTAAATTGTTGTAGCTAATATTTGATCTACTCTATGTTATAAAAATGGAATGCTCAATGTGCTATGGGTGCCTCTTGGTGTGGTACGGAGCACTTCAGCAGCAGGATGGGCTGCAGCCTCTGGAATGTGCTCAGGTGTCCCTTGAAAATGTGACCTAAATCTCAAGATTTACCTGATTAAATTATGATAATATAATACAAAATAGGAATCCATGCATGCCACATGTTCAAATAACTTGATTACTTTATTTATCTCAAGGGAAATTTTTCTTGGACATAGAGGTTGTTTCACAAAAATTCATATGATTATACCGTGTTTACAGTCTTTATAATTATAGCATATAAGCAGGTTTCTTAAACAGCAAAATCTACTAAAAACAGGTGATTGACCCTTTTTCCATTAGATGAGTAGATGAATTTGCCTTTCTTTTATTTTATCTGATATGCACAGGGAAGCTGAGACTCAGCTTATAATATACAAATAATAAGATAATAATAAATGTTTATCCACTGTTCAGAGGCTTGACTAAAGATGTGCATCATAAACACACCCTCAAACTGGTACAAACTCTTCACTGAGTCAAACTGAGTAAAGCAAAAGAACTTGTGTTTGAAAGAGGAGCAAAAGAGTCACGGTAACCCAGGGTAGCGACAAACCTTCATTGCCTTCACCAAAAAGGGACAAAAGTTATATTAAACATGTTTCCATCGTTGCCAATTGGAACTGGTTCCAATAAATACCCATGAGTCATCTGACCTGGGACTGTGGTGGCAATTTCTGTTGAATAAAGCACAAAGTCAGAAACTTGTCTTTCTGTAAGGTTTATTCAGACATCTGCAGATGGAACAAGCCCATAACAGAGAATGTGTCAGTGTTTTATACACACTGACAACTGCAAGGTCAGGAAAGGGTGAGGGTACAGGACAGTCAGACACTGAACAGTTGTTGTATCTTATGCTATCTCGTGATGCACATAAGTATATTGGACCACCTTTTCTGTCCTGTCCTTACACACTTACAATATGCAGATACAGAGGCATAGATTGTTCTTGAACAAAGCAGAAGGTTTTACATAAGGATTACATAAGAAATGGGATTTTCCATCACAGGGCTGAATGCCAGTTGTATTCTTTTCCACTGAAGACAAAAGCTAGATTAATTCAAAATACAAGTGAAATTACTGATGGCAAAATCATGATGTTGCTAACAAGGTCGTCTAAATCTTTTCCAAAGCAACTGAACCAGTCACCTAAACACAATGGAACCTATTATGAGGAGACAAAAAGTGGCAGAAGTGTCAGTTTACTGGATTCGAACAATAGTGGGACAAGCCCAGCTCACCACTGAGATGCAGTGTGGCAGACATAAATTTACATAGTTGGAAAGACTAAAAATATTGTTTATGAATTTGACCCCCTAGGCAAGGACTGACACACACACACACACACACACACACACACACACACACACTCACTCACACAAATTATTCCCTACTTGATTTCCTCATAGGTAAGTGTGTTATATAACAGATTCTCAGTGTTGTGGCCGTCCTCTAGTTTGTGGAAAAGCACCAGACAATTGCTGGCGTAACACTATTGTTGTTGGTGTGCTTTCAGCTGCAGCAGGTTTAGATTTTGGCCCCCACATTTTGAGAATAGGTCTCGTCTTTCCTCTTCTAGGTTCCCACTAGACTGGTTGGGGGGGGGGGGGGGTAAGATTACGAGAATGACAGTGTTTGGGAGGAGGTTGCTCATGCCTGAAAAACCTGAATGCAACAGGTATCACCACAGTACCAGGTGTGAAAACCGAGACTGAACTCTTGGCAAGTGAAGAAGACTGTGGTTTCATGTGTGAGAGTATATCTTAATAACCACAACCGCAATACTCCAGTTAAGTATTGTAAAATTGAAAGTACTGTTAGAAAAATACTTAAATAAAAGCACAAACTATTTGTCTCAAAAACTACTCTGAATATTATTTATTTTCAGTGGTGGAAAGAGTACTGAAAATCTGTACTCAAGTACATGTACTGTTACATAACTAAAATATTACTCAGCTACAAGTAAAAATAAAGCAAAGTCAAGTTAAGTAAAGGTACAAAGTATTTGTTGCAAAAACTACTCAGAGTTCTAGTTACTTTTAACCGTCGATGTCACAGGCACCTCTCCAAAACAAGGGATGCAAATTTTGGATGGTTTTCCTGAACCAATAGTTGAAAATGCTAACAATCGATTAGTCACTGATAATTTATAAGATACAAAACATGTTCTCCCTCATTTTCATGTTTTTTGTGTTTGGTCTTTTTTTTTTCTCATTTTAGGTCAAAGTTTAATTTTTCTTATTCAACATATGGCTCCATCAGACAAAACAATGTCAAATGAGATTCAATCACTGCTATGATTAAATATTCTTCTGAATGGCAATTAATAAAAGATTAATCATTAACATTCATAACTTATTCCACATGCTTTCTGCTGCAGTATTTTGTTTTGTTTTTTGTTTATATGTCTTTGTTTTCATTGGTCTATTTGTGATCAGTTCACCTGATTGGCTACTAAAATGCAGTTGAAAGATTTAGACATCAAATCAAATTGTACTCAGTACTCAGATATGATTTTAAAAGTAACTAAATAGATTACAAAGTGTGATGCATACTTAAGTACAAGTAAATCGACAGATGTGAAAATCTACTCATAAAATTACATGTACCCCAAAAACTACTTAATTACAGTAATTTGAGTATTTGCAATTAGTCACTTCCACCCCTGGTGTTATATATATATATATATATATATATATACTGTCTCTTATACACATCTGTGTGTGTGTGTGTGTGTATTTTTTTCTCCTGTGTAATATTTTCTGCCATCAAAAATCAGTCAAAATATGTATATTGTAACCTTAACTGTAATATCTTTGAATTGAATTAATAATAATGAATATGTCTTCATATTTCCATTACCTGTTTTGCGGGGGCCTTTGATGCACAAAACACACATTGGCGATGTAGCTGCAAACTTCAGGCAAAGCATGGATGTTTGTGCTGGTAAATGTGTTGTGATGCTCTCTCTCCTCCAGTTAAACTGCATGGAAATATAAAGCTAGATCATTGTTAATGTGTTACTTTTTCATTGAGGCGAATGTGCCACTGTGTGGGCGGAGAGACATCTAGAAAACATAAAATTTTATTTCAAGGGATATAAATTTTACTCATTGATTTTTTCTTTTACTGCAGTGACTGATTTAATACATACTTGTGACCTCTGTAAGAACATTTTATGTTATATTTTATTTATAGATGTATTTTGTTATATACTCAGCTTTTGTGCTGGGGACTGAGGATAGCCTGCCACTGTGTGTGAGTACAAAACTGTGCCCAGTGCTTCTCTTTATGTTATGATGGTAGATTGTTATTTGTAATGTTTATTTGTCTAGTTTTAAGACAGGACTGCATTAGATGAGTGGCCTAACAACATGGACTTGATTTAAAACATACTTGTAACCTCTGTTTTTGTGCACAGAATTGTATAACAGTATTTAGTTATATGTGTAGAAAATGCATAGACAGCTTTGTGCAGGGACTGAGGAGGAGCCTGCCATGGAGTGTATTGACTGCCTCATGCCTCATGCCACTATACAGAGAATAAATGTGCAGATCATGTTCCTGTGTGAGGGTGTTCTTCAGTCTATGATCAACTATTCTGCAGCTACTGTATCAATTTGAACCTGGGATTTGGGACGATTTTTATTCTTCTAGATAAAAGTGATGATAATAGTTATGCAGTGTTCCAAGCAGGCAGATGACATGCAGCAGATGAAGATGCTTATTACAACTTGAGACCAGTGGCAGCTGGTCAATGAAGTGCTGGGGCACTGCCTCTCCCCACATCATAAAACTTCAGTGGAATTACTAATTATTGCTAATCACTTAATCAGTATATATATTTATTAAATGAGCAATGATAATATTGTGTATTAGTGAGTAAATGTAAATCTTCAATAAAATGTTTTAAGTTGTCTAAAGTTACTGATAGGTCACATGCTTCCAGCTTGGGGTGCAATTTTTCACCCATTGACTCACTATAAGTCATACCTGTGAGTTTGATCCTGTCAATACAAGAGGAGAGGCTGGTGGGGTTGGGAACCTGAACCCTCAGCCATCTGAATGCTGCTGGTTTACACACAATCAACCTCTGGGTGGGAGAAATTATACCAAAAAAAAGAACATTTTAAGCCATAACATGACAATTTTGAATGGAATACTAGATTTTTATTTATTTATTGTTAAATATTGTTATTTTCTAACAGGTTTTGTGTGTTCTTAATTTTCTTTCATTGTCTGAAACTTGTAGTATCAGATTTGCCACATTTATTGAGGTTCATTTTGCTTACTAGTTACTAGTCTTCCAGTATAAATTGTAAGATAAAGATTATTATAAAGGAATTGCAGCTGAAGTACATTAACGTGCCTTAACTTAACAAGTTCCATTAGGCTGCAAACAAATGTTCATTTAGTATTAGGAATTGTTTGAGCTGGTGCGGTTTGACATATGATATTTCACTCTGGAGGCTCAATGAGAAGCAATGATGACATGGATGCAGTATATATCGTTCAAGCGTTTATGAAGTTGAGATTGGGTAGTTTCTGCAATACAGCCATAACAACAGAAATAGTTTTACAATGCATATACTTATGCTGTTGATGAACATTAAAGAACAATGTCACCACAGTTAACCAGTAACAACACACTATCAAGGCGTTTCCCAATACAAACAAAACACTCTCTACAGTGCAAGTGAATTGTGTTGTGAATGATGCAAGAAACAGAAGGGCTCTAGAAATATAAACAAGAAAAGTACAGCGAAAAATAACATCTGACCTCATAAGAGCTGCATGGCTTAGCTAAGCATGTGACTAGCCTGTTCATAGCTTAATTAGCGCAAACAATTGGTACAATGTCCACAAACATAACATACAATTTATCTGCACTAATATCACAAAATGTGACATGATGTGCATATATGTGAACTACACCTCATTAATTGAGTGAAAACTGAACAAAATCAACATAACTTACTTCTCTCATGCACGCACACCATAGCCCTTTCTCAATATGCGTTCTTCTCTGTACTTGTGTTCTTGTGTACTTGAGAAGCGTCATCAGTCTCACTCCAAGTACTGTTCCAATTGCAAAGTTTGCATCTGCGCCAAGTACATCAAATACCGGATGTGTTCTTGCCCCACCCGTTTTATCGAGGAGTGCTTTGGGTGGTGACTTGTGTGGACTTGGGGCAGCCACGTATCCCAGAATGCATTTCATAGCAACAATGGCAGAGAAGACTCACAGCTTTAAGTTCCAAGTGTCAAAATACGACTGTTTTAGTATCACAGAATGTAATTTTAAGATTCTTTTATGTGAGAATGTAGGCGTTAAAACTTAAAATCTGTAGCGATTCATCAGTTTAAAATTTGCTCAGTTTCGGAGATGTGTCAATCTGCTAACGGGACGGCCAGCATACCTCGCCAGCTAGCATGATGACCGGGCGGTTAGCATTCATGTTACCCTGCTAAAGCAGCTGTAACCCGACATGACCTTTTGAAATCTGCCACTGGCTCTGATATCTCTGTAGTAGTAAAACATGAGAATTTGTTTTCCTCACATGTAAACCAAAGATACAGGGTTGTGTTTTATATCATGTTTGTTTTATTTCACTGCAGGGGCCCAGGAGACTGGGGAAGATAAAGACCAAAACAAAGTTGAGTAAATATAATCTATGTAGGGGAAATAAACAAGAGTTTGCTGATTCTATCCGCTTCTTTCACCAATATTCAACTATTTGGGATGGAACTGGTAAAAATATCAGTTCAGAGTTCCAGATATGTTAATGATTGATTAAAAAATTTTAGGGTGGTGGTTTCAAAAGTATAAGAGACCTGGACTTTAACAGTTAAAGCAACATATCAGCAGTCCATTACAAAATTAATTCCCATTGCAAATCTTGGAATGTGTAATGTGGCTACATGTTGCACAGCCATGTTTCTACAATAGCAGAATGGATAAAACTAACCCAACTCTAGATATGACCTTTCATGTTTGTGCATGTTTCAAACCTTTGGAAGGAAGGTGAGATGACGTGTTAGTAGTAGTAGTGGACAATGAAAAATATAATACAAATAAAATAAACAATAAATAAATAGGCTTATATGGTCCAACTACAGACAGACTGAATGTAGACCTTATCTAAACTCAGCATTCTGTTACATCCTGAAATAAGATAGATGACTCGCAGATATTGAACACCAACAGGACCTTAGCAGCTGCTGTGTTATGAGGCTCACTGAGATGTGGCTGGAGCCCAGCATGTCGACTGTGCTGTCACTCTGGAGGATTTCTCTGTCTACCAACAAGACAGAATGAAGGACTCAAGTGGATATGAGGAGTGTCCTTATGGTTGGCCACAGATGTCTGTTGTTCACACCGCTTTGGGTTGTGGAGCTGCTGACCATCAAAGCTGGACCATCTTACCTCAGCTCTGTCCCCCTCACAGGTGTTTATCCTCCCACAGGTTGATAAATCTCATATCCAGGACTAGCTTATAGGGCTGTAAATGGACTGGAGGACTCACACCCAAAGGCTTGTTTATTGTTTTGGAAGACTTAAACAGAGCTAACATTAAAGAATCCTCCCAAAATACTTTCAATATATCACTTTCCAACCAGAGAAGAGCAGACTACATGTAAGCAGACAAAACAAAAACAAATTCATGGACCAAAGGCTGATTAAGACTTACACAACTGCTTTAAGACAACTGACAGTAGATGTTTGAGTGTGCAGATGAAGTACAAGACATAATATGCCATATACATTACTCAAAGATACACAGTACATCCCAAGTCAAGGCCGTATTTCTGACTTCTCAACCTTGAACCCAACAATATTGCTCATTGTAATATTATGGAGAAAACAGTGGCAGTGCTGTTATATATTATAGCTATTATAGTATTTATATATTATTATTATTATAGTATTTATAGCAAGATAAAAAGAAAAAAGTTGAAACTTTTCCATCTATTTTGGTCAAATGACTAACAACAGTTGTCTCCATTCAGTCATTTAAAATTAAATTAAAACAAAAATCTTGTTGACCAATCAGTGACTTGGGATGGCAAAAATATGGCATTAATATGAGAGTATATCCATCAAACATAAAATGTTTGTTTATAAGACATATACAGAGACAGATTAGACAAACAGAATACAATGATTTGCAACAAAACAGATACTACATTGTCAGGAACACTTTGGAAATGGTTGTCGGTAAATACATGACAAGGACAAATAAGACATTGAGGACTTCATCTGGACTTTGCTGCAGTCAGTAATCATTAAGTCCTCAATCTAAGAAATGAAAACATATTGTATTTGGTCACAGAAAATTACTTACAGGTACAGATACAATACAGGTCTATTTTAGTATTTATGCCATTATTTCATTTTATTGAATTGTTATATAAAAGATGCCATTCATGTGCTATAAGCCATCAATAAAGTTGTTTGTGCATTTTGCTATTATTCAGCACTCACTCAGCAGTTGCCAGTGGTGGACAAAGTTGTCAAACGAACTAGGACTGAACCCAAATGCACGACTCTAGAGACGAGGTCAAATATACAATCTTTTATAACAAAGTATCAAAGGAAAATCACTCAATCGAGGAAGATCTCAAACTAACAAAAACACTCTGATGAGAAAAAATACTATAAACACAGAAGAAATCAAAATCACTCTTTCGAGGAAAAAAGCTAAGGCTGAGGAAAATAACAAGACAAAGTATCAAAATAACATAAGGCAAATCTAAGGCAAAACAAAGTATCAAAGAATCGAAACCTGAATTGACAAAGCTGTGGAGTAAACAGGCGTGGGTTCTCTGGCACACATGACAAGACGAACTGGCACAGGACAAAGGAAACACAGACTATATACCCACACACATGAGGTAATGGGAAACAGGTGGAAACAATCAGGGGCAGGGCAGACAATCAGACCAGTGGATCACACAAGGGGAAGGAGCAAGTTACCTGAAACGAGGAGGAGAGTTAGGTGTCAAAATAAAACAGGAAGCCACGAGACAACATAGACACAAGACAAAAACTAAACATAACTTATCCTGACTTCTTGGACATGACAGTACCCCCTCTAGGACGGCTCTGACGGACCAGACAACTGAGGTAGCGATCGTAAAGTCCGTGATGAGGCCAGGGTCCACAATGAAACTTGCAGGGACCCATGATCGTTCCTCCGGACCGTAGCCCTCCCAGTCCACCAGGAACTGCCGGCCCGGCCCTGTTGCGCGCCAGAAGGGTCACGAGTAGACAGGACCACCGTCGATCATCCGGGGTGGAGGGGTATGGCTGCGGGAACCATGGGACTCTCTTTGACTGGTTTCACCCGGCTGACGTGGAAGGTGGGGTGGACTCTCAGAGACCGGGCAGCGCAGACGAACAGAGGAGGGACCAATGACCTTGGACACGGATAGGGGCCCACAAACCGTGGGGCCAGTTTCCTGGAGGACATGGAGAGGCAAGTCCGCGTGAGAGCCAGACCTTCTGGCCAGGCCTGTACCGGGCAGACGGCGCCTCCGATCTGCAGCCCTCTTCATGCGGTCCACTGCGTAGGAGGACCTTGCGGGCAGCTGCCCAGATGCGGTGGCAACACCGGACCATGGCGTGCGCTGAGGGGACAGTGATCTCCTTTTCTGTCTCCGAGAAGACAGGGGCTGGTAGCGAAGACACACTGGACGGTGACATGCCGGTGGCGAGGTGGGGAGTGAGTTGTGGGCATATTCCACCCACACCAAGTTCTTGCTCCAGGAAGCGGGTTCTGCGACACCAGGCATCGAAGGCATGTCTCAACTCCTGGTTGAGACGTTCTGTCTGGCCGTTTGATTCGGGTGATACCCAGAGGTGAGGCTGACGGTGGCTCCGATGATCTTGCAGAACTCTTTCCAGAATCTGGAGATAAACTGGGGCCCGGTCTGAAACAATATCCTTAGGAAATCCATGGATACAAAACACATGAGTCATCATAATTTCAGCTGTTTCTTTGGCAGATGGCAGCTTGGGCAATGCAATGAAATGAGTCATCTTAGAAAATCTGTCCACCTGTGAGGACAGTGGTGTTACCTTCAGAGACCGGGAGCCCGTGGCGAAGTCGAGAGATCTCAGCCCAGGGACGAGTAGGAACGGGAGTGGCTGCAGCAACCCCATCTGAGCTCTGGAGGTCTTGTTGCGGCGCAGATAGGGCACGCCTCCACATACTCCCGAACCTCTCGCTCCATGGAGGCCACCAAAACCTCTGGGAAATGGCATGCATGGTTCTTTTGACTCGGGATGGCAGGTGAGCAGCGAGGTGTGAGCCCAATGGATCACCTGTGGACGCATATCAACAGGGACAAACAAGCGATTCACGGACAACCACTAGGTGTCGGATTCTCACCATTAGCTGCTTCACCTCAGATTCTATTTGCCAAGTCACTGCTCCTACCACACGGTTCAGTGGGAGGATGGGCTCAGGATCCTTGGCAGTGGGCTCGAGTCGAACAGGCGAGACAAGGCATCGGGTTTGGTGTTCTGGGACCCCAGCCTGTAAGACAACACAAAGTTAAAGCGGTTAAAAACAATGTCCACCTGGCTTGCCGTGAGTTCAGTCTTTTAGCTTTGCGAATGTATTCCAGATTCTTATGATCTGTCCATACAATGAAAGGATGTTGTGCGCCCTCTAACCAATGTCTCCACTCCTCCAGGGCTATTTTGATGGCCAACAACTCCGGTTCCCAACGTCGTAGTTCCTCTCAGCTGGTGAGAGCTTCGAGACAGGAAGGCACAGGGGTGAAGCTTGTTGTCCTTTTGGGCGCTGGGAGAGAACCGCTCCAACCCCGTTATAGGCATCCACCTCCACCACGAACTGCCGGCTGGGATCAGGAACTGTGAGGATGGGGCAGTAGTGAACCGTGCTTTGAGCAGCTGGAAGGCCTCCTCAGCTTGGGAGGACCACAGGAAAGGAGTCAGTGGAGATGTGAGTGCATGGAGGGTGCAGCTATGGCGCTGAAGTTTCTGATGAACCGTCTGTAAAAGTTAGCAAATCCCAAGAATTGCTGAACCTTTTGCGGCTATCAGGTGTTGGCCACTGAGCCACAGCTAACTTTAGCGGATCCATTTGCATCTTTCGGGGCTATGATGAAGCCGAAAGATACAGTGTCGGCATGAAACTCCCTCTTTCAGCTTTAACATACAGTTGGTTCTCCAGCAGCCGCTGGAGAACCTGACGTATAGCAAACATGAGAGTCTGAGTCTGGGAATATAGCTCAAGATGTCGTCTAAGTAAACATAGACAAAGTGGTTCAGGAAATCTCTAAGTACATCATTGATCATAGCCTGGAAGACCGCAGGAGCGTTAGTCAACCCAAATGGCATAACTAGGTATTCATAATGACCGCTTGGTGTGTTAAAGCCTGTTTCCATTCATCCCCTCTCGGATTCGCACCAGGTGATAGGCGTTTCTCAAGTCTAATTTAGTGAAGATCTTGGCCTGCTGAAGCTGATCAAAGCTGATGACATGAGTGGCAGGGTACCAATTTTAATGGTAATGTCATTAAGTGGCCCGTAGTCAATGCATGGCCGGAGGACCCATCTTTCCCCACAAAAAGAACCCTGCCCCAGCTGGAGATGAGAGGCGAATAAGACCAGCCTTTAATGACGACTCAATATATTCAGTCATGGCCTTCTTCTCAGGACCAGAGATAGAATACAGTCTACCCTTAGGAATTGGGGCCCTGGGATCAAATCAATGGGACAATCATACGGTCGGTGAGGAGGAAGGGAGGTAGCCTTACTCTTGCTAAAAACCTCACCTAGATCATGGTAACATCTTGGGACTGAAGTCAGGTTGGGAGTTTCAAAGTCTGTGTCCAAAAGAACAGGGACAGCATTACAAACAGTTTTCATATTCAAATCATGACATGACTTTAAACACTTGTCTTTACAACCCTCAGTCCAGTTCAAAACCTTCCCAGTACTCCAATCAATGTGTGGGTTATGTTCTTTTAACCAAGGAAACCCAGAATAAGAGAATGCTGGGTAGAGCTATACAAATGAAAACACATGAGTTCATGATGGTCACCAATAATTACTGTCAATGGTTCAGTCTTGTGAGTTACCGAATAGCAAACTCCCATCAAGAGCACTGGCCTCTATAGGCTGGGGTAATTGTTCAGTTTTCAAATTTAGTTTTGTGGCAATATCCCAGTCCATGAGGCTCTCATCAGCCCTGAGTCAATGAGTACCCCAAGACAAAGTGTGGTGTGGTGATGCTTTACCATGATCTCTGTTAGGGTCGAGAGAGAATTCAGCGGAGGAAACGGCTCAAACCAGTACCCTCCCGTCTACTGGTGAGCCTGCTCTTTTGCTGGACACGCTGCAAGAGGTGACCTTGCTGCCCACAATAGAAGCACCGGCCTTCCTGCAGGCAGCGATGGCGCTCCTCTGTGGACAATTTGGCTCGCCCCAGCTGCATGGGCTCATCTACCTCCTCTGAGAACCCCTTCCTCCGTGAAGTCGGTGATGGGAAGCATGAGGACTCCGCCAACTGGGTGTCGCTGCAGTGCGGCCTGATGGCGACCAGCCGCTGACGCCGTTTGGTTACGGCCGTTGGCGCTCCTGTAAGATTGTCAGTTCTTGTGGCTAAGGTTATCAACGAGTCCAGGTCAGATGGCAAATCAAGGGGCACTAACAAATCTTGAATCTGGTCAGAGAGTCCTTTAAGAAAGACATCATATAGGGCGTGGCATTCCACCCGCTGTCTGTGGCTAGGTGCGGCGGATGGCATAATCACAAACAGAGTCCATACCTTGTTTGATATTGCTCAACTCACGTGCCTTCTCTCGGTCAGCGAGAGGGGATCAAAAGCCCTCCTCAGAGCCTGTTTGAATTCATTGAGGATCCACAGATCGATGAATGACGGGACCACTCAGCCGTAGCCCACGCCCTCCCGGTGAGAGATGAAATCATAAATGCCACTCTGGACCGTTCTGTAGGAAAGGCTGGCGGCAAGTGTTCATAATGCATATCACAGTCAACAATGAAAGATCGGCATTCTCCAGACTCACCGGAAAACTTTTGGGTGGGGCGGCGAGCCGTGGCATGGAAAACTGGGACCGATGATGCTCAGCAGCCGCCGGATGGTGCGGCCGCTGTATCAGGAGAGGGATCGCCGTGAGGTGAGCAAGGACTTGATGCACTTGAGCTGCCAGGAGGTTCACTTGTGTGGTCATGGCTGCCTTGAAATCCTCCTGACATTTCGCTAGCTCCTTCACTCCACTATGCAAAGAGGACATCTGGTCCTCCTGCTGATTCAGACGAGGCGTTTTGGGGCGAATGGCGCCGTCAGTTGATCTGAGTCGGCTGGGTTCATGCTGGCCAGTTCGTACTGTCACAACCGAACTAGGACTGAACCCAAATGCGACTCTAGAGACGAGTCAAATATACAATCTTTTAATAACAAAGTATCAAAGGAAAATCACTCAATCGAGAAGATCTCAAACTAACAAAAACACTCTGATGAGGAAAAATACTATAAACACAGAAGAAATCAAAATCACTCTTTCGAGGAAAAAGCTAAGGCTGAGAAAATAACAAGACAAAGTATCAAAATAACATAAGGCAAATCTAAGGCAAAACAGAGTATCAAAGAATACGAAACCTGAATTGACAAGAGGCTGTGGAGTAAACAGGTGGGTTCTCTGGCACACATGACAAGACGAACTGGCACACAGGACAAAGACACAGACTATACACATGAGAGGTAATGGGAAACAGGTGGAAACAATCAGGGGGGCAGACAATCAGACCAGTGGGATCACACAAGGGGAAGGAGCAAGTTACCTGAAGCGAGAGGAGAGTTAGGTGTCAAAATAAAACAGGAAGCCACGAGACAACATAGACACAAGACAAAAACTAAACATAACTTATCCTGACTTCTTGGACATGACAAAAGTACTCAACCCCAGTACTTGAGTCAAAGTATAGATACTCCTGGTCAAATATTACTCAACTACAAGTGAAAGTTGCAGTCAAAATTTTACGAGTTAAAAATACTAGAGTTCTTGCTTTTAAAAATACTTACGTGTTAAAAGTATATGTTTTAAAATACTAAGTATTCAAAAGTACAAAATTACAAAGTACATTTTTAATATCTACATATTGTTTTCACGATGCATTTACAGAACCTTGTAACTTTCTGAAACCACCTGATGATGCACTGACCTGCTTGTAGAACCACTCTGCTGCACAAAGTCTATAGAAACACCTATAAAAACTTCAGCATAGAAATACAATCAAAAACAAAAAGGACAGCTGTTGTCAATTTCTGATGTAACTGTATTAAAATCACATCATAAAATTAGATTGAAGCCAACTGTAAGGAGTTCTCCAAGTCTGTTAAATAACTGAGATTTCTTTCTGTCTTGAGGCAGTATATATACATGAATTATGAGAGTATTTTCACTCAATAAAAACAATCCAACTTTAAAAGCTACCTGCAATAATGAATAATTATAATAACATCTTGATATTTGATTTTGTCTTTCCTGCCGTCACCATTACTTTTTGTTTGAATGACAGAGGAGAGTTTGCTTGTTCTTGTTACAGAGAGCGCCTGAATGCGCATTTTCACTTTACATCAATATCATTTGAGAGGAGCTGCTGTGATTGGTTTCTTTTGTAGAACACAGCATGTGACCAATTGCATTTAAGAAAGAAAAAACAGCAACAGCTGACTTAAGCTCAGTTGAAAAGTAACAACAAATACTCAAGTAAAGTACAGATACTCAAAAATGTACTTAAGTACAGTACTCAAGTAAATGTACTTCACTACTGTCCCAACTGGCAGTTGCAGAGCACATAGGACCAACAGATGTCCAGCATGACAGTTTGGGGCAGTAGAGTTCATTTACTGTTCCACACTCTTAAGCCCAATCAGGACAAAACCAGGTATTAATTATCAATCAATCAATCCTGAAGCTGAAAGAAAAACTTAATGCAAAACTGCAAAAACTGGCACTAAAACTCAACACGTGAAAAATCTTGGAATTATTTTGATTGAATCTTAGTTTTGACCCACATATCAGAAATAAACAAAACTGGATGTTATCATCTTAAGAACATCACTAGAGTGCAACCATTTCTCTCTCAAATAGCGAGAACACTGATGCTTTTATTACCTGCAGAATTGACTATTGTCCTGTTCTGGTCCTCCTAAAACACATTGCTCAACTAGGGTATCACAAAACTCAGCTGCACGTGTGCTGACATGTGTGCACATGTGTGGCTTCCTGTGTGCTTCAGAATAGATTTTAAGATCCTTTGTTGGTTTATAAAGCTCTTACTGGTCTCAGTCCTACCTATATATCAGATTTACTTTTATCTGTGAACCCCTAGAACCCTCAGGTCTTCTGGTCTTTTAATTATCCCAAAGTTAGAACAAAAGCCCACAGTGAGGCTCCTTTTATTACTCTGGTCGTCAGTGGAACACCCTGAAGACTGAAGACAGTGTTGATATTTTTAAAAGCAAATGAAGACCTACCTTTTTAATAACCATTTAATTAAACTTAGTTCATTTATTTATTTATCTATTTCCTATTATTTATACATTTAGTCTTTTGTTGTTAGCTGGTATTTATGGTTGGGATTTATTATCTTATTTATTTATGCATATTTTCTTTATTGTTTTCCTCTCAACAATTTGCTACTTACTTACTATTTATCCACTGTTTAGATTCATTGATTTTAATTTATTTATTTTATCTTTTATTTTGAATTTTATTCTTATGGTGTTTCATCAGTTTAGTTCCTGTGTGTGTGTGTGTGTGTGTGGAGGGTTGGGGATATTGTGGAATGGGGTAATTGTATGAAACACTTTGTGTTACATTTTGTTTGTATGAAAGTGTGAATTAATGATTGACACAGCTTCAAATTGATGTAATTAATTAATAATGAGAAGGTTTCTGTCTCCAGTTCCAGTTCATTCTCCAGAGCACCCACAGAGCTGGTGTAGTACACCCGCCTGTGATAATAATCTTGGTTGGCAGGTCTTAGTAGTGTGTGTTCAAAAAAAAAAAAAAAAAAAACTGAAGAGAACTTCCGGGAATGGCCTGGAAAATCCTTCACACTGTATGTAAATCAGCAGTTTGTCACTTATTAAGAGTTTGTTCATGGCTAAAACTTACCTCCCTCACACTTTGTACAGCATGAATGCAAATATATCATCTTTTGCCCTTATTATGTGTGTTGTGCACAACTATCAAACTATCAAGGACAAGGTCAGGTTTTTTTTTTTTCATTGTGCATGTTTGACAGCTGAGGCCTTTTAGGAGACATTCTAGACGGGCCTTGGTGGTGTCTTTCTTTTAGCAAAGGAGCTCCAGTCCACCTGAGAGGCCTGCTGCCATTTTTATCAAAAGAAAGAACTGGTGAAGATAAAGACACCTACCTAGCTGCTGGAACTGGACCACAAAACAATGCAGTCCATCTGCCACTCAATCAGCTAGAAATGGGATTTGTCTCTCCTTTATTGATGTGACCTCTCACAGTTCTACTCATGGTAAACTGCTTTTGAGTAAGTCTGCCTCAGTATAAGGCATTATCATTGAGTGCCTGTGTAAACCATAAAGCAGAGCTCCAATATTGTGTTGGCAGCTGCAGGCAGTGTTGACAGATTTGTCAGTGTCAGAGCAGAAGGTGCAGCAGGACACGCTCACAAAAGACATCCCTACTGCAAACATAATAACAATAAAGTAAAAAAAATCTGCACAATATCACAACATGCTGCTCAGCCACAACAACGGCAAAACTGGAAGATGTAAAACAGTCTGTCCTTTCTCATTTCCTTAATTTATTTCTTTCATCTCACGCCAGTCCATTAATAACTATTTTCACGACCTTGCATAAGGCATTTCTGTTCCTCTCTCAGTGGTGATGGGATAATGTCTGGTGCAGTAATAGTTAGTTCAGAGATGTTGAAACAGTTTACTATATTGATATTGAAGCACTCACAAGTCCACTTTAAACTTCTGTGTTTTTGGTAGCACCTGATCAATGTTGTAGTTGCTGAATATATCCTCACAAAGGGACAATAATTTTCATGTTGTTGTGTAATCCTGTGTTGTATAATGACAGTTAGGCGTTATATTTCTGACCAATGAATCGGATCAGCTGTTGTAACATTTATAGAATAATTAATTCAACCTTCTTTAATGAATATAATTTAGAATTCACACCTCTCCATTTTTACAGCCATCGCCTCCTTTTGTGTGGGAAAGATGAGAACTGTTTTGTGACCAGAGTGAAAATTTTATTTTGAAAGGTCAAACCAAAAATATGGATTGAAGCAGAATATTTTGTTAGATAAAACATGTTGTGAATGTGGGAAATGATTACTTTAGTCTTTTTCAATTCATTTTGTAGTTGTCAGGAGAAGAGCCAGGAGAGAGAGTTATACTGATATTGATGCTGCTGTAAAGTAGCAGCAGAGAGACTTTTAAGAATAAACAAACAGATTGACAGATTATATTTTGTAAATCGTGTGAGGTTCTACTGTTTTTCTCAAAATGGCTGAACTATGCAGTCTGTGGAAAGACAGTTCTCTTTCAGTGAGGCAGGATGGTGTAAACAGTTTCAACTACCCCTAACTGCACCTTCTCTTCTTCTGCTTCATCCTCTGCACACCTGCCCCTTCTGCAGCGCCCATGCGGTGGAGAGCTGCTCGATACACACCTGAGGACTGATCAAAAGCGTCTCAGTAAATGTGCTGCCACTGCTCTAAGCAGATTTGGTTAACAAGGAAAGGTGGTTGCTAGTTTTGAAAGTGAGCAAGTAGCTTGTGGTTATATAAGGATAAAACAGTTTGTTTGTTCACTCCCCTGACAGAAGAGAGTGGTTACATGTCATTGCTGTTGTGTCAAGTCACTTACAGAGTCCTCTACACACACAAAAGAAATTGGATGGGCCAAAATGACAGTACCTTTCTGTCCAACCTGATGGTGTTAATCACCCTAGATATCTGTGCTGCTCAAACACTGAGCTTCTTTTACAGTACTGTAGTTATTAAAAGTAATGGTAAACTACCAGCAGTTTTAATCAGTATTGGAATCCTATAATTAATCCAACATAATAAAGTCATTACTAATTGGCTGCTATCTTTCCATACCTCAACCTGAAAGAGCATGCAAATGCATAGTGCCCCTCTGTGGTGGTCAAATGTAATGACACTTCTCTGCAGAAACATGCAGTATGGAGCTGAGCCACAGTATGATCCATCTAGTACAGATCCAGTTGTAAGCTCAGGCATCAGACACCTGAATGATTTAACAACAATGTGAAAATACATAAATTATTATTTTTGTATGAGGACTCATCATGATATCTTTAATTAAATAAAGTTTTCATTCACAGAACATTTTACATTGTGAAATGCATTAGATTGGTCTGTCTGAAGCTGACATGTGTCTCAGTGCACAAAGAACACACAGATGATTGTGTCTTGATGATCATCACCTGCCACTCTCTACCTGTGCAGCATTACTGGTAGAAGCCAAGAAAGAATCCTGCTCAACTCAAAATTGAGAACCTAAGATATTCCTAAGATGCACTTTTAAAATAAGGCAAAATAACAACAGAAAGCCAACACAATAAGGCCAAACTGGAGCAAGGAAAAAATTAAATTGAAGTAAAACTAAGACACAAGTAAAATGCACAAATGAAAACAGATGGAGGAGATTACAGCATTTTAAAGCATAATTAAAGACAACAGAAAAACAACAGTATCAAAATAAAATACCTCTATACTGCTCATCTAGAGTAATACAAGACTCCAAAATTTTGGGGTGAACTATCCTTAACATCACTCAAAGTGAACAAAGACAACAACTGATTGGATCAGATTGGTTAAATATTCACATTTTCTTTTAACAACAGCTAAGCAGTGTGAACCAATATTTCATCAAGAAGCATCAAATATAAACCACTAATTAAAGAAATCAGCCATCAAAACACAAAACTAGGAACTCTATTAAAAAGGCTCACTGAAGAATTTACATTTAATAATTAACAATACAATGAGGTTGATATCAACATATACTGTCTTTGATATAGACTCAATCAGTGATTCCAGCAACAGCCAGTCTTTCTACATTCACCAACTGTAGAAAGAATAGCTACACTGTAACTAACATTTTAACTCAGCTCAGAGTTAATACTGATTTCTGCCTGTGGTTGCTCGTCCATTACTGATTTCTGAGTGGCATTAGAAGGAGGGCATGACACAGCAAAGACTTGGACTGGATATTTTGTCTTTATCATGGAACGATCTAATCAACAGGGTATTTGTGAGTTAAAGCACTAACATTGGCATTTCTCTCAATCCCTGAGGATAAGGTTTGTCTCGCTTTTTGAGTCATTTACATGATGCAAAGGATTTTCCGACTGTTCTTTCTAGTTAGTCATACTTGTTTAACTTATTTTAACTGTGTTAAGCTGAAGCTTTTAAATTACTTTCATAGATTTTCTTCTATGACCAAGGCCAGAAATTCTGATTTAAAGCAAAGCAAAGTATCTGCTGTAACCATAAATTGTGCAAAGTAATTAAACTTTCTTAGAAATGTGAAATTCTCAATAAATGACCATATCAATTAGTTTGGCTTAATGTTATTTTATAAAGTAAAGAAAAGTAATGGACTACATCAAACTAAATAATATAATTAATTTGGGGAATAATTGTCAGTCAAGTCAACCTCCTAAAGTTTCCAGGTGGTGGAAGCATTTTATTAATATTGTAAAAGGCCATGAGATGGAAAATAATTTGACATTTTTGGAGTATGGTCAGGTAGGCTTTGGTTTACAGCAAATTACTGTATATCACTTCATGAAAACATTTACAATTGATCAGAATTACAAAAATAAGTAATAACTCTAAAGATTATGTTTGAAATATTCTCACAGGTCATGTGCTGACATAGGTGTCCATGGTAATGCCTATGAAATTTGATCTTAAAATTGAAATTTCAAATGATATATCCTGTTACACCATCTGATGTTTTTATTTATTATTTATTTATTTAGTTTATGTTTACAAAACAGGAAGTTGTATTAACTTCAGCGTACCTTGTCCCTGAAACTTCACATGGTAGATAACAGTTCAGGCATAAACATGCAAACAATTTTTGTCTATGGGCACAGCCAAATGGCTTGGTCACACCCATTAAACAGCAGGCTAAACAATTTCACCATATTTTCCATTGGCGCAATCCAGAATGTGGAAATGAATCAAATTGCATTACTTTCATATTGTGATACTTGGATTAGGTTACTGGCTACATTTTTAACAGGTTAGTAATTAGTAATTACTAACACTAATTAGTAACTTGAATACATTTTAAATTAATCCTCCAAAATCTGTAGATACAACTACAGAAAGAAACAGTTCCTACATGAAACTGGACAAGAAGACATCGCTGTTAAACTTACTTACCTACTTTTACTTACTTTTCACCATAAGTCAAGTCCCATTTAGTTCCATTATATACAGCCACATATCTGCATAATGGCCATGCACAGCCATGCTAACAGCCACACATGCTAAAAGCCATGCTAACAGCTACATATGCTTACAGCCAATTACACTCACCCAATTCACAGACGCAGTCTGTTTGACATGACTCTTGTTAGTTTGCTTGAATCCTCACTCTGTTTAAATGGAGTGAATACATTCTCATTCTGTTTAAATGGAGTGCATGTTATATTGTGTTTCTTTGTCTTTGACTTACTGTGTTGTTGGGGGCAGTTCACTTCCTGGTTTAGCAAAGGTGTGCCTGAGGGCTGGGGCCTTAAATCTGAAAGCCAGCTCATCAGACCAAACCATGTGCGGCCAAGTCGGGAGGGGTTCACTGCTGCCTCCACAACAGTTTTGGGGTTGGCGGAAGAAGGAAGTGGATTGATCGCATGGGTAACTACAAACAACTCTCAAAAGAAAGAAAAAGAAAAAGAAAAAGCAAGGATTAGCTCGTCAAGCAGTTTGGAGGAGTCTGATGAAACAGTAAAGAGTGAGGGCAGATCAAGCCCGAGAGCTGAAAGTGAAAGCAATGATTGGAAAGTCATAATTATGTTTGCTGAGAGTTTCCACCTTTTACGGTGGCTAAAGCTCTTGAGAAGAATGTAGGAAAGCGTTTGCAAAGTGCTTGAATAACAAGCATATACTAGTATATGCAGTGAGTAAAACACAACAAGGTGATTTGCCGAAATGAATACTCTGGAGGGTAAAAGTTAAAACCATGTTCCTGGCACCTAGACATAGGGGAGTCATTTCTGGAGTGCCACTGTCTGTCTCAATGGAGAAGATTAAAACAGAAGTGAAAGGAGGCAAAGTGCTTGATGCTAAACGCGTTACTAATAAAAGAAATGGAAAACGAGCAGAAACGACCATATTGATATTCCAAGGAAAGTTATGCTAGGCTTCTTCAGCTACACAGTGAGAGAGTTCATTCCTCCAGCATTAAGGTGCTTTAAATGCCAGAGAATGGGACATACTGCAAAACAGTGTAAAGGAAAAGAAAGATGTGCAAGATGTGGAGGAGATCATGCATTTGGAAAGTGTGGGAAATATGTGCCAGCTAAGTGCTGCAATTGTGGAGTACAAAAGCAAGAAAGAGAAGTCCAAAGATATAAAATACTGAACAAAGTGTCATATGCAGAGGCTGTTAAGAGTGTTAACAATGTGCAGGTAGCAAAGGAAAACAGAACTGAAAGGAGTAACACTGTTAACAGTACTGGTCCTCCTATTGTAAGAAGCAGAGAGATGCTCCAGACAGGCCAGCATGAGATCTCCCACAAGTGTAAGGTAAAGGAAGGAACTATGTTAGTTGATAAAGTGAACTTTGTCGCATTCATATGCAAAGTGACTTACATTGGTTTGGAACAAAATGACAGGAAGGAGACAAATGAAACAATTGTTGAAGCTGCTAAAAAATATCTTGAAATCTCAAGTGTAGAGTGCAAAACAATACGAGAAATGATAAACCCGTTCACCTATGATGTGGCTAGTGATTAAAACAATAATGGTACTCACAATTTTTCAGTGTAATGCCAGGAGTTTAATCGCAAATGGACAGGAATTTAAGTCATTAAAGATTTGGATGACAAACCAGACATAATTTGTATTCAGGGAACATGGCTGAGACCCCATCTAGACTTTGTTATGATGGGATACAACTCAGTCAGACGTGACAGAGCTAATAACCAAGGGGGTGGCTGTATCACATTCATTAAAGACAATCTAGCATTTAGAAGTATAAATTCTCCATATGAACATGAATGTACAGTTGTTCAGGTGTACAGTATACAAAGCCCAATCAAAATAATTAACTATTACAACCCTTGCCATACTCTAACTGCAGCAGTGTTTGAAGAAATAGTGGATGAGGAAAGTCACAGAGAAGTTTGGTGTGGTGATTTCAATGCACACAACAGTTTATGGGGAAGTGATCATACTGATAATAATGGTGAAGTGATGGAAGAAATGATAGACACAAGAAATCTTGTATAATGGTAGAGGAACACGAATAGATGTAAATAGGAATAAGATGTCTTGTATTGATTTAACATTGGTTTCTGCAAATATGGCTTGCTTATGTGATTGGGAAATATACAAAGATCACATAGGGAGTGATCATTTTCCCATCATATGTACTGTAGAAACTGATAAATGTACGCAAGAAAGAGCTCCATTATATAGATGGTGTTTTAAAGAGGAATAAATTCAAAGTATGTTGCCAGGAATTGGATGGCAGCGTTAAAATGGATGGTAACGTGGATGTGCCATGGTGGAATGACGAGTGTAGTATAGCTATTAAAGAAAGGAATACTGCTCTTAGAAATCTCAGAAACAACTTGAGTGTGGATAATCTGATTGAATACAAAAGAAAAAGAGCCATAGCACGTAAAATAATTAAAACTGCTAAAAGAAACACTTGGAGAGACTTTTGCTCTACTATTGGACGAGAAAGAGATGTCAGTCATGTATGGAATATGATTAAAAAGATGAGTGGGAAAAGGGCTGCCAATAAAATACCAGTTCTTGCAAATGAAGACTGCCTAGTGGAAAAGGCTAATCTTTTAGGGAGAATATTTGCAAATGTTCATAGTGGTAACCATCTCACAGACATTCATAAAAGAAGGAATGAAGACATGTTGAAAGATAATGAAAAAGTGTATAACAAAAAGGTAGCTCAGCTACAGATATGGAATTTTCTCTAAGGGAAATGAGGAGGGCATTAAAAGGCAGCAGCAATTCTGCTCCAGAAGATTTGGGCAGAAAGAAAACTCCCTGATGAGTGTAAGGTGGCATTGATCTTACCATTTGTTAAACCGGGAAAAGATGCAGCTAATGCCGAAAACTACAGGCCAATAGCCTTTACCTCACATTTATGTAAATGGATGGAAAAAAATTCTTAGAGTCTAAACATCTGTTAAATGAGTATCAAAGTGGCTTTAGGAAAGGAAGATCCACAGCTGATGCATTAATTAAAGTGAGTAATGACATTGAGAAGACCCTGAATATGAAGGAAGTGATGGTGATAGTTTTCTTTGACATTGAGAAAGCTTATGATTCCATGTGGTGAGAAGGCCTGTTAATTAAAATGAATTAATTATGCATAGGTGGAAGTTTATACAACTGGACCATGGACTTTCTGACAAAAATGACATTTAAAGTAAAAGTAGGTTCAGAAATTTCAGGTTTGACATTGTTAATGGAATACCACAAGGCAGCGTCATCAGTCTGATTCTATTTAATATCATAATAAATGATATATTTGAGAATACAGGGGTAGGAATACAGTCTTCACTGTATGCAGATGATGGAACAATCTGGAAAAGGGGGAAAAACTTGTCATATGTTAAAATGCATTCAGACAGCAATAATAAGGACAGAGAGATGGTCTTATGACCGGGGATTTAAAGTCATGTTATATGCTGGACATTAAAAAGAAGATGGATAACAAGCAGGGGTTAACCCTATACAGTAAGCCTATAGAAAAAGTCAAAGTGTTTAAGTATCTCAGTTTATTGATTGATGATAAATATACTTGGAAAAATCATATTGAAAAAGTTGAGACCAAATGAAAAAAGTGTTAAACCTCATGAGGTGTGTGACTGGCTTGACACGGGGAGCTGACAGAGAGGCATTACTACACATATACAGGGTTCTGTGTAGAGCTACCTTGGATTATGGATGTATGGTGTATGACATTGCTGCAAAAAGTCTCTTACAAAAATAAAGCATTAAGACTTTGTCTTGGAGCAGTTAAAACCACACCCATCAACTCTCTGCTTGTAGAATCCAGTGAACTGCCATTGTATTTAAGAAGAACTAAACTATGTTTAACATATTGGATAAGAATTCAAGGAGAAGGAAATGGAAATGTAGCTTCATCTGTTCTGCAGAACTGTTGGGAGTATATAACATTTGACAGCAAAGGGTTTTGTATTTTATCATTAATTATTATCATCATGATCATCATTAACTCTGCTGGCTGAGGAGCGGGGAGAGAGATGGTGTAGTAGAGAGGGGAGGCGAACAGATCCAGTCTAGCCGTGAAGCTTCCCGGTTCCACTGGCCCACCTGAGCCAAGTGAAGGCGCAGATACGCGGCTCTCTGTGCTCCGTCTTCTTCTCCTCTCCCACCTAATCCTCATCTCCTCCTCCCATCCTTGCTCCTCTGACCCACTGTGAAATAATCAGAGAGAGTTTCTGAAGTTTGAAGTGCACAAAATTACGTAGATATATCCAACCAGCTATGATAGAAGAACACATAACTTTTTCTCTCAGGTTGGGCCGGACTCGTGTGGTCAAATATAGTGTCTTGTATATTTTATATGTTATAGATCATAATTCTTTAAACATTGTTTTTCTGGATCATAACAAACACGCAGACATAAACACTACAGCTGCTCCACCTGTCATGCTGACTCATCTGATAAAGACGATCAGACAGCTATGATCCTGTTTGCAGGTCTGCTGAGATTTATTGGGCTTATTATTATAATAATAGTACTGTTGTACTTATTAGTGAGATTAACTTCAAAGACACACACGCTCGTGCACGACTTTTAAACATAAATGAAAGGTGTTTGGTGATTGTGGAAATGAGTGTGTGCACCTCAGCCAAGGGCAAAACACACACATACCTGCACTATTAACTTCAATATTTACACTTTATTTCTGGTGGATATGTTCAAAGGACACTTCACTAATCGAAACCCCTGTGTAGAATAAAGACTCATGTAAATTAAGGTGTTTGGTGATTGTGGAGCCATTGCGCCGCCAGCGCAAGTGCCATTTTTGCCATGTGGGTAAGATAGCAAACGCGCTTGCGCTGGGTCTGTGCTGCTGTGGGCGGGAGGTCTAAGCATGAAGGCAAAATGAAGGCGTGGCCGAGCGCGTTTGCTATCTTGTAAAACGCACTTGCGCTTTAGACCAGCCAAAACCTGGTCGAAGCGCAAAGTCTGTGGTCTTTCAGCACAAGATAGCACCCGGCGGGCTTGGCCGAAAAACACACACGTCTTCACAATCACAGAACACCTTCATTTATGGTCATTCTCTTCCTCACACGGGAGTGTGGATTAGTTAAGTGTTATTTGAACATATTTTTTTTTATCAGTAATAAAATCTAAATATTGAAATTAAAAGCATTCATGTGTGTCTCGCGCTTGGCTGAGGCACACACGTCTCCACAATCACAGAACACTTTCCATCAATGTTAAACAGCTGTGTGCGCATGCATCTTTAAAGATGAACTCACTAATGAGGGAAATAATTCTAACTATAAAGCCTAATAAATCTAAATAGACCTGCGAAGTGAGCACGGCAGCTGTCAGATTGTCTTTATCAGATGAGTCAGCATGACAGGTGGAGCAGCTGTAGTGTTTGTGTCTGTGTGTTTGTTATGATCCAGAAAAACAATGATTGCACAGTTATGATCTATAACATACAAAATATACAAGACACTATATTTGACCACAGGACTTATGTGTGCTTCTGTCAGAGCTGGTTGGATAGATCCATGCGTAATTTTGCACACTCCAAACTTCAGAACAGAACAACTTGTTTCGCAGCGGGACAGAGGAGCGAGGATGAGAGGAGGAGATGAGGATTAGGTGGGAGAGGAGAAGAAGGAGGATCACAGACCTCCGTTTAACTGCTCCTCCATCTGGCTCAGGTGTGCCAGCGGAACCGGGAAGCTTCGCGGCTGGACTGGATCTGTTCACCTCCCCTCTCTACTGCACCATCTCTCTCCCCGCTCCTCAGCCAGTAAAATTAATAATGATATATAATGAATAATTAATAATTATAAAATACAACACAATTCAAGGTGCTTCGGTGTAAAACATAACCAGTTACATATCTGCATGACATTTGCAGTTCATATTTATTGTATTGGTTTTTGCAGGCGTTACTGTAAAGTAAACTATTTCAGCCTGAAGCTGTTTTGGAGACGTCCTGCTGTCTCCATATATTGCGTGCTCTTGCACATTCTCTTCTCGAACCAGGAGATCTGTCTCATTGCTTTGTAAATCTTTTCTCTTTGTTTCCTCCTGATAAATCCGCCGTCATGCTGACATCGCTTGTGCTGCTGGCTCACCTGCCTCTTAAAAGGTGATGAGAGCTGACTTTCTGATTGGTTTATTGCAAGTTCGGCCTAAACTCGCCTGTGAATTAATGAGGGCACTTGGGCACGTCTGATTGGTGTATCCCGCTTTGGGCTGGTGGCGCAAAGGCCGGGGCAGAGCAAAATTTCACTCCCGCCCCTGACACAAGACGGCAAAGGTGGATTTGGACACGCTTTGAATAAATGAAATCCATTGCACTTCCCGCTTGCTTTCGATCAGCACAAGACACGACCCTAAGGCCCAAGCACGTTTTACCCCAATGCGCTGAGCACAAGATAGCAAACGCACCCAGCCACGCCTTCGTTTTGCCTTCATGCTTAGACCTCCCGCCCACAGCGGCACAGACCCAGCGCAACCGCGTTTGCTATCTTACCCACATGGCAAAAATAGTACTTGCGCTGGGCGTAAGATAGGGCCCTAGGAGTCGGTTGCCTGAGGCTTTACAGTTTTCATCTCTAAAATAACGCAAGAGCTGACGACACGACTGTCGTGCATGCTCCGTAACATTATCTTCACAACCCAACTGGACGCCCACTGCCGCACTCTCAAAACAAGCGCTCCCTCCTCCCTCTCCTGTGTCTCCTTTTCATTTGCTCATAACAGACGGTGCTGAAAACAGTGACAGAAGTGACATTGTACCACGTCGCACCACCAAACTTATAATAACGCTCAAGTGAGAGCCACGAGTCTGAGTCACAGAGACATCATATCACTGTGAGAGCAGGTAACAGAGCATCACTGTTCCTCCACACTGATCAAAACCACAGCACTCTTCATATGAAACAGAGCAGCAGATCATCTTGCTGCGAAAATACTGATATTTTAAACAGTTTTTAACTTTCTCATTTATCTCATCTCATTTACACATGAGACTCATAATAAGATGTTAACATCACTGTAATGTCTCCTTCTCTCTGTCTCTATCAGGATTTTTTGGCAACTAACAGCACTCTAGAAATGAAGCATTATTGAATCAAAATGTAAAGACTGACACATTGCATTGTCTTGTATTGCATCGTATCGTATCGTATCGTATCGTGACAGAGCTGAATCGTATCGAACCGAATCGTTGGCCACTTAAAGATTTATAAAATATATTGTATCGTTGAACATATATCGAGATACGTATCGAATCGTCTCAGTCAGTGAGATTCCCACCCCTACTAATTTAGCAGCAGAAGCAGCCATTTCTGTATCGAGCTCCAGCCTTTCCTTCCTCCTCCTCAGCTTCTCTGTTTGCTCCTCCAGAGCGTGTTTCTCCATTAAGGCTGCAGGACGAGCTTCAAGCGCCGTTCTCTCTGCCTCAGCCTGAATGCGGGCTGATGCAGTAGAAGATTTGCCGAATCTTGAGCTGGTGTGACTTTTCCGGCTTGATTTTTTACCAGATACATTTGTTTCAACATTAGAGATGCTGTCATTGGGTTTCACTTCATTTTCATCACAATCCTCCTTGTCCTCGTTTTCAGCAGGTTTGGGAATGTTTGGATTTTACAACCACTTGTTCACACAGTCAGTAAATTTATTTACACTCAGCATTTTTGCTTTGAACCATATTTCATGCTTCTCCTTTTCTGCAGGAGGTAACAATTGTAACAGATTCATGTGTTTCCTTTGCTTCATTGCACAGAGTTATGAAGCTCAGCGTAAGTTCAATCAGGAAGACCTTCTATTACGCTGCCTTCATTCATAACTTTCCTTTACTCGTCTCTCTCTTCCTGTTCCCTCTAATCAGCTGTTGTGGGCGTTCACCTTCGTCTTTACTATCCAATCAGAGTTTGCCACGGTCGCGATAGCCAGTCAATTTGCTGCTGCCAAACTTTAAATCGGCTCTGTCTTTGCTCCATCAGTTGTCATTCAGTCAGTTGCGCGACCCTCCTCCACCCCTCTCTCCTCCAGTCATTGGACCCAGGTAGCCACAAGATGTTCACCTCGATCCTCCCCGACGCCCTCTCTCCTCCAGTCTTCAGTGCCAGGCAGCAGGAGTCTGGAGCCACAAGATGTTCACCTCGATCCTCCCCGACGCCCTCTCTCCTCCAGTCTTCAGGTCCAGGCAGCAGGAGTCCAGAACCACTTCACCTCACCAGTCTCTGCTTTGCACCTCTTCACCACCATCACCAGTGTCTAGACCCCGGGGGTTTCTCTTCACTACAGCTTCATCACCCCCATTTATATATGTGCTTATTGTTTCACCTCAATGGGGTCTAACCGCCAAAGACTTTTCATGTTTCATATCTCATGCATGTACCAATAAACCATTTTCTTTTACTCTTTGTCTCTCCTGATTGAATTGTATTTATCAAAAGCACAGTGCACCTCAGTTTCACATTCTCTGTCCTGCATGAGCTCTTGAATTGTCCCTTTTAGATTAGATGCTTTGGTTAGTTTTGATTTTCTTGAGTTTTGCAATGTTTCCAATTTATTTATCAATGCTTTTTGTGTTAATTTGATGGGACGTTTAGTGACAGACTGATTTTCAGTGTCACCGCAGGCCGTGCCCCCACTGGGCTGCGTGTCAGCTGTGGCGGACCCATTATAATAATAATAATAACTTTATTTATATAGCACCTTTAAAAACAGAGTTTACAAAGTGCTTTGACAGACAAAAGAGCACAAGAGCAGGATACCATGGAAAAATAACAACAGAGAGCCAAACAGGAGTTAACTAAGACTGAAGTAAAACAAGACACAAGCAAAAACACTAAAACATAGAAAAAGCAATAAGACACAGTAAAAGAAATAAGAACATTAAAACTAGAAAAACATGACACTAAGAATAAGTTAAAATGAAGAGGGCAGAGATTACAGAGACATAACACGATGTTGTCAAGTCAATATAAACAATAAAGGAATGGAATAAGACAACACATAAAAGCAAGTCTCTAAAAATGGGTTTTAAGAAGTGATTTAAAAGATGTCACTGAATCTGCAAGCCTTATCTCCTCGGGCAGGTTGTTCCAAAGTTGAGGGGCCCTGATGGAGAGAGCGTGGTCACCTTTAGATTTAAGCCTCGACTTTGGAACAGCTAGGCGTTCCCTGCCCGAGGACCTAAGGCTGCGTACTGGCTTGTAAGGGAGTTAACATTTCAGCTATGTAGCTAGGAGCCAGACCCAGGCGGGCTTTAAAAGTGATCAGTAAAATCTTGAAATCAATTCTAAAACATACAGGAAGCCAATGGAGGGAAGCCAGGATTGGAGTGATGTGATGTCATCTGTTAAAACCAGTAAGAAGCCTAGCTACTGCGTTCTGAACCAGTTGGAGGCGGGAGAGAAACTTTTGGTGAATACCACACAGAAGTGAATTGCAGTAATCGAGTCTGGAGAATATGAATGAGTGGATGATTTTTTCCAGGTCAGAGCGTGAGAGCAGTGGTTTGATTCTTGAAATGGTATGTAGCTGGAGAAAACAGGACTGGACAACTTTATTGATGTGTGTTTGGAAACTGAGATCTGAATCAAAAATTACTCTGAGATTTCTGGCAGAGGAAGTGAGATTTGTGGATAGGGGACCGAGGCTATTTGTGATGGGAATGATGGAATTTGGTGGACTGAACAGTATGACTTCTGATTTAGAGTTGTTAAGTTGAAGAAAGTTCTGGGCCATCCAACAGTTTATGTCATTGAGGCCGTCTGTCACAGCAGCTAGGCTTCTTGGGTCATCCGGTCTCAGGGGCAGGTATATCTGTGTGTCGTCCGCATAACAATGGAAAGATACATTGAATAATCTGGCCGAGCGGGAGCATATAAATAGAAAATAAAATCAGACCTAAAATTATCAACGTTATTACCTCGATTTACCCTTTTATCAGAATCCATAATTAAATACAATCAGAAACACTCAAAGTCCTTATACAGACCATCCCACAGTTTATTTAATGACCGGTCAACCAGTACCAATGCATTGGATTTTCAGTCATAATGTGTGCACACGACGTTTAAATGGCCATAGTTGGTAGCGCTACACATACCTCAGTCCATTCACGTGTTGGTCTGCAACGAAGAGTGTCCCGGTGGTGGTCCGTGGCTTCTGTTGAGTTCGTTGTCTTTGTCGATAGCCTAGCAGGAGCTGTCCTGATTTTCCCACATTGTCCAAATGATCTGACTCCAAACACAGAAATCCAGCGATGACATCCAATCGATCACCTGTTCCCGTGAACGGCGATCCTGGCGAGCTTTCGGCAAGCAAAGTTTTTTGACTTAAATGTAGAGTCAATAAAAAACTCGTACATTACTGAGGGGTGGACGGGGAGAACTTATTCGGATGCATGTTCTTAGCAACAACAATAAACCAATGTCCAATACACTGTTATCTTTGGGTGCTGTAACCCATTTATTCTCACACGTGCTCATCTTCACACAGGTAAACCATTATACTTTGATTGTTCTTCTCCAACAGGTTTCCATTTCCAACACATTGTCCAAAACTTCCATGCTGCTGCACACGGTCAAAAACTGTTTGCTTGCCCTGTCCACACACCTGCTGCTCATCATCTTCACCTTATATTACCTGTGTTTCTGCCCTAGTGGTCCACCCCGTGTACAAACAACAAAACTGCATTTCTATTTACATATAATTACCTCTAATTAATTAACCAAGAAACAAAAGAAATAAAAAATATTACTGTGGCTCAACAGTAGTTCAATCAGGAGAGACTAAGAGTAAAAGAAAATGGTTTATTGGCACATGCATGAGATATGAAACATGAAAAGTCTTTGGCGGTTAGACCCCATTGAGGTGAAACAATAAGCACATATATAAATGGGGGTGATGAAGCTGTAGTGAAGAGAACCCCCCGGGGTCCAGACACTGGTGGTGGTGGTGATGAGGTGCAAAGCAGAGACAGATGAGGTGAAGTGGTTCTGGACTCCTGCTGCCTGGACCTGAAGACTGGAGGAGAGGACGACAGGGAGGATCGAAGTGAACATCTTCTGGCTACCTGGGTCCAATGACTGGAGGAGAGAGGGGTGAAGGAGGGTCGCGCGACTGACTGAATGACAACTGATGGAGCAAAGACAGAGGCGTTTTAAAGTTTGGCAGCAGCAAATTGACTGGCTACAGCGACCGTGGCAAAACCTGATTGGATAGTAAAGACGAAGGTGAACGCCCACAACAGCTGATTAGAGGGAATAAGAAGAGAGAGACGGAGTAAAGGAAAGTTATGAATGAAGGCAGTGTAATAGAAGGTCTTCCTGATTGAACTTACGCTGAGCTTCATTTGTGCTGTAGTGCCACCTAGTTGAGACAGGAAGTGGCATCAAACTCCTGAGTCCAAAATACATGACAATTCAGAGCCTTGTTGAGTGGTCAGGCCTGGTGATGGTTAGCCTATTATGAAATCACCTGAATGTGTAGATGTGTTAGGAGCACAAGTAAACTCACTTTATTTTCCCTTGCAGCAGAGCATGGATGTAGCAGAACAGATGTTGTAGCGATCAGCTACAGGATTGGTACATGATGTAACTGCCATACAGAAGTGCTTGTGTTAGCTATGTAGACATTTTTCACTTTACCAACTCCTCAATGCACCACCTTTCTGCTTGAGCAAACTACCGCTCTGTCTGGCCATGTCAAATCCGTGACCTTCTCTCATACAGCTACTCTCCCTAGTCTGACTACTCCTCTATTTTCCAGCTACTCTTCTGCCTGATCCAAGTCCTGTGTACTCCGACAGGAACATGTCTGAACCCAGGTTGGGAATCCATAACCTTGCTGCCTGGCACAGCTATTAGTTCATCTTTTCCAGCTACTTTTCTACCAGGTTGATTTACTTTAGTTAATACTTTGCCATGGTCCAACTACTACTACCTGACCTAACTACAGTTCCACTACTAATCTATCTGCTGTAAAAACAGACAGAGAGAGTGAGTCATTTTCAATTTTTTGATTAAGTCTTAATTTTTATTCAAATGAGACAAAGCTATGGAAGTTACTAATATATTAATACAGAGTTTTATATCATAATACAGAACTGCTGGAGCAAAATTTGATTACATTTATAAAGATAGAAAAGCAAGCAAAACTAAAATGAGAAATTCAACTCTGCTGCAGCCACCATGTCCTGTTGTCAGTGTGCGCTGATGGATCTGTCGCTCTGCCACTTTTAAAATGACAATGTAAGTGAATTTTTTTTAAATGGATTGCTCATGTTTAGTTGACTCTCCTGTCCTCTGAAATGACAGTCTGTTATTATTATTATTATAATAATAAGTGAAGAAATATAAAGTATAAAAAATTTTAAGTACAAATATAAAATATAGACATAAAGAGATAAAGAGGATGAGATAAGTGAAAGAACATAAAGAAGTAACTGAGGAACACTATGTACAATACAACACTGTTGGAAATGAAGCAACATAATTGTAAAAGTCAGAAATATTGTGTAAAATGTGAATATGAATGATGTCCATTAAATATGAGAACTTCCTTTCTTTTGGTTCATGATTTGGAAAATGCATACCATGTTTTGCAATTGAATTTATTTTAGTGGAGCCAATCACACTGTTCATGCTTCCTTCCTCATTTTGAGTTGTCACTTCTGCTTTTCATTGGCGAGATCCAAAAACACAAATCTGGTAAAGTCAAGCCTGTAAAATCTAATATCATCTGACACTACTGACAGTCTACTGTAGCTCTACATTTTGATATGGACAAAATCAAGTAACACAACATTCTGGACCAAATACCTCCATATAAATATTGTAACATTATTGTAGGGATGACTATTTGTGTTTTCACAAAATATTAAAATGTTGAGATGTGCTAAATAACCATCAGCAATGTGGATATAATGACTGGGTAAGGCCAAACAATGGAACAGCTAGAACAGTTGCTTCCAGTTCAGTTCAGAACATGGCGTCACTAATGCCCTTTAAAACCAGGAAATATGTCATATCACCATATAACAAAAATCAAAAATCTAGGACGATGATGATGATCTAGTATCTTATTGTTATATCTATGTGTCACCTGTCATTTTACTATAGGTTGTATCCCTAATGTGATTATGTTGTCATCAATCACATTAATTGCAAACACATAAGCTAAAAATGGTCCTTCTGTAACAAATACACCATTTGAATTAGGGCTCACTTTTTTTGAACCCTTGTTGTTTAAAGGTCATAATATTGTACAGTATAATCAAGAGGTTGAGAAGCATTGTTGAACAATAACAATGAAAAGTGATTCCCTCACCAGGTGCTAAGATTGATCCCACTGAGCAAAGATTTGTCCAAAAGACATATTTTGAACATCACTGTATGTTGAAAAGATGTCCCCTGAGGAACTGAAATGTAAGCTTTAATGAAATCTATTTTATGCTGTTGTGATATGCACAAAATACATAAGATTAGTTCCTTTAGACTAAGCCATGCAGTGATTTCTTACTAGTCTTTTCTGTGTCGACAGATCTTATCCCTTAGAATTGCAGCCTCTGCAAAATGAAGCAAGACTATTGTAGTGTCTTCCTGAGAGGGCAATAGGACATGGACATGACAAATTAAGCTTTTGGTATAATTAATCATTAGCATACTAAGAAAGTCTGAGATAACAAGTTCTACTTTGCTAAAGGCCCATTTCTTTTTTGATTCCTGTAGGCCTAAGACCTGATACTGAAACTCAACAACACAATCCCCTGGTTGTTTCACATTTTGGTTTCATTTTTCACTGGGAACAATTTTGTTTATCATTTATTGAGAACACTGAGAAGAGATCGTTAGTGGTTCTATGATCTGTTGTGGGGTTCAAATACTGTTTGGAAAAGTTGGCTACATACCATTATAGTATTACACTTTAGTTTAAGTTCAATGTGTAGGCAAACACTATGCCAGAGACTAGGGCTTGGCGATAAATCAATTTTATCGATTAATTCGAATTTGTACTTAATGTCGATTTGTTTTAATGAAAATCGATTTTCTCATCAACATCCGCCACCAGCGCCTGCCTGCTGGGCTCCCGCAGTTCAGAGAGCGCGGAGTGCGTGCCAAACTCCCCCCGCGCTTGATACCTATGTTTGATACACAAACAACATGGCCGCAAGCGGTGCAGAGTTCACTCCGAAGAAAGGAAACGTATCCTCAGTTATTTGGAATTGGTTCGGGTTTGTGGTGTCAGACACAGAATAAACAGCACCTCGCTGCAAAGTCTGTTTAAAGGCTGTTGCTACCAAAGGTAGCAGTACTACCAATTTACTGTAGCACCTCAAACAGAGGCATGCTGCAGAGTGGGAGAGGTGTTGCTCCCTATGAAATGAACAAGACCACGGCAGCCCCCTGAATTTGAGGAAATGTCTTGGTCAGCTCAGTTAATGTCATGATAAGATCACAAAAAAGGAAGTGCATTCTTTTCCACGCCCTGATAATGGTCAGTTTGCCCTGAATCCTCTTTTCAGCATATAAACCCTGGAGGTCTGGTCCGAAGAGATCAGTTGTCTCCGTCTACCAGATCAAACAATCGGCTTCTGCAAAGAACCCCTGGAACATCTCACGCAGTAACCATGCAGCTGTGCTTCAGAGGACGGGCATCTTTGGCTCTCCTAACTGGAGTTTTGGCACGGGCACCCACTAGTAAGTCACCTGTCTGACATCCTGCACCATTTTACACTAAACTACACATAACTTGTACACTGATATGCACAACCGCTCACTGTGTTTACCTGAAAATGACTCTACAAACATCAGACTGGTCAAATAGAAATGAACAAACCTGCACTTGGCATTTGATAGTCAAATTTCAACCAGGCACGCTTAGTATTTAGCTGAAGGTGCAATGCATGCTTTTGCACCCTGAATAGGACCTGTGTCAGACAAACACAAAATGTATGGATCTGTTTGTGAGTCTAATGTTTGAGGATAATTTAATTCAATTTATCTCTGGGTCTACTTTTAAGTGATGTTACAGTTTACACCTTGTATACTGTTGTCAGGACTGTGGTGAATTGTTTATATTTGACTTGGAAAAGGAGAGCTCACTCTTTCCTCTCCCCACTGTGCGGCCACAGTTACTATACTCGCCATGCTGACAGTAGGGGTGAAGGGCATATGTTTTATAAAAGACATGAGATCAAAACTTATAATTAAAGAGAGAAAGAGAACTTTGCTAATTGCAGAGGTTATGGATGTATATGCCATGCCTGCTGTGTTAGCAAAACTGGCTTCATTCAGCACTCTGATAACCACTCAAGAAAGCAGCACATTATAATCTGTAAATGTGTACAACTGTACAAGTTTGTGCTCAGTGATGTTACACTCAGACACTGAAGGACAAAGACAAAAGTTGTCTTTTTTAAGATGAGGTCCAGCCTGTTGTTTGCCACTCTGCTTCACCATGGATGAGTATGGTGATGGAATAATGGACTCTTTATTCAAAGGTGTGCAAGGCACAAAGTGTCATCCACTCAAGTCCACCTAGGCCATCTGAGGAGTTACTACATACAACATCAACCGCCATGCCCGATACTCGCAGTGGTGTAAATCATCCAGTCTATTTAATGTTGGATTTATACACACAGTTTCTGATTAGATGTCTTTGAATCATTTTATATTTGCATCATTCATACTTTTAGTTAAATTTTGTTTATTTGATATTCTATATGAATGTAATATTTGAATTATGTATTACTTTCATTTCACAATGATACTGAATGATATAACACATTGCTAATTGCTAATAGCTAAGTTTTGGTGATTATGAGTTACAGGACACACGACTGTCTCAGTGTGTCTATGGAAAAAAACTACATCTGTATCTCAGCATCTAGAAATAGAAAAGAAAAGAAGAAAAGAAAGAAATATGCCTATACCTGTATTATAACAATTACAATTTCATTCAGGACCCCCCCCCCTTTTTAATTATTTGTTTGTTTGTTTGTTTTTCAAATCGCATACTGTCCAAGAACATGGTGAGTCACTACAGCTTTCAATAATTTTTACCGTCCTGGTGACTCCCATGTTCCACTGTAACAGTGTGACATAGTGGGCCTGTGGACAGGTGGAAGCTTTAGGGGCTTTTAGTCAATATGTTTCCATTAAATGTTTGTATGTCTCGTATCTATGCTTGAGATGATGTAAACACAAACATATAAACTCACTTTGTTAAATATGCTTTGCTGTTTTTGTAACTGTCAGTGTTTGAAAAGGATTGTGGGTCTGCTTGCCTCAGTTCTGCTTTGAGCTGTTTCTGGCATTTTCAAGTACATTATATGGCTGCAGTCACAACAACTATGGATTATTATTTAATGATCATACTTTGTGTGTGTGTGTGTGTGTGTGTGTGTGTGTGTGTGTGTGTGTGTGTGTGTGTGTGTGTGTGTGTGTTTGTGTGTGTAATTGTGGGTTACAGTCGCTGTGGAGTCTATGTTGTTTTATTACCCATGACTGTGTCTGTTTTGTTTTTCTATAACAAGTGTCAGGCATAGACCCTCAGTTATATTTTTGACAAATTAAATGAATATCTGTGAACAGTACATTTTCTCCATGAAGAAGAGACTTCCCACCCTTGTTTGTGGACTAGACAGTATGGTGAAAGGAAAAATGAAATGAGTTTGGGCTGGGCTGCCAACAACTCTGCCAACAACTCTGGGTAGCATAGGCAGTCCTAGCCTGTTTGGTGCCCTGGGCGAACACCCCCTGTGCCCCCCCCCCGGATGACACCGTGCACCACCACCACCACCACCCACACACAGCATAAAACATATTAAGGATTGTACATTAACATATTTTTCCGTACAAACTGTTGTTAGAACAATACTGAATTTAACCAGATAACTTACATAGGAACTTACATAGAAAAAGAAAAAGAAGAACTATTAAATATAAAACAAGCACACACAGAGGTCAAAATAAGAAATAAATATAACAATTATGACAGTATAGAAGGCAGATACAGATACTTACATAGGCTATAAATAGAAAAAAAAAGAACTATCATTTTACAAGAAGAGCACTCAGAAATTTTTAACATATATCAGTTTTATTTTCTGTGTTTTTCTTACTACCCAATTGTTACTATCTATGTATCTATTTGTATTGTTTTTTCTTTTTTTCCCCTTTTTTATGTGTCTCTGTTATCTGATTTTTGTGACACTGAATTTATGAAGCATTATCAACACTGTTTGATTTTCAAGCGGTACAGTAATAGAAGATATCTGTACTTTATTAATCCCTTCTGGGGAAACTGCATGCTTTCAGTCTGTTGTTATTTTTTTCTACACACATGGACCTGTGAACAGATACACGTTTCTGGTTAAAAACCACTAACTTTTATTTCTCAACCCATCTCAATGAGTGCTGTTCTAGTCAATGGTTAATGGAGTAAAAATAAAAAAACATTTGTTTATTTTCTAATTTACTCCACATAGATCATAAAACCGTGATTGTAGATGACAATTGTCATTTTGTATAGGTTTTTTTCTGCGATTTCGCACAACCCAGGAAAAATTAATTGTGACATTATGGGCTTGGATTGATAATACTACGAATTAAATGTGGTTTATCTGGCAGCAATTACTGACACGATTTATATGTCGAACTTATGGTATGGTTTAGTTTAGTTTAGTTTAGTTTATTTGCACATTATATATATATACAAAGACAAAAAAAATAACAAAAGATTAAAACATTGTGCAGGAGAGGTTGGAAGCCAAAAAGGCTTATAAAGATACCTCCCCTATATAATTAACATTGACAACTTCAAGGTGTCAAGACTAAATAGATATAAAACTGATATACAGAAATGAAAGTATACAGGGTGCGATGCATTAACAAAAAAACAAACAAACATACAAACAAAACAAACAAAAAAGGGGAAAAAAAACTGCTATTTGCTCATTAAAAACTTTTTCAAATGTTTTTTGAACAAAGATAATGTAGAAATTGATTGTAGAGATATAGGTAAATTATTCCAAAGAGATGGTCCTCTGTATTTCAATGTGTATTGGTTCAGTGAAGTCCGACAATATGGAAGATGGAAGTCTTTTGAGTGTCTTGTATAATGGGAATGAATGTCTGATGAAAACTTAAAAAAATTCAGAAAAGTGCTCGGCAATTGATGAGTTAGGTGTACATATTTGTACATGAACACACAAGTCTGGTATATGTTTACATTAAAAATTGATAGCAGTTTGTATTTTATGAAAAGAGGAGCAGATGAAACAGATTTTTTAGCAAAACTCATCATTCTGAAAAACTTCTTTTGAACTGACAAAATCATATTGAGAAAAGTGGGACATGTGGCAGCCCACACGGTGTTACAGTACATAATATAAGGATAAATTAAGCTGTAATAAAAAGTTAGAATACAAGAATGATTTATCAATGAACGAACTCTACTCAAAATTCCAATTGACTTCATAGTCTTTTTACAGACAAATTCAATATGGTGTTTCCATGTTAATTTTTTGTCTACTATGACACCAAGGAATTTAATATGAGGAACCTGAGTAATTCCAATATTGTCTATAAATAATTTGGCTTCTTCTTTTGAATACTTTTTATTTTTATTACAGAATATTATAAAATTAGATTTATTTATATTGAGAGAGAGTTTGTTCATCTGAAACCATTTAGAGATTGATGACAGTTCTTCATTTGCTTCTTGAATCAGTGTGCCAAAATTTTCATGTGAAGCAATAAGACATGTGTCATCAGCAAATAAAAGAGGCAGGACATTATTACAAACCCTGGGTAAATCATTCATATAAATCAAAAACAAGAGAGGTCCAAGGATGGAACCCTGAGGAACCCCACAAAGCAGCTTAGCTCTATTTGAATTTTGTATATTTATTGTTCCCTGTCCTTTAAATAATCAGTCAACCATTTCAGAGCAACATCATGAAAGCCATATTTCTGTAACTTAGCAATAAGGATGTTATGATCAACAGTATCAAAGGCCTTTGACAAGTCTAAGAATATGCCAAGAGAATTTTTTTTATTATCTAAAGCTGTAGAGATTTTATGAACAAGCTGTAAAAGAGCCATTTCAGTTGACATTTTTTTCCGAAAACCATATTGATGGCTGTACAGTATGTTGCTCTCATCTAAATGTTTTTTAATTCTTGAATATACTAGTTTCTCTAAAACTTTAGAAAAACTAGGTAAAACAGATATGGGACGATAATTAGTAAATGTGCTAGAATCAGCTGATTTAAATAGCGGAGTGACTTTAGCTAATTTAAGGTCGCTTGGTACAACACCTGCTCACTGATATTCACCAAGACGGATTCATCTGTATTCTCTATGTCTTTAGCTAAGGAAGGACCGATATTTACAAAGAAATCATTGAAGCCATTTGTTATGTCAGAAAGATTAGTATAATTTCTCACACCATCAAATAATTGAGATGGGATAGTTGTGGAGGCTTTTTTCTTATTCAATAATTCGTTAATGAGGTTCCATGTGTTTTTTATATCATTACGGGATTGTTCAAATTTTTCTGAAAAGTACTTTTTTTTTTGCAGTTTGTAGTAATTTTGTGAAATAATTCTTATATTTTTTGTAAACATCAATATTAAATGGGGTGGGACTAACAACACATTTTTTGTATAATTTATTTTTTTTAATTGAAGATCTTTGTAGACTTGGCGTGATCCAGGGCTTAGAGTTTTTAGACTTACTTTTCCTGTTTATTTCAACGAGTGGAAAACATTTATCAAATATGGATGTAAAAATTTTCATAAATGTAAGGTAAGCCAATTCAGCATCCTGATTTTTGTAGACTTCATCCCATGAGGCTTCCTCCATCAGAGCTATAAATGAGTCTTCATTTTTATTAGTGAACTTTCGACATTTCATCCTCACATCAAACTTGTCTTGTGGATTATTTTGGGTTAAGAAAATTTGAAATATTGGAAAATTATCAGAAATGTCAGTTAACAATAATCCAGAACTGATTATATGATCAAAATAATTTGTAAATATATTATCAATCAAAGTTGCAGATTTATTTGTTATTCTAGTTGGTTTGTAGATGAGAGGATGAAAGTATGATGCATAAAAAATATTCAGAAATTCAGTTGAAAAAGTAGACTCTCTTTTAAGTATATCAATGTTAAAGTCTCCAAGAAGAATGCATACATTTCTTTTGTTACTTATCAGCTCTACAGTAGAAGACAGAACGTCATTAAAAATACTAACATCAGTATCGGGTGGACGATAAATACAACCTATTATAACATTTTTCCCACCAAAACTACTGAAAGTTGGTATTTCTATGAAAATGGATTCTACTTCAATTTTGTCAAAGCTGTTACTAAGTTCTTGTCTCTCAATAAACTGAAAATTACTGTCAACAAAGATTGAAACTCCTCCACCCCTTTTGTTTTGTCTGCATGAATGCACAGCATTATAATGTGACACTGAATAGGCAGATGCTATATCATCAGTGAGCCATGTTTCTGATAGAGCAAGCACTGAAAATATATGATTTAAAGTGGACAGATATTGTAAAAAATGGTCATAATTTTTTGGTAAACTGCGTATGTTTAAATGAAGAGTTGAAAAAGTATTTTTATGCCCTTGATCTAGTAAACTATTAGTGAATATATTGAACTCCTCTTCATTGTAGTAGCTGCATAGACCTTGGTGTCTTCTTGAGTTGAGGAAGTTTATATCTGGATCAAAGCAGTCATTATATATCATATTCTTGCTGTCAGTTAAATCCTGTGACTCAGTGGTCAAATCTTCTAAAGAAATAGAATTTGAATTATTTAAATCACACATGACAGCTTGACAACAATACTCATAGTTGCATAATATCTAGAAATCTGTTAAATTTGTTGCTGAGAGATAGCTGGGGGAGATTAACTAGATCTGGGAGGATGCACAACTAGTTGATCATATGTCAGAAAGGCAATGTTCCCCTTCTTCCTCTCTTCTCTGAGTTGTGGCAGCAGTTCCTTTCGTTTCATGCGTACATTCTCAGAAAAGTCCTCATTAATGAAGATGTTAGTCCCTTTAAGTGATTTCGCTCTTTTCAAAATTTCTTCCTTGTCTTTGTATCGAAGCAGTTTGACCACAATAGATCTGGGACGTCCAGCATGGTCATATTTTCCAGTCCGATGAGATCTTTCAATTTCTATGAGCTTGGAGTCTATTTTAAGGTGATCAGAGAATACTTTCTTTGCCTTGATCTCTGTCTCATTCCAAGATTCAGATTTTGAGTCTGGCAGTCCATCTATTAGCAGGTTGTTTCTTCTTGACTGGTTTTCCAAATAATCCATTTTTTCAAACAGATTATTTATGGAAGTTTGGTAATCAGCAAGGCTGTCAGAGATAACTTGGATTTTATCAGTGCTGCATGCTTTGGTGGCTTGCAGGTCATCCAAGTCTGCTTGTGAAAATTGGAGGCTAGCTTTAAGATCTTGAATGTCTTTGGACATGTTCAATACATCTTTAACAAGATTGTCCATGCCGGCAAACACAGAGTCAGCAATCACTTGAAGGCAAGATTTGTAGCTCTTCTCTTGTTGCTCAAGTAATTCCTTTTGCTGTTCCAGCAGCTCATGAACCATTGATAGAGTAACAAAATCTTCCTCACCTTTTTTCGGCATTTTAATTCTTCACAGTGCCCACAGTAACTTGAAGTAGAGTAGCTCTCTTTGAGTAGACAGTGCACAGTCAATGACAGCAGGTGGTATAGAGGATCCAGTAGGCCCGAATTGTCAATCCATCAAAAATCTCTTAAAGCGTTTTTCATCCGCACTTCAGCAACACATCTTCATATATGACTTAAAAATATGATTAAAAAATGTTTATATTGTAGTTTAAAGTTATTTTAAAAGATCAGAAATCTAGTAAAACAATCTGAGTGGCCTGGAGCCAAAGTTCATGCTGCTGTTGCTGCCAAACAGGAAACAGGAAAGATCATGACAGAGCTGAATGAAACACTATTAGATGCATGCCTACAGCTGAGGCTGGATCGGGGAGAAGGCCTGAATCCCCCGCCCCCCTTCCCCTTCAACAGGTTGTGTGTGAGACTTCAGCGCAGCAGCAGCAGCAGGGAGGCACACTGAAGGTGCTCACTGCTCACTTCTCACATATGGGTGATAGAATTTAGAAAACAGATCGGTGGACATTATAAGTTTGTATCATGATGACTGGTAATTATGTGTTTGTTTGTTTCTGTTCTGTTTTATTTTGCGAGCTGGTTATTAGTTGCCGCTCCAGCCAGCCAGGCTACTTACAGTAGGCTATACTAAGCAGAATTACCAGATAAGAGATATTTCTCTCGCCTAAATATATGGGCGATCTTTGGCGTAGAATTTAACCCCCCCTCACTCTTGAGCAAGTACTAGTAGGCCCTACGTTACAGGTAGCAATGAATGCGCCTGGTTGTCTGGTTAAATTTTTAACAGTCATGATGGAAGACGTTAATTCTGAAACCCACAGAAAAATGGATGTCCAATACATAGCCTAAATGGCTAAATCTAATTTATTGAAAACAATACTTTGTGGATGATTTGCCTCATTTACGGTGCATGGTATTGTCAATGCACCCGCCCTCTCTCTTCTTCCACAGCTTGTGTGTTAGATGCCTCTCCCGGCCGCTCTAGCAGAGAGCCGGCCCACCCCTCCCTCTCCTGTGCAGCAAGCAGCAGGTGCACCAGCACCAAATGCAGGGCGCCCTTACTCCCCGCAAATGGGCAATAGAAAACCAATTTGTGCCCATGCAATCCCAAAATGTGCTGGCATGATGTCGGGGCAGCATGGGTGCGCAAAAAAAATAATAAAATAAAATAAAATAATTGCCAATGCCCGATGGGCATGATGCCGCCCCCCGCCACGATGCCGCCCTGGGCAACGGCCCATTTCGCCCATATCAAAAACCGCCCCTGCTGGGTAGAAGAAAACAGTCATATGCTGTCCCAAAAGCTCTGGATTCTTGCTGCATTATATTAATAGTTCTACTTCCCCTCATTTATTCACACTCAGGCCGTGGTATGACGTTACAGCCGATGTCACACGGAGGCCACTTGGAGACCATTATCTATGTTGAACCCAAACTATCATTGGTTGGCCGCTGGTTGTAGCTTAGCACTATGTCAGGGATAATGTACAGTGGTCATTATTGTGAAATAAAACCTGACAGTATGATGCTGGAACCCGGCATGAAGCAGAGGGGTGTTGAATCATCCTGACAAGGTTTATTACATGGTTACTTAACAAAAAAAATGTTCAGCACACATTTATTCGACACAAAATATTAATTTTAACATGATTTTATGGCTTTATTTTGCAATAGTGAAATAATGCACATTACCATGCTTGTTACATGGTTATGTACCAAAAAAGTCAATAATTTGACACAAAATGCTAATTTTTAAATGATTTTAGTGATTAATCAATGATTTTATCATAGCAGTGAGTCCAGAGTCCACAGCAACGGTCTATTCTGTATAACAATGGTCTGTTACACATAGCAACAGTCTGCTATAAAGAAATAACAGACCTTAGAGAGCTGTAATTGACCAATCAGAACTGAGTATTCAACAAAGCCATGTAATAAGTAAGAGATAATGTAGAGCAAGCAGGTCACTAAAGAGAAATAAACCCGGACAGGGTGATGCAGGACCCTGACGTGAAGTGGAGGGGTCCTGCATTACCCTGAAGGACCTGCTTGCTCTACATTATCCCGCTTATTACACAGCTATTTACTAAAGAAATCAAAAGTTTGACATAAAATGTTGATTTAAATAATAATTTGTTGATTTAGAAAAGTTTTCATTGCTTCCGCTCAAAAAAATTAATGGGACTTCTTTGGGAATATTGATGCTGACGTCTCTGTCTTCATTCATGTCCATATTTCCTCCTTGCTGTGGCCCTGCAGCTGACACACCTGGAAACAGTTTTTACTGTTACAACTGCTAACAATATTATCATATCACTAATGCTTTAGGAGAGGCACTCACCCGATCTGCTGCTGCTGCCTGAATTAGAGGACATGATCTTGCTCCATTTTTTCTGATCTATATTGGTCGGATGAAGGTAAAACTCTTTTGAGTCGGGAGGGCACAACAATAAATATTTTGATATTATTGTGTAGACAGGTGTAGATGTCTGTCTGCTGATTGATATGACAAGACGTGATCTGCCAGAGTCGATCAGTCAATCAGCAACGGTCTGCTATTCATAGCAATGGTCTTCTATAAACAAATAACATACCTTAGAACGCTGTAATTGACCAATCAAAATCTGGCAAAAGTTTGCATCTCGCCAAGTACAGTCAAATACCCGGATGTGTTCTTGCCCCTCCCGTTTTATCAAGGATGCATCAGGTGGTGACTTGTATGGACTTGGGGCAGCTACATATCCCGGAATGCATTTTGTAGCAACAATGGCAGAGGAGAAGACCCACAACTTTAAGTTACAAGTGTCAAAATACGACTGTTTTACTATCATGGAATGTAATTTTAAGATTCTTTTATGTGAGAATGTAGAAGTTAAAACTTCGACTCATCACAATAGCGCGTAGTTTAAAATTTGCTCTGAAGTTTCCAGGCGGTTAGCATTCATGTTACCCTGCTAAAAACAGCCGTATCCCAGATATAATTTGTTTTCCACACATGTAAACCAAAAGATTCAGGGTTGTGTTTTATATCATATTTCGTTTTATTTAAAATATATGTTAATGGTGAAAATAACTGGAAGTGGGTAAGCTAAGACGAGCTGAGATGGTGACGTCTTCAAGTATGCTACCGTCCCAATTGCAGAATGACAGTCCTGTGTCCTCCCATCCTCGAGAGACTGTACTCCCAAGTCAAACTTGCTAAGTCTGAACTGCCAAGTACTTAAGTCTGAACTTTGCATAGTTGGTATTGAGAAATGGCTCCAGTGTTTCAGAGAAATGAAACAACACTGATGATGGCGGCAGGGAATCAAAGAGGGCGAGACCTGAGGAGAAATGACAGAGGGCGTGTTTAATGGCTACTGAAGTGCAGCCAGTGTCACCTGTCCTCTTTCTTAGAGGTCATCAAAAATAAAAAAAAATCTGACTGTTGGGAAGTACAGTCTAATTTACAGTAATTTTGTTTTATAGTGTGTTTCAAATCAAATATTGTTTACATTTCAGTTTTAAGTGATTTAAAAATATTTATTTACACAAACCATCACGATTAAAATTAGTTTATTACTGAAAAGACAGAGCAGACAGGAGGCAGAAGGTAAATACAGAATTTACTTTATCTGACAGACAGTTTTGGAGCTGCAAATATTAAATTCTCTTTTTTCACTGAAGACTTTTTTTAAATGTTATTTTGCATGCATAGCTTTTGCTGACCTATAATCTTTAGCTGAGTTAACTTATTGTTCTTTTTAGATACAATTGAATCTTTGAGTTTTGGATACCCTGTTTAAAAAAGAAAAGAAAATATTTAAATTTCTAACTTTCACTTGAAAGAATTTATACTCTATTTTTTTAAATACATAAAACTATTTTTTTGATTTCTAAAACTCAAATATTTAAGAAAAGTAAATAATCTCAACAGAAGATCAGCAGTTGGTAAAACTTTTTCAAGACTTAAGAGTCTATTGCCATACATTGCCTTGAATTTTTTTTAAAGACCTACAACAATGCTAAATGACAATCAAAATGCTAAAAGAAAAAAAAAAAAATTCATTCTGTATAATTTTTTTTGCCAAAGTCACAGGGAGCCACTGAAGAGCACACCCGCAAACTAGGTAACCTGAGAACCAGACAAACCTGCAAGTTCATGTTTCATTACCCTCCCGTTCAGACAGATTTCCACTGTTGAAGAAAAGATTATTTTGGATCTGAAATAATCATTTCTTCAACAGTTTTATTTCAGATCCAAAATCTTTGGCTGGTTCTAGATGAGCTTTATTCACTGTGCATCCTCACAACATGGTGGCATGACACTGTCTGCTGGAGTCAGGTTGTTTGTCAGGTTATATACATTTCTACAGGAAATGACAGTAAGATCAGAATTCAGATTCTACCAGAAGGGAGGAAACAAGCATCCTGAACCCAAATGTGAACTAGGTTCTAAAACCAATGGGAGTGTGTCTGAGAGACCCAGTGTGAAATAATAGCAAAGAGTTCTTGTGTTAAAGGACACAGTTTGTATTGTATGTATGCCGCTGACTAAGAAGGGAGAGCAACTGGGCTCTCTTCACAATACAGGAAAAGGTTTATTTATAGAAGTATGTTCATTAATGTGAAAGTTAGTAGTTAGTTAGAAAGTCAGCAGAGACACTCAAATTAAGAATATACAAAGAATCTAAAATAAAAAATAAAATAGAATGAAATAAAATATCTTCTTCAATCACAGCTGTTTATTTAATATGGGGATTGATACAATGACTGTCAAAAAATTTGAGAAGTCACATGTCAGTGATGTCACGCATTTTAAGAGCAATACACCAGGCTCACGATGCTCAGATCAAACTGTCAAACTGCTGATCAAATGTGAATCAAGATTCTGTTTCTGCTTTGCTTATTTCTGCCTCATACATTTTCAAAAAGACTTTTGAGTGTCCTAATATATCACAGGGCTACTTACAAGGGGCTGTCAGTTAAGTCTCATAGAAACATATAATCATGTGTATGGGAGCAAGACATTCAGGTTTCTCTACATAAATATATAATCATGCTTAAATCACATATCCTGAATATGAATTTTCCAGACTACTCAAAAGTTTGTGGAAATGGGTGAAATGGGTTTGTTTTTCGTCTCTTTTTATTCCACTGTAATTTGTATTTTGTTTGAGAATATCTACCTCCTGCTCCCATTAATTACTGCCACTACTAAATCTATTATTATTATTTTCACCACCCTTTTTAAAATCCTGCTAATAAAGTCTTAAAATCTTCTCTGTTCAAATAGAACAGTCATTTACCTCTGCAAATTGGAAATACCCCAGCAGCCCATAAAAATCACTGTGTTAAAAAAAAAAAAAAAAGGGGGGGGGGGGACACTTACACCATCACCATCACTACCATCATCAGGAAAAAAAAAACAAGGAAAAAAAGCCTAACAAATATGTCTGGATCACTGCCACTGTGAAGGCCCTCTCACTGTGGCACAGAAGGTGTGATTACAGCATTCATAAACACACTAAAGAAAAGGCAACACACCCACACAATTACTATCACACATTCATATGCACTATTAAACCATTCAACAACAATAACGTTATCAACACAAATCTTCTGTGAAGAAGTAGTGGTGTTGATCGATGGTGCAACTGGATCCCTGTGTCAACAGAGAGAGGAGAGTTTTTCATTACAGCACACTGGTTAAAGCGCTGATTCTATTTTCACAGCAGCAGGAGAGCTGTGTGTGGAGGAGGAATGTTGTTAATGATGTAGCCTATCAAAGCAATCAAAACCAGTGTGTTACCAAATTATATCAGCACCAACCAGGTGACCTGACAAGATTTTACAAAACAGCATCAGATGTTGGCCTACATAGGCACAATGTAAAATGATCTGAAAAAATAAGGTTTGTTCCCTGGAGGTTACTGCATCCTTTCAGAATTTTTGAAGTAACAAATTACAAATACTCAAGTTACTGTAATTAACTACTTTTTTGGGGTACTTGTACTTTTACGAATAGATTTTCAAGTCTGTACTTTTACTTTAGTAGTCATTACATCATGTAATCTTCTTAGTTACTTTTAAAATCATAATTGAGTACTGAGTACAAGTTGAATTTATATCCAAACCTTTCATCTGCATTTTAGTAGCTAATTTAAAAAAAAGAAAAAGAAAACAGAGCAGCAGAAGGTTTGGAGTAGGGGTGTAAATGATTAATCATGAATCGATTATTCACCATTAACCATTTAAAAATGTATTTGTAGATATTTAATAGTCTAGAAAGGGCAGTAACTGCATTTGACATTTTGTCTGTCTGTTCATTGAATAAGGAAACTAAAACTTAAAATGTGAAAAAAAAAAATTGGCAAAACAAAACAGAAAAAAAATTAAATGAGAAACAAAATAAAAAACAAAACAAAACATGTGTTTTGTATTTCATATATTATTAATGATTAATTGATTGTTAGTATTTTTAACTACCAGTTAAGGAAAACCAAAAACTTTCAAGCCTAGTTTGGTGACGTCACTGTGACCACAGAGCAGAGCAGAGAAGATGCTGGGAGTAATTTAGACTGAAGATTTTGAGAAAAAGAAATGTCTTAGATTGAATCTCTGCTACTCATAATGTAATACATATCAATGGTTAAAAAGTAACTAATACTCTGAGTTCTTTTTGGATGAGTACTTTGTACTTTTGCCTTTTTGTTTTTTTCTCACACCAGTACTTTTAATTGTAATTGAGTAATATTTAATAATGTTACAGTCCTTGTACTCAAGTACAGATTTTCAGCACTCTTTCCACCACTGTGTAACTCTGCTGTCACAAAATGCCAAAAAGAGCATATTTTCCTTTAAGACTTACAGTGGTCACTGTAGAATGTCAGCCAGCTTCTCCTGGTAAAACTCATAGTTGTCTTTGCAGTCCTCCCACAGGTTCAGAGGTTGATCCTCGTTCTCCACAAACGTGTCCCAGGTGTAGGAGAAGTCCAGAGGCTTCATCACCCTCAGCTTACAGCCAGCAGCGTGCAGGGCCTTCAGGCCGCCCTGGATCTCTGCCTCCTCCCACTCAAACAGCCGAGAAGCAAAGATGGTCAGCTTGATGTTTTTCCTGGCCTTCAACACTTCAGCTATCTTTGTTGCACAGGCACAGCAGGGACTGGAAGACACGTACCTGACAGGAAGGAGAGCGGTGCAGTGCATTAAAGGGTAATCACATTAAAATTCCACAGAATGCTGACATTTTTGCGTACAAGTGTCTTGGTAAAAATATACTCTCCTGGCTTTACCCTCTTATGTCATTTGCTCAGCCTGTTAAGACTGCTGTAGAAGGTTTTCTACAGTCATCTCAGCTTGATATATAGATTATAAAACTGTTGCTATTAAGTTGTATTATGGTAAATGTAGGACCCAGTGTTTTAGGAGCGCTACAGACTAAAAACCAGAATATATCTTATCTTATATCTACGCTGCTTTCACTTTTAACATTTTTATCCTGTCTCTCACAAAACCTGAACTTTATGAAAGTGGAACACAAAATCCCCAGAATAGTTTTGATAATTAGTCACTTCAGAGGCTGGCGTTGTAAGCTGAGAAGATATTCTGCTAACCCCTTGTACCTACATTTCACAAGTCTGAAAACTACATGTGCCTAAATGACTGCAATGCAATACTGCATAACCGCAAAACACTGCGTCACATGTGACAACAAATTCAACATATACTATCCTGAGACACTATGTCATAAGTGTTTTTGAAAGGAAAATGTAGCACAGGCTGTTCAGTCAGTGTTGATAGTAAAAGTAGTCAGTTGAAGCAATACATTTTTCAGTGCTGTTGCACTGAATGAGAAAGTTTTCCTGCTGCAAAATCTTATGTTTTTGACCAAAATATATCTCCCTTATTAACCTACCATGTCCCATCTCTATCCCATAGCAATAGCAGAGTGCAGGGCAGAGGGGCTATTGAGTTGAGTCTGCCTGACTCACTGATCGTTTATCAGACCAAGGTTTGTGACTGTTAGACTCTGTGGGCCTGACCATGGCTCTGAAATATCTAGCCTAACTGCTGATAAATCCATGGCGCTGTCCATGGTGCTGAAATAGCAGATGGATTTGTAAATGATCTTTCATTTAGTCCCACCCTTTTTTGCTTGGTGCTCCAATAACAGTTGACCACACGTAGTACCAACATCAACGTTCTCCTTTTACTGCAAAAGTGACATATAGGGTCTTGCCTTAAGCTAGATAATGCTAGCAAAATTAGCTAGCTATTTAGCTAGCTTTTTGTTCATATTAGCTAACTTAAAACCTGAATATACAGGGTGTCCATAAAGTCTCTTTACAATTTAACAAATTTATTACAAAAGCAAATGAATAGACAAATCTGTGGAAGTTTTTACAAAATGACAAGTAGGTATTGACGTTTTTTGCCTCATTTAATACACCTCTATATGGGCACCATTAGTTGCACGAAGCAAATCAAGATGGTGCTCAATAGGAGCTGCACTTTGTAAACATACAATCGCAAGTTCTTGTGTAGGACTTTGTGCACTGTTGAACGTGGTAGCTGTAACTGTCTGGCAGCAGCACGGATGGACATGAATGATTAAAGGCTTGTCTTACACGATCAGTGTTTTCCTCAGATGTTCTTGGTCGTCCACTCCTCCCTTTATCCAACACTGTCCCTGTCTCAATAAATGTCTTGTGCCATGCATGAATTGACAGACATGACGGTGGATGTCTTCCATACTTAATCCTGTAGTTTCACTGAGTCTGTGTATCCGATTTTGTTTCAGTAAACCACGATACACATTGTGCCTTTTCTTGAGGAGTAGCCATTTTTTAGGAGTTTATTTAACAGAACCTATTTCATCAACAGGGTGCCTGAAATACACAAATGCAATGTGATTAAAAACTTTGATAAACACTGAGTACGTAGAACAAATCTGATTAACATATCTCATCAATTGCTTTTGTAATATTTTTTTTTTTAATTGTAAAGAGACTTTGTGGAGACCCTGTATAAAATCTCTTGTGACCCATCCATGGGACCTGACCCAGTCTCTTGGAATGACTGCTCTAAAGTATTTACTTTATATAGCTGGTTACTTAAAAGAACCAGTCTTCTCATCACTAGGGGGCTCACAATGGGCCATACTCCTTAAAAATGAACAAATGACCCACTAAACATGGGCATAAGACGTGTGCATTCAGCTTTATCTGTCAATATAGCAGTGCAGAAGAATGTTTTCCCTTAATTACCCATTCCTTCGGGAATAAGTCTTCATTACCCTCATCCTGGACTATTCAAATTTCACAGGTTACTTCTCATTATATCACTGGGTGCACTGCCATACAATGACCAGCAGTGGAAGCCTGCAATATCCCACAGTTAAATGAAAACTAAAACTCATCATTGCTTAAAAAATATTTTGCTCATCACTTAAAAACAGAAAATGAGAAAACATTCAATTGCTTGAACATAAAATTGATTATTGTGTTTTTGGCATGTGAAGATATTTAAATTTGATTGTTCTACAGTTTCTTTAGCTCTGAAGTGTAATTGATAGTGCTGTATTTATTGCATCACAGCCATAATAATGGCTACATAATATATAACCATAACCTAACCACAAATTTAGATGATGTTTGCACACAAGAGGGTTGTTGACCACAGCTCCAAAATGCATGTTGGCTTCATTTATCCATTCAAGGTCAGACTGGAGGAACGTCCACGACTATACAGAACCCAGGTGATAAACTATTCTAAACAGCTGTAGAAAATGTTGTCCAGACTAAAAATAAGTTCTTAATTTGCCACATTCTCTGTGCCACATACCATCTGACAGTTTAAGAGAGGTATGTACCAGGTGACTGTGTATTTGAGTGCAGGATCGTAGTTGGGCAGGCACTGTGTGAAGAAGGCGTCCTCAGCGTGAGAGCCTATATGCTCATCCTCCAGGTAGCCCCTCAGCAGACCGTCAACTGTGGTGCCTTTATCCACCAGGTAACACAGGAAGGTCTTGTTACGGCCTGACGAGTACTCCACATTCTTGAACTGGAACTTAAAGACGAAAGGATCAATCCGGTCCCTGTGTGAAAGAGAGGAAATGAAACAAACATTAGATTCCTCTGAGATGATGCAAAACCAGCATGGGGCTGTTTTATAATATCTCATTTTGTCAGTTTCTTTTTAACAAGTCTCGGTGGATCTGCAGTGCATGGAAGCCCATTTCCTCCACTGAAAAAAACATATCCCCATGGTAAGTCATCATATCTTATAATTATGACTTTTTCTGTCATAATTAGGACTCACCATGGGGATAGTTTTTGCTTCAGTGGCTTCCATACCAGAGGGCCCACTGCCCCTCACCACAAAACTGACTGCAACTCGAATTATTCTGAACTGATTCTCATGAAATTCAGTTTATTATAAACACAAGAAATGGTCCACGAGAGTAGTCACTTGTTTAATTGTTAAATTTAATTCAGTTACTGATCTAATCTGCTCTATGCCAAAACAAAAATCCTTCTGTAACTGGGACATGCAGGCTCTGACCATCATCAAGTGTAAAGTAAATTCAGCTTTTAAAAGTTTCTGCAGAAGTTCCGGCTAGATTCTTTCGATCTGAATAAATGTAAGAATGACAGGATCTACAAGATGTAGCCAAAGCACCTGTTTCTTTTGGGAGAGTCAAGTGAACATGAAGGATAGTGAGGTGGGTGTCAGGTTGAAACTTGGGGGCGGCAAGGCAGCAGCCGAGAGAGCAGAGCTAATTTTACACCGTCTACATGGCTGAGACTGGAATTCACTGCATTATTATTAGACTGGTTTTTGTGTGACCCAGCTCTTCTTAACTAGTGCAGTCTCTCTCTGTTTCTCTCTGTCGAGTCAGAAAATACCTCTGAAACATCACATGCAAACACAGTGTATGTGTGTGACTGGATGGACGTCTGAACAAGCTGCATCCACAGGGGCAGTTCAGCCGCTGCCTTTGCTCCCCTCCTTGATTTGTGAGACTATTGAGAGATCTGTGTTGTTGCTTCATTGTGTGCTTTGTACAAATGAATTATGATTTCTAATGTGACAACACTGTGGTTTAGATCTGCTTAGGTTTTAGGGACACAAACACCTGGTTAGGGTTGGGGATCATCATTTTGGGTTAAAATGATAAGCCTGGCAGTTACCATCTAGACTTGACTTTCAAACCAGTCCACTTACTTTAACCAGAAAATAAGGAGGTGATAGGGCAACAGATCTCTAAGTTTTTAATTCTTCAAGAAGAAATAAAACATAGAAATGTGTTTGGCTGCACTACCCACTACTTATAGTCATGTTCAACATGACAGATCATCAACATCTCTTGATTTAGTCAACCCACGATGGCACAGATGATAATTTAAACTACAAAATAAATTACAACACACATAATTACAGATTAAAATGCAGTACTGATGGTTCCTACTGAACTCTCTAAAATCAGGTCACAGATCATTTTCACACAGCTAAATCTTTCTAAAACATTTCTTTCATTTTTCATTGACAAAAGGATGTTAATGATTAATCAATAATACATTAATCACCGCTGAGATTTGGATCATGTCATCCTCAGGGGAGGATACAATCCACTGATGAGCACTTTGTACTTTTACTGAAGTATTTTTCCAACACCAGCACCTTTACTTGTAATTTAGCAATATTTTAGTAATGTAACAGTACAGATTTTCAGTACAATTTCTACCACTGCCAAATTATCAATATGGTTCCAAGTTGGCATACAGCATTTACTGCTGAATATAAAAAGCAACTTTTAAAACAAATGATTGTGATAATAATAACGTAGTTTATTTTATTTATGCAGTTTCCCAATATCATACACTCTTGTTTTTGGGTTGTATGACCATAAATTTTGCAGTATGTTAACATCATATAACCTGACATCAATGAAGAGCTGGTTGATACACACTAAATATGAGATACTGGTTTAAAGGACCAGTGCTTAGGATTTAGTGGCATCAGGCTGTGAGCTTGCAGATTGCAAACATTTTGTCTCTCTCTCACCCTCCGAGCATGTAGGAGAACCTACGAAGGCAGTGAAACTCACAAAAAAAATGTTGTATGTAGAGGGACTCAGTGGGAGGGGAGCCACTCCCTCTGTAGGGCTCATTCTTGGGGAACAAAAACACAATGATTCTTATTTTCAGGTGATATGCTACTAAAAACATATGAACCTGTTGTATAAACACTTATGAGTAAGATATTCATGAAATAATTACCCCTAAAATTCACACACAGGACCTTAAAGGTCATTAAGGTGAAATGTGAGGGTAAAATCAAACTAAAGAATATGTGAACAATTACTACTGACAACCAGATGGGTGTCAAATATTATTAAAATTTCATTTCATTTCATTTTATATACTATAATATATACTTTTTTTATTTGGCATCCATAGCTATGAATAATATAGGCCACATATTTTTACAGATAAAGAATGTAAGAGTCAGAGTACAGTGTAAATAATAGTTGGGACCACTCAACATTTAAAGGCAAGGTACTGCAATAGATTTTTGAGTTTTAACTCTTGAGCATTTAAATAAAATTTCAAAAGTTTTGCTGACCTATAGTCTTTAGATGAAATTATGTACTTTTAAAATTTAAAAAAAGAATCTTTGAGTTTGAAAATTCTTTGAAAATTAAAGGGTTTTAACTGAAAATGTTAGTTAATTTTTTTTTAAATACATGTTTCTGGAGTTTCTAAAACTCAAAGAATAACGAAGTTAATGATCTCAACAAAAGATTTATAGTTAGGTAAAACTTTTTCAAAACTTAAGAGTTTCAGTTGGGCTCAAAACTCAACAATCTTTTGCACTATGTTGCTTTTAAGTTTAAGTTTTCTCAGCTTTTTTATTTTTACACTGTAGACATTCAGCAATGATAAATGAAAATTTAAAATGTTAAAAAAAAAAAAACTATCATGCATTTCCATAGATTTGTTTGGCATAGCCACAGCGAGCCACTGGAGGGCAGCTAAAGAGCTGTATGTGGCTCTGGAGCTGCAGGTTGCAGACCTGTGGCCTAAACAAAGAAACATGACTGTCGTGTGAAGGAAGCACCATCTCATGGACATCCTGCAACTGTGTGAATGACACCTGTAAGGAGCCAACAGGAGATGAATGGGTCGCACAACACACATACACAGACACGCAAAAAGGCTAAGGTTCCTTTGTGGCTTTGTATCAATGTAGGTGGATCTCTGACTGTTGAGTTTGTGTATGTTGTATCAGGCAAACATATCATTCTAACAACTGTTCATATGTTCTGACCCAAGGGCAAAATCTTCAGACACACTGTAGCCTAGGTTATCCACGCCTAATTTGAGCCCTAGCCTTACTTTAATTAGATTATGTTCTATTTTATGTGATTATATTTCACTTTGTTGAATATCACTTGTCACTGTAACCAGCCACTATCACCTGGAGGTTATCACATCTCAATTCTTCATTCATGGTTCTGATTATGTCTCTTTCCCTCCTCCATACATTTTGGAGGTGTCCCCCAGTTCCCTGCGGCAATTATAGACATGGCCTGACTTGATCCCAGGATAAGGAGAGGAAACTTGAAATTGAAGTTGTATTTCTCTGTTTAAAAAGGAAAATAAGTGAGAGAATGTTTAACTTCTAAACTAACTAACTAGTGCATTCACCATGTACACTGATTGGCTGAACACCCCTGATTTCACTAAATAGGTGAGGGTGGACAAAGACATATGCTAGCCTTACAATCCTCATGATAATTTCTATAGAGTGAATAACCACTGTGATGCACTGGTTACTGAAGAAAATTTACCATATTTTGATTGGTGCTGCAAATACATATTATTTACATAATCAGTTAATCTCTACTAACTGTGACAGAGCAGTTGCTTATTGGTATTGTGTGAGTCTATGTGTGTCATCATGACAAACTGTGGTCCTGGAGACACTTTCTGTCTGTCGGTCTGTCTGTAGACAAATTTCATATTCAATCATATTCATTCAACTTTGTTTCACTTTATACAGGGTGTCCATAAAGTCTCTTTATAATTTAACAAATTTATTACAAAAGCAAATGAATAGACAAATCTGTGGAAATTATTACTGAAGTTTTATTGAAGTTTTTTGCCTCATTTAATACACCTCTATATGGGCACCATTAGTTGCATGAAGCACATCAAGACGGTACTCGATTTCTTTTCTTTATCCAACACTGTCCCTGTCTCCATAAATTTCTTGTGCCATGCACGAATTAATAGGCGTGACAGTGGATGTCTTCCATACTTAATCCTGTAGTTTTGCTGAGTCTGCATATCCGATTTTGTTTCAATAAACTTTTCTTGAGGAGTAGCCATTTTTTAGGGGTTTATTTAACAGAAACTATTTCATCAACAGGGTGCCTGAAATACACAAATGCAATGTGATTAAAAACTGATAACCACTGAGTACATAGAACAAATCTGATTAACATATCTCATCAATTGCTTTTGTAATACATTTTTTAAATTGTAAAGAGACTTTGTGGAGACCCTGTATTTCTCCACAGGTCACCCCACTCCACTCTGCAAAAGTGAGTACTGCAGCCCAAATAGCAGAGCAATAGACTGTATATTAAATAGGCTGCAATCCAATTTAATACACAATCTATGATTGAGGCAAGTTTCCCCTCACCTCCTCTTGCCCGGTCATGGCAGAGACAAGCAGGCTGCAATAGCTCCACAGGTTCAACCTCATAAAATGACAATAACAAGTGACAGTGAGTCCTCCAGTGTAAGTTTATTAGCTGTTTATAACTGTCAGTTTTCTGTCAATGCAAAGTTAAGCCTGAAAACAAAAGCTCACTGCTCTGAAATGATACACTCTGGACAATGAGTTCAGGGGCTGCCTGTCTCACTGCCTGCCAAACTCCATTAATATTTTGCTTAATTTAACCATTATAAACATCTACGCCTTCTACAAGATTATTAATGATTTTATGCGACTCATAAACAGACACTCACACAATGATTTGTTACAGTAAATACACTACAGATTTGTCCTTTAACTTAATAGAGCATAATAAGCTTTATAATGAGCTTATTATATTTCAAGTGCCTATCATCTCATCAGTGCCCATCCAAATCTTCAATTTCAATATCCAAATATTTTAGTGAGAGCTGTTGTGTAGACTGTGGAACTGATGTGTGATGATGCAAACACTTGGACCAGTGTGTAGGATTTAGTGGCATCTAGCACTGATGTTGTAAATTGCAACCAACTCGCCTTCCCTCCCCTTCCAAACATGAAGGAGAAACTATGATGGTGGGCAAAACTCTGCAAACTGATTGGTCAGCTAAATGTGTTGATGCTCCCTTCCACTCAGTGAACACAGTCATGAGAGAATATTCACTGAGAAATCTAAGTGTCTCTGTTCATGTGAGATGAGTTAGGTCTGCACATAAAGTTTCTACATTTGTTGTTAGGCACTCGCTCACTTAATTATTTTGGGGAGTCTTCAAAAGTCTTTGAAGGGCTCTGCAAAGTCAACAGATGTTAGAAAGTTGTTAAATTGGCAGCACTGAGGCTTGCATCTGTAAAGACTCACAACACCAGAGCAGTCCTGAAACATGGCTGACAACAAAGACTGTCAAATCTCTAATCCTCATGCTTTCTGCCTGAGAATAACATGAGCAGCATCTGTTGTAACTGAAGGTTTTGTTTTAATTCAAGTCAAATATTCTACACTTTAATCATTTTGATGCATTATTTCTATTGTCATTTTGTTTGTGCTGACCTTAACATGCCATATCTGTGACTCAATCCACAAAATGTCTGAGTTTTAGGAAAACAACAAGCTATTCGACACCTTTTGTTAAAGCAATTTAGATTTGTTCCCAGATTACCTAACCAAGTGCACTGGTGGACAAAACTGCGCAAAAAAAAGAGTTTTCTTTCCTCAGCACCCAGGCATCTCATGAAGCTGCTTTTCAAAGTAGAAAGTTTGTATGGCTTTTATTTTAAAGTACCTATAGAAGTGCTGAGTGACAGCCAGTAGTTTACTGAAGGTTAGTTACATTTTTTTAAATCAAATTGTAATTGAATCTGGAGCTTGGTCTGAATCTACACTTGGACATTTTATGTTAACTGCAACAAAATAATCGAGTTTATAGGTTGTTATTATTATAGGTATGGCATTAAATAGATTTATCACATTACCAATGTCTGCAGGCTGATTTTCCTTCATGTTCATTATGCCACACATGCCACATGGTTCCACTTTGGGCATGGAAAGGTTATGATTCACATCAGCACTACTAAATGTCACACAGTTCACACAAGTCAACTTGACATGCATGACAGTATGAGTATGTGGGATCAGTGGATCCTCTCTACTGCAATAAGCCAGAAAAAAACACGCACAGACTAAATAAACACATGCACAGAGAGAATGAGCAAACTCAGCCGTGCACAGCCTTATCTCTGTCTGTTAAACTGTTCCATGAAGCATACTGAGTGATGTGGACCTACCCTGCAATGATTTCAAAGGGAGGTAGTTCCATTGGCTCAACCTGAAGATCTCCATTCTCCTCGTTGGCTACTGCACCGTTGGCTGCTGTCTCTGCTGATGGGGACTGTCCATTACTCACTGCCTCCTCTCCTTCAGTCTTCACTTCCTTTACATCCTTGGATATTTCTGCAGACTCCTTTTCTTTTCTCTCTTTTCTTCTCATCAGTGAACGGCTTTTGTCAGCCATGGTGAAAGAATGACTGTTCAGGGAGTTTGTAGGCCAGCAAGTCTGTGTAGAAATAATTAAAGCAATATTTAAAAAAAGACAGGACAGGACATGGAGACAGAAGGTACGGGCAGAAGACCAGAGACAAAAAATGACTAAGCAGAAGACAAGCAGAGAGGAAGGGAGACCCAGTGAGGGGGAGGAGTGGAATGGATGAGAGGGAAAGGGGAGAGGCAAAGGAAGAGCACACGGAGCTACAAGTAGGTCTATCTGCAGACCCACAGTAACTACAAGACATGCCTGCTACACAACACACTTTCAGGATGGGTAGGTTTAGGCAAAACTACTTGGGTAAGGTTGGGAGGAGATCTTAGGAGGCATGACAGGTAGTGAAGCAAGTGTGTCATGAAGTAAAGACTGCAGCTGGACACTCACACAAGAGTTAGACTATACATGTTGTAGGTTTGTCATAAACCAGGCTGATATTAAGGTTTATTTCCAGTCAGTTACTTATCTAGTATATGTCTCACTGGGGAAAGCAACCCACTGTACTGAGGGAAAACTTAACTCACATTCTAACAAAACCAGCAAACAAAGGTTTGAGGGATGCTAACCAAAGCTCAGCATACAATAATGTCCATCAGCAGCTTCAATCTAAAAATATCAGGACTGGTACCGGCCTTTAAAGGCTAATGTGGGTCAAACCATGGTAGACACACACAGGCAGCTGCAGCTCAAAGACCAGGCAGGTCTATTTAAAGAACCTGGGGTGGGACGGTGGGTGTGCAGCTCCTCAGTGGGGACAGTTGTTTCTATGCTTATCTGCATTTTGACAGACTGCAATTGCAGCTAATGTTGTCAGCAATGAACCTCCTCGGTGTGGCACTGTTGAGTATAAGTATGTATACAGTGATAAAGGGGAACGCCTCCTTCACAGGAGTTACTTAATAGCTTGTATGATGCCGGTCAGTCTGTTAGTATCACACAGGTATTTGATGGGACACAGATGGACTGAATAATGGGGTCTGTAGAGGTAGCAGCTGGCTATGAGGTTAGAGTTCACATTTGGTATTCTCATAAGAGGGCTCTCTCTATCTATCTATCTATCTATCTATCTATCTATGGAAGTATTTCTGTGCCATCTGAGTTTGAATATGAATTTCTAAGATTGAAATTTTTCAGCATCAAAATCAGACTTTGAATTTTAAAAACCATCAGATTTCTAGCACTGAATTTTTTTTTGCCTCTGAATTTTTTGTTTTTTGTTTGAATTTTATTTGAATTATATCGTTGTCTCAAAATATTCAGTTTTTCAAAATTCAACATGTAAAGAAGTTCAACACCCAAAAAAATTCAGTGTAAAAAAAATCAACATCTCAAAAAAATTCAGTGTAAAAAAAAAATCAATTTCTAAAAAAAATTCAGTGTAAAAAAAATCAACATCAAAAAATTCAGTGTAAAAAGAACCAGACTCAACATCCAGGTCATCAGGGAGAAGCAATCGATCCCTGTCTCAATTCAGCCAACATCCAGCCAATCATGTCACGCTCCATTGGTCATGTGACACCCACCCAGGTAGGACAGCTCGGTCCGGCCATGGCCACAAACGCAGGTGATGGTGCTTCAGTGAGTGTGTTTACTTTATTTGCCATTTGTGTTAAAAATTTTAAATAAATTTAGTAACTCGACACGTTGCACATTAACCGGATTTACTGAACAATATCTACAATGAACTTGTAATGAGGTGGCGTTTGTGAAAACGTTAGTAACTAGCTAATGGTGTGTGCTAGGCTACTTTCGGTTCTGAGGCAGCGAGTATGACGACTGACAGTACATTAAACCGTGATAGTGTTATCCGGTGACACAGAGTTTCCCACAGGATTTTAGGAGACGTGGGGGGGGGGGTAATTTTAACACTGTACAGTTACCGTGATATGGCGCATTTACCGTTTATTAGCGGCCTGTGTGTGCGTGTGTGTGACATCTTGGACCTCCCCGGTCGGTTTCGGTCTGGCAAGCTCGGTCGGTTGAGAACTCTATGCTGTGACGTGGGGCCGCTCCGGTAGCTCACTCAATTAGCTCAGCTGATTGAACGATCCCATTTCCTATATTTTTCCATACTTCTTACTAAAATGAAACATAGTTAATTTCTGAGTATTTATTCTTTAGACTGTGCTCCTTAAACAACTGTTATAGACCACTGTGGCCAGCTGCGTCCCAGAATTACTATGTTTCCATTCGCTCCTCTATTCTTTCTCATTAGTTATTGTTTTCATACAGGCTGGGGTTGTCACAAGAACCGATACTTTGGTACTAAGTCGATGTCGAGACACAAAAAATTTGTCAGTTCCTGCATTTTCGGTACCATGATTACCAGATATACAACTTTACCCTCTGCGCGCCTCATCGACTCCTGTCGGGACTTACACGGGCAGTACACGCGCGTGAGTCGGTGCGGCTACAGTCGAGCTCGCAGTCCGTTTATGTGAACACGGAGTTTAACCTGAGTTTTTTGTGCAATCATTTTAAAGCAGGCATTGGATTTTGAACTATTCAAGTATCTGATGAAGCTGTTGTTATTACAAATTGCACTTTTCAAACATCAGCTGTTACAGTCATGGATTTGCTTTTCTATTCTTAATTTTATATTTTGTTTTTCTCTCTTAGGAACAACTGCTTAATCATCTTTTAGAAAGACTTCGCTCTCGATTGGAACATATTGTGCAATGCATGCCTCTGGACCTGGACTTCTTAGAGTTCACTTGCACACAAGAACTTGTGTTCTTAAATACTGTATCCAGTCAAGTGACTGTTTGTCCAGCTATTTTAGATGCACTGACACAGCTACACAGTCTCATCAATTTGGAAAAAGACAAAAGGGAGCAACACACTGCAGTTGTGCAGTTTGAGCAAGGACCAGCAGGGCGACAGCGGATGACCATATCCCCAGACTACCTTAGCAAAATTCTGGAACTTAATTTGTCTGTTCCATGTATTGCTAAACTCTTGGGGGTGTCCAGACGTACAGTATACCGACGCATGGCCGAGTCTGATCTCTCAGTAAAGGCACTCTACAGCCCAATGACAGATGATGAGTTAGATCAGTGTGTGAGAGAGATTAAATCTAGGCAGCCTAACTCTGGATATCGGATGATGAAGGGCCTCCTGCAAGCCAGAGGACTGTGGGTGCAGTATAACCGTGTCAGAGCCTCCATGCACCGTGTTGACACCATTGGTGTCATAAACCGAATGGTCCATGTTGGGTGTCTAGCTAGACGGACCTATTCAGTACCCGGACCCAGGCTTTGTGGCACATTGATACGAACCATAAATTGATTCGGTAAATTCATATTTAGCAATCTTTTTCACGAAATGTCTGAGTTTCAAGGTTGATGAAAATGTTGAAAAATGTCAGTCAGTGTTTCCCAAACCACAAGATGACATCCTCAAAGTCTTGTTTTGTCCACAAACCAAAGAAATATTCAGTTTATTGTCATAAAGGAACAAAGAAACCAGAAACATTCAGATTTAACAAGCTGAAATCAGAGAATTTGGACTTTTTTTCTTAAAAAAAAAACTACTCAAACCTATTATTTGAATCAAATCAAATTAATTAGTAATTTAATAATTTATTATTGTTTGATTAATCAATTAATTGCTGCAGCTTTTGTTATCAGTATCCACACATTTTTATACTGCTTCTGTTACTATATATGCGCCATAACAGCTAACCTCTCATAATGGCACACACTTTGTCTATTACATTCAGCAACTGTGTGTTGAACCTTTTTTTTCTTTCTTTTATTTAACTTGCAGTATGTTAGTACAGTTGACAAATTCATTTTTCACTCTTTCAGCTACAACATTGTTGTCTTCAGAGGCATTGATGGTTTTTCTCGTAAGGTTAGCACAATTGTTTGGACAAAGTGCACATATTTCTATAATTATTAAATACTTGAGTGCCCCATAGACATGTAATTTTATTTGTGCTGCAGATAATGTATCTTGGTGCAGCCTCTCACAACATGGCCTCAACCACCCTGGCATTCTTCCAGGAATCTGTCGAAAAGTTTGGTGTTCCTCTCAGGTGAATGAATATTATGAACTAGGATATTTTACACTATAACAGTACTAACTGTATAACTATGTGTATGGAAAATGCGTTGTATGGTGGGAAAAATACCAGGCCAAAGATAAACACTGTTCATAAAACTTATGTGGCTATATAAAGCCTATATGTATTATCCCTGTTTCCTACCTTTTAGTTAGACAGACTTTGAATAGGGAAATAGAATTATTAACAAGTTATTTTTATTTTATTTTCAGAATTTTGCTCTCAGATGCTTCAACCACTCTCATTGCACTGCTGTATTAATCAACCAAACTGTAACCAACTTTTCATATATGTGATATTTGAAAGTGTTTTGTGTCTCCTTTAGGGTACGTGGAGATGAGGGAGTTGAAAACGTAGATGTTGCCCGCTTCATGTTTACAGTCCGTGGCACTGGAAGGAGCAGCTTTATATCTGGCAAGAGTGTTCACAACCAACGGTTTGTTCAATAGAATAGATACTGCTAATTGGAAGTTGCCCCCTCACTGATACCATGTAGTGATACTATGTTAGCACACAAGCTGCTAGAAGGAGTACCATGATGTACTATTATTTGTCACATTTGCATATGGTGCAATAACATCATAATAACAGTATGCATGAAACAAGATCTAATTCTAAATATAGGCAAGGCAGTTTTATTTGTATAGCCTGTTTTTACAAACAGTTTGTCTCAAAGGGCTTTACATGGCATCATAACAACATCCTCTGCCCTTAGACCCTCACATCCACTGAGGAAAAACTCGAGAAATTGGAGAAACATCAGGGTGAGCAACAGAGGAGGGATCCCTCACCCAGGATGGGCAGACGAGCAATAGATGTTGCGTACAGACAAGAAAACAGTTTATAACACAGAATGTGGGAAACATGGAAATGTTAACAAGAGCTGATGAAGGCAGCTTCTGGTGGGAGGAGTCTGGACTTAGATGTAGTTAGAGTGTCTGCCTCTCTGACCCATGGAGAGAGCTGGTTCCACAGTAAAGGAGCCTGGTAACTGAAGGCTCTACCTCACAGTCTGTTTTTAGAGATACTGGGAGTCACTAACAGACCTGCATTCTGGGAGCGGAGTGCTCTGGTGGAACAGTAAGGAATAATGAGGTCTTTCAGATAGGATGGAGCTTTGTCATTAAGAGCCTTATAAGTCAGCAGAAGTGGGTAGTGGGCTATGCATGAATACAAAATAAAGAAGAAATTCAAAGACTAAGTTTCAACTATTAAATAGGTTGGATATTTTACATTTTAATTGTTGGTCACTCATTATGGATTATTAAACAAATTGTAAATATTATTTTTTTTGTATTAAAATTAAGGATTGAGCGGCTGTGGAGAGACCTGTGGGTAGCTGTTAATTGCATCTACTACGATGTCCTGCACTACCTTGAAGAAGAGGGCTTCCTGAGCATCGCCAATCCAACACACCTCTTCTGCTGCCACTTTGTTTTCTTGCCATGCCTGCAGGATGACTTGGATACTTTTCGGAATGGTTGGGACAACCATCCGCTCAGGATGGAAAGCAACATGACCCCCAACCAGCTGTGGGAGCTGGGTCGTAGACACTACCCAGTTCAAAGACCAGATAACGCAGATAATTTGAAGTATTTTAAAGTGTGCCTACTGTCACTGCATACAATTTAAAATGCTCTCTATTTGTAAGGCATGGATATTCCTGACATTGAGTGGGAAAACAATGGACTTCCTTGTGAAGACCACTTCAGCGTTGTCGTTCCACACACAGTATGCCCACTGACCGATGGACAACTGACAGCTTTTAGAGCTGCAGTTCAGCATCATTTTGTAACGATGCAAAGAAATTGCAACTGTGTAACACTGAAAATAAAATCAGTATAAGTCCACCTTTTAACAACTTGAATATTTTCAACATCAGGTGTGTCAAACCAGAGTAAGGACGGCAAGGAATCTCCCAGTGCATGGTCTGAAATATGTGGGTTACAGTTGAAGTTACAGTTCTACAAATACAACAACTCCATACTGTCAGATGAATCTGAACATTTGACAGCTAACAAGCATAAAACAACATATTACTTTAACAATCTTATCTGACAAGTGTAAACACAGGTCCAGATGCCAAATCCTGTATGGCAAGTGCTAATGCATGCCAGGATGTCATGTTTAAAAGATGTGTAGTCCTTGAACTGCCCTGGGATGCGCAAGGTCTCAAAGCAGGTGGAGGCTGTGAGGTATCTGCTCTCGAAGACTTCGACAGAGAGACTTGGTGGTAGAACCTCCCATCCGGTCCAGAATTTGACCAGGTTGGTCAGTTCAGTTGGTGTTGCTATGGAGTAGATTCAAATGGATGATGATTAGTCATCAGGGTAAATAGCCAACTATGGCACTAACAGTTCACACGGAATAGAAGACTAGTCAAGCCCTTGAGACAAGTAAACCTACCTTCACCTATGAACTGTCGTAGATACCCTGACATGCAGCATTTTGTTTCAACTGAACAATCGTCATCATCGCTGCCACCCTCACGAGTCCATGTGATACGCTGAAGAAGGACCTGCATTGAAAAAATAGCATGAGAAAGACTTGGATAATTTTTTGTTCTATTGCAGACAGTAATAGATGCTGACCAGGTATGAACCATAATATTTACTACAAATGCAATGCTACAAGACCACAGTAATTCAAATTAACCTCAGCGCTGACATTCCCTGCCGTGTCTTTAGGAAAAAGCAAGGCCACTGTGTCAGGTCTTTGGGTCAGCAGTGTCCACATTGGGGTTTCTTTAATGCCTCGTCTCAGCTGCTTAATTTGCCTCATAACACGTCCTAGTACCTGTTAATAGTAATAAGACAGAGAATATAACCCATAAAATTCCTTTATGTAAAAGTAGGTTTGAAGAGTAAAATATGAAAAGAATAATTTCATTTAAATACACTTATTATGCTGCATTCCACTGGTGAATGAGGAAATAATCATACTGTTGTCCTGCACACTTGCAGTATTATAGACCACCCACTAAACCTGGAAATACAATTTATCAGGAGAAAGTGCCGCATTTTCATTTCGTCAGACAATTTTTTTAGAACCATAGCAATGTGCATTTATAACCAATACATCACCCACAGGATAAAAAAAAAACAAAATACATTAATTGTGACATTTCTCAAACTTTTACTCACTGCATGTATCAATAGCTTTTCAAACAGCCACCTCCTGTTGTTGTCAGTTTGGGAAGGGAGGTCCCACGCATAGGCCAAGTCCTGGACACTTTGTTTGTCCTTCGAACAGTATGGATCCCCCTTCAAGCTTCAAGACAATAAGTCATATAAATGTAATTCATAAAGGACAATGGATACACAATAAAAGGGCGGCCCATTGTACATAACATATTACTGAAAGAAAAAAACTTTTTTTTAATCAAACATACAAGCCTGATGGTTTCTCTAATATCCAGATCTGGACAGTCCTCCAGTGTCACTGTTGCAGTGTCAGGACTTCCACCAAGCAAGACATGAATAACAGCAGGGCTGAGTCCCTGTAGGCATGGTCCTCCATGAAGAAAGGAGTGGCCTATCATTCGACCCGCCACCATGAACATGTCACTTTCCACGAGAAAGTGAGAGGCTGAGGGAACTAAATGGCCCGGCTCTCCTTCAAAAAGCCCAGTAAGACTTGAATTTGCTATCAAGATATCCAAAATTTGAATTAAGAACAACAAAGAAATAGGCCTCATTCCAGAGTCAGAGATATCATCAATACAGGCATTATACATTTAGAAGAACCCTTTGAACTTTCAGGATAAAGCAAAATACCATAAACCTTTATGGACAGAATAATTTAAAAAAAGAAAAAGATAATACAGCTTGCATTTGGAAGGATTCTATTACATACATACCAAAATTGATGCAAAAGCCTGACCTCAGCTTCTCCATGCATGTGGAGAAAAAAAAAACGAGTTACACCATGTCCAATAGCAGTATCTCCTGTAACACAATGTGAAGTTTGACAGAATAAAAACAGAGTAAATACTTAAGTTAGTTTTGGATAACTGTGACTTGTAATTGGAGCTACCTTCAAGTCTGCAATTCAGGGGTCGTGCCCATTCCACATTAGGTTGTTTGTAGAAGGAGACAAGTGCCATGTCCTGCTCAGCAGGGCTTTTTCTGATGTCCATGCTGAGAAGTAAGGGACTCTTTGTTTCATGAATACATCGAAAACTGTCAGCACACTGAGATACAGCCTTGGTGGGGTCACTGACAGTTAACCAGCCTAATATGAATAAAAAATAGAAATGTGGTTGTTTAATTATCTATGGCTAACTGTAAAGATAGCATGTTCATTCAAACTGTGTATCCTTCCCTATGCCACTGCTGAGCATGAACAGCACCTACCATCTTGAACAGCTGGAGAACTTGTGGATGGCCTAGGCATTGCTCCTTGCTCTTCCTCAATTACAATGCTTTCATGCATCACCTCATTTCCTGCCCTACCCTCATAAAAGTATTTGTGTTACAACTGCACAGTATGTAAAACAAAGACTAGAGATTAGAGAAAAAAAACCATTAACAATAAAAAGGTAATGGATACCTTTCCACACATGACGAAGCATGTACCTCGATGGAGTCAGCAGGAAACATATTTTTGCAGACAGGACATTCCTGCATGTCTGCTGTTGAGAGGATACCTGTAAAAATAGTGTTATTTTCAAAAAACTGTTATTAAATACTACACAATATACTTGCAAAAGCAGATTACATTATATTATATTATACTTCTTACAGTCTCTCTTCAGGCTCACTGATATCCACATTAGCCAGGTTGTTGTCACTGTCAACATCTATGACATTACAAAATTTGATGTGTTCTGTCAGGAGCGGAAGGGGAACTGCAACTTCACACTTCTGACATGCAGCTTTTGGCATGTTACTGAATGCTTCATCAGTCAACGGTAGGGGATTTGCACTCAGTTCCTCTTGAATTGGGGCAATGAAGAGATTTTTAGGCCCACGAGTTACAGACTTCAACATCATTCCTGTATAGCCGGTATCATCAGGAGCAACAAGAGACAGCTGTCGGCTACCCCATCCACCTATAGAAAAGAGGAGAGAAAAAGAGAACTTTCAACAGTTTATTAGATAGATTATATCTAGAAGTTAAGTCAAAGCAACTAGACTTCTTGTCTGACAACAGACCAAGGTAAAGAAGTCACCTAAAGCAAAATAAGTCATGTTTGTTTGTTTTTTACTTTTACAAATACAATTTCTACTTTGCAGCGGCTGGTTTGCAGGTAGGCATGCCCTTATAAAATAAAACAAATATGTAAAATGTTTAAAAGTCTTATTTAAGTACCATAAAGTAACAGTGTTGTGCACTGCATAATGTGAAGTTAACTGCTGCATATGTACTTTTTTTTAATGACAGAGCAACACTAACACACAAACTTAAGTTGGCCCACCTGAAGATTTGTATAGTAGCCATCCACCGGTAATTGTTCCCAATTTTGGGAATAAAACTTTGAGGGCATCACATAACTGTGACGAAAAAATGGAAACAACTGTAATCTTCTCCAAATAGAGCGTCAAAAACTACTCATCATTCAAATCAGAAATAGCATAAATGGCACAGCGTTACAAACTAGCAAATCATTGTAACTTCATAGCCTGAATACAATATACAATACAACTGGCCCAAATAACTAATTGCATGTTATCACCTCTTCATGTGTTGTGCTTTCATCTAGATGAGGAGTCCTACGGCCCAGTCCTGCACGCATATGGACTAATTGCTCCTGCTCTTTTGGGGTTTTTTCACATTGCTTTGGCAACAAATAGAAAGCCACATCCAATGGTTTAGGCCTCTTGGCAGGAACAGAACTTGCTGCGGGAAAGCGCCTCTTCTCTCTGCCCCTGCTGAAAACACCTGGAAAGGACCTATAGAAAATTTAAAAAATAAATAAAACATTAACAACCTCATCTGTTTTTTGTAATTACATTAGAAAAACACCTTTATTATTATCAAATCATTGAGATTTCTTTAATTTAATAAACAAATTTAACATTAGCCTTAAAGCTTCAGTTGGTAACAATTATTCAGTCATATTTGCTGGAACTGTCACTATATTCTGATAGTCGGACATTAAATGAGTAATTCAGGACAAAATCCAACTCCTCTGGCTCCACCTACAGCCTGTAATAGTATTTGCCAAAATCCACCGCGACTGAAGCTTCTCCACCAGTCAGGTAGACGTAGAGGGAGCAGGAGGAGCAGCCAATCGCAGCTCGTACACATCGTAGTGAGCTGACGAAAGTGAAAGTAAACTCCTCAACTTGGTCGGACATTTCAAGACAACACACTATCATGTCGCTTGGCAGAGGCTCATAAAGGGACCTGACAGAGTATTGTATTGAAATTTCCGACCAAGTCGCAGAGTTTACTTTCACTTTCATCAACTTGCCAACTGGAGCTTTAAGTGAAATGGACCATACACATTTTCAGAATAGACACAAAACATCATGCTTTCTTCCAGTGTTTACTAACTTAGACTTAAATATCTTCAATACAGAGCATTCAACGTAATACTGTCATTACTTTGATTTTGCCTGTACAAATCAACAGAGTGTCAAAATGTGTATACATAGGGCTTCATTTAAAATAAACTTCTTTTTACCTGGTCATTTCCGTTTGAACTGATGCTGTCTGTCTCTGTTCTCTGCAGGATTGTATCCAAAAACCTTTATTAATCATCAATACATATACAATGTATAAGTAAAAATATGTACATGAATTAAAGTTAAATACTAAACCTTATATGTTGATTTGTGACGCCACCACTGGCTGCACCTTGTTGACCAGAGCAACTCAGTAACTGTAGTAAGCGACGGGCTGATTGCAAAATATCATCACCATGACTGCCCTGACATCACAAACAACAAAGAAATAGTAAGAAGGGTATTACAAACCAGCAGCAGAAAGATTATGTTAAACAGCTAAATGTTAATGGACTTTAATTAAGGTGACCATATTTTGATTTCCAAAAAAGAGGACACTTAAGGTATGCCTCCTCTTTATGGATTACACAACGATTTTATACAAGTTATACAATAAAATAACATCCCTCAATAGGTAAAGACACAAATTCAGATAGGCTTTTTCAACATGCTTGATTATGCCTAAAATAATCTATTTTCAACTTTCAACAGTACAAACATAAAATAAAAACAAAAGCCTATGGAATGAAATAATAATGCAGTAGAAAATCAACCTATAGCCTAAAAATGTTGTCCTGTTAAGTGAGAACGAACTCGAATCTGGGCCGCTGCATGAAGCCCTGGTGATACCGGCTCTATCAGGTGAGCTACCGGAGCGGCCCCACGTCACAGCATAGAGTTCTCAACCGACCGAGCTTGCCAGACCGAAACCGACCGGGGAGGTCCAAGATGTCACACACACGCACACACAGGCCGCTAATAAACGGTAAATGCGCCATATCACGGTAACTGTACAGTGTTAAAATTACCCCCCACCCCCCACGTCTCCTAAAATCCTGTGGGAAACTCTGTGTCACCGGATAACACTATCACGGTTTAATGTACTGTCAGTCGTCATACTCGCTGCCTCAGAACCGAAAGTAGCCTAGCACACACCATTAGCTAGTTACTAACGTTTTCACAAACGCCACCTCATTACAAGTTCATTGTAGATATTGTTCAGTAAATCCGGTTAATGTGCAACGTGTCGAGTTACTAAATTTATTTAAAATTTTTAACACAAATGGCAAATAAAGTAAACACACTCACTGAAGCACCATCACCTGCGTTTGTGGCCATGGCCGGACCGAGCTGTCCTACCTGGGTGGGTGTCACATGACCAATGGAGCGTGACATGATTGGCTGGATGTTGGCTGAATTGAGACAGGGATCGATTGCTTCTCCCTGATGACCTGGATGTTGAGTCTGGTTCTTTTTACACTGAATTTTTTGATGTTGATTTTTTTTACACTGAATTTTTTGATGTTGAATTTTTTTACACTGAATTTTTTTGGGTGTTGAACTTCTTTACATGTTGAATTTTGAAAAACTGAATATTTTGAGACAACATTTTTTTTTACACTGAATTTATTTCAACAAAATAAAATTCAAACAAAAAACAAAAAATTCAGAGGCAAAAAAAAATCAGTGCTAGAAATTTGATGGTTTTTAAAATTCAAAGTCTGATTTTGATGCTGAAAAATTTCAATCTTAGAAATTCATATTCAAACTCAGATGGCACAGAAATACTTCCATTTCTCTCTCTCTCTCTCTCTCTCTCTCTCTCTCTCTCTCTCTCTCTCTCTCTCTCTAGACTAGACTAACTCTTTACAAATAATAATCTGTAATTAGATGAGCCTGCCATTTAATCCACTGACAACCTCGGTCTGTATGTCTGTGTATCAGGTGACACAGGAAATCACACACAATGTTAACAAGCACTGTAACAGGCTAACTGTATAAACATGGAGCAGGTCAGTAATCAGATTTCTTTCTTATCTCATATTCTTTTTTTTTTTAATCATAGAGTGCTCTCACAACTTAAAGTCCTGACCAAGGTCCGAACCATGCTTCATGTTTTTGAGACACTGATTACATTTGGTCCAGTTTTGGTTTCACATTGTAATTATCCAAGTGGACTAAAGAACGGGCGGCTCCGGGTTCTCCGGCTTCCTCCCACAGTCCAAAGACATGCATATTTAGGTTAATTGGTGACTCTAAAAATTGCCCATAGGTGTGAATGTGAGTGTGAGTGGTTGTCTGTCTCTATGTGTCAGCCCTGCAATGAACTGGCGACTTGTCCAGGGTGAACCCCGCCTCTCGCCCAATGTCAGCTGGGATAGGCTCCAGCAGCCCGCGACCCTTACGGACTAAGCGGTTACAGAAAATTAATGAATGAATGACTAAAGAACTCTACACTCTCTCTATCACCTATGTGGGCTGTGTCTCCTTTTATTTGACACTGACTGGTTTGTAGATGGGTGTGCATCAGCATCAGCAGGTAATCTGACATCAGATCAGATCAGCCATTCATGGGGAGAGATGAATGAACAGATTCATATCATTGTCACCACAGGTGCCCTATACTAATAAATTTAATTGGTCTTTGAAAGGAAAGGTTATTAATGTCATAGCATGTGCTATGTTATTCTTAACTCTTTCCATACCAGCACTTTTTGATAAAGTTTACCAGCCAGCGCCACCATTTTTGACAAAATTCCCTGATTTTTCAACATCCACAACGTATTCAGTTCTATGAATGTGTTAACATTAATATATCAAAATAAAAGAACAGATCTCCTAGTTTCAGACACAAAAAACACATTTTGTTTGAGCTTCTGCCATTCTTTTTTTTTTTTTTTTATAAACACTTGATTGTTGGTTCTGTGAATTTCTTGTGAAAGAGACATTTTTACTTCATATTACATGTATGATATCACTGTCACCAGTGTGGTCAACATTAGCTGTGTATGTACCCCGCCCAAAACACTGGAGCTGGAACACTGTCTGCTCTGTGCCCGGACTCTGCGGCCAAGTCATGGTGCTTTCTGATCTGCGGATCTGCAGCTGATACATATTCATGCTTCTTCTGCTGCTGCTCAATTCCAGCAGGTCTCTTCTTCTCTGAGTGACAATTGTTTGTCAGATGATGCATCACAGCGTCTCCTACCATCTTGCAGTGAAAACAGCAATTGACCAGATATCTCATCAAGGGTGGTGAAGCACTGTGGCTTGAATGACAAGATATCTTGTCAATAGTGGGAAAAGAGTTAAGGTTTAATTCTTGTGGTAGTGTATGTTTTGTTGCTCTTATGTGTTACCAACTGAGCACACTGAGTACTTTAATCAATGTACATTGTGTGCTGCGCTGAAGGGATAAAATCTGCTGGACTGAGGTTTCCTGCCACATTTGGAATCTCAGACAAAATTCCAGGTGAAAGCCCAAAGCTTCAAGAACACTGGATAAATAGTTTACCCAAACACACACCTGTGTGATATACCGCAGCATGTGATGGTTTTACCTTCAGCAGTTGTCTGTGGCAAAAAGTAACACGCACTGAAGAAAGACAGCCAGATTCTCCTGAAGAATCCATCTGCAGCCTCACACCAAGTGAGTGAGAACTTTTTTAGAGTTTTTTCTTTTTACTTTAACTGATCATTAACTTCATTAAGCTGACTATATTGAACATGGAAGTGCACACAGTGTGAGCCGTCTACTGCACTCAGCAGCAGCCTGGGAAAGCAAATAGATGTGGAATCTGTTTCAGCTCAATATCATGAACACCAAATTACTTGTTTTAATGAATTTCATTAGTTTAACATTTTCTGAATTGTAAAATATCACTTCCATGAGGCTATTCAGTCAGACAGAGACAGATCACAGGCTGAACTCTGCATTTCTACAGGTTTCCCACCTGTAATTATGGTCTGGATCAAACTGGAAAATCTGAAAGTCTGGACTAATCAAGGTAGGTGTGAAAACACCTTTACTGTGATACAAGAGGTTTCTTGCTTTTTTTTGTTTGTTTGTTTGTTTGTTTGTTTGTTTTTTCTGGGCTTACCGCACCATGGAGGGCATGTTCTGTGAAGCCCACACCATTTACCCTTACAGCTTCAATATGTTTGAATTTTATAGAGTCCAATCAACCCTGTGTTGTATGACAATAATAAATTACCTTAATACCTTGATTTTGTGCACTGACAAGTTGAATTTCCAACTGTACAGTATATGTGTTTGTCACAAATAAAAAGTATTTTGAGGGATCTGTATAAAACATGCTCATGCACTTCACTTTGCCTTAGTTAATTCTGGTGCAGGTCATGTTTTTGTATAAGGAATTGTAACCGTTCCAGTTGGCAATCATAGGGAGAGTGTTAAGTTTAACACCATCTCTTCTCTCCTGGTTCTAGGCCACCCCTGGTTGAAACAGCATAATCCTTTTATAGTCTACTCTGGTGGAGTTCTTTCTTTCACTATTCACTATTCTTGTCTGCCCTGCCTCCAGCAGAGGTCACTGTCTCTCCACCAAACTCTGAATCCCAAGATAGGCCTACTATGTGACTCTCTTTGTGTCCTTGTCGCCTCTTTGACTGTCACATATTTTGGTGACATTTGATCCAACACTGAGCAAAAAAGAAAATGTTGCGTATTATACAAATTACAGCAAGATATTGAATATCACTGTGGGCTGTGGTATGAACACTATTTCAGATATTATATTTAGTGATATCTAGTGTCCAAAGATTGTCTGATTTGATTTAGCATGTTTTGAAAAACATAGTGTGATTGAATTAAAACTGACTATAGGCCGCGGTGGATGTGCTGAAAAAATGTCAGTTCTGTAGCACCTGTGATGATGATGCTCAAAGTACACTGCCTGGCCAAAAAAAAAGTCATCATCTGTATTGAACTAAGCAAATAGGTAAGATCTTTCCTTGCATAATTACTGCAGTGATTAATATGTTTCAACTGGTACAAGTTATTGAACCCTACCTGATGCAGTGAGGAGCTTCTCATTTCTTAAACAACCATGTCAGAAGACATATCCTGTGGTCATGGAAAAGATGTTACTCTGTTTCAGAAGGGTCAAACTACTAAAACTGGCTTAAGAACTGTCCAACAAATTATTCAAACATGAAAGGATACTGGTGAACTATCATTTTCCAGGAAGAAATGTGGTTGGAAAAAAATCATGATCAGGGATCACTTAAATGTTTGGTGAAATCAAATGGTAAAAAATCAACGGCAGAACTCACGACTATGTTTAATTGTAAAAGTAAGCATTTCCACACACACAATGCAAAGAGAACTCAAGGGATTGGGACTAAACAGCTGTGTGGCCTTAAGAAAACCACCGGATGACAGGATTCATCAGGCTCAAATAGTGAATGAGTGGTTCAGGGAGCATGAGACATAATTTTCATACATGGATTGTCCACCACAGAGTCCAGACCTTAAACCCATCTTTGGGATGTGCTGGAGAAGACTTTGATTCTCCCATCATCAATACCAGGTCTCAGCGAAAAATTAATGTGCATTTTGACATTGCATAAGTTTGTTGAAATGATGCCATGGTGACTGCAAGCCGTAATTACCCGGATGAGCTGAATGATAAATCCCATTTGATCATAAACAGGAGGAGGTGGACAATTGTCTATTGTTAGCATATTCAGTGCCCCTTTAACATCATATAAAGGCAGGTGTTATTGTGTAGAAACACTGTGGCTCATGCCCCAAGAACTGGAGAGACACCGTGATAAAAGACTGTAAGAGGAAGTTGAGATGCAGTGAAAACCACATATTGACATATTGTCATTTACATGTTTTTTTTTAGCTAAGTCTTCACTGCAGATCCTTATCTTGGAGCCACGTTCATGTGCTGTGATGGTGGGACTTATTATTATTACTGATTATGCCAGATTAGCAGTATGGAAGCATTTTTTGTTGTTGTTGTTTTTTTCAGATTGAAAACTGGTCACCATTCACATCAATAGTTTGTGAGATTCTGTAATGCTGTTTTCCTGTGAAACTCCAGCAGTGTTTTATGGACTAAAAAAAAAACTAAACCTGACCTTGAATTGGCATGACAGTGAGTAGATAATGACTGAATTTTCACTGTGGGGTGAACTATCCCTTTAAAGGAAAAGCTTTATATTTCTTTTTACACTTTTATTTGAAATATTAACAATGGTATTATTTATTAAATAATAAACTTAGATGTATTTTGACTTGTCTGTGAACTTTTTTATTGTATATCAGTTTATTGCCTCCATAGACATCTTCAAATACTTGTTTTGTCCAACCAACAGTCTAAAACCTCTAAATTACTGAAGACAGAAGATATATGTTTGTTTTGTCCAACCAAAAGTCCAGACCTCCACATAATTACCAGTACATTGCAATTATAACATAATTTGTTCATGTTTTCTGTTACGGTTACAGATAAAAGGACAAAATCAGATTACAGATACATTTGTTAAAAATGTGGACAATAATAAATAATTCCTTTGACCTCCAGTACAGTGGTACCATTTGGATTGGTCATTAAGATGTCTTTAAATGGTATGTGGCCAGTTTGATGACAGAGTACAGCAGGTCAAATGTAACTCTACAAAAACAATTATGTTAAAATATTAATAAAGTTATGTTTCAACATGATGTTGAATATCTTCATTCACATTAACTTAGCATTGATGCCAGTCAGTAGAACTAATGTTGCATGATACTGATATGCTGCAAGTTGGTGTCCAAAGGTGAAGATCTTCAACTTTATTTTTCCCGTAAGTATTTCCTCAGTAGATCGCACACACACACGGACACACACACACACACACACACACACACACTAGTCATTCATTATAGCCCTCTGTGTTACTGTTTATTAGCCAATAAGTCAAAAAGCAAAGTGACTCTCTGGGCTGACTGGGCATTATCAGTCTTTATTACACAATATTGTCAAGTACTCAGTTCAGATTGGTCAGCCAAGATTTGAGCCACTTGGGAGCCGAATGAGCCAGCTCTTTTTAGTGAGCCAAGTCAAAAGAACCGACTCTCTAAAAGGAGCCAGAATCCCCATCATTACTTCATAGAGGTGAGCTGTGCTAAAGTATTCACATCATTTAATTCAGTAAAAATACCACACTGTGAAAATATTCCACTGCAAGTAAAAGTCCTGCATTTAAAAACTTACTTGAGTAAAAGTATGTAAATATTATCAGCTGTCCTCAGTATGAAAAGTAAAAGTAACCATAGTGCAATAAAATGGTCCCATTTCAGTAACTTGAAACTGTACCTGTCAGGTAAATGTAGTGGAGTAAATAAGTTAAGTAGAGCTATAAAGTAATATAATATGGATGTAATTCAAAATTGGACTTAAGTAAAGTACTTGAGTAAATGTACTTAGTTACATTCCCCCACTGGAGATAAATGAAGCTGAATGTGTGGTGTTGGTCTGTTACAAACTTTTATTTATTTATTTATTCATAAATAAATATTTGTGTGTGTGTGTGTGTGTGTGTGTGTGTGTGTGTGTGTGTGTGTGTGTGTGTGTGTGTGTGTGCAGAAAAGTGGGTGACACACCTTAAAGTAGGTAGGCTACTTTATATAAACCTGAGGCAGAGACATTTAACCACTGAGTCACTGAGATATTTACATCTCTCAATGAGAATTTATGTGCAAAAAGTACATTTTAAGCCACAAGATGGCGATTTTTAATTAATTAATTATTTTTAACAGGTTTTAGTGTGTTTATAATTTTCTTTCATTGTCTGAAGGTTTGTGGTGTCAGATTTCTTTCTTACTTATTGAGGTATTTTTTTGTTTACTTTAGTCTTTAAGCATACATTTTAAAAATAGAATGTAATTATTATAAAGGATTTACACAAATTGAAGTATCTTAATTTACCTTGACTAAACAAGTTCCATCAGGTTATAAAACACGTTCATTTAGTTCTGCAAGAACAAATAAAGGCCCTTTTCGTATATGAAAATACACTGGTGCGATACCTTAAGATGTTTGTCTGATTTTCACTATGGCGCCCCTGGAGAAAAATTCACCAGACTGTTGCTAGGAGTAGCAGACCGTTGCTATGAATAGCAAGCCGTTACTATGGGCGCCGTTCTGGTCGACTCAGGCGGGTCACGTCATGTCATATCAATCCGCAGAAAAGCATGTACACCCTGCGGAAAGAAACCGTTTGTTTTCTGTTGCTCCACCAAAAACGGGAATATTTTTTTCAATATCAATTTTAATATATTTGGGGAGGCTTTGGATTCATGGTTAATGGCTGACCAGTCCCAGTAAAGAAAAGAAGAGGAGAGGAACAGCGCAGAGAAAGAAAGAGAGGTGAAAACACAAAAGGAGCTGGACGACAAGAAAATTGACTAAATTGAAGAAGACAGATATTAAGTAAATACTAAATGGAACGCGGTATGGGCCATGACTTAAATGTTCAGTTGCCACGGACGCAGTAGAAACGAACGGACTATTTTTTCAAGCAAGCAATGAAATCATAAAATATTATTTGAATCAACATTTTGTCATTTATTTATTATTTATTTACTAAATACCGGGATGTAATACGCGAAATAATGTAGAGCGAGCAGGTCACTTTAGAGAAATAAACCCCTTCAGGGTGATGCAGGACGCCTGTGGGATTTATTTCTGTATAGTGACCTGCTCGCTCTACATAATCCCTCACTTATGATTCGCTGATCAATAATTAACTACTGAACATTACCTCTCGTTGAACAGGAAGCTGCAGTTCAGAACAGAAGAAAATCGTTTTACTTCAAGCATGTCTTCATCAACTGCAGCAGGAAATGTGCTGGTGGTCACCCATGTGCACCCCATACCTCAGGGTGCCGTACTTGGTGCGGGCAACCAGAAATTCAGCAGGGGCCGGCCACTGGAGCTTGGGGTAAGATGATCCAGTGTACACTCGATTTTTCTACAATCATGTGAGGGCGAGATGGAGGTGGAGGTGGAGGTGGAAAAATAAAATCAAATATTCTATTTTTGGGTTCTTAGCTAATTGCAACAGCAGGGATTTTATTTTAACATAGATAGTGATCAGTAAAATACCCATCATATGCTCATCTAATTTTGATTTTGATTTTATATCCTTGTATTAATCATCTTTCAACCTGTATCGTTCTGAAGTATCTTCAGCTGTGTGCACTTTAAACCTCATTGTTGATTAATTAATGATGGTGATCTCATATACAGGTACAACTGTAGAAAATCTATTTCCCTATGAACGCTACCCGATTAAATCTATTGTATGTGAAGGTTTCAGCTTTCCTCAAATGTAGACCCAACTCTACAATATGTCATGGAAAAGCCACTTAAGTCCACTTTGATAAGGTTAATTTAACTCCTTTTGCTCCCATTTTCAAGTAGAATTTCTATTAGTTTCTGTTTTACAAATTGGTCAGAATATTTCAAAATTTGAGCGTGTACCACCCAAACGTGACATTTGAATCAAATACATTATGTATCTAATTGTAATATTAATCTGGCAGCCAGATGACACTGTTATCTTGAATGTTAGATACTAATTTGAGAACAATTTTCCTCATGGTGATGGTCTTATTTTTATTATTGTTGGAATGATCAGCTAAAAAAAATATATGAAAAAATAAAATTCTGAGCCTTAAATTCAAATGCTCTCCCCCATCTTTCTACATTTGTCTGAAACAAAGCTTCCTGTGAACACTTGATTTGTTGCAGGTCAAAGCATCAGTGCAGAAACTGACATGGTTTTTCACTGAGTCTGAGTGTGAACTTTCCTGTCTGTATGTATTTGTCATTCCAGACAGTTCAGATCATGATCGGCCTGGTGGTACTGCTGCTGGGGATCGTTATGTCGATCGGTGCGGTGGCATTAGGCGTTTACAGCGGCGTTTTTGTTTGGGGAGCTTTATTTGTGAGTAAAAGGTCCATTGGATGTTTTGATTTTGTGCATTTCCAGATGGGGAGATTTATACTCAGAATATTTCTGTCCGTCTGTCTGTCTGTCTGTTGCAGTACATCATATCTGGATCTCTGACAGTGGCTGCTGGGAAAACTTTCAACCAGTGTCTGGTTAGTACCTTACTTTACTTTTACAGCTAAACTTTTTTTTGCACTTCTGCGCTTCTCACTTTATGATGGTGGTGTACAGCCTGTGTGCGAAGCCAGCTCTAACCAGACTGACAATGTGGAGCTCATTACAAAGAACTAATTACATAAAACATCAGTGTATGATATCTGTAGGGTTGAAACTCTGCCAATTATTTTCACACTTAATTGATTAATCATTTATCTATAGTATATAAAACATGCCTATCACAATGAAAACGGTCTAGGGATGAAACAATATATCAATTATTGCAATATGTGCTGGACTGTGTCTACTGTGATATCACATGGTTTTATTGTATAAGTGTTATTCTATAAAAGGACTGATACTGACTGTTGCATTGTTTTTGTTTTGTAGTTCATAAATCATTCAAACATTTATTATTTAAGACAAATCATTTTTGCACATGCTTGAGTGGCTACTTTTATTTTATTTTGTTTTATTGAACAGAGGAAGCACTTAAAGTTAAAAGGAAGAATGAGATTTTATACAATCAAACATTTACACATCAGATTCATTTTTTTTTCAAGTCATCAGTTTCTTTGGTTTTTAGTATCAGCACAAATATGGTATCACAGACTTTTTATGGTGGTTCCAGAAATCACAGGGGGTCCCTAAGACTTTGTCTCCTCTGACGTCCTCAAAATCAGATTTGCACATGTCAGCTAAAATCACAATTTATACAAAAGTCTGGATACAAAACTGTTTAAAAAGACACACTTCTTTGTCCTCAGTTATACAATACTTACTAGGCCACAGCTCTGTAAGTTTCCAGGCTCTGTGATAATGACAATAATCATTATTCTTCTTTTGGTAATGATGAGTGTATATAAGCAAAAAAATAAGTGAAAAATGCTAAGCTTATATTAGAAAAGAGACATTTACCAAAGGTAAAGTTTCTAATAATGGAAATGATAATAACTGATGTTGATTTTGCAGACTAAATTTAAGATAAGATAAGATAATCCTTTATTAGTCCCATAATTGAAGAATTTGCAGTCATGCAGCAGCAAAGGAGATAGCAAAAATAGAAAGAAGCATCATTGAAAAAAAAGAATAACAGAGAAGTAAACAAGCAGTATAAATAAGAGGATTTTTTAAAAAAGATATTTACAATTTCAACAGGAGGACATGTAAAAATAGGAACGATATAAACAAGGGAAAATATTAAAAATAGGCACAATCTAAACAATTATAAGGCTAGGGTGGCTCTGCTGTCCTTAGATACAAGTAGGGGGGACCCAAAGAAAAAAGGTTGACAACCACTGCTCTAGGTGTTTTTCTCCCAGTTTTCTCTGAAGAGGTCAATGATACAGATGTTCTAGAGAATTCTGGAATACACCTTCATCTTTCCATTAAATGCTGTCATGAGACTTCCTGTTGATGTCCCAGTTGCTGAGCTATTCAGTCTATTGGTGCAAGTTTAGATGTCCTGATGTTCTGATGATCTCTTCTCTCTGCTAGGTGAAAGGTGCTCTGGGTCTCTGTGTTGTATCAGCAGTTGCTTCCTGTACTGGAACCATTCTCTGCCTTCTGGATGCTGTAGGAATGCTAGCATATTGCTATGCTTCCTGGTATGACTGCCACTTATATTTGGTATGTGGTTTGATGGTTATTTGCAACATCTGCAGGATAACTGCAACTATAAAGCATGGCTAAAACAAGTGAATCAACCACTTACTGTAAGAGTCACGTTGATCTTTGGCCGAACACCTCCATAAAATGTTGTTTGTCCACTCAGCTTAACAATAAAAGGGTGGGTCTAGTAGTAATTAACCTACTTCAAAGGCTAAAAGGTAGCATATCAGTAGTGAGTTAGTCCCAGAGGCTTACTGTAACAGAGTTTAGGGTTACACCAGATGTGCACAGTTCATTCCATTTCTAAACTATGTTTTATCTAAATATTTTTCTTAAAATACCTATAACAAGCTAATATCTCTTTTTTTTTTTTGGTCCACAACAAACTTCAAAATGGAACAGTTAGAAAAAACTGGTAGCCTTTTTTAAGCTTTAGCCTTATTCATCATTGCATCATTACAGCGCCATGTTAGCATGATATCATCAGTATCCCTTTGCATTGTTTCCAACTTTTAAAAAGCAGGTGCAAAGAAATAAAAATTCAGGTAGTCTGGTCAATTCACTCATAACATTAACCAGCAAGTTAGAGCTGATAAACCTGCCTGTGACAAGTGTCATTTTCATCACAACAGAAATAGAAGGCTACTTCTGTCTGCAATCAAGGATCCACTCTTCCAACATTACTGAGAATTCTGACTGGCTGATTGTCTGCCAGTAATGCAATGAGAACAGAGTGACTGATCATTTTACTGAATACAACTTCCTTGTTTTTTCAGACTCTGTCGCAGGGGGTTTCAGGAGTCATGGCTTTATTACATTTTGTGGAGCTCATTGTTTCAGTCACCGTTTCAGGATTTGCCTGCAATGCTACATGCAACTGTGACCCAGAGGTGAGTCAACCACTGACTACTGATGAGCCCAGTGCAATATTACCATTCTGAAAGGCAAATAAACTGTGAGCACACCTAACCTGCTCCAGAGGAGGTTATGTTCGAGATAAATGTGTATAAAAACACTGCCTATTGACCAATCAGCTCTTAGAAAATGACATCACCATTCATATAAGATCCCATGGAGCTCAGTACCCAGGTCATGAGAGGGTTTCTTAAGAGAACAACAGCGTTCAGAGACTGGCAAAGCCATTTCCTTTTGTACAGCAACATTATGCTACAAGAGAGATGGATTGAAGCACTAAAGGCTTGTACTTTTTTTTGAAGATTATCTTTTTTTCGGAATTTTTGCCTTTAGTTGATATTGACAGCTGAAGACATGACAGGAAAGGGAGAGAGAGAGAGAGAGAGAGAGAGGATGACGCGCAGCAAATAGGCCACAGATGAGAGTCAAACCGGCGGCCGCTGCAGAGAACTGATAGCCTCACAACATGGGGCACATGATCTACTCTCTGTGCCACAGCGGCGCCCAATACTTCAGAAAAGTATGCCTATTTACAGCTTGAAATTTTGATTTAAAAAATGTTTAAGCTAAAAGAGTCTGGAAAGCTGAAATTGTCATTCATACCATAAGAATACATCTAAGCAACACATTAATTTAACAGGCAACACAAATGTAATTCTCTTATAAATAAGTGTATTAATTTACATATTCTTACTGTTTTATGTCTGTTATGTGGACACTCTCATGACTGGTAGACTCAGGGGTGGGGTGGGGGGCTGGGGCCCCCCTGATGCCCCTAAGTTCAGAAAAACAATACAAAAATGCCATCTTGGATGCCCCTATGGTAAATAAAACATGAAAAAGTGTCCTATAGTAAACCCCTCTAGGTAGAGAACATGTAATAAAGTGACTTTTTGGCACACTGGCCCCCCTCCACATACAGCTGGTGCTCTATTCATTTTTTTTTTTTTTTTTGCCCCTGCCCCTCAGACAGCCTGAGTCCACCACTGACACTCATGTCTATGCTGGGAAAACCTGGGTCAGGTTCCTGAATTGATAACCCATGTTTGACTGATCTATAATATAAATAAGTTACAGAACACAGCTTCTAAGACGTGCTGGAAATGATAACTGTGCTCCCTTATTAATTTATTCAGACTGTACAGCTCATTCTCAGTGACAATACAATAAAATCAGAATGATTCTCGATTCATCTCTTCTCACATCTTTCCCTGTGTCTCATGTCTTCAGTGGGAGGGACTGAGATGGAAGGAAAAGACAAGCGGGCAGGGAGATTTAGAATTGAAATATACCCTGAGTGTTGTTTGTCTTGTGGCCCTTATGCTGTGTTGTTTTGCAGGTCACGCTGATGTACTGTAAAAACACAGTGGAACCAACACCTTCTGCTGAGCCGCCACCCTACACTAATGTCTTTGGTGGAGTGTCTGTCCACAATGGCCATCCTGCTATAAATCCCTGACAACATTTTGACCAATCGTGTCTCCAGATCTTCTGCTTTAACATGCCTTGCTCACTGAACGCTCTACACACAAACACACTAATAAAGCATTTAACTTGTTCTTTTAATGTGAACTGAAACATGAAATAAGATGACAATCCAGACATAAACTAGCACTTTTAAAATCTGACATCTGACATAGATTTGCCAACATGAAGCAAAAATAAGCTATCTTTAAGAAATAATAAAACTGTGACATAATGATGTTTGTGTTTTTATTTAGGGGAGGGAGAACAGCAGAGAAGAGTTGATTTATTTGAGGAGCCATGTCAGCTGCTACCCTTTTAAAGAAACATTTGGGGATGATTCATCTAAGTTTGTGCAAAACATTACTTTACAGTGATTTAGCATTGGGCTACCATAAAGAGAGAGGAGGGTTAATGGAAGATATTATGCACTTGTTTCCACAGGCTGAGTAGTTCTCTGCATGAGTAGGAAGGTAATCTGGATGTGAAACAGTTTTTGGTATTTCTCTTTCATAGATAATTATGTCTGCATTAATTGTTAGGTTAACACAGAAAAGGATAGATTTTTCAGTGTGGGCCCTTTATGTGAGGCAGCTGCATTCAAGATCATGAGATCACGCAAGAATCTATCTTGCCAGGTTCTAAGCTATCCATGTGTGCAAGCCAATCATTGTCCTCGGAGGGACGACTAGCAGTTACGGGCGTGGTTTCAGGTGCACTGACGACAAGAAGTGTCCATGGAAACAACTCGTCTTGAACAAATATTGGTGGCTCCTGAAGACATTAGCATAGATACTGGGATAGCGTTAGCAAAAAAACAGCACATCCATGCTCTGACAGATTAGTACTTTCCTGACCTTCAAGTTGACTTTGTCTAACTGTGTCAAATTTTGGTGCCCAGCAGAAAGCAGACATTGCATGTGCAGGTGAGGGCACAAACAGATGGGAGGTTCGTGCAAATGGGATAGGGCAAAGAGAGTTTGCGCACCACATCTGTTTCCCAGAGTGTATTTATCATTACACCCTGTGATCTTTATTCCACTTCATCCAGCACTTTTTTATTGCTTTACTCCAACCAGTCTGACCATGAGATCTTTGACTGTGTGTGTGACTGTGAGTGTGGATGTGTAGGAGAACACAGCACATTAAAGCGCATCACCTATCCCTTCAATAAGTCATGGGCAAGGTTGGGTGGGAGTCCTGCTGTGCCAAAATGAAAACGTGAGGTTTTTTAAAACACAGTTTGACTTCATGCCATTTGACATTAACAACTGCTCAAAAATGTGGCTAGAATTTGGTATTCATATAGTATATATAGGTTAATTTTGTTATTTTTTTAGATTGCAAGGCCTGTTGATACTCTGGTTGTGATGACATGTTGTGTTGTTTTTATTTACAATACTTGTGTTGAGTATTTCCATTTAACCCAGCCTTGTAAATGTACTTCACTACACATCAGAGGGACATTGTCATTTGTCTGACAGCTTAAATTACCACTTATTTTTCAGATTACAATATTTATACCATTCTTGTCCAGTGAAAGATTTATCTGCCAATTTGGTGATTTCGAATGTGTCATGGACTGCTTCTCCTCCTGCTCACACCCCTCTGCTCATCCTCAGGTCAGCCCCTGCCAGCTTTTCCTGCCAGTACTCTGTCCACACCCAATTGCACTCCTCCTGCATTGACTGTCAGCCAATCTGTGACCAGCCTACTCAGCCACCACACATCTGCTTCTTATCTGCTCGTTCTCACCTCAGTATTCATACCAGTCAGTTTCCCCCTATTGTTTGATGGTTGTTGTGCTCATGCCTGCTTTGTATTGCGCCTGTTTCCTTGTTTTGCCTGATGGATTTATGACCTGTGCCTGGTTTGTGTTTTTGCCTGATACCTCTGTACCGCTGCCTGATCACTTTGATTTTGGGTTTTGACTCTTGCTATGGACTGTATTCTGCTCTACTGGGAAGACTCAGTAAAATTTCAGTTTTTGCCTTATTCCTGCCTCTGCCTTGTGATTCTGCATGTGGATTCTCTCTGGTGCTTGACAGACTGATTCTGTCAAGGAACAGTGGGCCCTGTGTGAAACATTGCCAGCTGCATGTGGTCCATGTTGTTGGAGTTGAAATGCTCCCTCCACCATCCTCACATCTGAAGTCTTGCTGTTGAAGAGGTTTTCCAAAGCCTTGAAGGACACTTCAAGACAACACTGGACAGTTGATCTCTAACGGTTATTCAGTGTTCAATGCTCATCAGGACTCAGCATGGCTTTTCTGCACTGATCACAGTGCAATGTCTTCAGGCCACTAGGAAGCTACCATCTCACTCTTCTTATGTAGCTGCATTCCCATTAAATACTGAGTAGAGTTTAGATCAGACCTGAGCAAAATGCAGCCTGGGGACCAGATGTGGCTCACTGAAAGGTTTTGTGTGGCCCGCAAGGCCATCATGGAATTACTGAGAATTAAAAATCTAGCAAAGACAGTCAATAGCTTATTGCTTACCATTAAACTGTTACCAGAACTTTATTTTGAAAGGGGTCAGTGCTGTGTTCATTGGTAACATTGCCAACAAAATGTTAGAGTTCATCACACTGCAATTTACAAAGGGTGACAAACAGTAGAATTGCCCTATACAGACTTCTGACCATTACATTACTGGGACCTTATTATTTGTGTCTGGCCCACGGCAGCCTGATCAATTTCTCATGTGGTCCGCGATGAAAAATAATTGCCCACCCCTGATTTAGATGATGTTGCAGCATCTTCATGTGGCAACCCTATGATGGTCAACTTAAAATCAGATCTACATTGTGTGGTACTATCTACAGTGGAAAAACTAGGTACCTGTAACCAAAGGTGAGTCTAAATGATTTGAGCCAAGCTGTACTCTGTAGTGGAAACAAGGCTTTATATAGGTAGGTGGTCAGAATTAAAAAAAATAAAAACATGCATGCCAGATCAATTCTCCAGTCATTACCTCTGACCAAGGCTATAGTTTAGAAATGGATTTAGTCCCCAGGTGCTGCACAGTGCCTGCCCACTGCTCCTGATACAGGTATAGGTTGTGTGACAATAAAGCTGACCTTTATAAGTTCACATTTTGTAAGATCAGCAAAAGCACAGGGAGTCAGCATATACTACAAACCACCCAGCACCTTAAGACCAGGGTAGAGATGTATTATGCCCAATTAGTTTCCCCAATACCAACATCCAAGCTCAGATATTCCTTTTGCCCATATTCAACATTTGTGAGCATCTTGGCTTGGGATAAGAATCCACACATCAATTCTTTACTATATGTCGTGACATGTAGACACTAAGGGCCCTATCTTACGCCCGGTGCAAAGCCATTGCGCCGCCAGCGCAAGTGGTTTTGCTATCTTACACCAGCGCAAGTGCCATTTTTGCCATGTGTGTAAAAAAACACACTTGCGCTGGGTCTGTGCTGCTGTGGGCGGGAGGTCTAAGCATGAAGGCAAAACGAAGGCATGGTCAGTGTGTTTGCTATCTTGTGCTCAGTGCATTGGGGTAAAAACCACTTGTGCCTGAGGGCCCTGTCTTATGCTGATCTAAAGCATGAGTGGAAAGCATGAGGCACAATGGATTTGATTTGTCCAAGGTGTGTCCAAATCCACCTTTGCCATTTGTGTCAGGGGCGGGAGTGATATTTCGCCCTGCCCCGCCCTTTGCGCCACCAGCGCAAAGCAGGATACACCTATCAGATGTGCCCAAGTGCCCTCATTAATTCACAGGCGAGTTTAGGCCGAACATGCAATAAACCAATCAAAAAGTCAGCTCTCATCACCTTTTAAGAAGCAGGTGCACCAGCAGCGCAAGCGGAGCAGCCTGACAACGGATTTACCAGGAGGAAACAAAGAGAAAAGATTTTCAAAGCGAGGAGACAGATCTCCTGGTTCGAGAAGAGAATGCGCAAGAGCACGCAATATATGGAGACAGCAGGACGTCTCCAAAACAGCTTCAGGCTGAAATAGTTTACAGTAACGCCTGCAAAAACCAATACAATAAAAATATGAACTGCAAACGTCATGCAGATATGTAACTAGCTATGTTTTACACTGAAGCACCTTGAAATTGTGTTGTATTTTATAATTAATTATTAGCATCATCATCATTATTAATTTTACTGGCTGAGGAGCGGGGAGAGAGATGGTGCAGTAGAGAGGAGGGCGAACAGATCCAGTCCAGCCGCGAAGCTTCCCGGTTCTGCTGGCACAAGTGAGCCAGGTGGAGGAGCAGTTAAGCGGCGGTCTGTGCTCCTCCTTCTTCTCCTTTCCCACCTAATCCTCATCTCCTCCTCCCATCCTCGCTCCTCTGACCCGCTGCCAAACAATCAGAGAGAGTTTCTGAAATTTCAAGTGCGCAAAATTATGCACAGATATATCCAACCAGCTCTGAAGCACACATAACTTTTTCTCTCAGGTTGGGCCGGACTTGTGTGGTGAAATACAGTGTCTTGTATATTTTGTATGTTATAGATCATAATTGTTCAATCATTGTTTTTCTGGATCATGACAAACACGTAGACATAAACACTACAGCTGCTCCAGCTGTTATGCTGACTCATCTGATAAAGACAATCTGACAGCTGCCGTTCTCACTTCACAGGTCTGTTTAGATATATTAGGCTTTATAATTATAATTCTTTCCCTCATTAGTGAGTTTATCTTTAAAGACACATGCGCGCATGACTGTTTAACATTGGTGAAAAGTGTTCTGTGATTGTGGAGACGTCTGTGCGCCTCAGCCAAGTGCGAGATACACACGAACGCTTTTAACTTCAATATTTACACTTTATTGCTGATGGAAAACATGTTCAAATAACACTTAACTAATCCACACTCCCGTGTGAGGAAGAGAATGACCATAAATGAAGGTGTTCTGTGATTGTGAAGACGTATGTGTTTTTCGGCCAAGCCCGCCAGGTGCTATCTTGTGCTGAAAGACCACAGACTTTGCACTTCGACCAGGTTTTGGCTGGTCTAAACCGCAAGCACATCTCACTCCAATGCACTGAGCACAAGATAACAAACACGCCCGGCCATGCCTTCATTTTGCCTTCATGCTTAGACCTCCCGCCCACAGCGGCACAGACCCAGCGCAAGTGCATTTGCTATTGTAGCGCGAGGAGGAGGTGAAAGAATTTAAAGATGATTTTGTTACCAAAAAGGGAAAGGGCTCGACAACGCCACCCTGGGAATTTCACCCAGAGGATTACTTCTATGATATAAGGCACACAGATTCGTTTACTCCAGAGGCATGAGACGTGGTTCCAAGTTTTAAAATACAGGTTTTATTAAATGATCACTCTTTTAAAACAACACTAATTCAACATTCACACAGGAAGGAGGAATGGGGAAAAATTGAATCAGGGCTGAGGCCTAGTGGATGGGTGAGAACTAGTGCAGGGGAGGGACCCACCAAAAAAGGAAAAAAAAATTAGGGAATCAACTTAAATCACCAGGCATACGTGGCAGACACACTCAAACAACAAACAACAACAAAACCCACTCCCAAGGACACAGCAGACAAGACGGGGGGATACCACCACCAAACACCAGCACCACCGCCACCGGCCTCTAGCAACTGGAAAAAGGGGGGGGAAATAAAACAAATTAGTGGGGGTTGCACTGCAACAAAACAGAAATCAAGAAATCAAAATCAACCAAAAATTATAATTAATGGGCAGGTCACAGATTAAACTTAACAAAATACTTCAAATAATAACTGCCAAACTAGAACCAGTTAACCAAATGTAAAAAAACACAAGGCTAAGCAAAGAAAACAAACCCAAACAACTTACCAAATTATCTACAGAAAAACCCTCAAATTAACCTAATTAATCAGGAAATTATACTAGCAAACAAAATCAGAATAGACAAATAAACTCATACAAATAACCCAAAAACTAACAGACTATAACCCACACTCATTCAGTTCATAAAAGGAGGGGGACCAAACCCCGGTTAAAAGTGTTGTGCCCTGGCCCGTAGTGTGCGGCCGAGCAGCCGTCACCCCCCCCCAGCGGAGACAAAGCAGCAGTGGAGACAAAGCAGCAGTGGAGACAAAGCAGCAGCGGAGACTAATCAAGAAAAGTACTATGAGTAATGTTAAATATACTACAAAAATGATGCGGTGCACGCTAGGCTACGCATACATACCTTGTTAGCGGTACGGACACACACACTCGCTCGAGAGGGGGGAGGGAGAGAGGGCTCCAGGCAGCCGCCAGCATTTACCTGGAGAAGAAGGAGCACGGACAGCCGCGTATCTGCTCCTCCACCTGGCTCAGGTGGGCCAGCGGAACCGGGAAGCTTCACGGCTAGACTGGATCTGTTCACCTCCCCTCTCTACTGCACCATCTCTCTCCCCGCTCCTCAGCCAGCAGAGTTAATAATGATGATGATGATAATAATTAATTATAAAATACAACACAATTTCAATGTGCTTCAGGTTCAAATATAAGCAGTTACATATCTGCATGACATTTGCGGTTCATTTATTGTATTGGATTTTGCAGGCGTAAATGTAAAATAAATTATTTACACATGAAGCTGTTTTGGAGACGTCCTGCTGTCTCCATATATCACGTGCTTTCGTGTTTTCACTCCTCGAACCAGGAGATCTGTCTCCTCACTTTGAAAATCTTTTCTCTTTGTTTCCTCCTGGTAAATCCACCGTCATGCTGCCTCCGCTTACGCTGCTGGTGCACCTGCTTCTTAAAGGTGATGAGAGCTGACTTTCTGATTGGTTTATTGCATGTTCGGCCTAAACTCGCCTGTGAATTAATGAGGGCACTTGGGCACATCTGATAGGTGTATCCTGCTTTGCGCTGGTGGTGCAAAGGGCGGGGCAGGGCGAAATATCACTCCCACCCCTGGCACAAATGGCAAAGGTGAATTTGGACACACCTTGAATAAATAAAATCCATTGTGCCTCGTGCTTTCCACTTGCACTTTAGATCAGCGTAAGATACGGCCCTCACACTTTCTCACCTTGCGCATTACATTGTTTAGTAAGAGTGTGAAAATGAGTTATTACAATGCATCACCCTCATAAAAACATACAGATAGACATCATAAAGTCTGGTAGAAATGCAGTTTGAAACACTGGGTTTTTATTTTACTGCATGTTATCCTATTTCAAAATGTTAATATTCTAATTTATTTAAATTATGTTTAATTTGTCTTTTCAGTTTCACTTCTACCCCTTTCAGTTCGAGATCACTTTTAAAAAAGTAAAGTACTCCCAGACTATATCTGCAATGTAGCACAGCATGGTTGTAGCATGAGGTGACTTTTGTCATGCTATGACAGCCGTGCTCATTGTCTATATTTATTCTCTTGCCCAAACAGCTGTTCAGTAAACCAATCCCCTACGAGTAGAGAGGACAGCTGCCATTCCACAGATAAAAGACAGAGAGAGGCTCTGTCGCTCAGTCAAACCATGAGCAACAGACGCTGTGAGACATGATTGAGACAAGTTCAGAGAAGTTTTGAGTGAATGGACAGATGTAGCTGAGAGCACAACCACGTATTGAAAAAATCTTGGGCTTTGGAATACCTCTTCTAGTTAAAAAAAAAACTTCAAACAAAAACTCTCTGGAAGCCACAATGGCAGACAGCAGCAGTCCCCCGTTATCATCCTACATCATGGATGAGGAAACTCTGAAGAGAAAACAGAAGGAGAAGCTAAAAAAGCTGATGGCCACAGGAGGAAACCCAAGGCCTGCACGCTCTCTCCTCTTCTTGACACTGAGGAATCCATTCCGCAAGGCGTGCATCAGTATCGTGGAGTGGAAGTATCCTGCTGTAGCAAAGGGTCACTAGGCAGAGGGATGGCTGAACAAAACAGATATGATAACATTTCTTGTGATTGTGGCTACCACAGATTTACTTTCACTAATCCTTAAATGTTGTATTTGTAGCACAGCTGCAGGTGGTATTTGTGAGTGCATGTCAAGGAGTTTGCTGTTTTATTTGTGTGATGAGGGAACATCTATATGTGAAATACTATGATTGGCATGTGAGCTTCCTATGAATCACTTTCAGACCTTTTGAAATCATAATCCTACTGGCCATCTTTGCCAACTGTGTGGCCCTGGCTGTTTACTTGCCTATGCCCGAAGAAGACAGCAACAACACCAACAGCAACTTGGTGCGTCAGCATGTCTCTGTTCATGTGTAAATGGATATTGGAATATACTGCAGATATTTTGTAGTTTAGGCCAGTGGTTCCTACAGTGGGTACCTCAATGCCTGGAGGACGAACCATACCACTGATATAATTTATTGTGTCTGTTGTGCCTATAGAAAGCATTAGTAACATTTACATAAACTACATTTTATGTTACTTTTAGAAAAAACATAAAAAAAGAAGAAAGCATCCGAATCACCCTATTAAAACCCTTTAATATGCAGCTACAAAGGCTCTACAACTTGCTCAGGCAGCTCAATACTATGGACAGTGATGTCAGAGCAGTGATAGACATATTTGACACTACCTACCTTAAGTGACATGTTTTGGTTGCCCATGGAAGACAGAGTTCCATCTGCTGTAGTACTGCATGTTTCTATGTTTCTATATGTGGGATACGGTTCTCTAATCTCTGGCAATACAATATAATATAATATAAAAATGATAAGCATATATGCATGTTATATTGGGGGTTGGGTGGCTTGGCCATGGTCTCATAATGTTTGGAAACATCTTAAGAAGTAAGCATCTATACATCACCCAAAAGCATGTTTAGCAATTTTCTTGTACTGTGAATTACTTGATTTGTGTAACACCAGTCTTTCACTGGGATTAATAAAGTACACAAATTCTCTAATCTATCTGTCTAATCTACCTTGTCTGTCTGATCTATCATTGTATTAATCTATTATAGATTAATAAAATGCTGGATTAATCCAAATCTGTTAACACTGTCCATACATTTGAAAGTTGTGTTAAATTGAAAATTCTTGTTGATGACACTAACTGACTTAACTGAAACCAAAATGAATGTATAATTTCAACATTACAGGATTTAATGAATACTTCACTGTCCAGCTAACTGACTGAGATGAATCTTTTGCCTTAAATGTGCTGATTAATGCCAACATCAATTTATTCCATACTACTAGATTAACTCACTCATGTAAATGTAACATCACAGTTGGGCTTCAAACACGAACTTAATTATTGTTGGTGGTACAAACCAAAAAGGTTTATGAAGAATGTCAAACACTGGATTTTTTTTATTTATTTTTTTTTTACTAAAATGGATTGGGTTGCAGCAGCTATTTCTAAAGTGGTTCATGCGGTGCAACATTTATGTTAGTGATGCATAAAACTCTAGTCAAGTCAATTTTATTTATAGAGCACCAATTAGGACAGAAAGCACCTCAGAGCACATTTCATATAGAGCAGATCTAGACCATACTCTAATTAATATAAACACTTAACATATAAAAAGCTGCAATAACTGGCTCATGTTTTTCACTGTCAAAAAACACCATCAGTTTTTAAGTAGATATACTATGTGATTATGATTCCAATATCTGACCTATGTAGTTAATGAATTAACATTTTAACAGAACCGAGCAGTGTGATTTGACTTAACTAAACAGTAAAACACAACGCAACACCACCATCAGCTGCCACTGAGTCAGAAATAATGGAACAAAATAGACCTGTCCTTTAAAGGAAGAGTTCACCAAAAAATGAAAATCCAGTCATTATCTACTTTCACAAGAAAACAGTGTTGCAGAATCTCCCAAACAATGGAAGTGAATGGTGACCTGTTTTCAAATGTTAAAAAACACATAAACATAAAATGCCTCCATACTGTTTGTTTGGTGTAATCCAAGTCTCCTAAAGCCCCAACATGCCAAGTTGACTAAAAAAATATTATTTACTTATTGTTTTTAGCCTGAATCTTCACTGCAGATACTTAACTACTTGGAGCCATGTTCATGTCCGCTTGCATACTGTCTGAAGTGGGTGTGTGTGGGTGTGTGTTGTGTGCAAACAGCATGTTATGACTTTAGGAGACTTGGATTATTCCAGACAAGCTGTATGGAGGCATTTTATTGTTTGTTGGGTTTTTTGCCAGTTGTTTTTCATGTATGAAAACTGGTCACCATTCATTTCCACTGTTTGCGAGATTCTACAACACTGTTTTCCTGTGAAACTCCAGCAGTGTTTTATGAACTAACAAACTAATAAACCCGACTATACTATACCTTTAAAGGACAGGTCTATTTTGTTCACTTATTCACGTTTTTGAGGTCTTTATATAATTCTGTAGCTTCCCAGCAGTATTCACTGTGTATTGAAAACCAAACATTCTTATGTTGGTCTAAGTACATATTTTTTTGCCCCAAAATGCAATTTTCCTGATTTTTCAAAACATTTTTTCATGTGATATGACGCAGGTTTCTGCATTATGACCAGTGGTGGATAGTAACAAAGTACATTTACTTGAATACTGTACTTAAGTACATTTTTTCTATCTATACTTTACTTGAGTATTTGCTTTTTGGAAAATTATGATTTTAACTCCACTACATTTCAAAGACAAATATTGTACTTTTAACTCCAATACATTTCTAGGAAGGTGGTTGTTACTTGTTACTTTTATGGTAAGCAGAGCTTTGATGTCAACTGTTGCTGTTTCTTCTTTTCTAAAATGCATTTGGCCACATGCTGTATTCCTCACAGAAGGAAATCAATCACAGTACCCACTTTCAACTGGGATTGATGTAAAAGTGGAAATACATTATCCAGGTACACTCTGTAACAAGAACAAGCAAGCTGTCCCTCTTTCATTCAAACAAAATGAATGAACAAAATGTGTGACGACAGCAGGAGAAAGTCTAAATGAAATCTCAAGATGTTACTATAATTAGAAAAAGAGAAATAATTCCAGGTAGGCTTTTAATGTTGGATTGTTTTTATCAGGGTGAAATATACCACATAATTAATATACTGACCCTGAAGACAGAAAGAAATCTCAGTTATTTAACAGACTTGGAGAACTCCTTACAGTTGTCTTCAATGTAATTTTATGCAGTGATTTTAATACAGTTACATCAGAAAATGACAATAGCTGTTCTTTTTGTTTTTGATTGCAGCTTAAGTTTTTACAGGCGTTTCTATAGCAGGGGTCAGGAACCTTTTGAGCTGAGAGAGCCAAAAAAGTCACATATTTTAAAATGTATTTCTGTGAGAGCCATACAATATTTCTTTTAACTCTGAATACAACTAAATGTGTGAATTTTTAAACAAGACCAACAATTTTAGAGTATAATAAGTCTCTGAAATTATTCTTTTTTAGTAACGACATAAAATACTTCTTACCATTAATGCAACTTCTGATGCTGCATGGTTTTACTGATGGCTTTGTAGTCTGATTGATACGTGGTGAGGTTAAGCTTCATGCAGGCGTTGAGGCTTTCATCTGTTAAACGTGATCGTAGGTTGCTCTTGATGTTTTTTAGATGTGAGAATGACTGCTCACATGCATTCCTAGAGCCAAACATGGTCAGTACGGCAATACTCACACACTGTAGTGTGTGGTATGTGGCAGGAAGCGCGTTCCAAGTTTTGACAATCAGCTGGTCTGCGGGTTGAAGTTTTTTCAATTCTGTCCACTTGTGTTTGCTTGCCAGCTCTGCTTGCTGTCGTGTAAGTCTTTCCAAATCTTCATTCAGTGATTTGAACTTATTCACCCACATGTCTGAGGCCTTCAGGTCAGCAACTTCTACCTCAAAATCTCTGATAGAGACACCAGGGATGTAACTCAGGTCGACTTTGTCCACTGCACACTCGTGTGGATGAGTGATGAACTTAAAAAGACAAGTGTGCTCATGAAATTCTCCAAAGCGTGCTTTGAATGACTGCAGGAGATTAGATGTGAAGCCAGCTACCTGCTGGAGATCAAAATGTTGAGCAGGGTCACTTGCTTGCACGCATCTTTAAATTCTCTGTTTTTCAAAGTGTAGTAAATGACCTGTTTAAATATCCACGATAAAGAGCTCCAGCTTGTTTTCAAATGCAAACACTGCTTGTTGAAGGGATAAGACTGTATTTCCAATGCCTTGCATTTTCACATTGAGCTGGTTCAGATGTTCAGTCATGTCCACGAGATAGTAAAACTTCAGGAGCCACTCAGTATTAGCTAGCTCAGGATGCTCGATGTCTTTCATCTCAAGAAATGTCCGGATTTCGCTCAGGCAATCCGCAAAACGGCTAAGCACCTTCCCTCTTGCCAACTAACGCACATTGCTGTGCAAGAGCAGGCCGGGATAATTACTCCCAACTTCATCCAGCAGTGTTTTAAACTGGCGATCATTTAAAGCTCGGGCAACAATAAAGTTAACAACCCGAATGACCAGCGACATCACCTCACCAAGCTGCTTGTCACACAGTTGAGCACAAAGCGCCTCCTGATGTAAAATGCAATGAAAACTTAGGATGGGTCTGTTTTCATTTTCACAAAGAAGCGCTACAAATCCTGTTTTTCCCCACCATACACAGCGCTCCATCAGTACACACCGAAATGAGTTTATCCATCTGTAAAGACTTGAATAAATCCTCTCCTCTTGTTGAAGCTTTCATTGGCAAAACAGCAAGACTTTCCTCACGCATTGTGTCACCGGCAGCATACCTTGCAATTACACTGAACTGTGGGATAAATGGCTTACGTCTGTTGACTCATCCAAAGTGAGGGAAAAATAAGTCGTTGCATCTATGTCCTTCACTTGTTTTCCTCCACTTGATTTGCCATCACGATGGTACGATCGTGAACAGTTCTTGCTGACAAAGGCATGTCTTTTATTCGTTTGATTATCTTATCTTTATTCGCAAAGTCATCAAAAAGTTCATTAGCCACATCAAGCATGAATGTTTTGGCAAACTCGCCATCTGTGAATGGCTTTCCGTTCCTCACTATTGCTAAAGAACCAGCAAAGCTAGCCGAATTCCCGTCACCTTGTTGGGTCCATACGCGGATTTGCTGCTGACTGGCTTGCACTTTGTTTAATAGCTCTTGGCAGGCCTTCTTCCTGCTGTCCCCTGCTGGATATTTCAATGCAAATGTGGCATGGCGTGTGTCGAAGTGTCGCTTTATATTTGACCGTTTCATCGATGAAATTTTATCATTGCATATTAGACACACCGCGGTCCCTGCTCTCTCCACAAAGGCAAATTCCTCTGTCCATTCATGCTGAAATGTACAGTACTCCTCATCTTTTTTTCTTTTCGCCGTCTTCTCCGTCAAAAGGGTTTGCTCTGCATAAATCAGCTAGTTGACTTACTGATTAAACGGCGAGAAGTTTTTCTTCTTTACCTCACAATGACTGGTGTAGGCTACCGCATATAATCCAATAAAAACAGAGGTGTCGGACCCTCCCATACCCCGAAGGACAGATGTGATTGGCTCCACCGCAACCCTGAACAGGTGCAGTAAAAAATTAGTGCATGGATTAAAATGCACGAGAATGTTTTTTTTTTTTGAAGATTATTTTTAACACTGCGATTTCTGTAATGTTTTACTTGAATAACAGCCACATCTGGCTCCGAAGCCATAGGTTCCCGACCCCTGTTCTATAGGCTTTGTGTAGCATCATAGTTCTACAAGAAAGTCAATGTATCATTAGGTGGCTTCGGAGAGTTACAAGGTTCTGTAAATGCAACGTAAAAACAATACAGCAATGTACTGAAATTACTGATTGACGTTGCTATTAAAACCCTCAAGGTTGAAGGGGTAGCATGTAAAATATGGCCACTTGACAAAGTGAACTCCACACAAGCAGGGGGTAGTGTATCACCAGTGTAACGGTAACTGCTGTTTTAACTCACTTTGGCTGTAGCTAGCCTACGAGCTTAATTAGCTGTGTAACTGAAGGCATTAACATGACTGGCGAGAAGTGAGAGAGAGGCCAGTCATCAGAGAGACAGCAGATAGCCAATATTTTCACATCTAAAGCAGTGGATTAAGGATTTATTTTCAACCAAACCCGAGCTGGTGATTGCTGAAAAGTGGAGAGACTAACAGAGACTTTTTGGTGAGTGTATTTTGTTTCTGCTGAGTTACAACTGTCAGCTCGTTTTAGTTTGGTAAAAAAAGATAAACTTGAAATCAGAAACTGAAGTTTTGAAAAAGTTTTATCAAATGCTGATCTTTCTTGAGATAATTTACTTTTTGTCTTTAGATAAACTTAAATCTTTGAGTTTTAGAAACTCATTTATTTAAAAAAGTCAATTCTTTCTTTTACAGTGTAAAGTGATTCTTACATTGGCCAACGGTAAAAATATGTAGCTTATACCACATAAATAAATAAATTGTCAAATAAAATGTGCATCATAGGCTACATCTATGGCTTGGTGCCTTTTCCTCTAAATTTCGGCAGTGGCTTGTCTTCCTGAGTCTCAAAAAGCTATGGATGCAAAATTTTACAAGTCTTCAAGGAAAAAAGAAAACGTATTAGTAGTGGCTCCTGATATATTTTTTTCTTTCTTTTTTGGCCAAAAACTTTTGATTGCAAAGGTTGCAGATGTCTGGTTTAGGAGGAAAAGTGTTCCCACTCTGGACCCTCATCAATGTGTGTGCCAAATGGGAAACACTTGTATGAGGCTGGGTCTGTGTGAAGTAGCTGAAAAGTCAATCATGATAGTTGTCCTGTACTCTTCACGTCTTGATGTTGAAGTAAAGTCAGTCAGTAAAACTGACGAAAAAGAACAGAGTCAACAAAGGGTGTCTGAATTCCTACTATTATAGATATAAGGTAAATATGAAAGCAGCCTTAACCAGAAATAATACAATATATTAAACAATACAATTACATTACATAATTTAAGTTGGCTAATGTAGCATGATGTTGCTAAAAACAATATATCCCATAGACATTTCCACACTGAAAGTGAGCCAGAACATGTGGCCAACATGAACACACTATACACTATTGACCAAAAGTGTTCTTTGTTTATTTTATCAGCTAGAGACACAGACCATGTGATCTAAGTGACTGCTATACAAACCCACCAGCAGAGGGAGCTAAACAACAAATAAAATAACTGGCAAATAACATAACTCACTAGCAAGGCAGCACAGCTATGACGTTTCATATCATGTGGGGTTTGTTTGTTAAATGACTGGCTGTTTTTTTTGTCACTCGTGGTATACTCCATTATCAAGGAATATGACAGGCTGGCTATATGTGCTGTCATGCTGGCTTGTATTGAATGCATTTAAGTGAATCTATCAAACATTTTACTAAATTACTTTATTATTGCTATTGATGACGTGTCTATTGTCAATAGATTTTGCTGTTGTTTTATATGAGGCAACTCACTTGAGTGACGCAAAGTCTGTGAAATGCCTCCTTCACCACCTCTCTGTCTTTGAATGGTTTATTATGTTTCTCAAGAACGTGACTTCCTTGAAATGATGCTAAGGTGGCTGCATTTCTTCTGGCGTTAGGCCTCATGAAAATGGAGATTTTAGTTGTTTAATCTTACTCGTTCAGAGCTCACTTTTGGCTGTAGATTCCCTCTTGTAGGTTTTGTGCTTGGTGGTAAAATGCTGTTAAAAGTTGCCCTTCTTTGCTAGCATGACTCAAGCTTTGCATATCAAGCACACATTTTAAATTTGAAATGACAAAGAAAAAATTCTCTTTCTGTTCCATATGAAAATGAATTTTTTTGTTTGGCTGTAGCCTCCTAAAAAACAGGAATGTTAATTCTGCAGCTTAGTAAGCATGGTTCGCAGCACAGCGTGGTTTTCATCTGCCAGCTTTGTCACTTTAGCGTGGTACTTGCGTGCTCTCAAGCCAACCAGTAGATAGCAGTAGGGGGGGTAGGGGGGTTCAGTAATTCAGTAATTAGTTGGATACAGTACAATTACAATATCAGGTCCTGACTAACAAAAATGTTAGTGAACCCAGTATTTTATTAAAGATATGACTTTTCTGTATGACTTTTTTGATTGTGTATGTAAGCCTTTCTACAACTATGCAAGAAGACAGCTCATGATCCAAAGGTTTACAGATGGACAATAGGGATGTAATGATACATTCAACTCATGAGTCAATATTATTTCCAATACTGGCTTCACAATACGATTTTCTCACATTTTTTTTTAACAGAATGAGCTTACAGACAAATTATGACTGAAAAATATTCCTGTAATTATTTCTCAGACAAAAAACACAACATGTCTGAGGTAGAGTGTAGCTGCAAAACACAAACTATGCATGAATATATATTTTAAAAAATATATATTTAAATATATAAAAACTACAACAGATATTTTCTCTTATCTTTAACAAATTAAATAGAATCCCTTTTAATTTATTTTCTATCTCTGAGGTAAACTGCAAAAAAAACAAGTCCTCTTTAAAGTGCAACTGAAATTATATTTTATCTTAAATAAAAACTAAACTAAAATTTGGATTTTTAAAACAAATCTCACATCAATATAATTAAATGAATAATACAAATAAATGAAATATCTTCAAATAAACAAACTAAGGCTTGCATGTGTTTGAAAATCTGCTTGTCAGATAATTTGTCAATAATGTAAAAATGTTCCTTTCCTCTAATATCACAAATCATGTTGCAATTGCAATATCAGTCAAAACTAGGGATGTCCCGATACAACTTTTTCACTTCCGATACGATATCGATATTGCAGCCTTGAGTATGGGCCGATATGATATCAGCATGAATCATACATACTTTTATTACTTATTTTGTAGTGTGGAATGTTAGAAAAGGCTTGATCAAGTGATGTTACTCAAACATCAAAACTGGATAGAAGTGCTGGAGCGGAAAATGGACTGCTTGTCGGAGCGCTTATATCTGAGATTTTAGATGCAGTCTGATAAAATCCGATACTCGTTTTTTGGCTGATATCGGACCAATATCCGATATCAATATCGGACCGGGACACCACTAGTCAAAACAATTGCAATTAGATAGCTCTTTAAAATTGTTCAGCCCTATTATGAATATTCCATTTCTGCCAATAGATCTTCCTTAATGTTAACCTTTCAAGTTGGATAAAAATGTCAATTAGGGTTGGGCGATATGTTAAAATTTTCCAGGGTTGTTAAAGTCTATCCATTGACAATTGACAATATCTTCACATTTCCAACAATGTCAACAAATACTTAACATTATAGACTTGGTAAAGATAGATGTTATGGCAGTGCTGTTGTATTGAACTGAATTTTATCAAACAACCTATGATCCACCATCCAAGCATAGGAACTGGGGTGCAGAAAAATGGCAGCAGGTGCTCTGGACTGGTGAGTCAAAATTTGTCTGCAGGCAACAGTGAAGTATGGTGGAAGTTCCTTGCAAGTTTGGGGCTGCATTTCTGCAAATGAAGTTAAGGATTAGATCAGGATTGAGTGTACTCAGTGTTGAGAAACACAGGCAGATACTTATCCATCATGCAATACCATCAGGGAGGCATCTGATTGGCCCCAAATGTATTCTGCAGCAGGACAATGACCCCAAACATACAGCCAGTGTCATTAGGAACTATCTCCAGTGTAAAGAAGAACAAAGAGTCCTGAAAGTGATGGTATGACCCACACAGAGCCCTGATCTCAACATCATCGAGTCTGTCTGGGATTACATGAAGCCAAAAGGATTTGATGTAGCCCACTTCCACAGAAGATCTGTGGTTAGTTCTCCAAGATCTTTGAAACAACCTACCTGCCAAATTCGTTCAAGAACTGTGTGCAGGTGTACCTAGAAGAATTGATGTTTTTAGGACAAAGGGTGGTCACACCAAATACCGATTTGATTTAGATTTTTCTTCTGTTCACTCACTTATTTTGTAAATTGCTAAAAATAAACAATTGCATTTCATATTTTTGAAAGCATTCTTACTTTACAGCATTTCTTCACACATGCCTAAAACCTTTGCACAGTACTGTATATAGGTTGTAAAAGTTCCATATTTGAACTTTTCTGTTGCTCTTCTATCTCTATCCCTCTGTCTCTCCTCACCTGTCTGCAACTCTCAGCCTGGGTCTGCTCTCATTGGCTGTAGCTGCTGCGGCTCCTCCAGTTGTCCCCGACACATCTAGACATTAAACCTGTTCGATATCTGTCTGGGCTTCTGGATCCAACCTTTGAATAGTTAACACATCAGGATCCTCCCTCGGGTGGGCATGTGGCTATTTGCATCCAATTAGGGGGGTTGTCAATAACATCCACAATCTGTTGGCAAGTTTTAAAGTAGGGCTAACATCATGTAGCGTGTCCTCAGCTTTAAGTAAGAAGTAAGATCATTTTAAATATTTTTAAAAATCAACTTTGCAGTTGTTCATTAAGGAAGGAAATGCACTCAACTCATTAGTTAGAACTAAGAGATACAAACAGCTACACTTACCCCTGGTTGTGTCCCAACTCCCATCTTCGTTTCCAGCATAAATCATACATTCTGTTTTTCCTTCATTAATTATTCAAACTGTGGTACGCATATAGTTGGTGGTAAGTGAGCTTCCTCGAGTGGCTGGCTTTCCTGTATTTTTGTTTAAAAAATACAATGTATCAATGATCATGCACGTAGCATATACACATGTCATCCATGATTACTGGTAGTCACAAGCTGAACTGTGATGGCAACATAGTTAGAAAAATTAAAATAAAATGAGACTAAAAAAATGAATGCTTCCAAAACATTGTAATAGTGCCTCCAAATGTAAACTGTAAAAATGTGCAGGAAGATCAGGAAGAGAATAAATCGAGCAGCCAAACTAATACTAGAACAGCTGAGGTGGTCATTTTGACTGTTATCAAATTTATATGTACCATAACTTTGTTGAATTAAAAATACAATGCAGTTGGTACCTGACTTTTCCTAAAAGTCTCTGTATTTTCATTTTAAAAAGTTTTTTATATAAATTACACGAAGGGCAAGGAAAATGTGATCATTTTTATTTATTTCAGCCACAGGTGGTCACACTGACCCCAGAGAAACTGCTGCTGTTGTATTTTTTTTTTTTACACAGTTGGAGATGTATTTTGGTTGCTTAGCAACTGTTGGTGTCTCAGTTAATAATACCTCACAAGTGGCCTCAGTTTCCAGCTTCCTGACATCAAAATACAAATAATTAATGAATTAATTAGACTCAATTAAAATAAAGTAGGACCAGGGATAGTTTTAACACTTTTTGTCTCAGCACCTATAATTCCCTGTTTTTAATTTTATTTTTGTATTCACTGCCATTCTTTTCCCATAGCCTATGATTATTTTTGTGATAAATAAATAATCTTATAAAATAAATACAACTGTTTCTAGCTCTGACTAATTCTAGATTATTCTCAATTTGAATCAGATCACCAATAGTTATTATCCTACAGAAAAATACTGCTCTGAATATATGCAATCATTATGCTTTACTACATGTGATGGTTGCATATTAATAAATATATACAAACATTTTACAAAATTTGCATTTTGGAGTTATTTCATTTTTAGAAAGGTAGACTAACAGAGTAAATGCATTAACCTCTTAGTCTGGTATTGCTCATGAGTTTGGAAGTCAAAGGTCAAAATGACTGCTTTATGGACATTGCAGAAGTCACAGAATTTTGGTACTAATGTGGCGACACCTAAGACTTAGTTCAGGCAGACAACTCGAGCTGCGTTGCCAATCACACGTGACATACCTCACTCTAGATCAGGGGTGTCAAACATACTGCCCGCGGGCCAAAACCAGCCCGCCACAGGGTCCAGTCCGGCCCACGGGATGACTTTGCAAAGTGTGAAAATTACAGAGAAGACATTAATTAATGTTAGGGTTGAAACGATTCCTAGAGTAATTCGAGTAATTTGATTACTAAAATATGTTTAAATCCGAACAACTGTACAGCACACTGTGTTTCACATGTGGTGGTTATTAAAGACCAGAGTATTGATGAGTGCTGACATTTAAATTGTGATGTCATTTATTATCACACGGCTGCAGCATCTCTCCTCTCTGCATCAGTGCAGCTCCTCCATACACACACGTACAGTACAGACACACAGAGGAGGTCAGTGTGATTCTCTGACCCTGTCTGTATCTGATCTGTTGACTTTCTTCATCAGCAGGATGTTTAATAAAGACAAAAAGACTAAACCTAACTCGCATTCTGGGTTTTTCCCTACATATTAATCCACCCGTGATTCAGTTTTCACATCAGCAGAGAAGCTGCGTGTGGAGGAGACTGTTGTTAATGACGGAGTTTATTACAACAGAAACTAACGTGATGGTTAATGACATCGACACCAACCAGATGCACTTATAAAATTAAACAACTGTATAAGGAGGACTATATGTAAAACAGGAGAGTCTGTGTTTCTCTGTGAGAAACTTTCATATCTTCTCACAGCAGAGTGAACAGGTGAGGGAGGAGAGGAGGACAGATTGATCACTAATCAATCACTGATACCGTCATCCTCTCGGACTAATTAAAAAAATAAAAAAATTGGTGACAAATCAAACCTGGGTGTCCACACGAATAAAGTCTTTGTGTGAAACACTGCAGAATTTAACATAGTGTTGTTTACAAACAGTCTGCTGTCTGTAGTTTGACAGAGAGACAGAGAGGGTCATGTCTAGAAGGGAACCCTAGACCCGCGAAAGATTGCACGAGTTTGATTATTTTAGTAGAAATAACAAACACAAATCTTGCAAGAGTTGTGCAAATTAAGAGTTACCTTCTAGACACGACCAAAAAAGGTGCGCAGCTCAAAAAATAGAAAATCATGTTGTGGTGTCGATGTTTTTAATGTGGCGGGCCGCCACAAATAAAACACTATTCACTGATCCACAGAGAGTCACTGAAACACTGATCACTGACCTGCTGTGATGGAAAAAATACTCAGATTCCTTATTTAAGTAAAAGCACTAATACCACAGTGTAAAAATACTTAATTACAATTTAAAAATCTTGCACGTTATTGTTTCCATTTTTGAAAAAAATCAACATTTTCATTGATTTTGTTGTTGTTGGTAAACCAGTCCCCTGTCCTCTGGGGGTCTGGGAGCATCTGTCCTGCTCCAGAAGAAAAATGTTGTGATTTTAACATGTGAACAAAACATTCTGGTGACTGTTTCAGTTAAAAGAGTTAGTTCCATCTTCTGTTTGTGGTTTCTGCAGACATTACTACCTTAACTTTTACCTTTGTACTTGAAAAAAAAGTAAAAAGTAAAGTAAAAACAATAAAAGTAAATCCATAGTAAAAGTAAAGTTACTTTACTGAATATTTTTACTTAGCAATTTACCACTTTACATTGTTCTTAAATAAAGCAACAGTAATGTAATAGAAAAACAGAACGTGCAGAACGGCAGAATAATTGATAGATTATGCTTTAATTTTACTGGTCTGGCCCACTTGAGATCAAATTGGGCTGTATGTGGCCCCTGAACCAAAATGAGTTTGACATCCCTGCGTTTGGTATGAACTATCTAGAGCAGGGGTGGGCAATTATTTTTCATGGGGGGCCACATGAGAAATTGATCAGGCTGCCGGGGGCCAGACACAAATGATACAAGCTCCCAATAATGGCCAAATCTCTAACAGTGGAATGGTCAGTGGTGGTGTTCTTTAAAGGGCACTTCTACTGTTGGTCACCCTCTCTGAATTGCCATGTGATGAACTGTGGGATGATATTTTGTTGGCGATGTCCATAACTTGATGTTTTACTGTGTGCCACGCACGCTGTGTCGCTTCCCTTATCATTCGTCGTCTCAGCTGACTGGTAATCGGCTATTGTTGCTCATATGATTGTCATTTACCTGCTGTTGTCGCTACGTTCTTGTTCTTCGGAGTGTAGGTCTCCGTCTTCACGGGAAGGTGCTGTCTTTCCCCAAACACCGGCTCAGACAACCGAGGCTCTTCGGTATGATTTGGATAACCTCCATCCGTGATGGAGCTCTCGCATCGACCGCAAACAACTGACTCAATGGCCTGAACATCGCGTCCTGCAGAACTTTACACCCATGGTTTCATTCAACCCGGCCTCGGCCATGAGGAGCTCTTCAGTTACCTCCACATTCAAGTAAACTCCGATAGAGGCTCCTCCCAAAGAAACGTGGAAGCTCCAGCATGAGCAAGCCGCTTCCCAAGCAGCGTCCCACGCAGCTTCTCCCACTCCCGCAGTTTCCCCCTAAAGGCCGACACGAACAGAACCCGGTCCCTCCGCTGAGTCAGCCTTCCTGTCCTCTCTCTCGAGTCAACATCAACATTCAGCATGATGAATGCAAACTATTCCTTTGAGTCAACGCAAACTTTTGTGCCGAAATGTAAACAAACCGGGTCACCGTCTGTAACTTTTGATACGGGCTAAAATGCGCTGCTGTTGCTGACGTCACACCGTAGAGGACTCTGGGAACTGTAGTTCCAACTCCACCGTGGGTCTCGGCTCCTGCTCACTGCAGCTGCAATTCTGTTTCCCTCAGGGACCAAATTTTAACAGGTAATCTGTTCCTTTTTTATTTCATATATTAACTGAAGAAGGGGACAAAAAATATTACTGTTTAATGTATTGATATTACATCACTATTTTATTGGGGAAATATGAGTAAATAATCTTAACTTTCTGTTATGCAGGTCCTAATCTGCAACCAGGGGTGGAAGTAACTAATTATAAATACTCAAATTACCGTAATTAGCTAGTTTTTTTTGGATACTAATACTCTTGAGTAGATTTCAAGTCTGTACTTTTACTCATACTTAAGTATGCATCACAAGATATAATCTACTTAATTACTTTTAAACCCATAGTTGAGTACTGATTACAACTTGAATTAATATCCGAACCTTTCATCTGCATTTCAGTAGCCAGTCAAGAGATCTGATCAACTGGCCAATGAGAACAAAGACATGCAAATGAAAAACAGAACAAATTATTAATCTTTAATCAATTAATTATCATTAATGATTTTAACTAATTAAAAAATGTACTCAGGGATGTACATATGATATGTAGGCAGAGCCTAGGTTTTGTCTGGCAGAGCCATTTCTGAATAAGGAAAATTAAACTGGGGTAAAATTGACCAAAAGAAACAAAATGTTTTGCATATTATTAATGGATTTTAGCATTTTCAACTATTGGTTCAGGAAAACATAATTTTTGACATGAGCAACTTGTACTTTTACTTAAATATTTCTAACATATTCATCTAAATATTATAGAGTTATTTGCTCAAGGAGTTAAACCAAAGAAATGTTTTTCTTAAGTCTGTAAATATGCTGCACAGGCAGGAAGTGTTCACAGCATGACAATATTTTAAACAGTAGTTTAACCCAGTGTTTCCCATCCCTGGTCCTCAGGGACCCCTGCACTGCATGTCTTATGTTTCCCTGCTCCAACACACCTGATTCAAATGATCTGGGCTCCGTTTCCCAGAGCATTCGTAGCGCTACGTGCGTCGTAAGTTGTATTTTAAGGTCTCCCGGGCTGTTTCCCAGAGTTGGGAAGCTGTTGTAAGCTTAAGGGAGACCTTAAGATACAACTTACGATGTCCGTAGCACTACGAAGGCTCTGGGAAATGGGGCCCAGGTTGTTGTCAGGCGTCTGCAGAGGCTTGATGACAAGCTGATTGTTTGAATGGACCAGGGTTGGGAAACACTGGTTTAACCCACATTTGTATCCAACACAAATTGCACTTAAGGCAACTTGGGACTGCGTCATTGCGATTTTGGCAATTTCGATTAACTGTTTGCCCTAATCTCAGCCCTCACTCTCCTAGCGCTAATGGCATTCATTGTTCTGTCAAATAAGCATTTGGTTGCAACTTTAGCCTTTGCATCTTTGTCACCTTGCCAGAGGCATTACGCTGGATTCTGTACAACATTTGCAACTTGCATATGTCTTTGAGAACGAGCATGCATAGGCCCTTCCTCATGTTTGCTATGCAAGCATCTTTAGCACAGGGAAAGCATTTGTATCATGTTCACTCGTATTGGCTAATTCCGTAAATCTAAAGACACTGGTCTTGGACAAAGGCTAATGCTCAATCTTGTATTGCAGGGTGTAAGTGCAACACGTCACCAGCATGTGAATACATTTTGGCAATTGTTGATTGTAGTGAATGGCTCCAAGGAGCTCTTAACGCACAGGAATATGGACAGTATTAAACTTACTGATTTATAAATTGTGCTCAATTGTACTGCTTTCAGGATGTTTTCTTACTGTTAGATTTGTCTAAATTTGATTTGCGTTTAATCAACCAGGAGATTAGCCACCAGGAACTTCCATTGCCTTTATTACGACCTTGCTGAACCCGTAGATTCCCCTATGCACTGCTTCTGTTGGTTTTTGGGGATTCTTCAATATGAGTGGCAGATATCTGGCAAACTGAAATTCAATTCTTTGATCAATCCTGCTCTTTACAAGCTTTACCCAGTTGTCATTGTTTGTTCTCTCTGGGGCAACAGATGGACCAAGACCAGATTATGGTGTTTTGTGACAATGTATCTACATCCTAAATAAATGATTAAGGCAGCTCAAAATGCTACTAATAAATCCCTCATGTGACAGTTGACTTGGTCATGTATTGAACAACTTCTTTAAACAAGCGCTTCCATCCCTGGTCATGAACTAGTAGCTAGTAGTAGCTATACTCTCTCATGCTTTAATTTCAGTAGTATGTAGGAACTATGTTCCTCTAGCCCTACCCTTTATTCAGGTGATCTAGACTAAGCACATTCAAACCACTGTAGGATCTGTCGTTTGCCGCATTCAAATGATTTTAATTATCGAAAGTGTAATTAAGTCTCTGATTCAACTTGGGTTTTCTGCACCAACCTCCTCCACAGTCCTCTACCTGTAGACTTCTGTGCAGTTGTGCTCTCATTGTATTTCATTTGAATCTGGCCATCTTAATTGCAAAGTATCAAGCCATGCTAGTGGGAATTTGATTTCTCATTCGATGCCAACCTCTTCATTCAGTTGTTCCTCAGTGTCATAAAGGTTCTCCCTTCAGGCAATGATGGACTGCTTCTTGCTATTCCACTGGTGCTTAGTTGGTGTCCAGCTCAAGTTAAGGTTATTTTTCACTATACTGATATTATGCTGGAAGCAGTTCTGTTGACTGTTTCTATGGGTTTCTCAGGTTTGGTGACTACAGTTTCTCTCCTTTAACCCTCACCATGGTCTCGAAGTAAATCAAACACTTAAGGCCTGATAGATTTTGCCAAGGCACACAATTATCTTGTTTGCAAAGCCTAACACCACTTTCTCTCATTTCTCTTCCATGATGAAATTCCTGTCATTGATTCCTGACACTTCCATTGGCATCCTCTTTTCATCGCTGATGATGGCAAACCCATGACAAGACTATGGTTCTCATCAAGTTGTGATCCCTGCCTGAGCTGCATCCTACCTTGAGTGCTATTCCCCTTCACTCCCAAAGAACTGGCACAGCTACATCTTCAGTGCTTCACCTGCTTACATCAACCCTAAAGTCCCTGGGCCGCTGGTCACCCTCTGCTTACCTGCTATGCCAGACTCCAAATGACTTTTGACAGCACAAGCTCATGAGTCCTGCTCCCTCTAACCATCAAACCATTGTATTTGCTCAATACCAAAATCTCTTGCATATCAGGTGGTTGCTGAGTATAGCGTATTCATCCATCTCTGCGTTTGTTGGGGGAGGGTGGGGGGCGGGGGGTAGTCTCATGGTAGTCTCTCTAGGTAGTATATTCCCTTACGAGTACTGGTGCTCATTAGGAATGGGCCTCTAGGTGGCTGGTCCTCAGGCCCACACACTGGTGTTAAGCATTGCACCAACCACAAAACAGTAAGGTGGTACTTGGAGGACTCAATATTTTCTGAGGTATGTTGCAAAAATTTTAAAACACTGTTTTTAAATATTTGAACAGTATTTGGACTGTCCATCCTCAGTTTATGCTTGTTGTATTTCCTGTCTTATCATTAAAGAAACACTTTGAAAGAAAAGAAAATCAAGAATGTCTTTTTTTTTATTTATTTAGATCTGGTTGGTAACAAGCCTGTGACATGACATGATGTGACATCAAGTTTTACTTAACAGTGATTTGTTACTTTAATTAGTCGATTTAAATGAATTGAATTACTTTAGTGTGTATCCAAGGACAAGGATACAAGGACAATATCAGGCTCACATATCAGCCGAATACCACTGAAGGGCACTGTCCGTGTGCTGTGTATCTAAAATAGACACGACTGCATGCTTCTGCTGAAATGGGAGAAGCCATAAAACATTCCAGTGATGTGTGAGTTTGTGATGACATGAATAGACAGAAGTCGATCACTGTGACGTGTGACATAAAGCTCTAATGAAGCTGTAAGAAATGAGTAGATGAGATGATTTAGTGTGAGCATGAAAAAGACACAGTGGTAGTTTCATTTTGATGTTAAGAAAAGATTAGGCCACACATTAGTTTAAACACCAGGTACAACTGAACACTTTTAGATGTGGTCTTGATGTGCAGCACCTTTCAGCTGTCAGTCAGGTCATGGTGTAAATTATTATTAATCAAGCTGTCCAATCTAAACATTGGAAATAACTTAAGGACTTATTCACTCTATCATTGACAAACTATCAGTATCAGTTGAATTAAAACCAAACAGTATACATGCAAAAAAGTTATTTTAGGGCAGTGGTGGAAAGAGCACTGAAAAATGAACTCAACTACAAGTACTCTTACATTACTAAAATATTACTCAGTTACAAGTAAAAGTACTGGTATTAGAAAAAGACATAAGTACATAGTATTTGTCTCAAACTACTCAGAGTATCAGTTACTTTTAACCATTGATGTTTAATACACTGTCAATAGCAGCCACTAAATCAGAGTGGTTTGTGTTTTTCCAAATCTTCAGTCTAAATTCCTCTCAACTCTTTCTCTGTTCTGCTCAGTGGTCACAGTCACCTCAGGCTGCAGCTAATGAAAATTTTCATCATCAATCAGTCTGTCAATTATTTCCTCAATTAATTGACTATTAATCGATCAGTTTAATTCCCTAAAATCTAGGAAAATGTTGAAAAATGCTGATGACTGTTTTCCAAAGCCCAAGTTAACATCCTCAAGAAACCAAAAAATATTCACATTTGAAAACCTGAAATCTGAGAATTCAGACATTTTTTTTCATTAAAAAATGACTCAAAATGATTAATTGGTTATCAAAATAATAATAAATAAATAAATCAGTGACCTCTCCACACTAGGGTTGCAATTTTTTTGCAGTTTCCTTAATCAGTGGGTAAAAATGCCAACAATCTATTGATCATTGATAATTTATAAAATACTGGAAAAAAAATCTATTTTTTATTTTTTTATTATTTTTTTTTAGTTTCTTTATTCAGCAAATGGCTCCACCACACAAAACAATGTCAAATGAGGTGCAGTTACTGCCATTTCTAGACTATTGATTAAATATCCATGAGTATATTTTTAATTGGTTAAATTCTTACTGGTGACTCATCAATTAATGATTAATCATTAACATCTTCACTCCAAACCTGTACTGCTGCAGTGTTTAGTTTTTTGTCCATATGTCATTTTTTAATTGACCTGTTTGTGATCAGATCACCTTATTGGTTACAAAAATGCAGATGAAAGATTTGGATATTAATTCCACTTACTGTACTCAGTACCCAATTATGATTTTAAAAGCAACTAAGTAGATTACATATTTTAATACATACTTAAGTACAGACTTGAAAATCTACTCATTAAAATAAAAGTAGTCAAATCTACTTAATTACATTAGTGTATTTGCAATTAGTTACTTCCTCCCTTGTTTTAGGGGTCATTTATGAGCAACATGGATTCAAATAGAAGTTGCTGTTTGTGTTTTACAGGAAAGCCTGGAGTACATCTTCCTCATCATCTTCTCTATCGAGTGTTTCCTCAAAATTGTTGCCTATGGATTTCTCTTTCATGCTGATGCATACTTAAGAAACTGCTGGAACATTTTGGACTTTGTTTGTGTATCTGTTGGGTAAGTGTTGAACCACTGAACCACCACACTTCGTTTTAGTTTGTAATTTAATGTTCTATATTAATTTACTGTTTGTGTTGTCTCATTGCTTTGCAGAATAGTGGTCACAGTTAGGAGTCCTAGGAGCATGAACTCTGTTTCTGTCAGCTCATGCCAACAAGGTCCTAGTTTGATACTCAGACCTTGTCCTTTCTCTTTGGATTTTGCATGTTCTCCCCATGTTCCCATAGTTGCCCTGCAAAAACTCCTGTTCTATCCTCTGGTGAGGCCCATACACACAAAAAAGTAGACACTAGCCATAAAGGCTAGGACAGACGTGTGACATATATATAAAAATTCAAGGAAAAGATGCAAGTGAGGTATCACCTGCCACACAGGCCTCATGAATGTGTCACACTGAGACACCAAAACAGCCTAATTTACACAGGAATTTACTTCTGCCAACAGAGGGCATGTGAATATGGATAGAACTTTTAACCTTTCTTTGATCATGAAGTCTGATGTTTATCTGTAATTCTGTGGCGTATCAGAGACATGCATTGACTACACTGCTGGAGTCTGTTGAAACAGACTGTTCAGATTGATCCATACTATTCTCTCATCTCCATATGTCTGTATCTGTGGAGATCTGTGATAAAAAAAAAAAAAGAAGTTTCTGTAAGTCATTGCAATGTGAATCTATCTCGAAATAATGACTTATTATCTCAGTAATAATAATTTAGTATTTTAAAATGTTGAGTTAGTATCTCAAAGTAATGAAAACATTTTCTCAGGATAATGACTTATTAATATTTAAATCAATTACATATTTTATAAATATAACTATAGATTAGGATTATATATTCTATATAGTGTATTAATTTAGATTAAATTGACTCAATATTTTGAAATATGAAATCATTATTTTAAGACACTAAATTATTAATATATTATTTTGAAATGCTAAATATTTATTTCGAAATACTAAAACATTATTTATCTGGATTGCGTTTGAAGAAGACTGCACAAAAAATACAAATGTATCAAAAGTAAGAATACTTAAATTATACTTAAACTGCGAAGTATTACTCATTTGAGAATAATATATAATTGGACTCTAGTTCTCTCTGTATACTTCTGCTAGGCCTCTAGCAGAAGTATACAGCTGTTCCACTGAACACTGCTGAGTTAAATAGTTCGGTAGATGAGATCAGACAGCAGCTCAAAGTTTGGGCTCTTTAGTCCTGTGGCTTTGTTAAATGAGTAGAGCTGTCTCCAAATGGTTTTTGTTTACTGGCTGCATTAATGGAGAGGGGCCTCATATTGTTATTTGCCTGGGGTCTCTAAAACAATAAAAGTAGCCCTGTGTAAACGTGGGGCAAATGTGGAGGGGAACCAAGATTTACCAGAGGAGAAGAAGAGCTGTGGGACCTGTCAGTGTCAGTATAGTCAGGAAAGATGCTCACTGTTTCTAACAGTGTGTTTTGGAACATTGAATGTTCTGAACAAGCATTTTGGCAACCAGAGAAAACATCCAGTGTTGTGTTTCTGTCTCTGCAGCCTGTTCACTGTGGCAGTGGATGCCATTAATCACATCAGTGGAGTGGAGGCTCCAGTAGGAGAAAAAGGTGGTGGCTTTGACATGAAAGCTCTGCGGGCATTCAGAGTCCTCCGACCACTTCGACTTGTCTCTGGAGTTCCCAGTAAGTAACCGGTCTGCTGCTCAATCACAAACTTCAAAAAACAGTTCAGTTGTGTGTGTGTGAGTTAGTTGTATAATTTCATCATTTTATAACTGAAAGTTACTTTAACATTATTGTGCTTTTATTCTGAGTAATATTATTTGTTATTATTAGTAGTAAATGTTTTGTGGTCAGAGGCATTAGCTTATTTCACTAACAGTTAACAGTTATCAATAGAAAAGACGAAAAGACGCTGTGATACATGACAAGTAAGATTTTTTAGGAATACTGATTTGATTCATTTCAAAATGCATCCCGTTTCCCCCTCAGGCCTGCAGGTGGTGATGAATTCCATCCTGAAGTCCATGCTGCCTCTTTTTCACATCACCCTACTGGTCCTCTTCATGGTCACCATTTACTCCATTATGGGACTAGAGCTCTTCAAGTGCAAAATGCACAAGACCTGCTACTACACAGGCACAAGTACGGCCGCACAACATGCGTATATATGGCAGTGATACAAGGGATGCATCTATCTGACTGGTGAACTAGTATCAGGTTAATACTGATCTTATTTAGCAGATCATGTACTGACAGTCAATAAGGCAAAGCTTTATTGTTCTAAACTTTCAGCATGTCCTCATATACAGATTTCTAACCAAAAGTATACACACACACACACACACACACACACACACGTCTGAGAGATTCTGCAACTCTGTTTTCCTGTGAAACTCCAGCAGTGTTTTGTGGACTAACAAAATAAACCCAACCCTCAGTTGACATGAGGGTGACTAGACAATGACTGAATTTTTATTTTGGGGTGAACCATCCCTTTAAGAGCCTCCTAATTGAAGGAAAAATACAGTGTAGTGCTCGATATCTTGTTACAAATAAACCTGGTGTATCTAAACACAGCAAAAACAAGTCCTTTGGTGGAAAAGCAATATAAGAAGCATCTAACAGTACAACTGTCTAATGCACCTAATTTTCATATTCTGGCTTTATTTTATATATAAAACCTGCAGAATGTCAGTTTGGGGCTTTCCTTGGCTATACAAAATGTCAATCTGTTGCAGTAGATCAGAACAACGCATCCAGGTACTTTGCCTGGATGTGATGCCGCTTCTTTTTAGGTAAAAATAACTCCTCTAATTTGACTGGTGGTCAATACATATTCTGAGGGCTTCGCCAGTTTAAACGCATAAAATAAGAAAACGGCTTCACTGTTGAGCTATTACCAGTCCAAATCCTCTGACCAGTTAGGTGCACAATTATGTTATGTCTTTGCCAATCAATGAGTGGCATCACCACATATAAAAAAAAGTTTTAAAAAAGAGTTGATGAGCGTCTGCCTCCATCAAAGTGGCAGAACGACTTCACTGACTGGCAATAGGTGGCACATCCTGACAGGTGATGCATTTCTGACATCTGTCACTTTTTAAGACACTGTTTTGCTGTTTTCTGTCCACTGAGGCATTATGGTGAACTAATTACACTGTCAATATTACAATGCATGGAAATGACACTAATCTTCTCTATTTGGCTTTCACCCAAAATGCAGCATGGTCGAGGGAAGTGACATGGGTTGCTCTGATCCATCTGGTGTGGTAGAGATGAGTGAGGCCTGCAAAGGATCGATCACCAGTGATCGCAACACAATGCATGCTGGTTAGATTTGTGTCTGACTTGATCCCAACTTGCGTTGATGTCTTGCACACATGGGCAATGATAACCTCACAAGATCAAGGTTGCTGCAGTTTTCAAAGTTAGACGCTGCAGTTGCTCTCCACTGACTGCAAACGCCTGGCTGTCACCTGACTGATGAGTTGACAGGCTCTGATTGGCTCTTAGTTCTGAGAACAGACACCACATGTATAAAAAACTAATTTTCTGTGTATTATAATATTTTACACTAGAAGTGCTTTACAGGGCAGATAAAAGAACAGAGGATCATGTGACAAGGTATGCAAATGATCCAACAGGATGCTAGTGTCACTTCCTGTATATTCTCTGAAGTCCGCTTGAAACTGTTCAACTTTACTGCAGCTTTTTGTAACCACCTCCTGTTGCAGCTGGCTGATCTCATCTACTTTCTACGCCAGCTGCAGTTCATCTCGAACTAGCCTATTGGTTCTCTCTTTACATGGGAGAAGAGAAGGAACTCTTCCTGTCGACTTTTATTGGTTATTTTGGGTTTGGACAGGACTTGGAAGCTTCTATTGGCTCAAGTGATGCATCAGACAAAAGGTTAGGCTGCAGCAGAGAGAATCAGCTGCTGTGTGACTGTGCAGTGTAAAAACAGAGGAGAGAAATGATCGAATTGAAGGATTACAACTTTTGCCGTCCTTTGCTGTGTTTTTTTGTTGTTTTTGTGGATCTGTTGATGAAAATCACATGTTTCAGACTGAATGTGTCACTGAATTGGATCAAATGGACTTTTGGGATTGAAACAAGACCCTTTTTTGTCAGTTTTCATCAACGTTTAGCTGAATGGGACAGCCTTGAGGGTAAGTGACTCACTGTTGAAATCAGCTGATTGTTGCTGCTGTTGTGACTGCAACTGGACATGCTTGACATCAATGGAATCACCAGAATCTCAGCTTTGTGGCAGCATGTCATCATGAGTATGTTTACATAGTAGTTGTTTATTTTGGCAAATATAAGCAGAAATGTAAACATTGTCTGGCTGATTTTGTACAGTTTGAGTATGGATCTGATTGGTGTGGGCTGATTGTTGTGAGTGTTTTGGGCTGAATATGTGACTGGGCTTGATTTATTGGACCTTGCCAGTGCAAAAGTAATTTTTGTGTTGAATATTATTGATCTATGGGATTACTGTTGAGTTTTAATGTAGGCAGGTCACCCAGACGTTTTTGCATTCTTTAATAGCATGCGTGTTTGTTTCTTTTGTTTTGCTTGTTTTCTGTAGGGGGTAGGGGGCACCAAACTCTGATTATTAGAAGATGTCCACTTTTTTTAAATATAAATTTCAAGAAATGCACCAGTTGCAATTTTCTTGGCCGATTCTGATTTCCAATTTTTTTATGGGTCTAATTTAGGCAAATTCCGATTATTCAGTCTTTCTAAGAATTATAAGTGACAGAATACCCAGAGAATTTTGTAACTTGTCTTGTGCTTTAGTTCAGCATAAGATAGGGCCCAGATTGTTTATCCTTCAGCCAGAACAGGAGAGGAGATAGTCAGTCTTTGAACATCAGTCTGCTGCTGGCTAACTAGAGCTAGAAAATTTACTGCTGTTCGGCTGCTTCATACTCCTGTAGACTGTCTGTCTTCTCTTTATCCTGTTCTTGGAATCTAACACCAACTTCATGCAAACGCGTGTGTGTCTCTGTGACCAGCACTGTCATGACTGTGATGGACACTGTGATGTGACCATCGTGCGTAGCATTTGTGTGAGTATGACTGCTACAGAATCGGTTATGTGACGCTGAACTTTTTGTTGTTGTAGTATATTTATTTGCTTTAGTATGTTATATAGCATTTCAAAGTCTAAATGCTTGCTGTGTTTAAACATGTCATTTTCACCCCATTAAATGCCAATTTTTAGATTTATCAAGAAATGTCAGCATTACACCAGCAATGATGTGTTTCGTCACAGTACAGGAATATTACATCTCAAAACACATTCTTAAGTGTGCAGCACATTTTCATAAATATCACTCTCCTAAATAACAACCATTAAGTTTAAAAATATGAGCCAACAGTGACAGGTGGACTAAACTACACTGAAAGGTCAGGAAAATATTTTATACCTAGGCTTTTTGTGCAACACAATAATTTTATTGCAGCATATTGCACAATACCATTCATATTTAATGTAGCTCTGAGGAAAAAGTCTGCAAATGGAGGGAGAAGACCAAAAAAACTATTTAAATTCTTCTTATTTTTTATTCTTTTACAGTTTTATTTGTTTTATGACACTCCCATGCTTCTGTATAGTAACACCCTATTCCAGAGAGCTGCAGAAAAAGAATTAGAGAGAAGCTCAAAGTATTTCGATATTTACAAGCTACAAGAACATCCTAATCCACATAGCACATTACTGTAACCATAGACACACTACAACTGAGCTCCCTCTCATGCAGCGAGCAGTGACTTTTTAAAAATAAAAAGCTAAGAAGCTCTGAAAAGTTGCAAAATCTTGCAAACAAAGTTCACAACACAATCACCCATGATTATGTATTTTTCTATGTGGATTGAAAATGGAAGTTCATTTACAAGTTGTGGTTTACAGCTTGTGCTCATATGGTGTCCTGGACCACCTCCTGAGGTGGTTTGGCTGATCAGATCACAGTATGTCTTGACTGTGTCTTGGGTACATCTACATGTGCACTTTCATGCGGACAAGCACTACCTGATTGCAATCCAATTAGGGCGGCACCTAACCGTTATTTTTTAAACAATTAACTTAATGATTAATTTTTCAATTATTGATTAATGTGTTAATCAATTTATCAATTGATCTAATGATTATTTTTTATTATTCAACTATATAACAATTAATTTACCTAAATTAAAAAACAAAAATTTGTCTCAACAAGCTGAGACAAGTTTGACTGAAATGAATTGCTAAAATAGTCCCAGTCTTTGGATGATCACAGCGAGGCTCTCTGCAGCTTGTTCTCTTGGTGAATCCATGCTCTGACCAGGCACAGCAATTCATAGCGATATACGATACAATATACTTTATTGTCCCCATAGGGAAATATTTTTTTAACTCAAATGCTGCACACAACATGCCTCCACAGTGTGATAAAACAAACAACATAATAAATAAATTGCACATAATGCACATTGCACATTACAGATATTGCACATACAAATACATAACACATATTGCACATACCCTGTGGTAAACACCATGAAACTATTGCACAGTCCCTGCAGCCTCAAACAGCACTATTTAAAAGCTTAATGGAGGTAGGAACAAATGATTTTTAAATCGGTTAAGTTTACAGTGGGGAACTCTGTATCGTCTGCCAGAAGGCAAGAGCTCACACACTTTCCGATACAGCCTGATAGAATAAAAACATAATCTTCTGGTCCACACCATACACTCTGAATCTACGTAAAAAGTAAAGTCTCTGCTGTAGACGACAACATTTAAATTGAGGTGGTTGCCATCACACCACTGCACAAATTTTTCTATTTCGCAGAAATAGGCTGATTGGTTTGCACCTTTATACAGTAAACTGAGGATAGCTGTGTCGTCTGAAAATTTAAAAACAAAGTTCCCAGAGTGGCTGTTTGTGCATTCATTTGTGTACAGTGTAAAAAGGACAGGAGAGCTGACACAACCCTGTGGGGCTCCTGTACTGATGGATCTGGGCTCAGAAAGGATGTTGTTGACTCTGACCTGCTGACTTCGATTGTTTAAAAAAGAGGAATACCATTTAATTAAAAAAAGGGCTGACACTCATCTGCTTCAGTTTTTGAATGAGAAGATGAGGCTGCAGTGAATTAAAAGCTAAACTAAAATCAACAAATAAAATCCATACATAGGCTTTGGGGTCTTCCAAGTGCTTAACAGTGAGGTGGGTGATGCTGTTAATGGCATCATCCGTACCCCTGCCCTGCCTGTAAGCAAATTGGAGTGGGTCAAGTGACGAGTTGACCTCTGCCTTTAGCAGAGACACCATGTATTTTTCAAAGCATTTCATAACAATTGAAGTCAAGGCCACAGGTCTGAAATCACTTTTCTCAGATGGACAGGGTTTCTTAGCAACTGGAATTATGACTGATTTTTTCCAGATAGCAGGTACAGTGCGTAAATTCACAGACTGCTGGAAAATGGGACACCACGCTGGGCTGAGTTCTTCTGCACATGCCTTTAAGAGCAGTGCAGAGATACCATCTGGGCCAGTGGATTTTTTAGTACACACGTTTAAAAATTGACTGAATCCTGGGCGCCCCTATAGCTCAGTCGGTAGGGCGTGCGCACCATGTATTGAGGCTGTTAGTCCTCTGCAGCCCATTTGCTGCGTGTCATCCCCTGTCTCTTCTCCCCCCTTTTCTGTCATATCTTCAGCTGTCACTGTCATTAAAGGCAAAAATGCCCAAAAAATAACCTTTAAAAAAAAAATTGACTGAATCCTGTGTGGGTCAACAACAATCCCACAGCATGGATCAATGCACCGTTACATTCCTCAGAAAAATCAAATTTTTCAAACCTGAGAAAAAAATCATTTAGTTCATTTGCTTTCCTCAGATCATTGTCAGTAATGAGGCGCTTCTTGGTTGTGTTCATGTTAGTTATTGCCTTCATAGAGTCCCACAGCTTTTTAGAGTCCATTGTCATAAAATTCTGCTCTAATATATCCTTATAATGCTTCTTGGCATCTCTCACATATGGTTGAGCTCCCTTTGTACTTCTTTCACCCCTGCTCTGTCATTATTCTTAAAAGCTATGTTTTTCCTGTTAATACAGTCCTTCACACTTTTTGTTATATAAGACTTATTGTTGGGATAAACTATAATGTCCTTTTTGGTGACCACACTGTCCACTCAAGACATGCCAATGCACGATATGCAAAACGACATGTACACATATTATGGAACTGTATAAACATAGTAGAAAATGTGTACGAACATGCTGTCTCAAGATTAATAAATAAGCTTCATGTTAGCTTACACATAGAAAACTGATCCCATCCCAATCAGTTCCAATCACAGTGTAGTTCATACAAGGTCATTGGAGAAATACAGAGCACTGAGCTGGGATTTGTACTTTGTGTTAGCCAATCCTGTGTTGGCACTGGGAGGGAAAAAGTCAGATAGGTGCATCCCTAAGTAAAGGTTCCATGTGTGCAATATTTGTGGGACTGCTGAACTTCACAGAGCTTTGTATTCTCCCACACAAATGCACACACTTTTCAACCTAACCATTACCCTCTCCTGTCCTCAGACATTATTGCTACAGTGGAAAATGAGAAGCCAGCTCCATGTGCCCAAGCAGGGAACGGCCGCCGTTGTACCATCAATGGCACAGAGTGTCGAGCTGGCTGGCCAGGTCCAAACCATGGAATCACCCACTTTGACAACCTGGGCTTTTCCATGCTGACTGTCTACCAGTGTATTACCACACAAGGGTGGACCGATGTCCTGTACTGGGTAAGGTCTTAATGTAAATGCAAAGTGGTTCACTCTAAGTAATTGAGTCAAACATTTTTGAAGTTACGGGCAGCTGTGGCTCAGTGGGTAGAGCAGCAGATGTCTACTAATTGGAAGATTGGCGGTTTGATCCTTGGCTCCCCTGAGTCTTCATGTACAAGTATTCAAAGGCAAGATACTAAACCCCAAATAGCTCCTGAAGTCAAAGACATCGGCGTGTGATAGTTAAAAGCAGAGGCACCTTGCAAGGCTGCCTCTGCAATTAGTGTGTGAATATGTCATGTAGTCTAAAAGGGCTTTGAGTGGTCGAAAGACTAGAAGGGCACAATACAAATGCAGGTCCATTTACCAAGTTCAGTGTTTCCCCTAGCTTTTTTGTTTTGGGGGTGGGGGGGCTGGGCTAGAATGAGCGTGGTCCGTTGTTGTCAAAGGACCCCATTACCATGATTACAGAGCATTTGGAACTGAATAAACAGTTAACACGTATTTGTGTTCACATTTTTTATTTTAGCAATGGAACACTGTTTTCATTCATTTATTCATTCATTTACTTATTTATGCATCTATCCATCCATCCATCAGGCGCAGCATTATGGTCCTAACGGGTCTGGGCCCACCTACTTCTACAACTGGCCCACCTTAAATGACTGGGAGAACATATATTTACTTAATTTTTATTTTTAATTATTAAAGGTCCCATATTATGCCCCTTTCTGACAAGTCTCAGAGGTCCTCAAAACATGCTTTTGAAGTTTGTTTCATAAAACACCACTCGGATCATGCAGATCAGCGTGTCTTTATACCCCTCTATTTCAGCCTCTCTCAAAACGAGCTGTTTCTGTGCCTGTAGCTTTAAATGCAAATGAGCTGTGACTAGTCGCGCCCCTCTCTGGAGGTGGGCGTGGCTTGAATCAGCCGGTCCTGGCTGCTATGTTTACGCTGAACGCCTTGACGGACATGGCTGCTGTCAGACGCGGTAGATTTTAAACATCTAATTTTGATCCAGAATGTGATCCAGATGGAGGCTCCTGCAGAAGTTCAAACACTGCGGATGTTGCCGGGCGTGTCTGAATGGTAAGTCTACAACTTTGTGTGTCTTGATACTTTACAGTTAGTCGATGTGTGTGTTGGTACAGCATTAAAATGTAACTAGCTTAGTAGCTAATGCTAACTGTAACTCACTCCGCTTGTTCATTATTGAGGGAAATTTTGGCGAATAAGTGACATTATAATTTGTGAATATAGTTCACAGTGCCTCCGGTGAGACACATTAGTACTCTGTTGACAAAGGACCTCTACAAGTGTTACAGGTGTCCCAATTACTGACATATTTTGACGATTGCTGACAATAAATTCTCTTTGTTTTACAATATTCTCTGCAGAGATGACTATCAAAATAGTCCTTTCTGTAGCCACGTTTTTTTTAAAATCATAATACTGAACTTGTTTTAGTATATATAAAATTTTTCAGTCTGTCTGTATAATTTATTATCATTTTATCATCAGTTTTCAGAAGTCAAGGCTGTGAGCAGTGGTTTGTAAACTACACTGTGCTGTCTCCACATAATGTGCAACAATTTACCTGTTCCAATATTATGTATTTGAAATTTGCCAAAGCTTCCTGCTCATCCATCACAGCTTGTCTAATGTCTTTCAGGTTTGAATTTCATAGGCCTTATATTTTGTTGAAATATTTACATTTTTCTAAATTTTGTGGATATGCTCACAACAAATCTTAGAATAGACTCTGAATGAGCTGAAAAATTATTTTACAATCAATATTTTGCGTCATTTATTTATATTGTTATTATTATACTCTGTGCAATAATAATTCAGTAGTGCAATGCAAGGACTACACTGGCATCACAACTACATAATTTATTTATATGAGCATTTAAATCAACCAATTCTCTTATTATAATACATGTATCCTATAACACTTGTCCCCATCTTCAGCATACTGTTTTACACTAGTATGTGTACCACTGCTGTATATATTGTTGTACATCACTTACATACAAATGCATATGTTTACATATTCTTACACGTCTTAGTTTTTTTTCTACTGTTGTATTTAGTTTAATTCACAACGCACATGTTAACTAATATTTTATTTTTATTTTTTAAAAGCTTTATCTTAATTTCTATATTCTATATGCTTATATGTACATACTTATATTCTAGTCTTCCTTGAATGGGTGCCACTGTAACACTACCAATTTCTCTCCTGGGATTGATAAAGTATATCTGTCATTGTATACTGAGCACGATAATGTACAGTGAGCAGATCAGTATTGTAAAATAAACCTCTTCAGGATGAAGTAAGACCCTCTGTTTTGTGTCAAGGTCCTGTATCATCCTGTCAGGGTTTATTTCACGATACTGACAGAAAAGATTTTCACAATATTGTTAGTTGTATTTATGAAGATAAATATGACAGATTTTTTACAGTTTGCTTTACATTACTTAAGGTGGCATAACATTACAGTGTTCACTAAACACCATGAATGGAGAAGCACACCCCAAAATAAACAGATACTGTTCATATTAAACATGACTTCACAGGAGACAAGTTTTACACATACTGTGAGGCATTTATTGAATCACATATATCACATCGTATAACATGTCAAATGATGTACCTATCATCCATGACAGTAAACTGAAAGATTCACTGAATCCATTTGAAAAAAAAACCTTTGACACATCAAAGATTGATGTTTTTGAGGCTAAACTGTTAACTGGACATCTTTTCCACGTTTCATTTGTTACAGGTATCAGCCTATCAGAGCATTGTGAGCTGGTGCTGAGGTTTCCTCGTCACTCCTCATCAAAGCCTGTCTGGTTCTCAGGATTCGCACCATGTTTCCTGACGCCCAGGGCCTCTATGTTGGATTCAGACCTCCTCTTAGTTGAACCAGGACACACAGCTGGCGATGACCTTCTCCTTGTCTGGCTCCTCATACTGTGCACTCAGGTCCTCTGGATCTTCATCCCTGTCTGGCACCGGGTACAGAAACACTTTCTTAAAGATGAGGTCCATTAAGTTGGCCACATATCCTGTGCAATATTACACAAAGATTTTGTTTAGACTTCAAAAAAGTCAGTGCATTATGTTTATGTGTGTATTTATATAAGTTATTAGTTTTCTATTTTATTTCTCTTTTTTTTGTTGAAACCTTTACAACAACTGTTACAGTGATACAGTAAATACAACATGTACATGACTTAATTTTAGTGACAAATAAAAGAATGTAACACTTAAAAAAACATGGGCTCAGTCTTCACTGGTTTTGTTCTGCAGGCTCCTCTCATGGTCTTTGGGAAGTGCACTTTGAAGAGTTGGTCTCCACCAGATGTGATGTGTGGTTTGTCAGCAGGTTCACTGTGATACATGACAGCCAGGCAGAGTCTGAAAGTACAGCAGTACAGAGAAAATCAAAGATGGAAATAATGAACAACTGTAAATATTTTTTACAAATTAAAAGTAACCACAATTTCATTTACCTGCACAGTATTCCAAGAAATGGAAACACCAAGAGTCTTTCAAATGCTACTGAGACAATATATGCAATCATACACTGCTATGGGCCTAATATATTTATAATAACAGCTGATGTGTGTGACTTGGTCATTGTTACAATGCCGTTTTTGTGAGTAAAAACTGATAACCCATGTAGTCACATGATTTTATGAATTGTATTGATATCAAAGCAAAACAGTCGTCATTATGGACGCGTCCCTCTCCTCCTCCTGCATGTCCTGCACCCCCACTGTGTTGTTTGTAATGTAATGCAGGACTACTGTTACCGTACTGTTGTCCTTTAGCGCATCAGTGTTGAGGCACCATGAACTCTGAATAGAGGAGGGGATGGTGTTGGTGAGGAAGCTGTTGAACCGGAGAAATTAAACTTATTTTCTGATTATTTTGGTTCTTACATTCTAAGCACAGACAAACACAACTGCATACCTGTGCTAATCACAACGCCTGATTTAGTCTGAACACAAGTTTCTCAGCTTGATTTTGCAGCAGGTCGCTACACATTTCAGGTATGAGACACTTAGCAGCTTGGTGTTAATCTAAGTTACACAGCAGGCAGAGGAGAGAGGACGCGTCCATAACAACAGAGCAGATAACACAAACCCAGCAGCATGTCACACAAAAACTGACATGAAAAACAGTCACCAGCATCCAACTTACTATTCTGTTTAGTTAACTGGCTTCATATGAGGCTTAACGTTCAGATTATCATGACTCTCCCTCAATATTATACTCCAGCGTGTGAGCACACAGTAGATGCTACACATATTAGCCGCGATGCTAACGGCAGGATGAGCGGCTAAATACACAGTAAAGCAGCATAAAGATGATAAAACTTACCGCTGCCATGTCTGCAGTTATGTCACAGTCGGTACTGATCCATCCTTGAGCTTCAGTTTTGAAGTAAATCCTGTTTTGTACTGACCGTCGATGAAGAAATAGTCCGAAGTAAAACGGTTAGCACACACACACAACACTTTACCGGCGTTGTGAGGATATTTTACTTTAAAATTAATAAATTAATCCACTGGGTCTTCTGTGGGTCAGATGACAGGAGTAAATGCAGACATTTGTGTACGTTCCTGCAGCCAACAACAGAGCACTTGTTGTGCTTTCCTTGTGCCTTCAACATCTCTGTTTGCCTGTGCAGTTTTACCGGAGAAAAACATAGCGACCGGGAGGCGGACTCGTAGGTTTTCAGTGGGCGGCACAGACACGCAGCACAGGGAGTGTCTCCTGCTCAGAGGAGGCGCGGGCACAAATCTAAACAGAGCGTTTTGGCCTACATTCACTGAAAGGTGGAGCAAGCAAGAGAGGGAGAGAGCGGACTGTTTTCATACCATACTGATGGGAAGTTCGGCTCTTTTCAGAGAGCCGGCTCTTTTTGCTCAGCTCCCAAAGAAGAGCCGTCTCTTTCGACTCCTGAACGGCTCTTAATTTAGGATTTTTTGTAGGCCTTTATTTTACCATAACTTTGTAAAAATTAATGGTTTGTGTGTTGAAAACCCTTTCATGTTCAGTGTTTTTATGAGAAGCCTTATAATTGCCTAATTTTGTGCATTTATTCTTGTACAAAACCATTCTTTTGTTTAACATTTTAATCAAACATTTTAGAGAGAGGGGGGCACTCAGACAGACAGACAGAGGGGGGGGTGCTCCACTGCAAGTTAGAGCGCCCCCCTCTCTGTTTTCACATAATGGTATGATCCTATATCCTCACATCTGATTGGCCGTGATGCTGACCAATCAAAGTTCTGACTTGAGCAGAACTCAGGCTGAGCACTGAGGTAAGCAGCGAAAGGAAAAAAACTGGGAGCCAGCTCTCACTCGATGCGAGCTGGCTCTTCTCATTCACTACAAAGCATCGGCTCTCAGAGCCGCATCTTTTGCGCATGACACATCACTATCATATCAGGGGAGTCTGAAGGCAGGCCGGGACACATATTTTCACTGGAAAACCTTGAAAAAGTGCATTTTGCATAATATGGGACCTTTAAAATAAGCATTTTAATACACCCGTAAGACAAAAAAGTTTCCATTTGACAAAAAGACAACATTTATTCGGCTAGTATCACATGTGAGGTCTGGACCATGTCTGCATGTCACAATATGGCGGTTGTTGAAATGATGACCGGTGTACTGAGGAAAGCTTATCATTGTCTTATTTTATACTTGCAGATGCATTTTTCATCAAAACTAGAACGTCTATAAAATGTAGACAATACAGGAGGTAGAGCTGAATGTTGCTGCCTGACTTGATGTCTTCAGATGACCTTCACAGCACAGATAGTTAAGTTTATGAATGAACAGCGCATTGCAGCGCGCTCTCTCTTCTGTTAAAAGTCATTGTAGCTCACCCATCATTCTGATCGCTTTCTTTCTCTCTCTCCTTACAATCAATTGAAAGAGTAATCCAGCCAGATCAAATGAAAATGCATTAAAAGGAATAAAATGACAGTTTTCTTAATGAATTGATATACTGATCTACTTGATCCATAGTGAAAACATAGATAAGGAGATATCCTGTGCCATTTGAAATAAATATAAACTACAGACTGAAACTCTTAAAAAGATTTTAAAAGTGTCATAATCAACTGGAAGTGCTAGTAGCCATCCACAGTATGATTTTGTTAAAGTGAGATTACCAGTTGGAAACAGTGTTAACCTTTGTAATTAAAAGGCCCACCAAAATTAAAATCCTGGCGCCGTGCTGCCATCCATCCATCATCCATCCATCCATCTTCATTAATCAATTCACTCACCAAGTTCGCTCTTGTACAGCCATGTGGAGTATCTACAGTCTGACAGCCATGCTGGATCAAAGCCAGACTGACGGTGGTGACCCGTCTGCAGCTTTTTACTGCGTGCTTCGGTTGGAGGGCTGAACAGATGTGTTTGGGTCTAGTCGTGGCGACGTTTACAGGGGCAGGAGATTAACAAGCGCTGTGGTCGGGGCTGGGAGAGATGCTCTTATTTTGGCTAACAGTGGCCGCAGAGCTACCTGTGCTTCCCGCCTCGCCACGTACGGTTCATTTAAAAAACGTTGATATTTTTGCTTGGCGGGGCGAACAGCTGGGGAAACTCCATTTACAATTTTTGTTTATTTGTTGTTTTTTACCGTAACGGTCAGAAACTCTCTCTCCTCCACTCTCTGAGTGCGGGTGGGTGTGTCTGTACCGGTGTATGGGTGTATGCTGTTAGAGAGGAGCAAGGGAGACCCGCCCGTCACAGAGGAGAGGAGAAATGCATTGTAATGAATGTAATGAAACGATAGCAATGCATTCGATATCACAATCTCGAAATTCTCTGAAATCGCACAAATTAGAGTTAACTTTTTTATTTAATAAATAGAACAGCTGTTATAGGCCCTTTTAAAATATAAATTAAATAATGGAATAAAAAAAAAATCTACAACTTGTGTGGGCATCTTGTTGGCAGGGCGGAGGCATCTGTTGGGAGGGCGGGGCTGTACAAAACAGACATGTTTTCTTTCATCTGAAAAATGAGATTTGTAGGCCTGCAGCACCACAGTAGTTCATTATAATGCTGTTTTCTTACACATTTTTTGCAATTGCCATTAACTGTATTATGTATACATGTATATATCTATTTTTATATATAGGTGTCTCCTATCTGCAAGCTCACCACTAGATGTCTCAAAATTCTACCCACTAATCCTTTAAAGCAATTTTGTCTTGCACTTCCATAAAGTTGTAATCAAATTTAAAAATGTTGCAGCCAAAAAAAGATGTGGACTTTTAGTCCCTAATATGTACAGTTATAGTATCATTTTTACTACATTTAAGTTACATCACGTGTTATATGATAAATACAATATATGTATATGACAAAGACAAATAAGTGTGTTTTGTCTGACAGGTAAATGATGCTATAGGAATGGAATGGCCATGGATATATTTCACCACACTCATCCTGGTTGGCTCCTTCTTTGTGCTCAACCTGGTTCTGGGCGTGCTCAGTGGGTAAGAATACTCTAGACCTAACTACTACCCCTCCATTCTTTTCTTTTGTGTAGTCATTTCTCAGTTTCAGATTGGTTGTCTTTTTTCCCCACTAGTGAGTTCACAAAAGAGCGAGAGAAGGCCAAGTCCCGTGGAGAGTTTCAGAAGCTGAGGGAAACCCAGCAGCTGGATGAGGACCTCAAGGGCTACATGGAGTGGATCACTCAGGCTGAAGTCATGGAGAACGACCAGGAGGGTCACGGTAAGACACAGAATGACAACGCTTCATGATTGATGCAGTGGAATTCACTCATCTTCAAGTGCAACAGAGAAACAGAAGTGAGGAGGAAAAATATTTTCTGAAAAAGGCACATGGCTAAGCTAGGATGGCAAATTTGTTAATGATGTCATTTTTTTCAATATATTATGCTAATATTTGATTCATTTTTAATGATGTACCAATATTTGTCATTGTTTCTGATAGAATCACACAAGTAATAATGTGCTAATAATTAATTAGTAAAATAAAAACATTGTCAATTGATGTTTTTTTTTTTGTTTTGTTTTTTTTCTTTTTTTTTTGACCAGCTGAGCATTTAAGCCTGGGTCATGAGATCATTTTCAGATCATTTTTTTAAACTCACTTGAGGTCGCAGCCTGACAAATACACCACTCTGCACATTGCAGATGTACATGATATCCAAAAATCATCCAGAGCTGCTTTTGCTGACACATCTGGTGACAGATTACCACAGAATGTGTACGCTGAGTACTGATAAGAAGTAGAACTGTACCTGTGACATGTGTGTCTGTGTCTTCTCATCAGGTCTTCTTGCTACGGAAAATGGTGGATCAGAGACTGGAAGTGTCAGCAAAATGGACACAATGCAGCTGATCATCTATTACTAGTGAGTAGTGTGTGTGTCATCTTTACACTGTGGCTTTTTTGGAAGACTAAAGTTTAGCAGAAATTTCTTTTTAGGAAAAATATTAAATAAGGGTATACAAACTCTGCATGTATACTTTTGTGTCATTAAGGGTCAGTTGTGTCAGTGACAAAATTTAAAGTGTCTTCTTTGATCTCATGATTAAAGTGGTAGTTTATTTATCATCAGATATTTTCATTAACATCAACATTTTTAGCTGCTTTTTTATTGTAAATGCTTGTGAGATACTTCAGTGTAGTTTCAATAAATTTAAGGAAGGAATTCCAACAATGTGTGGTAGTGCAGAAAGATTCACTCATGAATTGCACAGTTTATCCTTTCAGATATGTGACATGACAGACTGTGGTGAAAGTATGCATGTAAATGTGAGTCTGCCCTCCATTCTTCAGGTGACCTCCATTTAATTTTGAGATGTGTATTGTACACTAGAAGTTCTCTTGAAAAGAAACAGGGATGACCCATATTTCCTCAAATAAAAGCTGGAAGTCAAATCAATTGGCAATCACTGTAGATGTTTAGTCCCACTTAAATGTCCAGATTTACATATGTCCATGACATCATCTACTTGACCAATCCACATCAGTTTTGAAACTTTGAATAAACACAACAGAGGCAAGCAAAATATTATATGCATAGTTAACCAGTAGTTCATGATTAGTAAACTATTAGCTAACCATTAGTTCATGATTAGTTAACTGTTAGTTAACCATGAGTTCATGATTGGTTAATGTCTTAGCCAACTGTATTTTGCAGGAACTTACATATGTTACAAGATGGCAATACCTACTTTTGAACTACCCTGCAAGTCACAGAATTTTCCACAACATATTCCTGCAAAAGTTTCACAATAAAAGCCCTGTTTAAAAATGAATGGATTCTCTCCACTGGTAACAGTTCCAAGGAACAAATAAGAAAATAAGGCAGCTGCATACATATAGAATGTGACCAAATTTACTTACCAAACAGAGGAATTTAAAAATTAATATAGAAACCTGTTTTAAATAATGGTCTGGACCCTGTCTGTATTTGAGGGGAATAGAAGCCCCAGTCATTATTTGAGGAAATATGGTAGTTGGATTTGTATTTAACTAGAGGTGGAAAGGATGGAAAAGAGGTGGAGGAGGTTATCAAAGTTATTTAAAAGTGTGATATTTGGGCCACTACAAGGACTCACCATCTCTCTTCATTCAGCTGGTCTTTCTTCCCCTTGTATGCAGTAAGCTGGCTCGAAAGTGGAATCGCTGGTTACGCCGTAAATGCAGGGTGTATGTGAAGTCCAGACTGTTCTACTGGTGGGTGATTATGCTCGTCTTCCTCAATACGTTGGCCATCGCAACGGAGCATCACAAACAGTCGGAGAGACTCACAAACTGGCAAGGTCAGAGAATAAATAAATTACATACATTCATGTATTCCATCTTGTGATGAATGTCTGTGTGAACTTCCTGTAGTCACTGCAAACTCATGCTAAGAAAATGTAAGGTGGGGCAGGTGATTGTCTGATGAGTCCATATCAAGCCAGATCGCACTGTCAGGTTGGTTCAGGTTCGGTCCTTGTGAATCATTCATACACACCACATCAGAACAAATCTGTTCATACAAGTAGTTCTTGCGTGAGGCCCAGTATTAGTACCTTAAATCATTCACGATTTCTAACAGAAGAGTTGTATCCACTATTGACCAGTTCTGTTTTGTTTCCGCCATGTTTCTGTTCCTCTTGAAAACTTGTTAGTGATATGTCATCTCCCCTTAATGAGGCAGACATGCACAGAAACAATATATCTTTTCCAATCAGAGTGAAACGATCAAATTATTTTCCTATTGATCAGGTTATCAAAGGTTTACACCACCCCTCTTAATCAGATTGGTTCCTTCCCTATCCATCTGGTTCAGGCCAGTTTCTTCCAATTCTGATTGGATAATTATTCTGATTATTCATGGATTATTCATAGCTGTGATGATCTGGCCAGGAGAAGGTGGAGATTGGCAGGAACAGGTGAGCTGCTGGATGTAGGGTAGGGGGGAAAGTCTGAGGGAATGGCTGAAAGGAGGAACAGAGGCCGAAAAAACAGTCCTTGTATGTTAAATATCAAGGATAAAAATGAGGCATAACCAAAAGTGCATATTTGCTTTTACTGATTTCATTTTCTGGTCGTAGCTACAGGTTGTGAGCATGAATTAATTGTCTGTAGTTACTTGTGTGGAAATCTGAACCATCATGTCATGTTCAATATGTAGATTTTGGTTACGATCGATAACTAATAATAAATTTGTGATTGTGATGAACCAGTGCACTCATATTTTCTGTAAAATATAATGAAAGCAATGTAAATATATTTAATCAATTTATAAATATTTATTTTAAATTTTCTCAGGTAACAAATGATTATTAATCATTGAAAATATATAAACTGATTTATGTCACATGCTTCAAACTCCATATTTCCTAAGCTGTTGATTACTGATATAATCTTTGAACAATTAAATAACTCTCTCCATTTGTCTTTTCTGTCTCTCATTGTCTCCTGCCTTCCACTTTGATGGGTCCACCACTCAACAACCCCATCAACAGACAATGCCAACAAGCTCCTGCTGTCTATGTTTGCTGTTGAGATGTTTATGAAGATGTATGCGCTTGGCTTGCCCTCTTACTTCATGTCTCTCTTCAATCGCTTTGACTGCTTTGTGGTGTCCACTGGCATTATGGAGCTCATTCTTGTCCACATGGGGGTCATGTCAGTCATGGGCATCTCTGTGCTGCGCTGCATACGCCTGCTCCGCCTCCTCAAAGTCACCAGGTAACATAGCTTTTATTAATCATAGCTATCATGTGCAGTGTGTATGTAGTAGGTCATTATCCATCACTGAGTGGATCACAGATTTTACCAAGAATATTTGATGGAAAAACTTGTTTACCAGCCCAGTTACTCTTGTCATTCTCTTTGACGATGATGTTAAATGACAGTTATTGTGGTCCCCTGTAGCTCAGTTGGTAGAGTGTGTGTCCCCATGTTCTGAGGCTGGGTCCTCTGCAGTGGCTGTGGGTTTGATGTCTGCCTTAGTATCTATGCTAGATTCTGCAGAAAATAGCTATCATCTTATTATTGTAAGATAAGTTCACACCTAAAGTTCCAGCTCCTGAATCAAACCAATGCAAAGGTGATGCATTATTTCAATTCCCTTCACTAAGCCCTGCCTGACTGTCCAGTCATAGCTTAGCAACCATAACCAGAGCTGTCAAGCTTTCCATTTCTCTACATATTGAAGCAGCGTGCAGGAGGCTCTGAGAAAAGTGATACTCTGTGTTTTATGATTCTGGACGCTGGTGTCTTTTTTGTTATCTCTCAAAAACATGAAACACAAGAGCACATTTGGTGAATGGATTAAACTCTGTCTTCGTCATCTGCTCTAACATAAGCTACAAATGTCTGGCTAACTAACACTAGCTTACTAGCTGCAGTAACTTTACCTTCAGACAAACTTGTTAGATGCCACTGCTTCTGCATTTGGTCTGTGGGGGTTTGAGGAGGAGGATGTGGGCTGATGTAGAATCACAGTGGGCCGTCGATGATGCATCTCACTCTGGCTCGCTCTGGTTTGGCTGGGTGACCTGTCTCAAGGTGCATTGCATCGGGTCCCTCCGCTTCCTTTTCCCACATTAATGAGTGTATTTCTGTTATCTATCATGTAGATATATCTGCTGTGTTTCACCATCCAACCAGTGTTTGCTGTGATTTAAACTAGCTTTAGCCTCAGTCTGTTAGCATTAACATTATATCATGTACACAGCTGTTATGTACCTTTACACAGACACTTTCACAGGGTTTTAAAACATGTCAGATGGAGACAATACTTAAGCTGGAGATGTCTCAGCTGACTCAAGTCGAGTTAGCAGTAGCTCACATCAGCCAACTACAGCTATGAAATTCATTATTTTAGCTGACAAATCCACTGTTGTCAGCTAGAAATGAGAAGCTGCTTTTGGTGACTTGTCAAAGTAATCACAGACCTCATGTTTCAACTATTACTTCCAATTTCAATGTTAAATCTGCCAGTTATCACCCTAAACTGCATAAATGCAGTGCAAGAAGGGAATGTTTTGCAGGCGCTGCAATAGTAACTAAGGAGGGTGGTGCTTAACGAAGGGTCAGTTTTCCACCCAAGTTTGGACAAACTCAAAAAGTCCAGAAATTGTAAACACAAGGTCAGGTGGTGGAAATTTTGGTCTGTTTAGACAGTTGGCAGGTAAAAATGGCCCAACTGCTACCTGGATAGCACACATCATGGAGCATCATCAAGTGTTGACGTATGCTGATGTGGACTGGGAATATGAACATAAGACAGCAGGTGTTAAATAATTTAATTATGCAGGCATTTCTCACTTCATCCTGAGTTCAGGTTTGTCCCCTGCTGGTCCACTTTTTGGAAGCAAACACACTGCTCACCAGTCACCAAAACAGGGAGTGAACCAGTGAAATGACACATACAATAATGCACTTCTGTGATTGGTTTGAATGGTGTTTGCACCAGAAATAAACTGCTTTGTTCACTTGGCAGCAGCAAGTTAGGTGATTAACTCCAAGGTTCAGTTTAACCAGACTGAACAAGAGCCCGTACTGAGGTTTTACTGTCCGATTGTTGATTCTTCAATTCTCTCAAACAACATTGCAAACCATATATAAATGTGGCTTATAGGGCTTTAATAAAACCTTACATTACTTTTATTTGGTGTTGACTGATGTAAGAAACAACAACATGTCAGACATCACCACGGAGATTAGTGACAAAGGAACAAATCAGCAAAACCAAACCAATCAAATACTAAATTTATCTAACAATAAATGGTAAATTACTAGAAGACTGAAATTTTTTATCTGCAAGTATTTTTTTATGTATATTTAACAATATAGATAATAGTGGCATAAATCACAATTATCTCAGCAAATATCACCTTTCTATATTACTTCACCTAATGACTGATTTATTGTCCATCAGAGAAGATTGAATGAATGTGACTGTTTGACTGAGTTTGACATGAAACAGGAGAGATGGTTAATTCTATACGTCATAATATTGTACATTTGGCTTTACCATTGGTAGATATCTCTTTTGTAGCCTAAGCTTAACATTTTTTTCTTTGAACGACTCAACAATTAACTGTAAACCTCAAAGCAGACAAAGCCTTGGGGACCCCCCCCCCGACACTAGTTGTCATTAATCATTCAACCATAATAATCAAGTGACAAAGCTTTTTATAACATGAACACAGAATGAACAAACGTTTTTTATTTGTATTATTAAAGAATTGTGACCAAGATATGTTGTGAGTGGACCATTTAACAGTTGGAAAATAACCTTGTCAGGCCTCTCTGCTGGACAAACACAGTTCAAAACAAAGATACATTCAAATAGAGGCCCCGAGTCCTGTGTTGGAGCCCAAATGTATGATTGAAAACAACTGGTAGAATAGCTAATGATTGTTCATTTCATCTTGTGTGCTGTAGATACTGGACATCTCTCAGTAATCTGGTGGCTTCCCTCTTGAACTCGGTCCGTTCCATAGCCTGTTTGCTGCTCCTCCTCTTCCTTTTCATCGTCATCTTCTCCCTGCTGGGTATGCAGGTGTTTGGAGGGAAGTTCAATTTTCCCAACCAGCCCAAACCCCGCAGCACCTTCGACAGCTTCCCTCAGGCACTCATCACTGTGTTCCAGGTACAACAGGGTTTCCTCTGTGTCAGTTGACTGTGGGATAAGCCTTGAATGGGCCTGTTTGAATTATGAGCAGGACAGATCAGCGATGCATTAAAAGTAAACCTTGTTCTTTGATAAGAAGATGGTGGGCTTAGTTTAGGAAATATGCCTGGTGCAACCCTCAATCTGTCAAACTTTGCTTTCTGTGTCACTTTTAAATTAATTTTGCAATCTTACAACAACAAAGCGTATCGTATTCCACCACTTTGCTTCCGTTTGTTCTCTATGTATAATGAGAAAAGACTATAAATAAATAGGTTGAAGTTCTCATTAAAACAGTCTATTTTTTAATAATACAGTTGAAAGTTTTAAATGAAGTAAAAAGTAAAACATGCTGATAGTGATTATGTGTAATGTGTAATGTGTTTCAGATCCTGACAGGTGAGGACTGGAATGCTGTCATGTATGATGGCATAATGGCACATGGAGGACCGAGTATGCCTGGTATCTTAGTCAGCATCTACTTCATCATCCTCTTTGTCTGTGGAAACTGTATCCTTATACAATGTGTGTGTGTGTGTGTGTGTGTGTGTGTGTGTGTGTGTGTGTGTGTTTGTGTGCATGTCTTCAATTCAAATCACTGTTATAATCTTTGACTCCCATGTCATTCAGTCATCCTTCTGAATGTCTTCCTGGCCATTGCTGTAGATAATCTGGCAGAGGCTGAGTCTCTGACTTTGGCACAAAAAGAGAAAGCAGAGGAGAAAAAACGAAAGAAAGCACTCAGGTGAGTCTTCCTCAGTGATGAAAGTCAAACATGTTTAGGGCATCAGAGCCTCACTCACACACAACTATGAATAATAGAATAGGAAAATCTTTGGTCTGCGGCATCTGAGCTATTTACAAACAAACAAACTGATGTCTACATTTCATGCACTATGATGTACATTTACAATATGCAATACAGTTGTTTTTAGAGTCCTGCATGACGTTGGCCACAAAAATGTTGTGTAATGGGTGAAAAAACATATTTATATGAATTCATGGGTATAAGCATGGGTAAAATTAAATAATTGTGGGTGGGCAGCAGGCAAAAACTATAATATAACACATACAATACAATAATAATATATATTTTTAGTGCTGTCAATCGATTAACATATTTAAAAACGATTAATCGCATGTGTGTTTGTAGTTAATTGTGATTAATTGAATTTAATTGCACATTTTTTTATTGGTTCAGAATGTACCTGTTTTTCAAGTTTTTAAAATGTAATTCAAAAGTAACTTTCTTAAATCAAATACATTAACCAAAAACAATGACAAATATTATCCAGAAACCTTCAAAGGCACTGCATTTGGCATAGAAAATGTGCTCAAATAATACCATGACAAACCCATCAGGCACAGATGAGCATATTGACCTGCTCAATTTAATATGGCCAAAATACACTAAAAGTTTCAATAGAAAAGTCAAATGAAGATTCTGTGGAACAGCAGGCTTCAGATTTAAAAGGTACACTATATATAATCTGCCATACTTATTGGGTGCGAATGCTGCAAGCATTATCAAGCAATATCAAAGTCTAGCTGAACCTCTGCTGGAGTCTGGTTGTTTTAATAAGAAGCAACATGATGCTTTAAGTTGTAAAATACTACAACACCACAAGCCAACAACCAGAATCAACTGTTCTGTTGATTTCCAGGGCCAACATGCCTGATAAGACGTCAGAGGAGAAAGCAAATCTTGCAAAGAAGTTGGCGGAGCAAAGGGCCAAGGGTGTAGAGGGCATCCCTACCACTGCCAAGGTGAGGCACCCATATTCTATTCATCCACTCATTTATCGACAAAAATAAAACAATATACTCTTTATTTGTCCTTGTTCTTATCATTCAGCTTTTTCATTTTCAAATCTGTAGCTCAAAATCGACGAGTTTGAGTCTAATGTCAATGAGATCAAAGACCCGTTCCCTCCAGCAGACTTTCCTGGTAAGTCCCAGTGTAACCAAAGTGTCACACCTATGGTGTTCTGTGTTGTGTTCTTGGTTTTTATACTGAAGAGAAGAGAGCAGGACTGGATCTCTGGTGAAAATATAGTGTGTGTGTCTGCTCAGCTTTCCTGACAGAGACGACAAGGATACAGTTAACAGCAGTAGTTTGTAGTAGTCTTTGCACAGCAGAGTTGTTAAGTTAGGTACACAACAAACTCAGCACTCTAATCTTTTTGCCCATACATCAAAAGGAGGAAATACACAGGTGTCTAATATGTCTTTCACTGAAACTGGTTGCATAATACTTGGCCAAGAAGAATGAAGAAATAATCAGTACATGCTCTGTCTTGATGTTCCCTTCGATTCTGGAGTTTTGTTCCTCTGAGATAGTCTTCAAACACTCACAGATAAGGTCATGATGAACCTCTGCCCAAACAAGGTCAGACCCAACACATCTACAGGAAATAGAATTAGCCTATTGGTCTGCAAATCCACACAAATTATGAACACGCAAGGTCTGAGACCACAGCTTATAGCACATTTGGCTCCATAGCTCAGGGTCAGTGTTATCCAAACCAGATTACAGTTACATTTTCTCTGTTCAGAGGGACAAGACAAACACCTGTCCAACCGTAGCCACCATAGCAACACTGTCAGGTTGTTCCCTTATTTATCTGAAAAATAGACAGCTGCCTCTACTTTCTAGAGGAGAGACAGTATGTCTGTTAAAATTTAGTACGGGCCTCTCAATGACTCCAGGGCCTTAGTATGATACCTAACACTGGAAAATTCTCTAACAATAATAAATTAAAAAACTGCATTAGTGATCTCAGATATTGACAGGATTAACACAGAATGAAGCTGATATGGCATAGAACAAGATACAACCATAAGATCATGTAGGTATCACATTTATCGCACTAAAAAATACAATTTTATCAAGGAGTATCATTTGACTCTGCTTACCTCTCTGTCAGTTGGAAATAGCTTTGACTCATGTGCACATGCACACACAGCGCAGCTACACTGAACACACACACAAAAATACCAAACAGGAATGATTTGGTAAAATCCATAAAACGTATCTACATTATTCTGTTAAAATTTCATAAATCTTTGTATTAGGGGATGTATTGTAGGATAGGTCAGGCTGGAGACAGTTGCAACAGGGCACAGTTACAACAGGCTTATTCCTCCATTAAAATCATGCTACACTGATGCTCATACAAACAAACAAATAAATGGGAATGATTTGGTGGAATTCATAAGATAAATCTACATTAATCTGTTACACCAGCACCTCTATACCTTACTGTTAATCACACTATTCTAAACTCCAAAATCATAAAGGCCTCTGCTAATCCCTCCCTCTTTTTGTTGCCTAGGTGATGATGAGGAGGAGGACCCAGAAATTCCAGAGAGCCCCAGGCCTCGTCCAATGGCAGACCTGCAGCTGAAGGAGGAAGCAGTGCCGATGCCAGAAGCCAGTTCATTTTTTATCTTTGGACCTCAGAACAAGTATGTGATTGTTGGCATTGACAGTGATGGAAACATGTTGATAATATCTAGGATGTCATATATTGGATGAAAGTGAGGTGGGGCTCATGATTACTGGTATATATATGTATATATTTATAGCACATTTATAGCACAGTCCAGAAAATTATCAGTTTAGTAAATGTCAGAAAATATGTCATAATGCCACCAAAAGTACATGTGTCATATTGTTGTACATATTAGCATTATATCAATATGGACATTTTCCTCGTGTCATGGCCGCAGGTTGTCATTTGTCGTTACTGACTGCTTAACTTCAACAGTGTAGTTCTTATCTAATATGAGCCTGTCAAAGGGTAGATTCCAGGAGATGAGCGCTATTCATTGGCCTGATGTTAGTGTCTTGCCCTGGCCTGCCACTGGTGTCTTGTTGTTCTACCTTCAGGTCCAGGTGATAGGAGAGGTATTGGTGCAAATGGGTGCAACTGGGTGCACCTCGTCAGTCTATCAAGAATACATTTAAGATCAGCCGTCCCCATTTCTTCCCCCTATTTCTTTTATTTGATTTGGTTGCACTTATTTTTATTACTAAACATTCACACATTATCATCATCACATCAACTCTACTGATCTGTTGAGTGATTATTTCATAGATTTGTTTAATATATCTGTAAATAAATCTGATTGTTTGATTTCTCTGCACAACCATGTACATTTCTCTTCATTTGGGATGTCTAAGAGCATTTCTCACCTGAAGTTGAGTACATCTTTTCATAGGATGAAAAGGAGGCATCTTGTAGCCAACAGAATGCTGCACACCTGTGCATACCTCACTGACCTGCTGTGGCTTATATGTGCAGCACTGCATCTGACAGCCTGACTGTAGTTCTTTAGACATCATGTTTACAGAGTTGGGAGGAGAGGAAACTAATAAGAAGGAATCACCAGGATTTTTGTTTTCCCTTGTTCAGAAAGAGGGGGGCATCTGCCTTTCACATGACTTTTTCCTGTGTGTGACATTCAGTTGTTTTACTGTGGGATCACTGTCACACACTTTTTAATCAGACAAAGCCCACAGAGTAGGATAGAAGCACAGCAGCTTGAACAGCTTTTGGCCTGTTAATCAGGGAGAATACTTTTGCTGAAGTACGCATATGTTACTAAATTAATTTAATAAATATAGGCTAAATATGTCTGATCAATTATATGATCGCCTCCTGAACAGATTTAATGATCAGCAAATGGATGTATTAGCAGTTTATCTTACTGAAATCATGCTAAAATCACATCTTCTATCTGTGGTTGATTCATTTCACTTTACAAATGAACTGTTCCAGAGTTCATTTGGAACAGCACGAAGACCCACCTTTTCAGATGGTCTCTGGTCGGTTCTTTGAATCCAATTGACAGTTTTCACACCAGTCCAAAAGCAAATGGACCACAGTCTGTTTTAACCAGACCGAATGAGGCAGGTGTGAAAACACCTTAAGAGACGTGTTGTGACAAATCTGGGACTTGTAAATTTCAAATTTTTGGTGGATAATTAATTCTGAAATGATTCTGGAGCAGAGCTCTTATTGTGACACATTCCATTCCATTGTTTCCTGCAGGGAAGTATGCAAGGAGGACAAGTTTGTGCATCATAGTTGATGTCTGCATTGATAGGCGGTGTTACTATCTGTTTGATAGTTGCCGTGTGTAGATGTCCAGGTATTGATTGGTCTTCGGTTAGTAACGCTTTTGGAGAATATTTTACATTCTGAAAAATTGTTTCAAGTAATCTTTTGCTATTTTTCTTTGTGGTTTATAGGGGACATATTTTATTTTTCAGGCGTGAGATAGACATTTCTTAACTTAAATTAACTGAAACCAATACCGACCCTAGTGCACAGTTGGTGATATGAGGACACAAAGCCTGTTTCCATTGACCTAGTTGGGTGATCAGTGCTGCAGGTAGATGAATGGAGTGGTAGCGGGAAGCTTATCCTTTTCACCAGGGTTCTCATGAGTGCTGCGTCCATTCTTGTTTGGCAACTAAAGGCGATGTTGTGGCCTTTTAGTAACCAGTAACACCTGTGCTATGACATATGGAAAGTTTGTCCAGAATATGATGTTAAGATGAAGTGCCTGAAGAGGTTGTCCACTGGAATACCCTGAAACTCCTTCACATGCACATTTCATGTCAGTTGATTAATGGGGGAAATTTACTCTGTTTGTTTGTGTTTGATAGAGGGTGGTGTTGTGCTACACACACAGCAGCAGAGAGATGATGTAACAAGATGAAGCTGTGCTTCAACTGTATTCAAAGTCCAACACTTTACCATAGGCCGCAGGGTTGTGCAGAGATGTGGGAGTTTTTTTGTGTTCCATGTTACCATGGTGAAACAATTGGAAAATAAAAGTTTTATTCCTCTTATTTCTCATCCGCCTCAGTCAGTCTCTATGTCGCTTGATCAGCACTGCTCTCTTTGTCTTGTGCGTGTGTTCGATGAGGCAGGAAGAAGGGGCCAACTTTGAATAGTGTGTTTGCAGCAACCAACAAATCCTGCATAGCATACCTTTAAGAGAATGAACATGTCTCTCAACCATTTCAGGTTCCGGAAGCTGTGCCATCGTATTATCAATGCAACTACTTTCACCAACATCATCCTCCTCTTCATCCTACTGTCATCTATTTCTCTAGCTGCTGAGGATCCCATTGACCCCATGTCCTTCAGGAACCAGGTGATGAAGTGCATGCCTGTCTCATTGTCATTTCTGTCTTACAGTCTTACGGTGCACCTAGGGCCTGATTCACTGATGGTTTGTGTGTGTAAAAACATGCAAAATTACTACTAACAGTGCACAGTGAGGATTACGTCTTTAAAATGTGTAAGACAGCACACACTGCCCATTTAGTATGTTTACCTTAATGAATATGTAATAAGGGGTGTTTCTACCCTAGTGTACAAAATAATTGGAGGAGAAAATGCAGTGGACCTCCTGCACAATAGATTTATCATTATCATTATTATTATTTTTTTATTTTTTATTTTTTGAAGATCATTGAAGAAGTTTTTGTTCTCCATATATATTTATATAACTCCCCATGGGGGGGAAACCTGTAACACATGCAAACCCTAATTTACATATTTATGTATCCACAGTGTTCAAGTACAATCAATACAATTATTCTTAGTTGATAACCCACAAACGCACACCAACCCAATGTGTAATATGTTAGAATTCACATGCAGTGTAGCACTCTTTATTTGAGATCTCAGCAAATCAGGCTCTTACAGTGCAATTAAAAAAATGACAGTTACAGTTTGTAGTAAATGTGGTTTTATTAATATTTCAAATTATGTGACATTTTCAGGTACTGGCCTATGCTGATATAGTGTTCACATCGGTGTTCACAGCAGAAATTGTGCTCAAGGTAATAACAGACACCAGTTGATGGTACAGGTGGGTGACAAAGTAATAAAAAAAACCTGAAGAGGTTTGGAGAAACACAGTGAATGCCCTTTCTTACAGTTAATGAGGGGCCACTGAATGATTTGATGATGTGAATCATATGCTTTGTCCTTCACTGTCACCAGATCTATATCCAACTGAACTGAACCTGTCCTGTCAGGAGAAGAGTGTTGTTCTTGTGACTGTGTGACTGTGACTGTGAGAATCTCTGCCATGGGCCAGTAAAGCTGTTCTGGAGATTGATCACATCTTTCCAGATCTGGATCTTATTTATAAAACATTGTGTGTGTTCCAGACTAAAAGTGTATGTGTGCAGAAAAGCTGAAAATGGTGTGTGGCAAAAAATAATAGTTAGACTTATAAAACTGTTCATATGCACACCTGCAGTCAGTGTTCCCTTTATAAATCACAGGCTACCTGGAAACGTTGACACATGGATCAGCCTTACATCCCACCCTCTACGTGCCTAAATCTGACCATAAATGGTTGATGCACAGCACAACAACCAAGAAAAAAACACAAGACACAGAGGTTATATCAGACACACATCTGTCTCCTATTTCCTGCTGGTAACAGACGGTTCAGAAACCACAGTGGTCAGTACTTTGTATCGGGTTTGTCTGTTAATGTTGCCATCATGTAACATAACACACAAGTGCCACTGCAGTATTTATGTTTGCAACAAACTGACTGACGCTTCACACCTCTTCAAAATGATTATGACAGTCATTGATATCCCCCTCCTCGGAAATTATTTTAAGATGGAAGTCTAATATGTGAACACAGTTCATTTATATATTGAGGTTTTCTCGTGATGACAGTGACCTTACTATAACGAGGATAATAATAACGAGAATTTCAAATGATGTGCTTGTGTGAGAGCTATCACTGGCTTTAATTACAGACTTTGATATTTTACACAGTTCATATGTGCAGGTAATGAAGCTGTGACGGACAGGTGAGGTGGATAGAGAGGGGGGAGTGTGTGTGTCTGCAGTGTCTCAGTGCACTCTGACAGCACAGTCATTCACTGCAACAATTTTACACACAAAAACTGCCTGAAGCTAAAATCATACTTGGTGACATATCCACAGGTTTAGAATATATTAGTAAAGCTACTAGCACCCTGTTCTGCTATTTATTTGATTTCTCCAACCGATGATGATCATGCAGTCCAGTTGTCTCGTGCTCCTCCTATGCTTCATGGGTAGAGAATGAGACAGCGCAGATGAAATATTGAGAAACTTTGATTTAAGATTTGAGTTGAATCATGTCTTTTTAAATGTAAAGGTGTATATGAGACACTTCTAACTCACTACAAGCACAACAAAGAACACTGCTGGTTTGGCTGTTTATGATAAAGTGTTATATGACATGAATTAAATGTATGTGAGGCATTATTAAACATAGAATGATTCCACTTACATTTCATTTCTACAATCTGGGTTCAGTTCAGTTCCCTCTGTGGCGTACACCTGTTTCAGGGCATTTATAAATGAAATGAAGAAGGTATGAGGCTGAAAGGGAATAGAGAGAGACAGGATAGGCATAACCTGGCATAACATGACACTCATCTTTAGCTTGATTTGATTAGTACTTAATCTGATACTGGGTGTGTATAGAAATGGCAGCTGAGTGTTAAGGGATTGTTGAAGCTGCAGAGCTGCATTTACTGCTGCTGTCTTTCTATAATTTTTTTTAAAACTCTGACTTAAAATGCAGGAAAGTAGATAAAAAGCAAACAGTCTTGCAGGAGCAACATTTACCTAAAAATCTACTTTTAGTTGAAATTTAAGCACCAGAGTCTTTGAACAAACAACCCTACTAACAGCAGGTTCTTTCTACAGTTGTGTTCATAATAAGTATTCTTTTATAGATGACCACGTATGGTGCCATCCTTCACAAAGGGTCTTTCTGCCGGAACTCCTTCAACATCTTGGATCTTCTGGTGGTCAGTGTGTCTCTCCTCTCCATGGGCATGGAGTAAGTGGAATCTCAACTCTGTCTCTTATGCAAAGGATTCACGTCTTTATTTTGTTGACTCCTGGATTTGATGAAGTCCATCATGCCTGTTATGTCTATGGTCTAGAACCAAAGAAAGGCCAACTGCACAGTCTATAAAAACCTTTAAAGATTAGCAAGACAATGAACTCAAGTTCACTAATCAAACCCTGAAATTCCTCAACAAAAACAACCTGAGCTCCTAAACTGAAAAACAAGGGTAAAAAAGTTCATCAGAACCAGAAAAGTTCTTCTCACTGCTACCAAACTTCTTACAGATCCTCCATATTCACAGTGTATTATAAATATATGTAGTGTATTTACAAATGAGCAGAATTTGGAACTAATTTACTTATTTGTGTGAAGAACATCAACGCTGTGAAACAATCAGAAAATAATATTGTATTTCACCAGCTTTCTGCTATCAGCTCTGACTCATCTGATCACCCACAGCTGCTCACTGTCTCTCTTTCTTTGTGTCCTCCGCTCTGCACACAGGAAAAAGAGATCAGTCACATCTAAACAAACACACTATTAGAGGAAATGATACACTGCCACAGAGTAAAGGCATAAATGAGTTGATGTGGTGTGCCTGTGTTTGTATCATGTAGATCCAGTGCCATCTCAGTGGTGAAGATTCTCAGGGTGTTAAGGGTACTGCGGCCCCTGAGGGCCATCAACAGAGCCAAGGGACTCAAGGTATGAGATGTGAGTGAATACACTTAACAGTTTAAAAGCTGACCTCATACTGATTGATTCATCATCTCTCTGTAATATCTCTGTCTTTGCAGCATGTGGTCCAGTGTGTGTTTGTTGCTGTCAAGACCATTGGAAATATTGTCCTGGTCACCATGCTGCTGGACTTCATGTTTGCCTGCATCGGAGTCCAGCTTTTCAAAGTAAGAAGAGAAGGAAATCAAATGAATGAATGTCTGTTGTTCAGTACTCTGTTTGGTCGTGTAAATAAACCTTGTCTGTCTGCCATCACAGGGCAAGTTCTACGCCTGCACAGATCCTGACAAAATGACTGAGGAAACGTGCAAGTAAGGACTCTGTTATGATTATAAGAACAGTGCTGCTTAGGGGTGCAAGAGATCAAAAAAACTCATGGTTCGGATGGTATCACAGTTTTGAGTCATAGTTCGGATCATTTTTCAGATCAGCAAAAAAGAAAAAAGTGGTGGGAATAGGGTTAAATTATTTTAAAAATGCACTTGTCTTTGATCTTTGTCTGTCTGTAATTGTAATAATAATGATAATCGTAATAATATTAAAAACTTCAGGCTTATACAGTGCTGTACTATGTATATACTAGATCATTATACACTGTACAGTATAATACACAACTACACTCTGTAGTCTGGCTCAACGTCCCGCCTACAGCACAGCACATCTGATTGGTTAGAAGTCATGATCAATCAGCAGACACACTGTGTCACAGACGGGGCGAGACAGAGCTGCACCGGTGAGCAGAGAGGAGCTGTGTAGAAGTTAAGACAGCTGATATCAGCAAAGTTTCAATAAACATCACAGTTTTATGATCCGTTTCTTTGGTGACAGCATAGTTACATCAGTGAAAAAAGTTATGGTCTGGATTTGACTCAAGGCGATGTGACACTGCAGTCAAGCCAGCCTTCACTTCGAAAAACACGGTCAATCTAGCCCTCACTTTTTTTGTTGTGCACATATATACTAGGCATTACAGTAAGGCAACATTAAGGACGGATTTCAATAAAAGTAAACTTCTTTTGGGCGTGATCTCACATCTATTAAATCTGCCTGTCGGTGTGTATATGAATCAATTAATTAATTCTTTAATCAATTCATCTATTAATTATTTAAGCAAAACAATAATAAAAAAAAAGAAATACAATCATGCAATTAATATAAAAGTATTTCCATTATCCAATCGATTTAAAATTAAAAGGAAACTACTTCAATGCAGATTGATAGTACACCACCTCAGAGTGTCACTTACACAATTTCAGGGAAGTCGGATGTAGACTTTCAAAATTAAAGCCCTGAGGAAAGTCAAATACTTTCAGCATTTCTACCTAAATTCAGACTGATATTAAAAGGAAACTGCCTGTTTCCACAGACCAATTATGTTTGAGATTGATAGTACACCACCTCAGAGTGGCTCTCACACAATTTCAGGGAAGTCTGATGTAGATTTTTAAAATTAAAGCCCTAAGAAAAGTCCAATATCTTCAGAAAAGAATGATTTTCAAGAGTGGATTTCTGGATGGATATATACTCTATATCCAGAAGTCATGGATATATAGTATATATCCATGACTTTTAGAACACTGTTCTTAAAGAAATCAATGATATACTTGGTCGAACAATAAATATTTTCCCCTTATCATGCATTCTTGGTATACATAATCCTCCAAATATTCTTCCAAATCCACTGAAACTCCTGAAAATCCTTCTTTTCTGTGCTAGAAGATGTGTTTTACTGAAGTGGGTGTCAGAGGAACCTCCTAGCATCACTCAGTGGATAAAAAGTGTGTTAGTATCCATACCATTAGAAGCATTCAGCTTTTATTTAAGAGAGGAACCTTTTCAGCTTTAGAGAGTATGGAGTCCTTTCATAGCTTGTTTGGGACCTGATTGTTTACAAACGATAAATGCAGGGCTCTGTGGTCTGGCATGGAAACAGTAGATGTATCACCTTAAATGCAATGTGTCCTGACTGTGTCTGTACATTCCTGTAATGTTTTTCTTTACCTTTTTTCCTTGCTTGTTTTTATATTTACTGTCATTGGTTTAACTTATCTGTCAGATCTGTAAATGACTGTAAACCTGTCAATGTTAATGAAAAAAGTACATCTCATAAATGAATACGAAATTACAGTTGTGTAAAGTTTCTTGAGCAATCCAAGATTCAGGTGCAGAGAGAGACACAGGACACAATGTAAAATTCAAAAGACAACTTCTCTATTGAAGAGACGAGCTGTCATGCACACAATATCAGTGAAAGCAAGTGAACAAATCCATATAGGAAGAATAAATACGATCAGAAAAAGAAGCAGATTCTGAATACGAAGACAGAATGATGCTAAGAAAACACTGTAAAGCAATGAGAACATGATCTTGCAGTACCATTAATAAAAATTGCTAAACTGGGACTAAAACTAGAATATCTCTCTAATTTAGCAGCAAAAACAGGAAAAATATGACATCTTAGATGGCTTTAATTTTGAAAGTCTACATCAGACTTCCCTTAAATTGTCTGAGTGACACTCTGAGGTGGTGTACTATCATTCTGAATCATAATTGGTCTGTGGAAACAGGCAGTTTCTTTTTAATATCAATCTGAATTTAGGTAGAAATGCTGAAAATATTGGACTTTTCTCAGGGCTTTTATTTTGAAAGTCTACATCAGACTTCCCTGAAATTGTCTGAGAGACACCCTGAGGTGGTGTACTATCATTCTGAATCATAATTGGTCTGTGGAAACAAGCAGGTTCCTTTTAATATCAGTCTGAATTTAGGTAAAATGCTGAAAATATTGAGATGATGTGTAGATGTGAGATCGCATCCAAAAGAAGTGTACTTTTATTTTGAAATCAGTCCTCAATGCTCTCTTACTGTAATGTCTTGCATATATGCGCACCACAAAACAAGTGGGGGCTAGATTGACTGTGTTTTTCAATGTGGAGGCTGGCTTGACTGCAGTGATGTGACGGCTTTTAAATCAGTCGCTCTTCACAGAGATGCGCTGCACACAGCAGCATCTGTCCTGTCTTTTCACTGCAACTCTGCATTTAGATTTCAGGTATTATAACTTATACAAAAATAACAGTGACAGTAAAACTATGATGCTCACATGTGGTCCACGGATCACACGTGTGCCGAACCGTAGAGGGCGATCCGTACGGAACACGGTTCAACTGCGATCCGTTGCACCCCTAGTGCTGCTGCATAATGCTTCTCAAGACCTGTTTGTTTTTAATATCTGGAAAGCTCTATGCTCTGCCTCTGTGCAATTTGTCAATGTTCTGTGTGAAATTCAAATGCAAAAGTAATTCAAAGAGATTTCAACTTGGAAAAATCTGTGGGGTGAAGTGAAGACATATACAGTATATGTTATAGAATTGTTAAATCCTTGTTTTTCTGGATCCTGATAAACATGCAGCCACAAACACTACAGCTGCTCCAGCTGTAGTGTTTGCTGCTCCAGCTGTAGTGCTAACCCTAACCCTAACCCATCTGTTAAAGACAATCTGGCAGCTGCAATCCTATCCTGTTGATTTGTCATGTGACCATCCTGGCTGTTCTTCTTGTTTACAGTCTTGCTGCAGACAGTAATATAAGGGCTGTCAGGAGACATCATATACATATAAACTAGTGGAACTGGGGACACGTGGTAGCTCAGTTGGTGGAGTGTGCCCATGTACAGAGGCTGTGAGTCCTCTGCAGCAGCCTTGGGTCCGACTTCGGCCTGTGGCCCTTTGCTGCGTGTCTTTCCCCCACTCTCTCTTCCCATTTCTTGTCATATCTTCAGCTGTCCAATCAATTAAAAGCATGAAAAGCCTCCAAAATATGTGATTCTGTTTAAGCCTGTTTAGTGGAGTCGAAACTATACCTAGTCCTCATCCACTTCATGTATTACAGTCCAGGGTTGGTTCCATAGAAGGACAGCTGTGAAGCACAAGAGGAGACGTTCCACACAAAAATAAACTTTGAGAACACACAGTGATGAGATTTATGCTGAATCTGAAGGGTTTTCAAATGGTTTGTTTCAGTTTTACAAGAGAGAAGAATTAAAAAGGTGAGGACTAATTGGTTGGTTTGACAAATGAACAGACAGACTGATTCCCATGCAGTGAGTGAGACAGAATGTGTCTCACTGCTGCTAGCTGCAGGAACAAGACACCTCATCATTTCATAATGTGCTAGTATCAGTTGTAGCCAATTTTAGCCTGATGAAGTGATTTTAATTGTAGTTCTACATCTCACATCACCTGCCTGTCTGTCTGTCTGTATGTCTCTCTGTCTGTCCGTCCCTCCCTGTCTGTGGGTCAGAGGCTGGTATATAAGGTACCAGGAAGGAGCACTTCATGAGTTGGAGGTCCATAAGAGGGAATGGACCAACGCAGAACTCAACTTCGACAACATCCTCAATGGCATGCTGGCTCTCTTCACCATCTCCACCTTTGAAGGATGGCCTAAGTGAGTCATGATCTGCTCTCTGCCCATTCTGTCATTGTTTCTAGTAATGTCAGCATTGACAGCTTCAATGTCAGTAATGTTCATTCAGCCACTGTATATGTAATTTATTCAGCAGTATGGAATGTAGCCTTTTTTCTGTCTGTATACTTTGTGTGTGGATTTGTGTATGACTTGTTTTATTATGTGTGCATATGCAGGATACTGTATAAAGCCATTGATTCAAACTTAGAGGATAAAGGCCCAGTGTACAACAACCGAGTGGCCATCTCAATCTTCTTCATCATCTACCTCATCCTCATCGCCTTCTTCATGATGAATATATTTGTGGGCTTCGTCATCGTCACCTTCCAGGAGCAAGGAGAACAGGAGTACAAGAACTGTGAGCTGGACAAAAATCAAGTACGTTCAAAACTTCTCTTTGCCTGCCTTCCCTCTGAGCAGAGGCCACAGTAGAGAGAATGAAATGGTTAAAAAATGGTTAAAGTGCACACATTTTACTCAAGTATCAATGACAGTGGGCCCAAATACAGACAGATGATTTGTTGTTAGGGACTTGAGTCTGACTTAAAGGGATAGTTCAACCAAAATTGAAAATTCAGTCATTATCTACTTACCCTCATGCTGACTGAAAGACAAAATACTACTGGAGTTTCACAGGTAAACAGCATTACAGAATTTTCCAAACAATGGAAGTGAATGGTGACCAGAATAAAATAAAATGCCTCCATACTGCTCATCTGGTGTAATCCAAGTCTTGTAAAGCCCCAACATGCCAAGCTGACTAAAAAAAATGTTATTTACTATTTACTGTTATTTTTAACCTGAAATGTCACTGTAGATCTTTAGCTTGGAGCCACGTTCACAAGTTCATGCACACTGTCTGAATTGGATGTGTGTGGTGTGACGGTGTGCAAACAGCATCCTGTGAAACTCATCGACATCATCGAAACAGTTTAAGTCACAAGTTTGAGGACTTGATAGACTGTACCTTTTAAATAAAATATTTGGATACGTTATGTTTTATTTTTGAAACATTTTCAAAGAGACATGACCAAGCTAACATTAAGTTTAAACTATGTTGGACTTGGCTTCTGTTTTCACTTTAAAGGAGAAGTGTGTAATTTTCAGTGACATCTAGTGGTCAAAATGCAGATTGCAACCAAGTGGATTTCCCCCTACACCGCTGCTCCCTTTTCAAGCGTAAGGAGGCTGTCGCGTGACAAAATGGCGTAACACTTGCATCAACTAGTCTTTTAATTGATGATTTGTTTACGGATAATTTTAAAAAACGTGTTTCGTTGTTAGTCTCTATAGGTCACAACTTTCATGTAAAATGATGAATATAACTGTTATTTGCTCCACAATGTGGTCATATTTTGGTGAGCAGCTTTGCATGGTCATATACTGGCGAAATAATTGTAGTTGTTTAGTGTGATAGTACGATATTCATGGCTGGATGATAATTTATTCCCTGTTTACAGAGTCAAAGTCTCGGTTATGGGTCGGGGGTTAGAGAACAAGGAGCAGGGAGAGAAAGAGGGAGCAGAGAGGCTGAGGTTACGGTGCAGTCAGGGCCAGGTGAGGGAGAGGTGCAGGGGGGAAGACCAGAGCGGAAGCTTTGCTGGAGGATGAAGAGGAGCGATTTGAAGCTTTCCAAAGGAGCCGGAGAGAAGTAATGAAGGTATGTATTTAGAAAATGACTTTGTTATATTCCTGGTCTGAGTGATATGAATAATACCAATCCAACATAAAGTTCTATTTACAGCTCTGTTCTCTTCATGTAGCGATGTTAGTGTTGTGTGTCATCTGATGAGTAATCTCAGAATAATGTGTAATCTCAGAGTAACGCGAGTCATCATTACTTGCGACATTACTGAATGATAATTAATACTGCAGAGGAACAGCATCATGCAGCACGTGTTATTCTGAGCAACTCTGAACAGCCTGTACATCATAAACTGCAGTGATATTAGCATATTACCAACAGAATATCAAACATCTCATTAACCTTGAATGTACTTTTCCTGTGTATTATTTCTTCAGAGACTTGTTGAAGAGATGACCCTGGAGGATCACAAGCAGCTCACCACACAGCTCCTGAGGAGGCAGACAGGACTGTTTGATGCCCTGATGATGCATCAGCTCAGACATGGTGCCCCACCTTTTACTGGAGTACCAGGGTATCATGGTGTACTTGTGGTAACTGTAGGAACATGCAGAGGGGGCCTGGGTTTGACAACAGGGAGTACCAACACACAGCCTGTAGGCATTTTATTTTTTGGCTACATGGCTCTTTAGTGCAGGGAAACCGACTTGTCATCCCCAGCTGCTGCGTTTGGAGCATCAGGGACAAGTTCTCTGATCCCACTGGACATCAGACAGGTTTCATACCCAGAATCTGAGTTTCCTTCCAGGCCCTCTGGAGTGTCAATACAGGACCACAAGTACGCACTTGCCTGTGTATATATCATCAGGGAATCAACCAAAAGTTTTATTTATTTTGGTTATATGGATTTAGATATTCTATATATAGATTTATTTCTGCATTGCAAAGTATGTTCCATATTTTTATATTTTTCTGCTAATATTTTATATATAGTTTATTTATTCAGTCCATTATTTATTATTCAATTTTACATTGAATTGCAAGTGCAATTAATAAAAATGATAATGAGATATACCTTTTATTGCAATTATATACATACAAATATGTACTTTTATATGAAGTTCTTTCCTGCAGTGTTGGTACATTTTCATGACCACTTCAGGCTTCACTAATGTATATTATCATTACAGGGGTCAGCTGTACCTTACAATTTTGTACAAAGATGAATCTAAAAAAACACCACTGACAAAAATGACATCAGCAATATAAATTATTATTTACACAAACAGTCTTGGTCATCCCTGTCAATCTTGACAATACAAGGAGAAATGCTGTCTGATAATCATAAACTTGCAGCTTTTAGCGTTCAAACAGACAAACATTTCTGCAGCTTGTTCTGTCTTCATCAGAGCTGCTTTGATAAAGACAGAAGAAGCTGATGAGGCATTTGTCTGTTTGAACTGAAGACTAAAAGCTGTGAGTTTATCATTCTGTGTTCCTAACTGAGAATCACCCTGCTTCAGCTACTTATTACATGACATTTGTAGTTTATATGTTGATATTCTTGGGCTATTATTTATATGGCTGAAATGTAGACAATAATTATTAAGAAAAAGCTGATCATCAGATGTACATGATTTTTTTTTTTGCAATACTGTATATATGAACATGCTTACAATTATACAATAATCATGACAGTACTTCCCTGCAACGTCTGTAAATGTTCATTTCTACTTCGGGTTACACTAATGTGTGTTATCCTTACAGAGGACAGCTGTACCTCACAGTTTAGAATGAAAAGTTGAATATAAAAAAGGACACTTTTCTTTGTGTTGTGAATAGAAGGAGAAATGTTGGTGTACAATCATAACTTGCAGCTTTTAGTGAACAAACACAAACATTTTGACAACTTATTCTGTCCTCATCAGAGCTGACTTGGATAAAGACAGAAGAAGCTGTTGAGACATTTGTCTGTTTGAACATTAAAAGTTGTGAGGTTATGGAGGTTATCATTGAGCTCCAGCTCTTTCATCCTGTGGTCCTCCCTGAGAAACACACTGACTCAGCTCTTTGTTGTTGGATGAAACACAGTGACTTCCTGTCTAATTCATTCCAAATCAGCAGCTGTACTGAGTGTCCATCCTGTTGAAGACAGTGTCAAGATACATTTGGTTACAATATTATTTTATTATTTTTTATATGTGGTCAAAATACCCAGATAGCACGCATACGTCTCGCTGACGTCGGCCTCAGATCGTGCGTCGGCATTCTCCTCCTGACGTCTGTAAATGCATCGGAGAAGCATCGGCCCATAGCAGGGACATGGTTTGCCAGAGGGCGGGATTATGCGCGCCATTTCAAAGTCGGCGATAGGTCGGCTGTGGATCGATACATTGCACGTTATCCAATTGATGCCACTGTCAACGGAACTGAGGGCAGGCTTTGGGACGGAGAGGTTACTTCATGTCATCCAGGACTAGTCTTCAGGTAAGCTCACTTAAAGTAAATACATAAAAAATAGCAGTTTTATAAATATGACATACAGGGTTAGCAAGATAAGTCGGGATTTAGCAACATTTAGCAAGTTGTTAAGCCCTGACTGGGTACGCTAGCACAGGTGAAGAGCCCAGATGCTGACTCCTAACAGGCTAGCTAGCTAGCTTAGCAAACATTAGTTGCTTAGACCTGACCAGCAAATGAATTAGCTATCTAGCTCTAACTTAATTAAGCCATTGCTAGGTAGCCATAAGTCTTTCCAGCACGTGAACAGTCTCCATCTAGACAACAAATCAGTGTTGAATTTGGGAAAGGGTCAGGTAACGTTATTTAGCGTTAGCTGTTAGCTAGTAGCTGGTGGGCTTTGGTGTTTTTACAGCTGCAGAGTTAACTTTAGCAGTTAACTGGCAGCTAATGAAGGGAGGCTCTGCTCTGCTCCATTTGTAAATATGACTCGGTGTAACAGTTTCTCATAGTTCGGTACTGGTTATGGACTATTGTTGGTGTGTTTACACTGTAAGTGAAGTTAATATCCACTTCCCGTAGGTGTGTGGAAAACACAACAGACTCCAGTTGTTTCTGTCATGTCCCTCCAGTCCCCCCCCTCGCCTCTCCTGTAGAGCTGGCCGGAGTTCAGCAGCTATCCGCGGTCAAGCCGAGGTTGTCAGACTGCACCGCAAAATAATACACGCGAACTTTTTGTGGTTCATATTTTCAAGTCATGCTTTCTGCTGGTGCTTCATACAGTGTTGCCTGTGACACTGTATTAAACATGGGTTATTTGGAGGTCTTGTTGTGCTTTTTAACACGTTTGATAGCTAAAGAGCATAGGGGCTAATACTATTAGCTACAGGTCTCTTAACAACTACGGTGGCTCTGTAAGGTCAGACAGCGGCCAGGAAAAAAGGCACAGCGACGTTTTCCTTCCTTGGTGTGTCTATTTGTACGTGTTTATTTGTGAAGTATGGGTATAGTATTGTATAGTATAAGTTAATTGAACAACATGGGCTCATGTGTTTTGTCTTTTTCTCCCCTTTGCAGGCTCATAAGTCTGCCAGCAGACCGTGCTGTCCGTGTGCGTCTCCTGACCAGCCACCTGTATATTTTTATCTGTTCTGTCTTGTTTATCTTTTCTGTGCTGGAGTTATTTTGACTATGCAGTCCAAAATAAATGTATGATCATTAACTTGAATCGTTCGTGTCTCTTTATTTTATTCACACACTAAATTAGGAAGCTATTTTGATGGTCAAGCATATTGTTTTTTATTGTCATATTACTATATTCCTATCACATGTAAGATGAGATATTATGATAGATATTATGAGATATGAGATATTTGCTGATAGAATGATTCGACCTGAATAAATAAAGGTCATAGAAGCTGTAGAGAGGCTACGCTGTGCAGCTTTGATACATCGGCCAAACGTTGTCTGGAGAGCGTTTTTGACCAAATGCCGACGTCTCGGCGACGTCTTCCCAATGAACAAACGCTCTCCGTACGATGTCGCAGCGGCGCAACTTTATTCATCGTGCCGACGTTGGCAAGACGTAGGCGTGCTGTCTGGGTACTAATATTTCACTAAAAGTATGATTTACAGGGCAGGTTAATATTCCACAATAAAGGCAAATACATCTGTGTCACTTACGTAGACCTCTCCTGACTTGTGTCTGCACCAGTTCTGATGTGGTGGGTCCATGTATGAGGGTCACCAAACTAGACCTTCTGGGGTCATCTGGTCCAAGGTTCCTCCTTCGCGGCATCCTGAGTGACTTACAGTGTCTTTCAGCTAGTTGAGGAGAATGGACTGTCCTTTCACCTTTGCTGCCTTTAGGAGAGAAACAAAATCTACAGTGATGTCATAGTATTCAATTATAGTCCATGAAGATGTTAAAATACACAGATTTTCATCCCAAACAAAAACCACACCTGATGGTTTAATTGATTAGCAGCCATCATCCAGATATGAGGACCTAATTAGTGAAAACAAGTTTTGATTTTTTTCTTATTTTGCTTTGATGAACATTTACATACTCAACAATGGTTAAATACCCCTGATGTAAGATAGTCATTTTATGACTATATCTTACATCATTATGATGAATGTATAGGCAAACAATAACAAGTAGTATAGTAATAAAAATTAACCACAGCATATTCTATACATGACACACATGGAGATATAACATTAAACATAAACTATTAATGAAAAACCTATTAATAAGCACCGTTAGGACAGTGAGGACAGCACTGTTATTTCATTGTGATGACTAACCTGTCTGTGCCAGTAGAAGCAGCGTCGGTAGGTAGGTAGGTAGGTGGGTAAAGCTGCAGCTGAGACATGTTTTCTCTTCATAGGAGGTGATGTTACAGGACGTTTGTCATAACTGCAGAAACATAAAGAAAATACAAGCTACATGACACAGTCACACACACCTGTAATACTTCCTGTTACATTTGACGGTGCAGAGAGGAATGGCTCACCTGGACATACATAACCACAGTAAATTATAGCTATAACTCATAAACCAGCAGTCAGCTACAGACACATTAGCTCTACACATTTACAGGCAATATCTTCAAGCAGCCATGAGCTGATCTCAGTAACGCCACCAGATATTTCAGGTCCTGATCATACTTTTGAAGCAACATGCAAAATTACAATTGTGGTAACAAACACATATTATCGATGGAAACACGGAACGAAATGTTACTTGTGTCAGTAATTAGAGTTATGCCTGTGGCCATTTTATATTGATACCTAAAGCTATCTCATAATAAAGTGGAATTACATATGTAGGATGAATTACCTGTCCAGCAGAAAAGAGGTGTTGTTTCTTGACATTGCTGATGTGTGGATGATGAAGAAAACATCCGCTGACACCGACTTGATTATATAATAAAAAGTTTATTACAAAAAAGTTCAGCATCAACCAGGCACCATGGTTTGCCTGTGAGAGGACTCAAAGCCAATATGAATCTCTCTGCCTACAAGACATGTAACATGGCTTATATACATTTGGGTGTCCTTTGTTCCACAAACAACTTCACACATATGGTATCCCTCAGGGGAGCCTCCCGCATAAGTTACGACATAGGGAAGACTGCACTTTCTCAAAACGTATAGAGGGCCTCACACAAAAGCCAAAAGATACGACACTCTTAACATTCCATTGGGAGTTGAACTAAAGGTCTCTTCCCCTTACCAAAACAAATCATATAAAGTAGAACTTCAGACACCACAGAGGCAACTTTGGTGTTACTGTGAACACAGTCCCTCATCAGTGATTTCCACGTAGCAAATGCCATACCAGTTTTAGTCCTTGTTTTCTGCCATCTCCTGTCACGCTGCCATTTGGTTTCTTCATGTTTTCGCTTCTTTGTGGACAAGAGTTCACAACTATGATCATCCACTGATCAAAACTGTGGTCGTCAGCCTTCAGAAAATAAGATATTCTGCCAGTAAATACTGTTGTCTGTCCTCCTCTTCATTGTCCGGATTTACGCTACGGAATTTAGGTAACGTGTCAGCTCTGCGCAGCCATAGAAATGGTGCAAGATGGCGGCCTCCGTAAAAAGCGACCCGCTCTCTATGTAACCATAAAGATTATGATTTTAAGTTGATTGATAATAATAAATACTTATGTATAATATATTCCACTTATGTCAATAAATGGGCGGCACGGTGGTGCAGTGGTTAGCACTGAGTTCAATCCCCCGGCTTGCTGGGGCAGGACCTTTCTGTGCAGAGTTTGCATGTTCTCCCCATGTCTGTTTGCATGTTCTCCCTGTGTCTGCATGGGTTCTCTCCCACAGTCCAAAGACATGCATGTTAGGTTAATTGGTAACTCTAAATTGCCTGTAGGTGTGAATGTGAGTGTGAGTGGTTGTCTGTCTATATGTTAGCCCTGTGATGAACTGGCACCTTGTCCAGGTTGAACCCCGCCTCTCACCCAATGTCAGCTGGGATAGGCTCCAGCAGCCCGCGACCCTTATGGAATAAGCGGTTACAGAAAATGGATGAATGAATGAATGTCAATAAATCCCTGTGAATATTACACGCTGGGCCTTTAAAGCTACATGATAATGTCAGAGACCCACTCTATTGTTGGTTAATTAGGCTTGTTGTTGGTTGATAAGGTGTAAGAATTGTTCATTACTGCTGTCTTTTAACTGATTTTTCATTCATTCAACCTTTATTTATTTCTCGGGAATACATTGAGGGGTGGCCCTCATTTTCAATGATGCCGAGATTACAATTAGGCAACAAAGCAGAAATACAATAGAAACAGAAAAAAAAAAAAAATAATAATAATAATAATAATAAATAAATAAATAAATAGCCAGTAATAAATTTACAATTGATTAATACAATTTCTAGTTAAAACCTGTGCATGTAAGAACATTAAAATTTGTAAGCATAATTTTAAAATCTCCCAAAGTTATCAGGGACTCTAAGTTTAAAGTGCATTGCAAGTTATTCCATGTGTCAGGAGCACAGAATCTAAAAGCAGTTTAAATGTGGAGCCTTGGGTGGATCATCAGAATTTTGTATGGCTCAACATGGGACTTGCTTGACCTGAGCAAATACTTGACTCGACCTATATCAAGGACACAACTTGACTTACTTGATTCTCACTGCACTTGGCACATACTTGAAAGTTAAGACCTGAAGCTTTTTGTGACATGTGTGACTTACTCCCACCACTGTTATTAATTAATATACCAGATGTACAACAGCTGTAAATGAATATGTGTGTGTGTGTGTGTGTGTGTGTGTGTGTGTGTGTGTGTGTGTGTGTGTGTGTGTGGAGGGGGGGGGGGGGGGGGGGTGTTCTGTATGCATGCAGAACAATAAATTCATACTTTATCCAAAACACAGCTGGATGAAATGCTGTATCATCCAATTGATTTACTTTCAGCAGTGGGCTGTGACAAAAAGTGCTCCTCACTGAAGAAAGATGTCAAAATCAAAGCCATGTTTTTAGCCTGAATCTTTGTGTGTATGCACACTGTCTGAACTGGGTGTGTGTGGTGTGACAGTATGTCAATGGCATGTCAGAACGGTAGGAGACTTGGATTACACCAGATGAGCAGTATGGAGGCATTTTATGTTATTTTTTCCAGTTTTTTTTTTTTTGTTTTTTTTGTTTTTTATTAAACTTTTTTATTTGAAGAAAATACAGCTCATACATGTTGCTCTTAATTTTATATACAAATCATCCAGTCTTATCATCTAAGCAGATACGACAAGAAAAAATAGGTTAAAAAAAGGAAAAGAAAGAAAGAAAGAAAGAAAAAGAAAGAAAATATCACATAATTACAAAAGCACCTACACTCTCTATCATGGTACTCCTATACAGTTAAACTTATAACTAGATTGATGGGCAACCTAATTATCCAAAAAAAGAGAAATTATAATAATAACTAGAAAATAACAATGACAACCGTAATAATAAATAATTTGTTTGCCCCATATGCACCTTCCTTTATCCATAATTTCTCCTGTTAACAGTATCTTATCATGGGGTGATAACAGCAGTGACAAGAGCAACAGCAACACAAATTATAATAATAATAAATTAAATGAAGATAGATTGCTGCATACATGTATAACACTGTAATAGTGTAATTATTGAACAGAAACAGAAAACAGAACCAAATGAGTGGAGTCAGAAACTAGGTTTTTTTTTATCACTTTACCCATCATCTTGCCTATAAGTTGCTAGATAGTTTATCCAGCTTTTCCAGTAACTTTCAAACTTATCTTGTTCAAGCCTGAGAATGAATGTTAGCTTCTCCATTATAAAGATATCTTGAACCACTTTGATCCAATCCTCAACTGTAGGAGAATCTTTTACCAACCATTTCCTTGTGATTGCTTTCTTACTCGCTAATAGTAGAATATTGTACATATATTTATTTTCAGGTCCCTTCACAATGTCCGGTCTTAGCCCCAGACATAAGGTCTCAAACCCTGATGGAATCACTATTTTCATGATTTTCTCTATGTTAAGTTTAATTTCTTCCCAATATTTTTAAATGACCGGGCAGTCCCAAAACACATGAAAATGTGTTGCTTTACTCTCGCCACAGGATCTCCAGCAGGATGTACTACCTCCCAAAGAAGTCCTGTGAGCTGGAACTCTAAAAAACCTAACTATACTTTTCCACACAAATTCTCTCCAGGACAGAGCAGATGTACTTTTCCACTGTTGTAAAATTATTTTTTCCCATGTTTCCATCTGCATCATGATTTTATTCTCCTTCTCCCATTTCTCCTTGATATATGCAGTATCCTCTCTTACTAGCTCTTGCAACACCTTATATATCTTCGATATATTTCCACGTCCAGGGTCTGACCTGTAGCTGAGTAGAAATATCTTCACTATACCCAAATTAGTTTGTTGCAATTCTTCCTTTTTCATTGTTTTCTCTAGGTAGTGTCTAAGTTGCAAAAATCTATAAAAGTCTTGATTGGTTAAACCAAATCGATTTTTAAGATCTTGAAATTGTCGCAGTGTGCCCCCCTCGTAGAGGTCACTGTATTTTATTAGCCCTTTATTGGCCCCATGTTCAAATCTTGCATCCATCCTGTTTGGCAAGAAATCTGAGTCATATCCTATCCATCTTATGATCCAGTAAGGTTCTTTGGCCTTGTTTTCATTGACTATCCTGTGCCAAATCCTAATTGACATTTTTATCCATGGGTTTATGTTTTTTAGATAAATAAACAATCCACTGTCCCCTATAACTGCTTGTAATGGGATATCACTAGATATCTGACATTCTATGTCTTTCCACTTCGCTTTATAGGAAGGGTTGCAAATGTTAACCAAAATTTTTATTTGCACCGCTTGGTAATAATTTTTTATATTCGGGAGAGAGAGGCCTCCTTTGTCTTTTGCTAGTTGAAGAATCTTACAGCGAATTCTTGGCCTCTTCCCCTGCCAAATAAATCGTGATATCAATTTGTCTAATTCCTGGAATTTCCCCTTTGGAAGTTCCGCTGGTATGTTTTGGAATAGATATAGTAATCTTGGTAACACATTCATTTTTATTGCTTCCACCCTCTGGCCTAATCCTAGAAAGGGAACTAGATTCCACCTGGTCAGATCAGATTTAATTTTGGAAAACAGGGGGTCGTAATTCTCTGATATAATCATGTTCAGGGGTTTTGGGATATTCACACCTAGATATTTAATTGACTTTGAATCCCAACTGACTTTAAATTCCTCTCTGATGAGTTGGCTAGGCGAATGATTAAATGTCAAAATTTGGGATTTGTGGGTGTTTAGTTTATAACCTGATAATAATCCATATTCCCTCAGGGTTACAAGCAATTCTGGAAGGGAAGTGGATGGATGCCCCAAGTATATCAAAATATCATCAGCGAACAGGGCAATTTTGTGTTCTTCTTGAGACACCATGATCCCCTTTATCTTCTCATTCTGTCTTATCCACTGACTTAAGGGCTCTATAAAGATGGCGAATAAGAGTGGGGACACAGGGCAGCCCTGTCGACATCCCCTTTCTAGTTCAAAATTATTTGTTAATCCTCCGTTAACCCGAATTTTGGCTGTTGGCTTATAATATAAAGCTTGTATTATTTTAACAAAATCATTATGGAACTGGAACCTCTCTAGTGTCTTATATAGGAAGGACCAGTCAACAGAGTCAAATGCCTTCTCTGCATCTAACCCTAACAATACAGCCTCTAAATTGTCTTTGTTTATATGGTTAATGACATGTAATGTCCTTCTAATGTTGTCCTGTGTTTGCCTCTGTCTAATGAACCCTGCTTGATCCAGCTGTATAATATCTGGGAGTATTATTTCTAAGCGTTTTGCTAGAATTGATGTGAAGAGTTTATAATCCTGGTTCAACAAACTAATTTGGCAGTAATTACTGCAGTCTGTCTTATCTTTTCCATCTTTCGGTATTACAGTTATGATCGCTTCCCTCCAAGATGGAGGAATCTCCCCTTTTTCAAGGACCCAATTGAATGTTCTCAATAGTAATGGTGATAAAGAGTCACTGAAAGTCTTATACCATTCCGCTGGGAACCCATCGGATCCTGGAGACTTATTAGGTTTGAGTCTATAGATTGCCTTTTGGAGTTCTCCTATAGTCACATTGGCCAATAAGACTTTATTCTGGTCTTCTGTAATTGTTGGGAGATTAAGTAAAGCAAGCAGAGATTCAGGTAACCTGTAACCCTTATTAGCCATCCGGGCATATAAATTTTTGTAATATTTTTCAAAACAACTGTGAATGTCCTGAAAGTCATGTTTCATTTGTTTAGTGATTGGGTCTTTGATTTTATATACTACCTTCTCTGCTTGTTGCTTTCTTAATTTATAAGCCAAAATTTTTGCTGATTTACTACCTACTTCATAATACCTCTGTTTCAAAAAGGTTAGCTTCTTCTGAATGTCAACCTCGTAAATTTCTTTGATCTGATCTTTAATTTCCTTAATTTTCTGAGTAATGTCCAATTGCACATCTTTTTTATGTTTTTTTTTCTAAATTACCTAACTCTTTTTCTAGTTTATCTAATTTTTCCTGTCTGAGCCTTTTTTGTAGGTCCAGTTTCGCAATGTTTTTCCCTCTCAGGACAGCTTTACCTGCATCCCATACCATAAGTGGGGACACTTCCCCATTATCATTTTCTGATAGGTATAACTGAATTTCGTTTTGAAGTTCTTCCTTCATTTTTCCTTTAAGTACATTTAAATTAAGTCTCCAAGAAAAAGTGTTTTTGCTATTTTCTAAGTTAAATCTAGGTAAACTGGACTGTGGTCTGACAAATCCATTATCCCAATTTTACAAGACCTTACAAAACCAATATCTTTACTGTACATAAAAAAATAATCGATCCTTGAGTAGGTTTTATGTGGTGGGGAATAAAAAGTGTAATCTCTAGTTGTAGGATTGAACTCCCTCCATACATCACAAATGCCCATCTCTCTTATCATTTTTCTCACCTTATTGCCTACTGTGTTATTCTGAGCCTGAGTTGATCTTGACACATCCCACTTTGGATTCAGTCTCAGATTAAAGTCACCACCACAAATCACCAGCATATTATACCTACCTTCTTTGTCCATGATTTCTGATATCTTTTCAAAGACTACTCTTTTTGATATCAGTGTTGCCACCCCCCTTCTATGTCCTGTTTTATAGGAAGATGAGTAAACCTGGTTAAAGCCCTGCCTTTTAAGTTTAGCATGTTCAGGATCAGTTAAATGGGTCTCTTGCAGGAATATATCTACCTTGTCTTTTTTCATTTTGCCCAGAATTTTACTTCTTTTTACCAAGTTAAGTACACCCTTCACATTATAAGAAGCCGACCTAAGTGGAACCTTTCGGCTTTCCATTATAAATCAGGTGTCACCTTTGATTTCACTACCTCCCCTCCACTCAAACTCCGTAAAAACATGAACACAAAAAAGAACATGAGTAAAACAGTCCCAGAAAAACATGAACTTAATACTCATACTTAATACATTTAGCCAGTGTCTCATTTGTGACCTTGAAGGAGCCGAGATGTTTTACCGGCTCGGAGGGAAAGCCTCCATGTGTCTCCAGCTGTGGAGGGCCCTCCTTTAAGTTTTCAAAGTGGTCCATGCTTTTAGCTTAGTCAGATCTTCCCCGATCATACATATTATATTATTGATGTCATTAGCCTAAACCAAACACCTCCCATGGCAGTGATTTATTAATTGTTTGTTCCACAGTCTCTACTGCTATGCCTCCTTACCGTAGGGTATCCGCGCCGAGACAAAACAAGTTCACTGGTCAGTGCGTCTGAAAGCATCCAGTCTCTTTCTAAAACCATCCCGCGGAGCCTCTGGCTGCTGGTCTGCTCCTCTCGGTGACCGGATTTTGCGCCACATCAGATTTGCCACTCTGTCAGCCCAGCTCGCCGGTGGTTTATATATCGTCACGGACAAACCTCTCTTCGCCATGTCCTTCGTAGCCTCCTCTGCAGAGTTGTACAGGCATGTCTCTCCCTCATAAAACACCCTGATTCTGGCTGGAAAAGGAGTTTGGAACCGTACGTTATTCTCCTGCAGCACCTTCTTCGCCTCCGCGTATTCCCGGCGCTTCCTGAGGGTCTCCGGTGCATAGTCGTGGTCCACAAAAACTCTTCTTTCCTGATACAGAAACCCCGTTTTTCGCCACACCAGTTTTAGGATTTCTTCTTTAGTTTTGCTGCTGGAGAACTTAACAACTATGGATCTCGGGGGGGAATCGGCCGGGGGTTTCGGTCCCAGATGCGCACGCTCAATTTTGAGTTTGTCGGTGGGAGGCAGCTCCAGTTTCTCCTTCAGCAGATTTTCCACGAATGTTATCATCGATGTGGAGCTGCTCTCTGACCCTTCCTCTATGCCGTGAATTCTTATATTCTCCCGTCTTGCTCTTCCCTCTTGATCCGTTAGCTTCTCTTCCAGCTTGGCCTGTAGCTTTAGCAGTTCCCTCGTAGCCTCCTCCAGCCCCTGCACTCTTTCCTCTGTCTCTGAAATTCGTATTTCGGCTTCATCAACTCTGCTGTTAGTTGCCTTAATGTCCTCTCGTATCTCTCGGAGAGTGTCTGCATTTTCACGCCGAAACTCTCTCAGCTCTCACAAAATCACCTGCAAGCTAGCCATGTCCGTGTCCACCTGTAGCTCCCCCTTGTCAAGATGGCTTGTTTTTAATGTTTGAAAACTGGTCACCATTCACTTTCATTGGTTGTGAGATTCTGTGACAGTCTGCACAACTTGCAGTGTTGTGCAGACTAACAAAATAAACCTGACCCTCAATCTGCATGATGTTGAGTGGATAATGACTGAATTTTCATTTTTGGGCGAACTATCCCTTTAATATATCGACAGATAATGCCCTTTTGCATGTCTGTACATTGATATTTTACCAGATGTATGTCTATTTACTACTTTACACAACGGGACCTCAGTATTGTTCACTGCTCAATGCTGCCACCTTGTGATCAAAGTCTGCAATAACAAGTGAGTGTGTGACTGCACTTACACTCTGCTTCACCTCTTATTCATTTTTAAAGGATGTTTCACTCAAAAGAAAGCAAGGTACACCTGAATTAACACTTAATTAATTCTGAGAGCTAAAAAGAAAAGAAATGAATGAATGAATGAAAAATGAATGGAAAATCATGTCTGATTTACCACCCAGTCACACAACATGGTCTTTTGTTGCAACCACAAAAAAACACCATTCTGATTTATCATGTTTACTTTCTGTAAGCACTGCATTTACACCCATTTTCTTTTTAACCCCTCCAGCGCCAGTGTGTGCAGTATGCTCTTAAGGCCCGTCCACTGCGATGTTATATACCCAAGAACCCATACCAGTATCAGGTGTGGTACATTGTCACCTCCTGCTACTTTGAGTACCTTATGTTCCTCCTCATCATGCTCAACACCATGTGTCTGGGAATGCAGGTATGAACACAACACACATCACATACATTTAACACACTCTTTATATATCTGTCTGTCATTGTTATGGTAAAGAACAAAAATCGTCAGATCTGTGGGAGTGAGGGTCAGCATGCAAGACTTTTTGATGCTACCACCAGTGATATCATTCACAAAGGTGTGCTTGAAGGTTTGTACCTGTAAACTCAGAACATTTAAGCCCTGTTCACACAGAACGTGTATCACCTGAGGACCTCTAGTCATTTTTAATAATTGCAGAGGTTGTCTGTGATCTTAATCCTTTGAGAATCTGCCATGTCTGTAATTTGTAGTGGACAAATTCCACCACCAATAAGCAACCATATGTCACCAAACATGGAAATCACGATGACATTAGTCCTGCACAAACTGTAACCTCACTGATTTGTTGACCCGCATTCAGCCGCTGTGCCTTGAGATTGATTTGACATTCATAATGAGTGATGATGACAGAGTTTAGCTGCAAATGTGTGTGTAGAAAGTGTATCATTATTTTATTATTATCATAGTATTATTAGAAACAGTCACTAACTTGGAACTTGGCCTATTCCTGCAGGGTGTCTGATTGAACTTAACCTTTATGATCCCAAGAATGAGAGATAACAGATGAATGACAAGTTGAATATGAAGTTGTATGTGGTTGTTCTGGGCTACACACAATAAAACAGCAAAATAAAAAGTTTAACAGTCTGTTCACAGCTGTTCCTCTTCAGCTCTGTGACACACGTGATCAGTGAGAAGCGCTACTTGACATTTTGTCAGACAGAATAGAACAGAATAGAATAGAATAGAATAAAACAGAACAAAATAGAATAGAATAGACTTTATTGTCTAGCAGGAAATTTGTTTTTGGCCTTATCCATTAAATGTGAATACAAACATGTCGACACATCTAAGTGCAATCAGTCTGTTTCATTGTATGTTATTGCACCTGTCTCACCCACAGCACTGTAACCAGTCAGACCATGTTACTCACCTGTCTGACATGTTGAATGTGATCTTCACTGTGCTCTTCACTGTGGAGATGATCCTTAAACTCATGGCCTTCAAAGCCAAGGTGAGTCAATATTCAACCTGTTATTACATTTTCAGATGAGTCACATGAGAACTGACTGTGATTAAAGGAGAAGTGTGTGATTTCCAGCGGCATCTAACGTTCAAACCTTAGATTGCAACTAAGAGGATTTACCCCGACACCGCCCCTCTCTCACCAAGAGTACGGTGGCCGTCAGCGGACAAAATGGCGAGTGAAAGCTATCTCACAACAAACTACAATTATGTGTGTAGGATGAATTACCTGTCCAGCAGAAAACAGGCAACCTCGGCGTCACTGTGAAAACGTTTGTCCTCCATCAGTGATTTCCATCGTGTAAACGCTATGCCGATGTTGATTCGTGTTTTTGCCGTTTCCTGTCATGCTTGTGTTTACTTTCTTCGCGTCTCCGCTTCTTGGATGACGGGGATTCACTGTCCGCTGCTTTTTGTTCTGGTACAGTGTATGTATGATCCTCCATTTGTCAAAACTGTGCCAGTCAAGGTTCACAACGCTAAATGGTCTGGCAGCAATCACCTGCGTCTATCCTCCCCGTCTACTTCCGTGTTTACGCTGCGGCGTCTACGTAAGGTCACCATGGGCTTCCCAAGACTCACTGTTAGTGCAGTTTGTCCGCTCTGTGCTGCCGTAGACGGCGCAGGATGATGATCTCCGTAAGTCGACCCGACAGTATGTAACTATAAATGGCTATTTCTAAAGTAACGGGAACATATAGATAATGAGTTTACGTTGATTGATAATAATAAATAACATACTTATATATAATATATCTCATTTATGTACATAAATTCCTGTAATTATTGCACACTGGTCCTTTAAGTGAGAGTAAATTCACTAAAAAAGAAAAAGAAGAACATACATTCCTTCTTACATTCCATTATATCCATTATATACAAAGTTACAGTGAGAACAAAACAAAACACACACACACACAACTTTCAGGAGTCATTCAGGCCACATACACATGCAGACATTTTTTACAAGTATACCTCTTTTCACACAGAAGTATATATGAATGTTCATGTGTGCTCCTAATCATTATCCCCTCCAGATGTAAGTTTGCAATCATTTGGGTGTGTGTGTGTGTGTGTGTGTGTGTGTGTGTGTGTGTGTGTGTGTGTGTGTGTGTGTATGTGTGTGTGTGTGTGTGCAAATTCAAGGAGCATGTTTCTACTTGGGAATTATTCACAAAATCACACATATTTTGCCAAAAAAAAAAAAAAAAATACAATGCGTACCATTTATTAAATTCCTTCAAAGATATGGGTCAATATAGTGAAACGTTTCTGTAGGAGCCATGAATGAGATTGAAGGGATTTTTCTAGGTGTGTTGGTTTAAATATTGGTGTTTGTTATTGTTTAGGTTTGCGTGATCCTGTTGATGACGGAACATGTAGGTCAAGTGGATATGTGCGGGGATGTCAAGTTAATATAGGCACCTGCTCACCTCCTTTGTGCGTGTGTGGCTAGAGTGAGAGAGGGTGAGCAGGGTTGCCGTATTTTTTGTTGACCGCTATTTCCTTTGATCACTGTGATCATTTTGATTATGAGTTTGTGCACGGTATCATAAGTTGATTATTCTATTTCGTTAATAATAAAAGGTTAAATATATTTTCCGTATCTCAGTGATTTTTTTTTCCGTTAAGCGCGTCACACAAAGTGGAAGGCCCGGCCTCAGCCTCTCAGCGACTCTTTGTTCTTTGAAGTCGCTACAGTTTCATATTAAATTCCGTCAAAGCACCACATACTGCATCAACTCACAACTATACTGACTGCAGACAAAGTGTGTTGGGAGCTGATTTGGCTTCAGCGATGCACACACAGTATATTTTTATGAGAAAAGAGGTACATGAATGAACATATACATCAGAGGTGTCAAACTCATTTTGGTTCAGGGGCCACATACAACCCAATTTGATCTCAAGTGGGCCAGACCAGTAAAATTAAAGCATAATCTATCAATTATTCTGCCGATTAATCAAGTAATCAGATAAGAAATATTGCGTGTTCTGCACGTTCTGTTTTTCTATTACATTACTTTTGCTTTATTTAAGAACAATGGTAAATTGCTAAATTGCTAAAGTAAAAATACTCAGTAAAGTAACTTTACTTTTACTGTAGATTTACTTTTACTGTTTTTACTTAATTTTTTACTTTTCTCCAAGTACAAAGGTAAAAGTAAAGGTAGTGATGTATGAAGAAACCACAAACAGAAGATGGAACTAACTCTTTTAACTGAAACAGTCACCAGAATGTTTTGTTCACATGTTAAAATCACAACATTTTTCTTCTGGAGCAGGACGCTCCCAGACCCCCAGGGGACAGGGGACTGGTTTACCAACATGCCACCTTTTTCTCCTCTTATGAGTTTGCAGGTCTGTATTTAGTCATCAAAAAATAACGATAAGAATACCATTAAAGTACAATAACAGCAATAAAAATGTTGATTTTTCAAAAAAGGAAACAATAACATGCAAGATTTTTAAATTGTAATTAAGTTTTTTTACACTGTGGTATTAGTGCTTTTGCTTAAATGAAGAATCTGAGTATTTTTTCCATCACAGCAGGTCAGTGATCAGTGTTTCAGTGACTCTCTGTGGATCAGTGAATAGTGTTTTATTTATGGCAGCCCGCCACATTAAAAACATCGACACCGAGACTTGATTTTCTATATTTGGAGCTGCGCACCTTTTTCAGTCGTGTCTAGAAGGTAACTCTTTATTTGCACAACTCTCGCGAGATTTGTGTCCGTTATTTCTCCTAATAATCAAACTCGCACGATCTTTCGCGGGTCTAGGGTTCCCTTCTAGACACGACCTCTCTGTCTCTCTGTCAAACTAATGACAGCAGACTGTCTGTAAACAGCATGATGTTACACTCTGCAGTGTTTCACACAAAGAGTTTATTTGTGTGGACACCCAGGTTTGGTTTGTCACCAATTTTGGCATTTTTATTTTTTTAATTAGTCCAAGAGGACGGCATCAGTGATTGATTAGTGATCAGTGTGTCCTCCTCTCCTCCCTCACCTGTTCACTCTGCTGTGAGAAGATCTCAAAGTTTCTCACAGAGAAACACAGACTCTCCTGTTTTACGTATAGGCCTCCTTATACAGTTGTTTAATCTTATAAGTGCATCTGGTTGGTGTCGATGTCATTAACCATCACGTTAGTTTCTGTTGTAATAAACTCCATCATTAACAACAGTCTCCTCCACACGCAGCTTCTCTGCTGCTGTGAAAACTGAATCACGGGTGGATTAATATGTAGGGAAAAACCCAGAATGCGAGTTAGGTTTAGTCTTTTTGTCTTTATAAAACATCCTGCTGATGAAGAAAGTCAACAGATCAGATACAGACAGGGTCAGAGAATCACACTGACCTCCTCTGTGTGTCTGTACTGTACGTGTGTGTATGGAGGAGCTGCACTGATGCAGAGAGGAGAGATGCTGCAGCCGTGTAATAATAAATTATATCAAAATGTAAATGTCGGTGCTCATCAGTACTCTGGTCTTTAATAACCCCATATATAAACATATTTTAGTAATCAAATTACTTGAATTACTCTAGGAATCGTTTCAACCCTAAAATTAATGTGTCTGTAATTTTCACACTTTGCAAAGTCATCCCACAGGCCGGACTGGACCCTCTGGCGGGCCGGTTTTGGCCCGGGCCGTATGTTTGACACCCCTGGTATACATGCATGTGAAATCCCACAACATACACACACATCTATACTTATCTTGTTTTCTCAGGGTTATTTTGGAGACCCCTGGAACGTCTTTGACTTTGTCATTGTCATTGGAAGTGTCGTTGACGTGATGCTGAGCGAAATTGATGTGAGTACCATCCCTTGCCATCTCTTTTTCTTTTCTTTTTCTCTCTCCTCTCTTTCTCTCTCTCTCACACACACCCACACAATGATAATGTTCTCACAGATTTAATCTACTTTTAACAAGTTGGTTCATGCTTAGTGCAAGTTAAACAAGCTATCCCCAGTTATTAGTTATTACTTCTCCCTAAAATGTGGCCTGTGACAGAAAGATTCTTGAAATAAGATGTGAGCTCATTTTCATCAGTGCTCAGTACCAGTTGATTCTTTTTGAAAAGTCAGGTGGACTGTTACAGACTAGGAGCTTGCAGCAGATGTTACTGAGTTCAAACTTTAACTTTCTAAGTGTTGACTAAGTGAAGTTTTACAACCAAACAGGTTTCACCAAACCAACTAGTTGTTAGATAGAGATAAGCTCTTCCTAAATATTTGCACCCAGCTGTCACTGTTGTGTAGCTGACTGTACCAGCTAACAAAGCTAACATTAGTTCACTAATATCTGACCTGTTTAGAGTAAAAGAGTTCATAACATACAGTCCACATATCTGACCTAAAACTTGATCAATACGGTTTAATAAATCATTATTAAAACCTTGAAGATCTGATAATAACATTTCACAAAAATGCCACAAATTATGATCATATGTTGTCGCAGTTCTGTAAATAAGTGTGTTGGAATTCTGTAAATTTTGTTGTTTTAAATTGGCTGTTTCTGTTCTGCTGGACATTTTGTGCACATTTATGAGTGTATGCTGAGGGATCTCTGTGATTCACTCTTTAAAAAGAAACATTCAAATCACCAGTTGGATTCAAGGATGAACTGATCTGATTTTGAAGGTCAAAGGTCACTGTGACCTCACTGAACATGTTTCTGGTCATAAGTGAAGAATTCATATGCTAATTATTTCACACAAATGTCTAATAAGATTCCAGTAGCGCTGAAGAATGACTACTTTCATGTACCTAGTTATTTGTAATGAAATTATGAAATAAATGTAATTGTAATCTGTTACTGACAAAAATATGTAATTAACTTACAGTTACTAATCAAGTTGTTGGTGATTACAGTGGAGGTTGTATGATATGTCAAGTGTCTTCCTCGTGGAGTTAATTCAACACAAAATGATTGTTTTCAGTCAGAAAGTAACAGATGATAGCTGACTACATTAGCTGGCTTGAATGATGAGTAAATTTGTGATGTGTGATAGTTAGATGATATGTTGCAGTCTACAGTACTGTTGTGCAGAGGTGGAAAGAGTACTGAAAATCTGTACTCAAGTACAAGTACTGTTACATTACTAAAATACTACTCAAGTACATGTAAAGGTACTGGTGTTAGAAAAATACTGAAGTAAAAGTACAAAGTATTAGTTATTTTTTAACCGTTGATGTTTAATGCATTATCTGCAGCTGGCATTCAATCACAGAGGTTTCTGTTTCTCCAAATTTTCAGTCTGAATGTCTCCAGACTTCCTCTCTGTTTTGCTCAGTGGTCACACCTCTCTAAACCAGGGTTGAAAATTGTGTGCATTTTCCTTAACTAAAAGCTGAAAATGGTAACAATCAATTAATCATTAATAATGTATAAGATACAAAACATGTTTGTTTGTTTTTTTCCTTATTTTTAATTGTTTCTGTTCTGCTTTGTCATTTTTTTTTAATGTAAAGTTTGTTTCCTTATTCAGCAAATGGCTCCACCAGACAAAACAATATCAAATGAGATGCAATTACTAACATTTGTAGACTATAGATTTAATATCCATGAATACAGTTTTAATTTGTTACAATTTCAATGGCAATTAATCAATTAATGATTAATCATTAATTTCCCAAACCTGTGTTACTGCAGTATTTAGTTTTTTGTCCATATGTCTTTGTTTTCATTGGCCTGTCTGCGATCAGATAACCTGATTGGTTACAAAAATGCAGGAGAAAGGTTTGGATATTAATTCAACTTGTACACAGTACTCAATTATGCTTTTACAGGTGTAAGAAAAAGTACTGATTTGAAAACCTACCCGTGAAATTAAAAGTACCCAATAAACTACTTGATTACAGTAACTTGAGTATTTAGTATTTAGTTACTTCCTCCCTTGCTGTTGTGATTGAGCTGACTGATTCTCTTGTACCATACCAGAATAACTTCTATAGGAGGAGACTGAAAACAGATTATGCATGCTGCTCTGAGCTCTCAGTGTTGGTTTACCAGATACTTACATATTAACAGTGGATATGGGAGGTGAGGCCACAGGAATCAAGTGAACAATGTGCAGATTCTACTGTGTAGTCTGTTCCTGGATATCACAAGCTAGCCAGCTGTCTGAGGAAACATGATGCAGCAGCTACTGTACCAGAAGTTTCTGGTGGTGACAAACTAACAGGAAGGAAAAGCTTGTAGTTATGACGACAGCCTTTTCTTTTGTTATTTATTAGATACTTTGCAAATATAGGTCTAACAAATATAGATGTATTGTATTCAAGTCTTTTTGCTTTTTCTTTCCCACATCATTAGGGCCCAAGCACCAAACTTAGTGCAGGGACCCTATTGAACCTTTTTTTATCATTCCTTCAAATGAATCACATTTTGGGGGTTATAAACATGCAAAAAAAAAAAACTAACCAAATTTGGCACATTCAAAATGTACATGTGACATGGCTTTCACCAAAGGGCATGGCCAAATGGTTTGGCCAGGCCCGTCTAAACAGCAGACTCAACAGCACAGTTCACCAATATGCATGAAAATTGAAACACACATGTATCATGCCCAGATGCACAAAAAAGCCTAAACCCAACAGAAAGTTGGCCATTTTGAATTTTGGCGTTTTCCACATGTTGTATTGTAATAAACTCCTTCTACAGGACTTATCATAATGACTTCAAAATCGCTGTGTACCATCTAGACCAGGGGTGCCCAATACGTCGATCGCGATCGACTGGTCGATCGCAAAGGTAGTGTGGGTAGATCGCATGACATTCAACAAGAAAATTAGATGTTAGCCTATCATCCATCCCCAGTATGGCATTTGCCACTTGACTGACGTACAGGGCAGCCAGTGTGAGACATAGCCGCGGGAACATATTCTCAGCAGGAGGGGGCTGAGAAAAAAAAAGCTCTGCGCTGCACTCGCAACTCCCTGCATTGATAATAATGATTAAAAAATACCCGCACAGTAATTAAGACTGCAAAAATCTGTCTGTATAACTGTCCATGGTGCCGATCACCTTGTCAACCATAAACAATTTGTCACGGCTGCTGTCCATGTCACTGTGGTGCTGAACTCTGTGTGTAACGGCGCCGTGTGCTGCGCGGCGGCAGCATTAGAAAAGAAAAGTGTCTGACCGGCGTCACACAACTCCAAATGTGGCTTTCCTCTCCGGGTTGGCGCTGATGAAGCTCCTCATTAGGCTGCCAATGTCCAGACTGTCCAAAACATCTCCATGAACATGAAACAAACAACGCGATCGCCGTCCTCAATATAATGGAGCCATCTCCATTTGCTAAACCAGCTCGCACTGAATGACCGACAAAACGTTTCTTTACCAAATGACCTTCCCGGAAATGTGAAGCTAGTTGTTTGATGCGGTGCCTCTGAAATACTAGCATTTTGACCTGGGACGTTAGCTTGAGTTGCAGGTGCACAGCTGATGTCCCGGTCCCGGCGGGCACAATCTGGGGGTGCTGCTGCTGTCTTGATCATTTTCGGGGTGGGTGGACTGGGCTGTGAGTCTGCCTCCTCATTTTTAATGTAGGTAGATCATTTTGACTTGGCCATTTTAAAAGTAGCTCGCAAGCCGAAAAAGTGTGAGCACCCCTGATCTAGACTACTTTGTGATCAGTTATTAAAGGATTTAGTATCAATGATTGGCGTGGCTGTGGTGTGGTGTCGAATTTTGATGTCTCACCATGAAAAACAAAATTGCTTTAACTTTAGTATAAATGGTCTGATCTGCACTGAACTTCACATTTGTTAAGAGTCCCGACCTGAACACATCTACATGACAATCAGTAGTCCTAGTCATAACGCCACCTACTGGCAACAGGAAGCAATTCTGTGACAATCATCATTTGATTTACATGAAATTTTCACATTGTGGTCTATATTCAATGTCCTAGACCAGGGTTCTGCAACCTTGATCAAAAGAGCCATTCTTGGCCAAAAAAGGGAGGTAAAAATCTGTCTGGAGCCGTAGCTATTAAATGCTTATGCTTAGCTTATGGAGACTCAAGAAGATGAGCCACCATCACAATTTAGAGGACAAGACACTGAGCCATAGACACAGTCTTTGTTATTTTAGTTGATGAAATATACACTTTTTTGGAATTTGGTGTACAACATACTGCAATAGATTTTTGAGTTTTGTGCCAAACTCAAACTTTTACAAACTTTCTGCTGACCTTTAGATGAGATAATTTACTATTCTTTCTTAGATAAATTTATAGTAAAAGTTAAAGTTAGTATGGTTTACGCTATAATTTTTTAATTACAACATTTTGGGGTCTCTAAAATTCAAATATTTAAATGTATCTAAAGAAGAAAAGTAAATTATCTCAACAAAAGTTCAGTAACTTTTTCAAAACTGAAGAATTTTACTTGGGCTCAAAACTCATGTACTATGTATGTAGTATGTTGGCTTGAACTTTTGAGCGGTCTCAACTTTTTCATAGACCTACAACAATGAAACATGAAAAATATTTAAAAAATATAATGTTAATCATTTCCATATCATTTTTTGCCAAAGTCACAGGAAGCCACTGGAGAGGAGCTGAAGAGCCACATGTGGCTCTGGAGCCTCAGGTTGCAGAACCCTGTCCTAGACCATGACTTACAATTAATGAGTCTTATGTAGCACTAGTTGAGACAGGAAGTGGCATCAAACTCCTTCTTGTGTTGTCTGAAATGCATGAAAATTCATTGCTTCTTCAACTGGGATGTGTCCGGCTATGGGGCCTCAGCTGCCACACGCCCCAGCCGGGGTACAAGGGCCCATCCAATGCTGCTTGCAGCTTTAAGTTTTCTTTTGCTTTTTATTTAGTGTAATTTTTTAAATCAGTCAAATTGAGTTGACAAGACTCTCTGACATTATCCAGGAGGAGAAAGCTGTACATGGAGCTGTAGGTGAAGTCCCTCTCCTTCCACTGTGCCCCATGGGACCTTACTTAGGAAAAAAATATAACAGATAGTCAGTGGTAAAAGACAAACTATCACAGCTGAAGTGAGGGCAGGAAAGGGGGAGACAGTGGGAGGGTATCATGCAGCAAAGGGTTTCAGACATGAGTGGAACCTAAGGCCACTGCAGAGGACTCAGCTTCAGTACATGGGGGGCATGCTCTACCAACTGAGCTACCAGACCACCAGGTGTGTAGTCTTTCTAACTACATGTCTTCATATTCTGATAGTTCAACAGTTTTACAACAAGCCTATAACTTGTAAAATGGTCTTAATCTTTTTTATGTAAATTGATAAACATCATATAATACACGATTATTAGTCTCACACCATGAGGACCCATAGTCATCTGACAGAAGGGTAAGGACTTTGCCTTTCTATAAGGAGACTCATGTCATTAATCTGATTTGACTTTTGTCTTCAGAATGTGTACAGTAAGTCTTGAAAATACAAACTGTGTATGGGACAAAAGTTTACATCTTTTGTTTTATCAATAGCAACATTAAATTTCTTCTCTGCTTTCTGTGTCCATGCCTTCATCTCTCACTGTCACTCACTTTTACGAGACACACACACTGTCTCACACACTGTCTTTCTTTCCTCTCTGACATCACTTGTTGACTTTGTGCTTCCTTCCCACAGGCAGCACTGGCCTCCTCTGGAGGACTTTACTGTCTCCATGGCTGCGCTGTAACTATTCACTTGCTTCACTTTTGCATGACTTAGACATGTTGCATGAAAGGTGTCTGAACAAGGATTAGACTGACAGAGGTGTTTAAAACCAGGGCCCCCTTTCCCAAAGACATTGTAAGATGATCGTGAAACCCATCATATGACACTTCTTAAGGTCATGAGGTGTTTAATTGCTGGAGGCTCATGTCATGTGAGAGCTTGAGATCTTTGCCCGAACCTGATGGCACCTAACGGGTTTGGGTCCAGTCGGGCCTTTCTCACATATCTCATGGGCTTATGTTGGGTTTGGACTGTACTATATTTATCTATTTATTTATTTATTTAATTCCAATTCCCTGCATGTATTGCCCCTGTCACTGAAAACTGAAACTGAAAACTCCTACTGTTTGGTATACAGAGGGAAGCTTGTTAAGAAAAATGTTGAGCTGTAATTGAGTTCAGGCTGAAATATGCTAATGAGGGTTGGGTTCAGGTCAGTTTTGGACAGAATTTTGTTTGCATTGGGCCTCAACGGCTTCAACTTTTCAGGCATGATTAAAGCACTATAATCAGTATATCACTATAATCTGGACCCAGCTGTATGTGTGCATCATGTCGGAGTATGTAAAGCCAAGTAGCTGTACAGTAGTTTAAAAGGATAATTTGGATTATTTGAAGTGTTGTTGTATGAGACACTTATCCATAGTCGGTGTATTACCTTCAGTAGATGGAGATCGACATGGTGCCAGTTTGGAGAAGCAGTGGGAGTATGGGTGCAGGAAGCTAAGCAGTTTACTGCTGAGCAAAGGATCAACAGCAAAATGTATTTTAGACGCCTAAAACAAATCAATATCAATGTACACTATATTTAGAATATTTTCACCACTTTACTTTGCAGATGGGGAACTGAAGTTAATAAGACAAATATAGCTCTTTCTAAAGGCACCAGACTCCATTGGTAAAATTTGTAATTTTGCCTCACAGAACACAGGAGTTGCTGGTTTACCGCTGCCTCGATCTCCTAGTTTGTTTGTGTTACCCCGCATTTACACCAGGCGCGGCTGTGCCGCGGAACGGCTGCGCCGCGGCACGCAAAGAAATAGAACCCATTCTAGTCAATGCTGTAATTTACACCAGAAGCGCCGTGGTGCGTCTCAGCAGCGTCCCAGAAGCAGCTCGGCGCTCCGCTCCGCAGAGAGAATCTATTTTCGACGGATGGCGCGTCAATTGGCACAGAGCTGGTCGAACGGGCAGGAAGTCAGGCACGGAAAACAGGGGAGAATCCTGTTGATTTTCAAAATAAAAGACTCGCGATCATAAAGACAGACAGAAAATAAACAATTTAACTACGTAGCCTGCTTATCCATGGTAGAAGCACAAAGAGCAAGGAAAGAGGACTTAATCAACAAAATCAGAGCAAGTAAACATAATCAGACGGGCAAAACGCTCCACTGCTTTTGGTGTGAGCTGCAGAAGCAGATGGCACTAAAAAAACTCCACAGCAGTATCTCTTTACAGAAGTCATGAGCCAGTGTAAAAAGGCAAAATTCTAAGAGAAACAAAAAAATTGAATTGGGAATTTGATCTGACTCTTCTGACTTTTTTCTGAAGATTCTGAGAGGGATTCTTATATGTCAAAAATTGTTTTTTTCTTGTAGAAGATGAAAGAACTTTTGACTTTATTATGAGAACATCAGAAGTCTACCTGCTTTAATACAACAAGTTTCTAATCATCATCTTTGGAAAGACCTGTTACATCAACGTGAATGATGCTGAGTGGCTGATATATATCAGCTCATATGTTTGCAAATTGATGCAACAGTTTCTAAAAATATTGTAACAGAATTCTGCATGAATTACACTTCAACTCTGGACAATATGACAATTCTACTTGATTTTTATGAGCTTTGTTTAGCACTAATATTTACCTGCATGGTGCATGTCTTCTTTGTCACATAAAGGACTTGTCCTGTTTCAGATGCAAGTTTCCTTTATGAAATGATCAGATGATATTATGTGACACTAACAAAGTTTGCAATGTGACCATTACAATTTAAAACATTGTGGATGTGCATACCAAAAAGTATGTTTGTTAAAGCCATTTGTCAGAGAGCAACAGTAGAAAAACAGCTTTGTTTCTACAGGCGGTGGATCCCATGCAAGCCATTGCGGTAAGTTGCTTTAACTTTTCTTGAATTCGTTTTCTTGAATTAAGCAGCTGGCACCACATAATGTTCATTTTGTCCCATGTCTCTCTGTGAAGTCCTCTGAGAACATGAGTGTATCAGTCACATTCTTCAGACTGTTCCGTGTCATGCGTCTTGTGAAACTTTTGAATCGCTCTGAAGGGATACGCAATCTTCTGTGGACCTTCATCAAATCTCTTCAGGTCAGTTTCATCCCTCAGCATGATTCAACCTATAGTTAAGAATTATTATTATTATTATTATTATTATTATTATTATTATTATTATTATTATTATTATTATTATTATTTCTGACAGTGTCACTGGTCTTTTTGTTGCAGGCTCTTCCTTATGTGGCCCTGCTCATTCTCATGCTCTTCTTTATATATGCTGTGGTTGGAATGCAGGTAAACACACACACAGAGCCCCTTATTGATTATTATACCATATCCACTGAGAATTTTCAATTCTTATTGCAGAGGTGGGTAGGAACGAGTTACGTTTACTCTGTTACATGTGCTTAATTAACATTTTTGAGAAACTGTAGTTGTAATGCAGCACATTTTTTTTCTTAATTAAAGCTACTACAACATCTTCTCTCTGGTGGTCTCACAGTAGGTCATATAGACACACCAGTATAAAACTGAGACTGTTTCATAAGCCGTTCAAAATTCACTGTAGCAGATTTAAATAGTTTTTACATTTGGATACATTTATGTCACTTTATTTATTTGGTCTGTCCTAAGTCTGCTGGCTCTCTGTTATCCTGCCGCAGCCATACCTCCACATGATTCTGTTCAAGGCAACATAATATCTGAGGCGACAGCAGGAGGAGCATGTGGTGTATTATGGCTGCCATATAGCTAGCAGCTAATACAGGCATGGGCAGCAGTGGACTAAAGGTTAGAGCAGTGGTGCCCAACCCTGGTCCTCAAGGACCCATGTCCTGCATGTTTTAGATGTTTCCCTGCTCCAACACACCTGATTCAAGCTCATCATCAAGCCTCTGCAAAAGCCTGACAACAGCCTGATCGTTTGAATCAGGTGTGTTGGAGCAGGGAAACATCTAAAACATGCAGGACAGGGGATCCTGAGGACCAGGGTTGGGCACCACTGGGTTAGAGAATAAAGCTTGTGATTGGGAGGTTGCTAGTTCAATCCCCTGACCAGCAGGATAGATCTGGGTGGGGTCAGTACCATCACTGAGGTGGTTTTAACCCCAGCTGCTCCAGTGGAGCTGCTCAGTGGTGGCAGATAAGCCTGGTTGTACTGGGCACCTTCAGGTGTGCATGTGTAACAATGTGAATGTGATCAGTGGGTTCCTGCAAAAGAGGGTATTGCTTGCCCTGAATAAATGAATTAACAGTCAGTACATCAGAGTCCCTTACTGACAGAGCAGGAAGTGTGTCTGTTATATTCATACTAATATGTTTAAGAAGATGAGGTATGCAGTTACTTGTGCTGTGAAACTGTGATTTCTGGGCGTCTGGCACTGAGAAACAGCTTTATTCTGTAACGGGTGTTCTTTGGACCCAATAGCAGCACTCAACAATTCTGGGACAGTTGGTAATGATCTTTATTTAAACAAAAAGAGAACAGGAACTAGACCTGACGAAGAATCACAGGTTACAGTCACTCTACGGGCTGGGAGCCCAAAAACAGTCACAGGGTGTCAGACTCGAGGAATGGGTAGAGCCAAACTTGGACGTGAGGACCGAGGGAGAAGACATGAGCCCTCAGACCCATACAGTTCCGTTTTCTTACAGGCAGGAGTGACAGAGAGAGGTTTGCAGAAGGCAGCAGCCACAGGGACAGGCAGGCAAAACAGGGAACGTAGAGAAAGTTCTCACAGTCAGGAACAGAAGGCTGTGGTGAGAATCCGGGAACCAGGCGAGGCAGGAGAGTCAGACGGGCAGGGAAGACAATGGAAAAAACAATCCGGGAAAAGGGCTGGAGAGTCTTGCAGGGGAATACTGAAGAACAATCTGGCAAAGAGTCAGAGTGCAGGAGAGGCTTATAAGCAGGGCTGATTGTGGATGAGCTGCAGCTGTGCCAGCAGGTGAGTGGAGTTGAGCTGATGAGGTGGGAGTGGCTGGCAGGTAGAGTGGAGCAGGGACAGGGAGAGTGGAAATTTACTGGGGCAGAGGGACAGGAGGGAACTGGGGGAATGGAGCTGTGACATATTCATCATATCCAGTCACACACGCAGCCCTCAGGCCAGTGTGAGCACTTCTCCTCAAATATGTAAAATCTGACAAAACAGAGCTGAAAACCACATAAAACCATGTTTTCCACTAAGAAGATGAGGTTTGCAGCTAGTTCTGCTGCAAAAATGTGATTTCTGGGCATTTGACGCTGAGAAACAGCTTAATTTATCATGTCTAGTCGCACATGCAGCACAGAGCAAAGTGTGAGCACTTATCCTCAAATGTGAAAAATCTGACAAAATAGGGGCATAAAACACATTTTCCATTAATATACATCAATATATTTACAATTTACATGTATATCATGCTTTGAAACCACTACTCCTGTTGCTTTTTGCCTGGTGGATGGTGTGAAAGACTTCTGCATTTAACTCTTCACACTGATTGGAGGATTCTGATAAAGAGAGACAAAAGTACAGATCAAATGATGCACAGGAAATAAGACAAACTAGTTTTATTTCAAGTGGACATGACTGATGTAATGTTTGAATCATAGATGGTCTTCTTCTTCAGGTCAGAATGAAGAAGTGAACACACCTGTGTTTAACATACAAGTAACAATGAAACATTATATCATTTTCTCCTAATGAGTCTAAACGAGTCATCTGATATGAGACATTTTCAGAAAGACCTGAGACAAATTTGGATACCTCCACCATTTATTTGCCAAATTCTAATATAATTCAGGAGAAACAAGCAAACAGAGGTTGCAAAGTCCACACATTATTATAAAGTACAAGCTCTGAAATGTCCTCAAAACACAAAAGTAAAAAGTCATTTTCTGAAAAACAAAAAAACAAAAAACAAAACAAAACAAAACAAAAACAAAAAACAGCTGTTTGTGCAAAGCTAACTGAACCTCACGGGATATTGATATAATTCCAGGACTAGTAAACCATTTTAGCTCCAAATAAAATAATAAAATAAACACTATCCTGAAAATAATGAAGATTAACTTCGCTTCAATGTGCAAATCAGTTTTAAATGACAGCAGAAGAAGAACTTTTTTTTGTCAATTGAAATACACTTAAAATAGAATCAGAATAATAAATAATTCCCCTCAAAACTAAAAAAAAAGTATTAAAACTAAAGTAATGACACTGTTTTGAAAATGTAATGGGTATAAAGTACACATGCGTGTGTATATGAGTTATGTGCTTCAAAACATTAGCACTGCTGGAGAGATGATATTATCCAATAGCACAATGTAAGACTGTTCTCTTTTCTTGAGATCATCAGCGAACAGTAAATTTCTCTCTTTCTCTCCTAGTTTCAAAACTCATCAGGATTTCAAAACACCAAGCAGCCTTGTGAACCCCATCCTATTTAAATAGATGTTTACATGTAACCTTGTGTAAAATGACAACTTTGAAAGGAAACACTCTGCTTTTTTTCCAAATGTTGTATCATATTACTTATAAAGAGGAAGTCACTGTGCCTGAATCTCCCTCTGACCCACATACAGAAGTAGGTGCTGTTGAATCTGTTAGTGGTCATCTTTCAGTGAGTTTTTCTAGCTAGTTTTACAGCACATTCACTTCCAGTGACCATGCCGAATCATTGTGTAGCTACAGGTGCACAAACTTTGCCTTTCAGGACATGGAGTCCACAGTGCTCCTGAGAAGAGCAGGCGCTGGCTCTCACTCCTGGGTGTGTTTTGTGCTGGTGAAGAGGCAAGACGTCACTGCTGCCTCTTGCTCCCTCACCTTATAATTCTGGCTGCTGCGGCGCTGTGTGTGGATATATAGGAGGCAAGGCGATCTGAGACAGACTGATACTCAGACGAGCTGAACACAGGTTTAGCTGAACACTGTTCACTCACCAAGAGACCTGCCCAGTTCTCCATTGATTCTCCTCACACCGCAAATCAATGTCTCTCTTGTAACCATTATTTCTCCTAACCCTGCTCTGCTCCTGGTCTCTTCGATACCTAGGCTCATAATCATGACCTTATGATCCATCATATTCATAAGAATATACATTTTCAACATTTTCACAGTCAAAACGAGCATTGGGATCCATATTTATTAATGTTCATTATGATCTAATTTGGCGCGTCTGCTTCGATCTGCATCACTTCCGGTTTGTTGTTTATAGATGTGGAAGTGAAATTTTCTCACTAAAACAACTCCAGAAATCACTGTAGTGTGTATATAAATATATAATATCCACTGGGGCTCCAATCTGCAAGTTACACTTTAATAGAATCTAAGGCATAAAATTATGCAACAGCTGAAATATAGAAATAAAAGCTAATATAAAATAAAATAGGTTACAATACTCTGGTAGGCAGGTGTATAGTGACAGCAGAAGGTATAAACTGTAACATAAAAAGGATGTGCAGTAATGTAGTAAATGTATAGATGCATAAGCAGGGCAATACCCTCCCGGTTCCTATGTTCCATGACTGTAATGGATGACTGGCATGAAGCGGGTGCCTGATGAGGGTATTAACCCTGACGTAACCTTGTTTTGTCCTCCAGATATTTGGTAAAATCGCTTTGGTTGATGGCACATACATCAACAGGAACAACAACTTCCAGACATTCCCACAGGCTGTCCTGCTCTTATTCAGGTTGGTGTTTTGTTTTCCTCTGTTGAGCCTACAAAAACTTGAATCTGCTCACCTGCTTCTCTCCTGTCTTTTCACCTCACTCTCACACACCTTTAGGATCTCACCAGGGCTCATGCGCCCTGCCTCCCTCCATTTCTCTCTCCCTATCTGTGTCTGATCTGTTGACTTTCTTCATCAGCAGGATGTTTTATAAAACAGAAAAACACAAGAGGTGTTGTTTTTTTCGCCCACAATTCCATTTTTTTTTTACAGCAACAGAAATCTGCATTTGCAGGAGGCTTGTTAATGAGGGAGTCTATTAAAGTGATTGAAACCAGTGTGGTACTGTCTGATACTCCCCTCCTTAGTTTACCTGTTTAGTTTTGCTTAATTCCTGGATGTCAATGGAATGAATCATAATCATGTACAATCACTTACATTTGGGTACTTGCCAATACAAATATTTAATAATGCCATTATCGTTCTTACAATAACTTTAAAAACATGTTTTATTTCATCAGATGCTCACTTTCTAAATGTAAAAATCAAATCATTGTTGCTGTTTCCTGCTACAAGTGTTAATTATTAAACTGTGCAGTTTACTGTCCATATGATATATTTCAGTATAATAATTACACAACATTATTATGGACTTGCAGAATTAAATTTACTGTTACAAATGGTGTTACATATGATAATTAGGGCTGTCAGTTTAACGCGTTAATTAGATTAATTAATTACGCTGCAAATTAACGCGCTATAAAAATTAACGCAATTAATCATGGGTGGCAAGTCAATGCGCAAGCATTTTAAAGTGTGGTACCATGTGTGCAACAGTTTTGTTTACCCTGCTGTGCTGTGAACCCCAAAGAGTGAAAGCTGGGTGCACAGTGCTGTCAGGCCGTTTAGTGAAGATTAGGTACTAGGGATGTAACGATACATTCAACTCATGATTTCTGATACTGGCTTCACAATATGATTTTTTTAACAGAATGCGCTTGCACACAATTTATGACTAAAAATATTCCTGTAATTATTTTTCAGACAAAAACACAACATTTCTGAGGTAGAGTGTAGCTGCAAAACACAAACTATGAAATTAATGTATATATAATATATATATATATATATATATATATATACATATATATATATATATATATATATATATATATATATATATATATATATATATATATATATATATATATATATGTATATATATATATATATATGTATATATATATATTTAAATATATAAAAACTACATATATATTTTCTATTATCTTTAACAGATTAAAGATAATACCTTTTAATTATTTTTTTTTATCTCTGAGGTAGAGTAAACTGTGCAAAAACCCATGTGTCCTGTTCTTAAAATGCAACTGAAATGATATTTTATCTTAAATAACAAATAATAAATAAACATTTTTTAAAACAAATCCTCATCAAAATAACTAAATGAATAATACAAACAAATTAAATATCTTCAAATAAACAAACTATGTCTTGCATGTGTTCCTAGTTTGACAATCTGCTTGTCAGTGTGGATTGTCCTTTAACATTTCTTTGCTCAGGTGGTGTTGACTTGAGCTTCTCACCATGTTTCCAGGTGACATGCTGCATCATGTTGGTTGTGCTACTTGTGTAGATCATCACCCTCTTGCAATATTTACATGCAGCCTTAATGTTGTCTGTGATCTTCTCGCCCTCTTCATTTTTGAACACAGAGGGTCCTATCTTACACTGATCTAAAGCACAAGTGGAAAGAGTGAGGCGCAAGATGAATGGTGAAATCTGGCACATTTATGTTACTTAAGTGATTTTGTTAACCAATGTGCACTATCCCTTCTTAAATAAAATAAACATAAATGTAATTTATTCAAGGTGTGTCCAAATCCACTTTTGCCGTTTTGCACCAGGGGTGCAGGGGTATGCTGCCATGTCCTGCACCACCAGTGCACAGCAGGATACACCTATCAGATGTGTCCAAGGGCCCTCATTAAATCACCAGTGAGTTTAGGCCGAACAGGCAATAAGCTGACCAGAAAATCAGCTCCCATCACCTTTAAGAAGCTGGTGCGCCAGGAGCGCCAGAGCTGTGTCAGCATGACAACAAATTTATCAGGAGGAAACAAAGAGAAAAGATTTTGAAAGCGAGGAGACAGATCTCCTGTTTTGAGGAGTGAAAGCGCAAGAACATGCAATATATGGAGACGGTAGGACATCTCCAAAGCAGCTTCATGTGGATATATAATATAATATTTTATTTTACATGAACACTTGCAAAAAGTAATACAGTAAATGAACTGCAAATGTCATGATATGTAAATGGTTATGTTTTAACCTGAAGCACCTTGAAAATGTGTTGTATTTTCTAATTCATTATCATCATCATCATTATTATTCGGCTCCGCTGGCTGAGGAGTGGAAGGGAGAGAGATGGTACAGACCGGAGAGAGAACCGATCCAGCCACCTCAGCAGATCAGTTTCACAGCTGACCGTGCTCCTCCTTCTTCTCCTCTCCCTCCTCATCCTCATCTCCTCCTCCCACCCTTGCTCCTCCATCCCACTAACACCACTGTGGGTTTAGGAAACAGAATCTGAAAGTGTTCCTGAAGTTTGAAGTGCGCAAAATTACACACAGTATATCCAACCAGCTTTGTCAGAAGCACACATACCTTTTTCTCTCCGGGTCGGGTCGGTCTCATGCAGTCAGATATTATAAGTAGATTACATGCTCTGCTATTTAAAAATGGCATCACGATTCATTTTTCATCTCAACCGATTTCAGGCGTCACATATTTGTATCGATTTTTGTGATGTCTCACAATGCATCGTTATATCCCTCTTGAGTACACAAAGAGAATGTAGCGGCTTATTACGAAGAAAAGAGGGTTACAGACTGGTGGCAGTGGTTTCTTCCCTTCATTTTAGGATTAATTAATGGAGGCATTCAACGAGTTTTTACACCCGAGTTTCCAAAGTCACTGCGGTCATTAGTGGATGATGTTGAGGACAGTAAGTCTCTAATGAAAGCGCAACCAAAAAAGAGGGTAGATCAATAAACTCCTTAAACTGTGTGTTGTGGTGGTTCTTTAGATGTTTGCTTGTGTCCAGCAGCTACTTTGATGTAGTATTGGGTGTGAGGTATCAGAGTGGTTTTATGAGTACGTGAGGACAGTATCGGACTGACACCTGATGCCGTAATCGGTATCGGTGCATCCCTAATCACAGTAGTACCTCCTATTAACTCATTCATTTTAGAGGTCCAAGCCTGAGGGGCTGGAGGCCCAAAATGCAAAGCAACCCAGTTGAATTGTTTGTTGTTGTTTCTCGTGCTCTTCCTGGTGTCACCTGTCCTGCTGTCATTTTTGTTCACGTCATTTTACTGCAGCCCAGGCCCAGTAACAGGTTGTGTTAATCGGTACATTGCTCACCAGTTGATTTTCTTGAAAGAAGGCAGTGACAAACTGAGTAACAGAGTAGTGGGAAAAACTGGGCTCGATGTTTTAATGTGTCTGTTGTGCAGATGTGCTACTGGGGAGGCCTGGCATGAAGTGATGTTGGCATGTATGTACGGGAAGAAGTGTGACCCCAAGTCGGACTACTTGCCTGGGGAGGAGTACACCTGTGGATCCAACTTTGCCATCATCTACTTCATGAGCTTCTACATGCTCTGTGCCTTTCTGGTAACGACACACACATTCACACACTCTACACACATTAAAGAGTAATTGAACTCTTGTTCCAGCTTGAATACTCTGTCTTCACATGTTCAGTATTACAGCTGTCTGCACCATTTTTCCTGTGCATGAGTGTTGTTTTTGCCACACATGGAAAGCAGTACAGTGACTCAAGTGACACTAACATTTAACAAAAAAAGGTCCTCTGAAGTGGCGAGCAACAGCTTTCTTTGTCAAAAAGGCAAAGAACTCTATTGGTTATTCATGTGGTTATTCAAAACTGACTTGACTTACTCAACAGTGTGAACAAATCAGAGGTCATTAAAAAAAGTGTCAGTGATCAGTTTCATTTAATGACAGTGAGCATCGGTAGTAGGGGTGCAATAGATAAAGTTCTTGGTTCAGATTATACTATGTGTCACGGTTTTGAGACATGGATTAGATAATTTTTTGGATCAGCAAAAAAGAAAAAGAAGGTGGGATTATGGTCTAATTACCTTAAAAATGTACCTGGCTTGACTATCTCTCTGTTTGTAGTTATCACCATAGTAATGTAATAATAGTAATAATAATAACAATAACAATAACAATAACAATAATGATAATAATAATAAGAAGAATAAGAATAAGAATAAGAATGAGAATAAAAATAATGATAATACTAGTATAATAATTATATTTAATAAAAACCACACTGCAACATTATTATTTATTTATTTATTTTTAATAATAAAAATAATATACACTGTACAGTATAATACACAACTACTCTCTGTAGTCTGGCTCATTGTCCCACCCAGAGCACTATCTAACTGGCTATTATTTGTGACTTCTATGTAATCAGCACAGACACACTGTATCACACACAGAACGATGGGCGGAGAAAAGCTGTGTACTTAAAGTTAAAACAGCAGATATCACCATCTTCAAAATATATCATAATCTTATGATAGTTTTCTGTGACAACAGCATAGTTACACCAGTGAAAAGTCTCAAGTCATGGTCAGAATTTCACGCAAGGTGATGAGGCTTTTAAATCAGTCATTTTTACTTTTTTTTTTAAACTGTGCTGCCTCACAGAGATGCGCTTTAGAGTAAAACACAACAGCATCTGTCCTACCTTTTCACTGCAACTCTGCATTGAAATTGCTAATAAAAAAAAGTAACAGCAACAGTAAAACTGTTTCACACTACGGTGATTACATGTAGTCCACAGATCACATGGGTGCTGAACCATGGGGGGCAATCTGTACGGAGATGGGACAACTGTGATCCATTGCACCACGAGTCAATAGAGTGCTCCTCTACAGAGTTTCAATTTAGATTCCTCTCAGCATCAGAGGGGCCCTTAGTGCAGTATTATTATTATTTTTTTTTTTTTTAACAAATTGAATATGTGCATTGGAGGGAAAAGAAATTAATTACAAAAGTTGGCATGCTCTTATTTGACACCCCCCCTTCCATAATCTGTATATTCCAGAAGTAAAGTTGTTGTCACTTCAGGTATGATGACAGAGTAAGAGTAAACTTTATGTTCCCTTCAATGGTCTACACATCTTGATCACTGTCATTAGTACAATACAGTAATTTTTTTTACCTTAGTTACCATATATTGCTTACTCTTTGTAATTGTATTACTGACTTTAAAATAAAAACACATGCATACAGTGCTATAGTTTCTTGAATCACACAACACTTTAGGCTTCTAACTCAGTGGTTGTGTCAAATCCTAGCATTTTTCTCTCTTGCAGTAGGAATCACTAGCACTGCACAGTCCCAGTGTACTCTGAACAACCACAACAAGAACTAGACGAGTTAATTTTTTTATGTCAAATTAATATGGAGTAAAATATAATATTAAAAATACTGACTTTGGTGGTTTATTGTCAAAGTGTGGACAAATGAAGCTACAGCAGCTCTACAGGACAGTTTTGAGAGCACAGACTGGTAGATGTTCAGGGAAGTTGCTGCCCAGGAGAATCACATCAACCTTGAAGAATATTCACCATCAGTGACATCACACATCAGCAAATATGTTGATGATGTGGTGAAAACAGACAGTAAAATCATTCCCCAACCGGAAAGTCTGGATGAATGGCCTTTAAGTCAGGTGACAAGGGAGTTACAGCACAGGAGGCGAGGCGGAAGCAGTTGTGTTATAGGCTAAAAAAGCAGGAGCGCCCCAATGATGTGTGAGGCCACATAACCACAAGCTAAACACATTTTATGCTCACTTTGATCTCCTCAACAAATACTCTGCTGTGAAGTCTACTCCACCTCCTGAGCAGTGGCCTGTGAGTATCTACAGAGGATGTGAATCCTGAATCTCCTGCTGAGAGTGAATATGAATATGAAGCTGCTGGGCCTGATAACATCCCCTAAAAGCATGAGGCAACCAACTAGTAGATGTCATTACTGAAATCTTTAACATGTCACAGTGTTCTCACCTGCATAAAGTGCACAGGGATGATGCAGGGATGATGCACACTATGTGCTTTGAGAAGTGATTCTTTAGCACATAAAGAACAGCATCCCAGCCAGCCTGGACCCTCATCAGAACCACCAGATCCACAGAGGATTACAGCTCCACTGCCCTCTTCTCTTCACTCTCCTTAAGAACAACACCTACATCAGAGTGTTGTTTGTTGATTTCAGCTTAGCATTCAACACAACCTCCCCCATGAATCCAATGGGCAAAATGAACACTCTGGACCCGAGTTCTACACTCTGCAACTGGATATTGGACTTCCTCACAAACAGACCCCAGACTATACAGACTGGCGGTCTCACCTCCTCCACTTTAGTGCTCAGTGCCTATTACATATTCAGGATAAAACATAAAAAAAATATCAGATTATTTATTCTTAAAAATTGGATGTAGCTGATCTAAATGTTGCCTCTTTTTTGTGTGGTGACACTATGAAAAATGCACAGTAGACACAGAGCATTTTGGTACAGTTAAAAGTTAAAAGGGATTTATAGTAATTTTAATAGTAATCTGTCAGTGCAGTGTCAGTGTCTGTCAGTTCATTTCATTAAAAAAAAGAATGTTTTTCTAATGACAAAACAGAACCACATAAATAAGGAATCATCTAAACAAGACATGAATGTCCTGTGGTACATCACTGAGAAATAATCAAACAACACATTAAACACATATATTGCTTTTATTCTTTACAGATTATCAACCTATTTGTGGCTGTCATCATGGATAACTTTGACTACTTGACACGTGATTGGTCCATCCTTGGCCCCCAGCACCTGGATGAGTTCAAGAAAATCTGGGCTGAATATGATCCTGAGGCCACGTGAGTGTGTGTGTGTGTGTGTGTGTGTGTGTGTGTGTGTGTGTGTGTTAGGCTTGGCAGTTTTTTCATACCTTCATACCCTCCTGACATTTTACCGGAATAAGCAGTATTAGGTGGTATTTGTGTAAAACGGCTCAACTACACTGTACTCATAGCGGCACTCCTCCCACAGCTGGGAAACAACACACACACACTCAGGAGCACCACTTCGGTCCTGAGAAGATGCAGCTTTTATTTACTAACAAACTCAAAATGAAACTGTAAACCTACACCTTGTCTCTGTATATATTCTGCCAGAATAACAACTTCACTGCTCATCTTTCCCTCCACTTGGTGTGCATTCACCATAACTCTGTCACCAGTAATTCGTCAGCCCATCTCCCTCTGTAATGCTCGCAAAATTACACACTCACAACAAAATACTACTCTGACCAGTCAGCAGTCTGCATGTTTGTTATTTTACCGTTATCATCTGGACTGAATACCAAATAATGCAAAACAGGCAGAGGCATTTTTCTTCTTTTTTAACTAGTTAGTCCAAAAATCCTTAAGCCTGAGACGCCGTGTTTCTTCCTCTTATGAAAGCTGCCGCACAGAGACTGACCCCTGGTGGCATAACCTGCACACTACAATACAGCATCTCCTTATCAGTTTAATAGAAAGTGGAGCATCTGTGTTTATGATGGTACTGAAAATCATACTGTCAGGATTTCTTATTACCCTGGTACCGATCAAGCATTGTGTGTGTGTGTGTGTGTGTGCGTGTGTGTGCGTGTGTGTGCGTGTGTGTGTGTGTGTGTGTGTGTTAGGTTCCAAAATAATGATATTTGCACAGGCTCACCTGCTCTGCTCTCATTTCATTACATGGAACTGTTGGACTAATCAGTGGCAGCCTGTGTAACATGGTGGATACAAGAAATAAACACATCTGATGTATTCATGGTGGGGGTTTTCACTTCTTTTGTGGTAGTGCCTATCAGATTCATATCTAATTGGAGGAAGCTTTGGTCCAGGTGGAAAGGATTACTAGGATAGAATGGCCTCCTTTGTCCATTAAATAAGTCCAGATTTTGGGCTCTGATTAGTACATGTGTCTCTCTTCACTATTAAATTAATGGAATTGCAGAAAAACACCCAGCGAATATTTACATTATTTTAATTGAAGAAGATCTTCTGTCTGTATTTTTTGAGCATAAAAAGTGTATCATTTTTATTCTTTCTTGCAGGGGGCGTATTAAGCACCTAGATGTAGTGACACTGTTACGGAGAATACCTCCTCCACTGGGTTTTGGAAAGTTTTGTCCTCATCGTATTGCCTGTAAGGTGAGAAAAATGTTCAGCCTGATGTCTAGTGTCACATGACAGTTGTAATGTAATGTAATGTAAAGTATTTTTTTTTCTTCAGTTAGAGGACAGCAAGCCCTAACTGGCCTCTATGAGGTTATTTCAGTTCAGTTTTCAGTTTCATGTCATGTCATTACTTACCAAAAGTGTTCTGACATTAAAAAAAAAAAAAAAAAACTGAGGGTAAGTCAACAAAGTTTAAAATTGATAAGTTACCAGTAAACCTCACATGGAGTCGCTACATGACTTCCTAAAGCCTTTCTGCCAGAAAGCCCTTTCTAGCACAGCTACTGTATTTGGACTTCCTGACAGAAAGTCCTAAAGGGGAATCTCTCTAATGTGCTCTCTCAGTACACCTCCGTCCTAAAGCACTTACAGCACTGAGCAGAAACTATGAAATGTGTGACTCCTGTACAATGTATCAGTGCCAGGTTGAGAAGACAGAGAAAGGTGCAGTTGACATAGACGAATAAATAAAAAGATACCTGAAAATGGCAGAGAAAAGGCAGAAGTACATAGAAATTAAACCAAAGCAATAAAAGGATTTATAGTGTCAGGGAGAGCAAAACACCCACTGATATACATAAATGTTGTGCTGTTTCTTATACATGTGGTACGAGGCCACACTGACACTGATCCTTTACATGGAAAGAATTGAATAGAAAACAAACTGAAAAGTGAAAATTACCAGAAAACAAAGAGAAAATGCATATGAACAGAGCCGGCTGGCCCATTAGGCAATATAGGCAAATGCTAAGGGCGCCAAGGTCTCCAGGGGGCACCACAAAATCCGGAAAAAAAATCACCTTCAATATAATTATATTAAAACTAGTTCATTAAACTTTTAAACTAACTAACATGTTAACAAACTAGCTAACATAGATTCAAAAGTAAAGCAATGCCCAATTAATATTACTACAATTATAATACCAAATAAGCCCCCTCCGGCTGATCGATACCTGCTCCCTCTCTGTGTGGGGAGGGGCGAATTTATTGATGTGACCCCAGAGAACTTGTAAACATGTCAAAACGACCTAAACTGTCCAGAGCACAGGGAAGAAAAAAAGGAAAGAAGGGGAAAAAATGGGACTAAGAAAGAGGTAAAGTAAAGATACAGTAATGAAATGAAGCATCAATTGTACTGCGTCAGTTATTTAGCGCAGTGTACTGTTCAGTTGATAACTTGCTTCTGAGCGATTAGCCTCAACATGGTATGCTAATCAGTAAATAACCAGTTTTATATTTCTGTAGCTGAGTGGCATGGAGAAGTCTTAAAGACAATGGTAAGGGCGCCACATTGGGTAGGGTCGGCTCTGCATATGAAACTTAAGTAATATTTTTGATACTTTTTCTGTTAATTTCTAAAATTAAATTTGATAAGCATTCCTACATGATGTTTTGTATTTTGTTTCTACAGAGGTTGGTCTCCATGAACATGCCTCTCAACAGTGATGGAACAGTCACCTTCAACGCCACACTGTTCGCCCTGGTTAGAACTGCGTTGAAAATAAAGACAGAAGGTTTGTGTTATCAACAATGTATGTGTATTGTATAGTTATTTTAGTCATTTCTGAAATTTGACATTTGACAGACAGTGGAAATGAATTTGCCCTGTGAACAGGGCAAAACAATTATCGCTAATGATCTACTGCAGTTTTCACATCGCAGGATGCACAACATTTGTTAAAGGCAAAATGTGTGTCAAAATACCATTTTAAATTAAATATTGTGGTGCTGCAGAGGTGTCCTGGCCAACATCATTCTCTAGACTTGAAGAAAAACATCTTTGTTTAATACAGATTGCTGAAAAAGATAACATACCATAATTGTTTAATGTGATTTTAATGAAAATTGTGTTAATTATTCTTTCCTCTAATATTGTAAATCATATTGCAATTGCAATATCAGTCAAAAGAGAGTTGCAATTAAAACTAGTTTCTAACACAGTTCACTACATGGTTTCTACATTACTAGTAAGGCACGACCCTTATTTATGTATATATGTACAGGATATGTAGATACATTACATGAAGTACAGTGCATACTCCCCTACATTGGGGTGGGCGGTGTCAGCTCAGTATATCCATGCAGCTCAGTAGCGTTCCCTTTCTGTTAGACACTCTTAGTGTCCAGCTGTGATTGTAGCTTCTTTTGCATTGATGTCGGAGCACTCAGCTGCTCCTCCTAGTTTTCACATATATTGTATGTAACCTCTCTTCGTGGGCCTGCCATGACAGTAATTCCATCTGTTCTCTATTCTCAGTTTTTGTCCACAGGTGTCTTGTTACAGTCGTCCACTTCTCATCAGTATTTTCTGGTCCCAAACAAGTGATTGGGACCTCGTTAATGTGGGCAACGTCTGAGCTCGTTAGCTGTAGTTATATTTTATTTATATTTTATTTTATTTTATATATATATATATATGTATGTATATATATGTATATATATATATATATATAAACGCATCACAGACATATATATGTATGTATGTATGTATGTCTGTGATGTGATCTTTTGTACTTTAAATGGTCAAATTTGTTATATTTGTTATAACTATTAACAATGTAGTTAGAACACACGCCATTACACAGCTATACATAAATGTATATAACATATCAAAAGTAAACTTAACTCAGTCAAAAAGAAGACAGAAGATAAAAATAATAGTGATGAAATTGTTTAAAATAGACAAAAACTAGGCAGAAGCAACATTGTACTACAAATTGCACATAATAACATTAGTTTAAGAAGTACTTTATAGTGACCCACAGATGCTCACAAGCAAAATGTCTCTGTGCTGTTTATTTATTTATTTATAAGATCACATTAAAAAATAGACTTCTGTGAGGAGAACAAAGAGCAAACCAGTGATCATGGATTCTCGCTGTCATGACATTTTTTCATATCTGACACATTAATGTTCCCCAACAGTTTGATGAAAGGGCCTCAAACCCCATCAAAGGTTTCACTGTTCCTTTACCGTCTCCATAGCTTAACAATATCCTGTCATTGGAGAATTTGTTTATTTTCTTTATTTAGCAGGATAAAACCCCAAACTAAACCTTGCTTTGACAATATACCGTGAATTATACATTTAGGCATGATTCATTAGCGGCCTTTGCAAACTTAGAAACTGACAACAAAATTGTCAACACCTGAGGGGTGTACTACAAAACGAGATTAATGGGTTAGTGAGGTATGTTGAGTCTAAAGCCAGGGTTTTCAGTGTCACAAAGGTGGCTCTCTCTTAACCAGGCTAGATCACCATGGTAACTTACACTGAACTCATAACCTGGTCGGGAACAGGTTATGTTCAGAGTTTCAGATTAAACTGTCCATAAAAAGCGCCACTCTTTAAGTAATAATTTTCCCGAACAAAGTTGTTAATGGGTGATATTGATTACAAACTGAGGGAAGACATTAAAAATGAAAAGTTGCTGAGCTGTGCGTTTGTAATATCACCAAAGGAAGTTGTATAATGCAGAAATGTAACACAATGTAATGTAACAGCTGCACGAACTGTTTGCATCGCGCTGTCACAGGAACAAATCATTTTTTCCTTCAGATCATATTAACACTTTAAATTTACACAGTATATCATCCACACACTAAAATAACAATGCAACAATTACATACCACTTTGAATACTACTACTTTTTACTATTTAAAGTTGATTTGGCCTAAAACTTAAGTGATCTCCTCATCATGGGACAGTGTCAGACTGACAGCATGTGTATGAAGTTTAACTGTTGAATGTGCAGCATTAAGATCGCATTCAGTCGATCAGTCATTTTCTGACAGTGTTCTTCTCCTTATTTGCAGCAACAATGTTGCTTTTTGCTGTAATATATTTTATATATTTTCCACAGCTCTTAATTATGACACTTGATCATTTTGACTGAAGTGGGCGGCTCGCAATCGCTTCACTTTGTGTGGAAGACGAGTCAAATGATGCAACAAACACCCTTTTTATGTGAGTGATCAGAGAGTCTGAAGAAGAACGCCTGAGTTAACAAAGCAAGATGATAACCGCCATTGTGATACCCGTTATCTCTGACTGGGGTTTTATGTTTTGTCGAGCCAGCTCATGCAAAGAAAGCCCGGCTGTGTTGAGATTCCTTTGTAGTACTCTGGTTCACTTACTAGCTTGTCCAGGTTTGGTTTTCAACTACCTCCTCTGCTGTCACTCACCAGATGGAGTTTGCTCAGTTGTCATTGAATTAACTTACTTGTCATCATGTGACACAAGTATGGAACTTGTATGGAGAGGGAATTGTAATCCTCTGGTTAAAGATGGTCTTTGCACTTTGATCAAAATAAAGTATTCCAGTTTTAATTCTTGTTAGTGCTAAAGGTGATTATAAAGTGAGTGAAACAAAATGATACAGGTCAATGACTGAGGAGCAGTAATATTTGTATGAAACTAAAACCAGTATTTTCTTGAAAATAATGCCCAAACATAAACGAGAGAGTAACAGCAGTGAAGAGATGGTAACATAACTGCTTTTCAGGCTTATAATATCACTTTATTGACCACAAATGCAGTTGCTTTCAAATGAACAGGAATTTAAACTTAATTTAGTTTAACACTTGGTAGTGTGGTTCTGTATAAGAAATTTTTTAAACAAGCGTGTTTTCAAGTTTGTGTTTCGAGTTCCTGAAACACGAAAGAACCAAACTATCAGCAGACCACCTGTGTTTAGTGTGAACTTGAGTGAACTTACCGATGCTCACAAACATTAGAGTCCGG